>OX346245.1:14515000-15207030 GCA_947049315.1 Epistrophella euchroma | reverse complement strand
AAAAAAAGAAATAATTTTCAATGACTTTTACTTTTGTCAAAGTTTTGACTAAAAAATCATATTAGAATAACATTTCTAATTTTTTTTTATATTTTATTTTAACAGCGAAAACGGTTGCAACCTAAATTAAATCAAAATCATAAAAATTTTTGATTTCTATATAATGGTTATTGGTTAGTTATAAAAGAACAATAAAATTTCTTTACTATTTGTATTCCTTATTTTCCCAATATTTAATTGTAATATTTACATATAATATTGTCGTAGAAACTTAACCAGCGTTGGAGGCCGAAGTACTGAGACCCCTTACACCTTTTTCCAGCTACCACACTGATTTAGTGATAACTGATTCTATACTTGCGTCATTTTGCCCAAATCATTTTAATTATTTTTTAAGTTCGTTTGTTATCTACAATCTACCAGCAAATTTAGTTTTATATCAGCAAATGTTGAAAAGCGGACAAATGATTACATATAAGTACATTAATAATGTATGCAGGAAATGACGATATTATTTCGAATCTAGAAATAATTTCTAGAAGATTTTTTAGTAATCAACTAGATCAGAAAATCTGAAAACTATGGGAAATCTTGTTGATTTCTATAATATGCAGGCAGACAGGCAGACTTACGGTATTTCAGCACGATTCATATTAAGTGTAGTCATTGTCTTAGAGGCCTCCTGAGCATCAAATGGGCATTCATAATTTCAGCTGATAGTACCTCTGGGAATGGGGGGTCCCAAAGGTCTAAAAAATCGAGTATCTGCTGCAGTACCTACACGAGTAACGGAATTTTGAAAAAAAAACCACAAAAATCTTCAAAAAAAAATTACGTTATTTTTTTTAAATTCAGACTTAATGCTTTACGAAAAAGTATTTTTTTTTTCACCTCCAAAAAATAACATAATTTTTTTGAAGATTTTTGTGGTCTTTTTTTTTTTTTAAATTTCGTTACTTGTGTAGGGACTGCAGCAGATGTCGTCCATTATTATTTTTGAATAACGGAAACTGTATTGTATAACATATCAAAGAGGCAGGCGTGCTGCTATCACGTTTTAGAGTTCGATTTTTTGCCATTTTTCTCTGGCTGAGTCCTTAACATATAAACATAAATCCTGTCAAATAGTTTTGTTTTGAGAAAATCGATCTCAAAGTTTAAGAATGCTTGATTTAATATAAAACGGTAGGTTTCTACAAGCATTTACAAAATATAACATAAAACCTTGGGCTCTGAACTCTTAGCACCCCATACATGGAAAATTCGAAAAAAAAGTATGCAGTCTAAAAGGTCAGTAATTGGTCATAAAAGGTCAGCTAGCTTAAGAAATTGGTCAGGCTTAGAAAATTTTTAATCCAAGGTTGAAGTTTTTCAAAGTCACCCACGATTTTTGGCACCTCATTTAGGGGGTATTCGAAAAAAAAATTATACCGCACATGAAGGGCCACTGGATAGTGATAAAAGGTCAGATAATTTCAGTAATTGGTCAGGCATAGGTTTTTTTAAATTAATTTTCAAAGTTTTTTTCAAGGTCACAGTATAAGACTTTTAGCACCTCATTGGTTGAATTTTCAAAAAAACTGTATGTCATCTGAAAGTCTACTTCATCCTCGTAAAAGGTCAGCTATTTTCAGAAATTGGTCAGGCATAGTTTTTTTTTATCATTTTTTAAAGTTTTTTCAAGGTCAATACAAGGTCACATGAACTTTTAGCACCTCATTTATGGGGTATTCGAAAAAAATGTATACCTTCCGAAAGGTATCTCAATCCTGATAAAAGGTCAGCTATTTTCAGAAATTGGTCAGGCATATATTTCTTTTTATGAATGTGGGATATTCGGAAAAAATATATACCCTCTGAAAGGTTATTTAATCCTCATTAAAGGTCAGCTATCAGCTTGTTTCAGAAATTGGTCAGGCTTAGATTTTTTTTAACGAATTTTTGAAATTGTTTTCAAGGTCAGAGTATAAGACTTTTAGCACCTAATTGGTTGAATTTTCAAAAAAACTGTATGCCATCTGAAAGTTTACTTAATCCCCATAAAAGGTCAGCTAGTTTCAGAAATTGGTCAGGCATAGATTTTTTTTTAATGAATTTTTAAAATTTATTATTTTTCAAGGTCATAGATATTTTTAGCACCCCATTTTAGGAATTTTCAAAAAGAAATGTGTGCCATCTGAAAGTTCACTTAATCCTCATAAAAAGTCAGGCTGTTTCAAAAGTCGGTCAGCTATGGCTTTTTTTAATGATTTTTTAAAGTGCCGTGAATTCTGCATTTTTTTTGGAAAATTCGTTAAATGAGGTGCTAGCAAATAAGTCATACTGGAACCGAGAAAAAAAATTTAAGAAATTCATTAAAAAAAAGCCATATGTAGCTGACCGACTTTTGAAACAGCCTGACTTTTTATAAGGGATTAAGTAAATTTTCAGATGGCATACAGTTTTTTTGAAAATTCAACAAATGAGGTGCTAAAAGTCTTATACTGTGACCTTGAAAAAAACTTTGAAAATTAATCTAAAAAAACCTATGCCTGACCAATCACTGAAATTATCTGACCTTTTATCACTATCCAGTGGCCCTTCATGTGCGGTATAATTTTTTTTTCGAATACCCCCTAAATGAGGTGCCAAAAATCGTGGGTGACTTTGAAAAACTTCAACCTTGGATTAAAAATTTTCTAAGCCTGACCAATTTCTTAAGCTAGCTGACCTTTTATGACCAATTACTGACCTTTTAGACTGCATACTTTTTTTTCGAATTTTCCATGTATTGGGTTGCTAAGAGTTCAGAGCCTGGTAATTTTCTTATAAAAAATAACATCGGGTATCGAGTTTCAAAGGGAACCAATGGGAAGTTATCAGTGTGGGAAATTCGACAAGTTTGTTGATACAAAAAATACCAGAGTAGATTAAACTTGAAGTACTTTGTCTGCTTAAGAGAGATCCAAACTCTATTGCGGTTATTATTATTGGCGTCCGGTCGGTTTGGGCTTTTCATTTTCATTTTGGGGAGATTTTCATTTGTGGCCCTTTTTTTATGAGGGAAATAAAGCAAAGAGTTTTATGATTAATTTGGAATAACTTAGAATTTTAGAGCACTGATGGAAATTCATGAAACAGTTGTATGTGTTGCCTGTAACGTTCCTGCTGATTTTTTTTTTTTTTTTCTATTTTTTGGTTTTGCATTGACGAAAATTTCGGTGTACAAAATTCATTTTTGTTACTTTCTATGACACATGCAACCACTAAATATTCAGCCAACGATTTGTCTGCAGATTTTCCACTGAGCTACATACTTTTTCACCGATTTGATCGGATTTGTCATATCAAAAATTTTGACATTTCTCCACGTTTTGACGTCTTTGGAATCCCAATCCTTCGTTTTAGGAAGATGTCTTTGAAGTGTGTACGTATGTAATTATAAATAAAACGTCAAA
Source organism: Epistrophella euchroma (assembly GCA_947049315.1). Classification (NCBI taxonomy): domain Eukaryota; kingdom Metazoa; phylum Arthropoda; class Insecta; order Diptera; family Syrphidae; genus Epistrophella; species Epistrophella euchroma. The sequence continues at coordinate 15,203,593 of OX346245.1, read as the reverse complement.
TGTTTTACATCTCGATAATCTTGATGAAAATTAATGCTATCGACTTCGATTCAACTTCATTCTATAAATATTCACGTAAGGAAGAATTGGTAAGACTTAAAAAAAATCAACAGAGTTTTTTTTTTTAATGCAAGAAAAAAAAAAAACACTGCTGAAAATTATTACAAAATTATTTTCTGCTGGAATATCATGAGAACAAATAATGGGATAATAGATTTTATTCGACACATTTGGAAAAATTCATTTGACAGTTTTTTTTATAAGCAAAGCAAAACTGCAAAAGAAACTGCTGAAAACTGTTGAAAAATATTTTTTGTCTCGCATATATTTAGAGCGAACGGCCTAACTTTTGCCTAAACTCGAAGGCCTTGAACTGGCGATTTTGTTATAAAAAAAATAACACCGGCAATCCAGTTTCAAAGGACATCAATGGGAAGATACCAGTATAGGTCGCATCTAGCCTCTTTTTTCATTTTAATTTAGGAAATAAGATCCGCAGGTCATATTGCACTTCATCCTAAATTTTGTAATAAGAATAACCTTAAGCAACGAAACTTCACGAGCATAGGGTTTTGACGTTGATCATCCAGTAGCCTTTTGAACAAAATAATTCTTCTTTGTCAGGAAAAAAAAAATAAAGAGTCAATACTTCTGAATTTGATATCATAATCGAAACCAGAAAACTTCTGGAAAACCAATAAAATGTTCCTGATATATTCAGTAATATTCGCTATCAACAACCACATACCTAACCTCCCTGATATTTCTAAACTGTTAACATTGTTCGAACAAAAAGTATTTTTTTAAGATTTCTATCGGTCACATTCTGCTCTTAAGCTGCTGATCAAATTCGCATATCATAGTCAAACCTGTCAGACACTCATCACATTATGTCAGATTTAATCAAATGATTTGATTGTCTAGCAGATATAGTCGTTTGATAAAAAAAAAATAACACTCAAATATGTCTAATCTGGATGTTAAAGTTTCCACAAAGACTAGGTATAAAAGTCCGGCTCCAATCGTTAGTTGACAGTAGAACCAAACAAAATGTTAGTAAAGTTAGTAGTCCTCGTTTCATTCGTCGCCTGTGCCTTGGGCTCAGCCGTCCCCATCGCCAGTGGGCTACCCCAGCTGGATGGACGCATTGTTGGTGGTGAGGAAACAAGTATCAGTGAATTCCCATACCAACTTTCTTTGATGAATCGAGGCTCGCACAGTTGTGGAGCTAGTTTGATAAGTCCAACTATTGCCGTGACAGCTGCCCATTGTGTTGTCAGTGCTTCTCCAAGCCAATTGACAATTCGTGCTGGATCAAGTTCGAGAAACAGTGGTGGAATTGTTGTCAAAGTTGCTGATTTAGCCTACCATCCTGAGTACAGCTCCAGTAATATGCAATACGATGCTGCTGTTCTCAGGCTAGAAACTGCCCTTCCCTTGGGACCAAACATCAGCACAATTCAATTGGTAAAGAAAGCTCCAGCTGAAGGAACTAGGGCTGTTGTCAGTGGTTGGGGAACCGAGAGCTCTGGAGCCTTTTCCATTCCCGTTATGCTACGATCTGTGAGTGTTAGAATCGTCAGCAGGGAAGTTTGTTCATCGAAAGCCTACAGTTACGGAAGTGACATCAAGCCGACCATGATTTGCGCCACTGCCACCGGCAAGGACGCATGCCAAGGTGACTCTGGTGGCCCATTGGCAGTTGAAGGTGGTTTAGCTGGTATTGTTTCGTGGGGCTTTGGATGTGCCCAGAAGAATTACCCCGGTGTTTACTGTGATGTAGCCGCAGTTCGCTCTTGGCTTTTAAAAACTGCCTTCGCGTTCAACAATTAATTTTAAAATCAAAAGTGTAATTGTGTGACTGTAACAATAGTTCTACCATTTATTTTATAAATAAAAATAGCACAATCAAAAATATATACAGTTATGTTTTGTAAATTTGTATAGTGGATTGTTCATGTTGTTATAGGTGGGTGCCACGTGAAGACGGGGCTACCAGTCGCTCGATGAACTTTTCCTTTCAAAAATGGCATAAAGCAAAAGCCAGTATTGTATTTGACCGATGAAGGTCCTTCATGTCCTAGGGGAACAGTGCAATGGCAAGAATTAATGATCTATTTTCTGTGCCAACTCTGAAGTCACCTGCCGCTTTAAACAGCAATATACTTTATTGGACTTAGGCCCATCGCCCACTAGGCAACTTTTAGTTGCGCAACTTTTTGTCGCTCGGAGTTGCTCGCGGAACTTTTTTCCCGGCAACTTTTTGTTGCTTACCCTAGCTCACAGGGCAACTTTTTGTTGCCGGCATACTTATTTGTCAAAAATATGATGTCAAAATGGCGTTTCCGCTTAACATTGTGGATGCCAAAATGGCGTACATTTCCTTTTTACCTTCTGTCATTTTGGCAAATTTCTGGAAATGGAATGTGCTTTCCTTTTTTTTCAACAATGTGAGTACCTACACATTATAATAATAAATAATATAATATTTTATAATTATAAATATTAATTTATTTCGCATTGCCAGCTTACGATCATACAAAGCCAGACAACCGAAAAACAGCCATCACAAAAAAAAATATGGCGACAAAAGTCAAAGTCTAGTCCTACAAAGTTGCTCGGAAATTGCCTAGTGGGCGATGGCAAGCAACTTTTGTTGCGCTCTGTTGCCGGCAACTCCGAGCAACAAAAAGTTGCGCAACTAAAAATTGCCTAATGAGCGATGGGCTTTAAGAGTAACATGCAGCCCAGTTTGGGTGGGAGAAATTGATGACCTACGTCATTTCGTCTGGATATAATGATACATTTAGCTTGCCAGTGGAATTGGCTTTTATAGAGTTGGCTGAAATGGTATTTTAATTTCTTCAGACCTATCCTAAATTTAGCTAAGACTTCAGAACCTCGATCTCCTGTGCTTTAGCATGTTCTTTGCTTTCCTTCTACAAAGCCGGGATTTTCACCCATCTTTTCTACACGATGAGCTCATGAGCAGCTTTTTTCATTCTATATGCATCAGCTTGATGGAATTTATTGCAAAACCAGGGTTTCGTTGTAAAGGTCGTGTATAAATCCCAGCTTCTAGACTCTCGTACAAGTGTTACCACTTTTTCCCGATATTTGTAGCTGGTGGAATAGGGCTTTTCAAGAGATTATTATAAAGACTCAATGAATCCAACGATGAGATGCCGGTTAAACCGATTCTTACGGACCCAAACGTTGATGCCTAAATATCCCGTAGATCTTAATAGACTATAATGAGAACCGAGAACAACTGTATACGAGACTGTTAAGCGCGGTTGCCGTTTTAGCGACTTTATCGCTAGATCTAGCGTAATTTTCACTTTGTCAGCGACAAAATAAATTTCGATTTCACTAGATTGTTTTCTGTCATGTCCAACTTTTGATGATATGAAGACGAAAAAATTGTCTCGCGATTCCGTCCGTTTGTCTGTCTGTCCATTCGCCTACAGCCTAAACGCATGGTTCGATCTTCTTTAATCTTATCTAGCGTTTTTTTTTTTAATTTTTTTAAGACCAAAAATAACGGTACCTGCCATATGTACCTAAAAATTTTTTTTAGCATTTTTATAAAATCTTACTTTTCTCAAAAATGGTGCCTCAGATCTTTCTAAAAAAAATTCAATAGTTATAGACTACCTTTCTGTGGAAATAAAATTTTCAAAAATAGTTTTTAAATGGTACATCCCATAGAACCATTTTTTTACTTATATTTTCCCTCTTTTTCAAAAATTTGTTTTTTTGATTTTTAAATAAAGTTTCAATTTTTTTGTGAAAACCAAATGCTTTGAAAAATGACTCGGTTGATTTTTACGAAATTTAGTATAGAGCGGTTAATATTTTTAATATTACATGTTTAGAATATTTTGAACAAACCTTTTTCTTATCGTCAAAATTATCATAGCTCACTTGCGGAACGAGTTGATATTCCTCTAGGAGTTATAAAGGGCAATTTATTCTCAAATTTCCTAACCGAATCCAATCGAAGGTGGGGCAGTCTGAGCAACTGTATTATATCTAGAAAGATGTGGCCCACTTATAGTAAACTCTGAACAAAAGATCTAATTTGCAGATCAAGGCAGGACATTGCCAGGATCGTTGCAACTTGCACTGGGCACTGGCCAATAGGAGAGCATGCGGCAAAACTGGGTATCAAAACTGGACCAGCAGGAAAAGGAAAAAATATTTCACTTTCTCTGTAAATGTCATGCTCTAGCCCGGTATAGAGTACAATCCTTTGGACATGCTTTTTATGACGACCTTAATGAACTTTCCGAAATGAAGATCAAAGACTTGATCTCTTTTCTTAATGCAACGAAATAGTTTTGAGACGATGAGACGGTAGACATTTTTATTCGCGACCTCATTCTGATTCGCTAGACTGCTAGGTATGCGGACTTCGAGTTTTGATGAGACATGGGATGCAGCGGAACCGGAAAGGTTTTCCTTTCAGCTTCCGCTTCGGTGCCAGTCAACGAGTGTCTAGAATATAGCACTTTGAAAATGGTCTCCGATGCGGAGGGTGATTCTTCTGAGTGAATGTCTGAGTCATCTTCAATAGTTGCTCAATATTACATAATTTTAACACAATCCACAACCTTTATAAAATAAAATCCAAAAGGCCAAACCACGGAGCCCATCTGAGTCAGGCAAAGTAGTGACTAGTTTGACACTTAAGTGTCTGACTCGGAACGTTTGTGGATGACCTCCCTTTAGCTTCTACTTCACTCTTCTATAAATAGGTTGCAATGAGTTTATGGCATCAAAACGGTGCTTTTTTTGCGCTAATTTGGTCAGTGAGCTAGCTTGTTTGTTGGCCGCCATTTCTACCTACCATCGTCAAAATTAACGGTACCTCACATATAAATTTCTTAAAAACCGTTAGGTACATAAAATCTAAATTTTTTCGAAAATGACTCCTACGATTTTGACTAAAATTGTTTTGAATACTAATATTAGTACAGTTTTTCATTTACACAAAACAAAAAAATTACAGTTGCTCATTATTTACAGTATCTTAACTCATAGAACCATTTTATTTATTTTGGACTATTTCATTATCTACTGATAATGATTTTAATTAATTTTTTTTTATAAAAAAAGCTTCTAATAAGTTGAAATTATACTGATTATCACAATTTTCAAAAAACAAAAAAAAAATCAAATTTTGGATTTAAAAAAAAAATTAAATTTTTTTTGTTGAAAATTCGATATACAGGGTGATCGGTATAAGATGAACCAAATTGCATGGTTGGGTTAAGACAAGAAAAAAATCGGGGGTCTATTTCCCCCTTTTAGGCAGGAGGGGCAATTTTCTAAAAAATTGACTTAAAACAGAAAAACAAATATTTAAAAGCAACGGTACAATTTAAAATGCCATGCTATACCTTTTTGAAAAGCCAGAATCTCTTCTTTGATTTTCATTTTAAATTAAGTTGTGTTAGGGAATAGTTTTGGAAAAATTAATTTCCAAACTCGAAATTTTGAAGAAAAAAAATGAAGAAAAAGTTTCAAACTAATTTTTTTTCAAAATTTTATGTAATTAACTATAATTTTTGTTTTCAAAATTCAATGCTCTTATTAATTTTCAATACGGAAAACCGGATGCTAAAATGTCTTTAACGAAATCTACTTTACTACATATTTTGTAGAAATAGTATCTTTTGAACAACGAAATAACAGATGGAAGTCGAATTTAAGGAAAACTTACTTTTGTTATTTTTAATTTTCTCGAAAATTAGACAAAATTTTGACATCTGGTTTTCAATATTTGACTAAAAATTGATGAGAGTATTGAATATTAAAAATAAAAAAACTACTAATTAACGTAAAATTTTGAACAAAATCAGTTTGAACACAATTTTAAAATTTATTTTTTTCAAAAATTTAAGTTTGAAAATTAAGTTTTAAAAAACTGTTCACTAAAAGAACTTAATTTATAAACAAAATGGAAGCACATATTTCTGGCCTAACAAAAAAGGACAGCAAGTCGTTTAAGCCATTACCGATGTTTTTTTAAAAAAATTTTTTCTGTGTTAAGTCAATTATTTTAGAAAATTGCTCCTCCTGTTATTTTCAATTTTCTCAAAAACTAAAAGACATTTTAGAATCCGGTTTTTGAAAACAAAAATTATACTTAACTACATAAAATTTTGAAAAAAAATTAGTTTGAAACTTTTTTTTTCATTTTTTTTTTTTTAAATTTCGAGTTTGGAAATTAATTTTTCAAAAACTATTCACCAACACAACTTAAATTAAAACTAAAATCAAAGAAGAGATTCTGGCTTTCCAAAAAGGTATAGCATGGCATTTTGAATTATACCATTGTTTTTAAATATTTTTTTTCTATTTTAAGTCAATTTTTTTATAAAATTGCCCCTCCTGCCTAAACGTGGGGAAATAGACACCCCCTCTAATACGATTTTTTTCTTGTCTTAACCCAACCTACTCGCTCCAGCAGTTTGGTTCATCTAATACCGATCACCCTGTGTATTTCAAAAACGGGTTGATAAATACCATAAAATGGCGTACCAATTATTTGCCCTAAAATTATTTACAAAATATTATAAAATGTAAGAATTAGTTTAGAAAAAAAACCACTCCAATATTAAATTTATTTCTCAAAAACTAAGATTTGTTAATGAAATCAGATGGTGTGCTTGTTTTAGCTCTCAAAACAATTTAAGAAGATTTTTTTTATAAATTAACGTTTACTATTACATTTTTGTAAAATACATATACCTATGTATTTTTTTTTAATTCAATGCAAATTCTTTCTTTTATATACTTGTCCTATAGAGCCAGTAAAAAGGCCTGGTGTTCTTTGAGATATAAGTGTATAATACAAACTGTAGTTCTTTATATATATTTTTTTTTTTTTTTAAGTAATAGACATGAATTATTTATTTTTTTTTTTTAATTAATTCCCTTTATAACTTTTCTTTGCATCAAAATCATCATGAAAATAACAAATTAAGTTTAATGTATTTATTCACCCAATGGACTTGGAGAGATCCAAAATCTTTCACCTATTTAAAAAAAAAAAAAAAAATAGCTCATTATTTTGTTAAAAGTCAGAACTCCCATACATTAATCAATCAAATCTCTTCCCTTGGGTATACTATGAACATAGTTAATGGTTTTACTTACACAATTTATCAGATAAAACATCATTTAATTTTAATTCAAAAGTTTCTCTCAACAATTTTAAACAAAACTTTAATTAGATGAAATGGACTTAAATTACTTTCTAGCTTTCATAAATTTATCTTGAACTCAAAAAGTTCTCCATATAGCTGCTAGACGTTAGAATTGTATAATAAAAATGGAATCCCCCCTTGCTGCCAATTTCTGTGAAGTAAATAAGCAATAAAGTTTTGAAAACAAAAGATGAGGAAACATTGTTTGTTAGCTGCATCCCAAATCACCTTGTTAATTTCAAACAAACCTATTATTTTCCTGCAGATTATTTTATTTAATAAAAAGAATACAAACAAGAAGGAAAAAAATAATCATCAACATCATCATCGTCATCATTGTATATGGCATCCCGATTAAAATCTGAAAACTTTATTCTCTCTTATAGCATCCATGAAATCATCATGCTCGTCATCTGCCTGCAACAATAACTAGTTGCTTTATGTTCTCTAAGGACCACAATATTACTGAAGGAAAAACTCTTACTGCTGTGTCGTAGAGTCGTCGTCGTTGTCGCTGTCCATTTATAAGGCAAAACAAGGATTATCATCATCATCGTCATCGTCATCCCCATCTTTTCATCATCGCATCGTTTTGGTTGTTATTTTAGTTTTCCCGTGTCGTGTAAGTGGGCAGAAATAGTGCGCCCAGACTTATGCTACACTAAAATTACATTCCTAACACCTAAAGCTGTCGTTACACAAATTACATTCAGATAGCTTCAGGATAATAAAATTAGAGTAACACAAAAATTGAAACGTTGAACTGTATACGACAACGAAAAGAAAAAGACGTCATGCTCATGCAGCAGTCAATGACTTTAGTGTCAAAAACTGGGCGATGATGATGGTCCCTTGTTGGGCGCCATTCTTCTGCCCCAACGAACATTTTCAATTGGATTCCTCCCCGGCGTCACTTTTAATTCAATAAAAATACTGTAATTGCATGCTTCAATTTCAATTCTGTGAACCAGCTAACGACAACGACAACGACCGACCGACCGACGACAGCGACCAAATGGAAATACGCCCCAAGGACGAATTCCAATGGTATATAAAGTAGAGTGTAAATGTATAACTATATGCAAAGCAAAACACCTTTTAGTAAGGTGTTAGCATGGATAGACATGGGTATCTAGTGGCAACGTGTTTTGTAGAGCGGATATTTTGATCTGGATTATAACTTCCCGTACACCATCCATGGTATGAGAAACAATCTTTCAGTTTGTCCTATGGATGAATTTACCTCTGGACAGGAAGATGAAACCTTTTTTTTTTTTTCTCGAGCACCAATTTTAAATTGAAATAATTCTTTTTTTTTTCTTTCTGTTTGTTGAATATAAATCAAGATTTAGATGTACAGATGGGTTACCAGATGTTTTGATGGAATTGCAACTTTGGGCTTAAATTAAGGGAAAATATATGAAACCTTTTTATATGCTACACAAAAAAAAAAAAACATAGTTTCTAGTCCTTGGAATGTTCCACCGCGGTTTATGGAAATATTTTTACAAAATGGACTCACAGAACCTTATAAGAATTTTGTTGGAAATTCTAAGAAAAAGTGTATTGACTTAACTCACAGTTAGGTAAATCATCAAATTTGATGTCTTATTTCTGGATAACTTGAAGAGATATTTTTGACTGGATTGAGTTATATTGCAATCAATAAATCAATTTTTATGCAGGATTGGTCAGCTTAAGTATAAATCAGGGTTACTTCCGTACTGAAAAACCGGCCCTAAGTATAATAATGGCTCCTATCAAAAAGGAGTGTTCCGATTTTCTATGAATTTGTCTCATAAAACTAGCTATGAATTTGCTGTTTGGCGTTCGTTGTTGAGTTCAGGGAATTGATCCATTTGCAGTTCGACTTAAATTATAACCACATGAAGAATTTTCAGTGCATGCACCATGAAAATTCGCATCGCAAGAACAATTATTTTTACAAAAAGCAGTTACAGTGACAGTGCAAGCATTTAATTCGTTAGATTTAGCACGATTTCGACAGAACAAATCCATGGTTCGATTCGAGTTGATTTTGTTCAAGAGTTTGTCAAAACTGATATGGTGGACATTGAACAGTGACAAGATCACGTATCTACAAAAAAAAACAAAGGGTATTTATTGAAATTCCAAACACATTCACACCCGCTTCCGACGCATAATTCTCAAGAATTCCTCAGAATATTTGTTTATGTCAGTGGTCAGAATGAACATTTGGTTTAACGTGAGCACCTATCAGTTAAGACCTTATCTAACGGGAGGCCTTCCTCCATAGGAGTTGATTATGTCAACCACCATCCTGGTATGCCTATCTCGGCTGCACCAGTGGCAATTAAAGACATGTAAGGCTGTTCTCCACTCTTGCTAGTGGCCTAGGCCTATATCTGCACCTCTTGCATTCAAGATCCGAAGATCAAGAAATACCAAAGCTGCCGCATTTGACCTGAAACCACAACCCGACGTGACGATGCTCCCACTACGGGGGCCAACCTCAAGTGCGATCTAATGGGCAATTAGCGGGGAGGATCACACCCCGTCGTACCCAATTTGGGTTAGTTATGGAAGTTGGAAGTTGAGAGCATCCGAAGATCGAGCACCACTCGGAACGACCAGGTCTCTTGTCCCTCCTTACAGGGTTAGAAAAGATATTCCTACGTGAAAACTCCAAACTCTATTTCCGAGGTTCGAGATTAGAGCCGTATTTTCACTTAGTAGGATATTACCCAGCCCAGGTTCGCAAGACTAGCCTGGCCCCCTTTTAGTTACATGAATCCTAAGAGTTATGCTTTAATTATTATTGAAATGGCGGGTGTCCTCCTTATTCCAAGTCTTTGCTGCTTCCCCAAGGAAAGACGCTCCTCGACAATCCTACGATTGTCATTAACCTTGTTGTTCCGCCAGACAAAGACTTCGGTCGTTCTAGCACGTTCAGTTTCGATTTTCTCATCATAACATTGATTAAGACAAATTTACTTTCATCATTACGAGTAGAAACGAACTTACGCATCGTTCGTTGCATGTAACCGGCTTCCACCACGAGGAGGTGCAACATAGGTACTCAACTTAAAACCCCTCGATCTATACGCACAAGAATCGGCTGCCAAAAGTGCACTTCAACTTAGCCAAACAGGTAGTTGGAAACAAAACAACTTTGGTCATGCTCAGATTCTACAGAAATTCATGGGAAATAAGATAAGCACTAACTACTTAATACCCCGTTTAGACTTTCATATACCGTTCACAACCGCCTTTCCAAGCATAGAGGACTGGCAAACTAGCATACCATCTATCTGCTCATCGATGGTCTCAATATACACCGATGGCTCCAAGATGGATGCTGGGGTTGGTGCAGGTTTCTTTTCAGAAACTCTTGGACTAGCCAGCTCATTCAGACTACCTAACTACAGCAGTGTCTTCCAGGCTGAGGTTTTGGCCGTGGCGGAAGCTGCCAAACAGGTCTCAATGATGGCAATACCACAAGCTGATATCACCTTCTTCATTGATAGCCAAGCAGCAATAAAAGCGATTTCTGCTCAGGGTTCTTGGCACACAGCACAACGTAAGGCTCTGTTGGGTTCCTGGTCACAGTGGTGTGCCAGGCAACGAGAGTGCTGATGAACTGGCAAGAATTGGTTCAACACTTGACCTAGTTCAGACAGATTCAACGGTCCAGATCCCACCCTGTAATCTCAAACAAGAAATCGAGTGCAAAGTTCTTTCTTCAACAAACAGAAGATGGAGCTCACTGGATACTTGCATCATAACTAGGAAGTTATGGCCGGAATTTAACAAACAAAGAACGAAAGACATAATAAATCTAAATAAAAAGTCACTTTCTCTTCTTGTGAGTATTACAACAGGTCACAACCTATTGGGCTACCACAAGAAAAAGATGCAACTCAGCCCGGATGACCTATGCAGAGGCTGTGGTGACGAGGAAGTTCATGAAGATACTCCTCATTACCTGTGTCACTGCCCTGCACTATGTCATCTGAGAAGCAGACTCCTCGGGAAACACTTCTTTGACGATTTAGAGGAACTCTCTGACATTCCTAGCAAGAATCTTTTAAAGTTCATTAATGCTACCAAATGGCTCGAGAGTCCCTAAATACAATTCAACAAACCGACCCACAACAATAAAACAAACATTATGTATGACCTCTGTAAGACGCACGTATTTCCTGTAGGGGAGGCGATAAAGGAGTTTGGGCAGCGAGCCCTACACCGGTTCTTGCCGCTCCTGCGGTGAATGCGTGCGTCATTGCAATTGCGAAGGTCGCCCCTTCACAAGATTGGTATAATACTCTTGTTGTAGGGACGGCCCTCTCGATTATTCCAGACTGACGTAACAAGCTGATGTATACACCATAACCACTGACCTATCAACCCACCCACCAGGCGTTGCGGGGAGCCAAACGCTCCTCCGGGCCTGGTGGGGGGAATGATCCACCCAGTGGGGGTAAAGGGGAAGATCACGCCCTCAAAGGACAACGGTGACGCAACCTTCCCTTACTGGCTGAACAGAATAGAATGACGGAACTGAAGACGCAGACGGAACTGGAAGAGCTGTCAAAAAGTGTCGTACGTTATTTTTTTACCTGCCCACAATGCAGCTGTACAGCTTTGAAAGTATTTTGAAGAAAAACAAAAGAATATTCTTGTGTACAAGCTCAGAATTCACATTTTTTGTTTCCAATAATTTTCCTTTTAATAAATATTTTTTTTCCCGATACAAATAACCACAATATTTTTTTCCGACCCAAAAAGTTGTTTTTTTTCTTCATACAAATTGAAACGTCAAAAGTGCCGTACGTCAAAAGTTAAAAGTTGGTGAACTCTTCCGTCTGCGTCTGCAGTTCCGTATGCGTCTACGTTCCGTTGTGTTCGCAACATTGAATTTGCGTGTATTCAATATTTTGACAGCTATTCCGGCTCCGTCTCCGTTTCCGTCTGCGTCACCATTCTGTTCAGCCAATTAACCCAATCTCTACGCACTGACGACATTTACAAGGAAAAGTTCATGTAACCTCCGATAACTTTAAGCAACTACTTGCCGAAATCTATCCCTCTAAGGGGATATGTCACGTCCTGTTTTTAGTATAGGTTTCTTCCAATAGGGTATCACAATGGATCTACATTGATCTAAGTGTGACGGTAACAAGATCAACTGTCAGCCCACTTACCTAACCTAACCATAGGTACTTCCGGGTCCCCTAGTTAGGTCACGCACGGCAAGCCGCGTGGGGCCCCAGTTGGAAGCCAATGTCAGTGGTCAGCTCACATCGAAAACCTTCGTGCAGAACGATTTTTGCTATGTGCTATGTGGCACGTAGCGCCATCTAAAGCGTGGCAACTCTATGCATTAACCACTTTAATGCATAAAAAACAGCAACAATTTTTTTTTCAAATAAAATTGAACATATGTATGTATGTAGACTAATCACCACCAAAAGGAGTCTGATGATCGACCTGACAACCGTGAAATAGCTATAAAAACGGGGTGGCAGCTCACTCAAGTTGTTGTTCTTTCATTCAAAACTTCAGTTTTTTTATTAAATTCTGTGGAGCTTTTTTTATTCTCATTTACTTAATTGTTTTTTTTTTTTTTTATTGAAAAACTAAGCCCCAATTAGATTTTAAAAACAATAAGTCCAACCTACTGATGGTTTATTTGTGTGGTTTGTGGCTTTCCTACAGAATTGAAGAATTTCTTAGTCATTTTTATATTATTCGATATTTTTTTCTTTATTAAATAAGTAAGTAGTTTCGCCGTTTTACTCTTGGCACCATAACTTGTTAAGTATTAAGTTATTTATGATTTTAAATTATTTTTGCAGTTACAAAAAAAAGACAGTATGGCAACCATATGCAAAAAGAACCACCACTAGGTGCACTTATAAAGAAGACACGACAACAAGTCCTTAAAGTAACGATTCGTTCTTTTATACTCATTTTATTACTTTTTCTCTTTCTCTCCTTCTTCAATTGCTTTGTCTTAATTGAATTACAAGAAGTAATTAGCAATGGAGATTGGAAAAAGAAGCAAAATCCATTATACAACTCTTAGCTGAGCGTGAGTTGTCCGGCGAATTCTTAAAGGGCTCAAGGGGTGTTCTTCACTTTTCAATTTCGTTGACTTTTTTTTTGTATTATTTTTATAACATTGCTATGAGGGAATAGGACAATTATTATAAACTTTTTGATGGCAATGTGAACATGAAAGGACCAAACTCTTTTCTCGTTTTTCAATAAAAAAAAAAAAAACACTATTTCTAGTGAATAGAAGTAAGAAAGTTCACACCAGATAGAGAAAAAAATTGCAGTTAAAATTGAATTCAACTGTCTGGAAGTAATGCTCTTGATAGAGGGCCCAAGATTTCAATGTGAATATATTTCAATAAACGTTATTGGCAAAGTTCTAGCTTTTTTCCCAACAAAAAAAAAAAAATTGAAAATTTAAAGTTTTTATATCTAATTTCTTCATAAACTCATATACACGTGTTATAAATTTGCAATATTGTATAAGGGGATGGAGGTAAATTCTAAAAATTTTATACCACGTATAATTAACTTAAATTATTATTTAATTCCTGACTTTTATTATTTTTTTAGTTACCGTACAAATGTAGGTACCTGGTAAGAAATGTTCCTTAAGAAAGTTCTAATTTCTTAATTTTAAAACTATTATAAAAACAACAGAAAAAAAAATCTTACTATTTTCATCCAGAAAATTATTTATATTTTTAGATTAGATGAAACGTAAACAAGAATGACTGAACAGAATTTATAATGACCATCAAACATCAGTTTTTTTTTATGAATATTAAAATCTTAAAATCATATTTTTCCTTATAAAAATAAGCAACTTACCTTATACCTTATTCATGATTAAATAAACCGTTATTGCATGGTCAGAATGATAAATATACTTCCATACCAAGAAATTCTTTCATCATAACTTTTGCTAAAATAACACGTTTAGCCATCACATTAAATTGCTGTGTAATCATACCTTAATTCGTACAATTTCAAGAGCACCTTTATTATGATGAAAAATATCTTCGTCCAATTTATGAGGACCACTCCTTTAATATATGTTTATAGGAACTTTCTATGCTTCCAACTTAATCCTCGCAAAGCACGGAAATTCTTTGTGAAGTTCATTGTCAATCTTGTATAAAATAAATAAAATTTCTTCATCATCGTAACCTCATTCATCTCCATCTTGTCTAACATCCCGGCCATCTTTCAGGATAAGCCAAACCGTTTGTCATAATTAAAATGCATAAAATGATATTATCAATACATAGATGAAGAAATTTATTCACACATGTAAAGCTACACTCAGAGAAAAAAGAAATTGACTAAAAAATTGTTTATTTTTTCAATTAAAAATAAAAAGCACGACGATAATAATATCGAGAAAAAAAATCTATTTACTTCGTCTCACTTTGACTATAAACATACTGATGTTATGATAGATTATATTTGTAACTACATACCCCCCCCCCCCTCCCCCTCCCCGTGCCTTATTACTTTTTCTGTTATTTCTGGGTAAGTTGATCAATAAAAATTAAATTTATAGAGTAATTACCGATTTTTTTTAGACTTTTTGAATTTCTAAGCCCCGCATCTCTATTAATATCACTTCTAGCAAAAATATGATCAACACCCTTTCTGTAGCAAATTCAATAAATTTTGTGTAGTAAACTTTTCTTCTTACGCGCTTGGTTTTCGAAATATTTACGAAATGCTACAAAAGGGGACCTTTACCCCCGTCCTGGCTAAAGCTCGCGGACCTGGGATGGGGACTTGTAGTATGTTGTACCACTTAAAAGAATAATCCAGACTATACGGTTTTTTTCATTTATTTGATGATTTTGGGTCTTCGTTGACTGGACTAGAAATTTCTCTCATAATTTGGAGTTGTTTCGATATTACTCTACTTAAATAAAATATTTACTATTACACCTTCATAGAACTTGGCGAACTTTTAGATCTCATTACTTTTTATGGTTGACTTGTTACATACATGTTTTTTGTAAACGTAGGAGAACTTGGCTATTTTTGTTATCTTCTACGTATGTTTTTGGTGAGATTTCACTCCTTTTTGCAAAGTATTTTTTTTTTAACACAAAATCTTAAATTTCTAATTTTTGAATGCAACACCCTAACAAATTTCTTCATTGTACAGCAATCAGTAATAATTCTGAATGATACACTCCAAATTTTTTTCCTCAGCATGCATTATAGACCCTACCGCTCTAACTGAATTTCATAATTCTACAACAATCAGAAGTGCCTCATAAATAATTTACAACACTTCTGAGAGAGTTCGTTAATGACACGCCCCTGAGTGTCAAATCTCCATGTGCGTAAAGTAAGCACCGCCATTTTTGGTTTTCGTAAAAAAATAATGGTTGTGCTGCGATGTTCCCAACTTGACTTGTGCCGCCATGTGCCGTATTTAAAAAAAAAATCGTACTAAGCATATGGTCTTTAGAGGCTTCCCATTTTTTTAGCGTGAAGTTAGAATCGCCATTTTCGATTTTCCAAAAAAAATATTGTGCTGTATTAAGCTCAACTTGTGCTGCGATATTTTTTTCAAATTCGAAAATTTTACGGATGAAATTTTTTGCAAACGTGTGAAATTGAAAAAAAAGAAGGAATATTTGCAACACAACGCAGCACAATATGAGCACGATACAGCACATCCATTATTTTTTGAAAATCGAAAAAGGTGGTGCTAACATCACGCTTCGCAAAATTAATTTTTGGCTCTAAAATTTCCAAATTTACGAATTTTAAAAAATAAATTCATGACAAAAATAGCACAAGTGGAGCACAATACAGCACAACCTTTATTATTTTTGAAAATGGCGGTGCTAACTTCACGCTAAGGTGCTTCGCAATATTTCCGTTTGCTTGTAAAAGTTGCAAATATGCGAATTTTTTTTGTATCTCTTCGGTTCTTAGCATCATTTTTTGAGCACAAAACAAGCCAACTTTAAGTTTTTAGAAAAACTTAATTAAAAAAAAAAAAATTGCGAATTTGAAAAAAAAAATATTTACGGCACATCGCAGCACAAGTTGAGCATAGTACAACACAATATTTTTTGTTTTTAAAAATCAAAAATGGCGGTGCTATAACTTCACTCTTAAAAAAAAAATGGGTGGCCTCTAAAAACCATATTCTTAGTACGTTATTTTTTTTAAATACGACACACGGCAGCACAACTATTTATTTTTACTAAAATCAAAAATGGCGGTGCTCACTTCACGCACATCAAATTTCCCTTTGCATGCTTTGCAAGCCCTACCGCTCTACCAAAATTCATTATTCTACAATAATCAGGAATGTTCCATATAATTAATTACTTTTTTTTATACGAGGTGGGTGGATGCCACAACCCTGAATAATAAATCTCAAATTTCAATATTTTTCTTTAAACACACTGCAAGCCCTGCCTCTATACCAAATTTCATCATTCTACAACAATCAGAAAACAATTTTGAGGAAGTGGGCGGATACCACGCCCCCTATATGGAGAACCTTTAATTTCTATTGTAAGCATTGCAAACCCTACCGCACTTCCGAATTTCATCATTCTACAACAAGCAGGAGTGTTTTTTTTATAATTGGAAACCATTTTAGAAAGTGGGTGGATTCCACGCCCCCTAAATGATAAAGCTCAAATTTTCATTTTTTGTTTGCATGCATTGCAAGACCTATCGCTTTACTAAATGTCAGCATTCTAAAACATTCAGAAGTATAATTATAGAATTAATAACAATTATTTTGAGGAAGTGGGCGGATACCACGCCCCTTATATGGCAAAACTCAAATTTACGATTTTCCGCTTTGTACACGTTATTTTTTGAGTTTATTCCTGTAAAAATAGTAGTAGTAGCCGTGGCGTGATGGTTACTGCGATGGACTGTCATGCCGGAGGTCTATTTATTTAAAAGAAAAAACGGCTACTGCCTCTTGCTTGGAATTGACAAACCCTCCAAGAGTATCTACTACCACAGAAAAGTGCCGCTCGTTAGCCGTTCGGATTCGGCAATAAACTGTAGGTCCCCTCCATTCCTGCAGACACGCACACAGGAATGGTTGAGAGTTGTAAATCACTAGGCCCTAGTTCTTCATGAGCTGTTGTGCCATCAAATTTATTTAATTTATTTCCTGTAAAAAGGAGTAGTGCCGTGTGTACGAAACATTATTGGTTGATTTCCCCTGCAGTAGCTTTTTTGCTAGTGAAGAGCGCTTTCTTTTTAATTTCGATATCGAACCCTATGGGCGCGTTCGGGCAGCAATCCAAAGCTATCCGAATAGGTTTGTGTCCCTTTTTGAAAGCTTCTGATGTTAGCTGATGCAACAACAGCTTAACACAACTCTTGGGATAGGTGGATAGGATATAGCCTATTTGACTACTACCCGAACGCAAGCTATCACTATCTTTATCGCTATCACTATTTCCATAGCAATTCTGAGCCATACCTGTTTATAGATTCTTAGTGAGCAAAAAAGTTCTTAGTGAGCCAAAAAGTTGGTCCCTTATTCCCAATGACTATTCCCCTGAAAAAAAAAAAAAATTTGTTTTTAAAGAGAGCAGGATCTTGATGGAATTCAATTCCCAGACCTTCAGCGCCGCATAACAGCTCAACACTCTAACCATTGTATTACCTCAAAATTAGTGTATAGACCTAATGATTTACACAAAATATACCGTGTTATTTGCTTTATTTTCTTTAAGTGTAATTAGATACACACTCTCGACTTTTATCAATGCCTGGGTGTTCTTATCAATAAATTTAATCCAAAAACACTGACAGTGTCACGACCAGAAGACGAAAGAGTAGCAGCATATCAAAAAAAAAAAAAAAAAAAAACGAAAATTTCGTCATGACAGTTAAAATAATGAAGTTCGTCCCTAATCCTTTGCGAAGATGGTTAACACTTGAAACGTGTCCTTAATACAAATTATCGTTTAATGGAATTTGTTTCCATAGAAAGGACGAATGAACTTGAATTTCATTTCGGTGTGAAAAGACTGTGAGTGCGAGAAAGTCCATAAAGGGAAGACGAAGGGCTTACAAATTTTCTTTCATCAGAAAAAGAAGAAGACTTGAAATTATTCATCTGAAAAAGGACGAAGAGGATCTCCTCGATGTCGATTTAATGATAATAGTGCTTGTTTGTTGTCCAATGAGCTCTCAACACGAGACAAGATTGAAGAGTCCTTGCATTCTGAAATGGAAATGGAAATATTTATAAATGCAGCAGGGAAAGGCTTTTCCTGCTTTCTCCCACCTTCTATCCCTATCTCCCTCTCTCATCCACTATGTGACCATTCTTGTACTGTGATGTCCTTGAGGGGAAATTATTTGCAATGTCGATACGGTTGGAATGGTTTCAAGTGAAATAAACTAAATCACTCAATTGCCTTCGTCGAAAAAAAGAGTGTATTCAGACACACAACATTATTCCCGAAGAGAGTATTCAATTCTAATGTCTTTTTTTTTCTTCTGGAATGTTGAAGGATGTTCGGTATTACGGAGGATCCATATTATACTCGCCAAACGAAAATAGTGCTAAGTCGTAATTTTGTGCTGGGAAGAAGGTGGCACAGGTTCGGAGGGGTGGCCGTGGGGGGTGGCTGGTATGTGATATGCTCATATTTATTTACAAAAGAGTAATTTCAAATTCAGGTCGACTGGCTGTTTGGTGCACGGGAGGGGCGAAGCGGGGAGGAAATGTGGAGGATAAGCGATGAAGGATGAGTGAGGGTGGTTCCGCACGAAACTTCTTCATTCATACTCTGCTCTGGCAGCAGGGAACTACTTCATTTTGCAAATTGCTTTCTGAATAGATGTCTCAATTTGGGTTAAGATACCTCGTCCTTCAAGACGACGCCATAGTCGTCCCCACCGTCCTCATCATCGTCGATTCTTTGGTTCTCTCGGTGTTCAACGAAGTCGACATCATCGTCGTCGTCCTCGTCATCATCGTTGACGTCCTTCTGCTATCGGTTTTTTGTGAATGCACAGTAATATAGGACCATCATGGCTTTACAGAAGGTGGCAACAGAGCGGCACGAAGCACTAGGGACGCACAGGAGGTTCGTTTTCTTTTGGAATTCTAGGAGTGGTGGCAAGGTAATGGATGATGGGCGTCACTGCCAAATGGAAGGGATTGATTTGTTACGACTTCAAGTGGTGCTGCTTTGCTCGTTGTGATTACATCTTTGGTTAAGGGGTTTCACCTTGATGTGGTTGAATAAAATCGGAAGCACATCAATATGATGGGTTTACGGGTTGTTGGTTTTGCTAAAACAGATTCTATGGAATATTTCGGTTACAGGCAATGGCGAAGGTTAATGTGGTCCATTAAATTTGTAATATTGTTTGATACCTTATATTATTTTTATGTGTGTATATAGGTGAAGGGGAGTGAATATGCAATTTGGGGATTATACATTTTGTGCTTGCAGTTCAAAGGAAGGAACTTAAATAAAAAAATTTGCATCTGTGCAAATAATCGATCTCTATTAGACTAAAGCTATTAGATATAAATAAAATAAACTTGGTGGCACAAACGGCTCATGCCGGAGGTCTAGGTTCGATCTTCAACCTCGCCACCTAATAATTAAAAACAAAAACAAAAAAAACAACGGCTACTGTCTCTTGCGAGAAATTGACAAAACCTCCAAGAGTATCTCTTGTCATAGAAATGTGCCGCTCAAATTAGTCGTTCGGATTCGGCAGTAAACTGTAGGTCCCCTCCATTCCTGCAGACACGCACACGATTCCTGGTTGAGAGTTGTAAGTCAATAGTTCTTCATGAGCTATTGGGCCTTCAAAATTTAATTTAATTTGATCTGATTTAAACTGTAGGATTAGCTTTGTTGAATATTCGCAAAGAAATTTGGTGAGTCAATTTGCAATTTAAAAAAAGGAGAATGGATCCCTATCAAAAAATATCTAAAAAAGTCCTATATTTACCAAGAGAAAAATTAATCAAATTAATTTCATTTTTTTTTTTTGTTTTCTAACTGCAATTTTAATTCTTATTCATAAGGTGGTTAACAGTAAAAAAAAAGGCTTAAATTTTTGTGCTAGTAATACTTAACAAAAAAAAATTCCACCTAAATTGAGTCTGAGCCCTCATCCCCCTCTCTCCCTACCAAAATAAAAACGGGGTACGCCGCTGATTATTACCTCAACATTTTATTTTAACAAGAACAACAGCAACAATACATATTTTTGAATTTTTTTTATAAAATTATAATTCCAACAAAATGGATCATCGAGTCTTTAACAAGATATTTGGCACGAATGCTAGCAAACATAAAAAGCAATTTACACAAAAAATTGCAATCGGTTCAAACATTACAGTTATAAAGTTTCATCAAAGCTGTTTAAGCCGTTTAGAGCAAATACGAGAGAAAACCAGAATTGTACCAACAGCATAGAATTCTAACTTAACCCGCCTGGAAAAAGAATCTAGTTTTCAATAAGGCCCTGGCAAGTTTTTCATAGTTACTAACAAGGGTCTAGCAAGGGCTACTATAGGCATTCGCTAGGCCCTCGCCAGTTATGTACCTTTTTGCCTTGTCAGTTAAATTCTGCCTAAGCCCTGACTAAAAAAACCAGATTTATTTTACAGTTGCTTCTAGTAGGCATTGTTGACGAAAGACATTTCCTTGGCGACCCACGGCGACGGCCAGCAGGATGATACAGTTGGTGCCTCCACGAAAATTCTCCATGGTTTTAATTTCAACAGGCACTTCTCGTTGTTTTTTATGTTGATTTTTTCGAAAACTTTAGTGTACTTACCACGTTCCAGCTTGCCGATAAACTGATGGTTGGTCATGTCAACTACAAAGTTCTCATAGTCCCAATACTTGTGCCGTTTGTGTACATTTACGTCACGTCAGTATAAACGCATGCAGCGCCTGCACAGTTAATTAAAAACGACACACACATTTTTATAACAATATAATAAGATCCCGCTTTTTTTAATTTTCATAAAATGACTTTACTATTACTTACATAGTTAGTAACTATCAAGAGCCCTGTCAGTATTTTATTAAATAAATGTTCTCAGCGAGGTACTCATAGGAACCTCTCATGTTTTCCTCGCCTAGGTTTTCCTTACCGAAATCTTGCCAGGGCCTTGCCTTAACTAGCCAAAAACTTGCCATTTTTCCAGGCGGGAAGGAAAGCTTACAAGAAAAAATCTATCGGGTCAAATTCCAGGTTTTCGGTGGCCAGTTCACGTCAATAATAAGAAATAACATTACATCAACTGACTTGTAAGGGTAACCTTTTAAAAAGGAAGCGCTAGATGAAAAGAAGCTTTGTCTTTTTTTTTTTGCTGATTTCAATAGTGTACTTAAAAGAGTTTTTTTTTCAGGTAAATTTCAATAAAAGTATAAAACAAAAATTTATTGAAGGGGAAGGCAGTTAAGTGAAAGGTACTTATTAGATAAGTTTTGTATGAAA
The DNA here is from genome assembly GCA_947049315.1 of Epistrophella euchroma. Taxonomy (NCBI): domain Eukaryota; kingdom Metazoa; phylum Arthropoda; class Insecta; order Diptera; family Syrphidae; genus Epistrophella; species Epistrophella euchroma. The sequence goes on along the minus strand of OX346245.1, from coordinate 15,181,865 downwards.
AAAAGCGGGTTAGGCACTTATACGATAGGCACTTTTCCGGGTTTTACTGTACTTATCTTTACTATCATTGATCACTATAGCTATACCTCCGTTGATAATCATACCTTTGCATATTTTTGGACAATATGTAACTTGGATGGCCCTTTCGCGGTCTTCAGTCCCGCCCCATTATTCCGATAAGAGTACCTATATTCAGTCTCCAAATAGGCGCCAATCTCAATAATTTTTTATGTACAGTGGATGGCTCAATTCGACACAATAATGAAAAATCATAAAGCGATATTTTTAACTTATGAGCAATCCCAACTAACAATTTTAGTCCTATATTCATCCAAAGAAGTTTCTTATTGCTCCTAAACCTACTTCTATTAGTTTTGTATTATACTCCAAAGAGTTAAAAAGGCGACCTTTTTTCACTCCTATTTCACCTTTATGGAGTAAAATTGTTTTACTCCGAAGAATGCTCTCATAAGATTTGTAAGAAGTGCTATAGAAAGAATGTATTTCTAAAAGAAAAAAAAAACATTTGTATTTATTTTTTATTTTAATTTTATATTTGTAATGCTATTGTGTATATTTTTCCGTATGATCACCTGAAAAGGTCTTTAGAGATAATAATTATTATTTAGTATTGTTAGTATTTGTATTTAAATAAAAAATTACATGCACGTCCTTGGAATTGAACCGGAGATCTCTTGCACCAATAGTCTAGCACGCTAACCGCTCGATCAATCTGGATTATGCGGTGCATTGCATTAAGGCCCGTTGCTGAAACGAAACTTAAATTATTTATGTTCAACTTAGACTCTTATGTTTTACTTTTTCCACAGCGTAAACTGTCACATAAGCTCTTATGTTAAACTTAAATACTTAAAATTCGTTTCAGCAAATGGGCCTAAATCGGGTTCTCTTTCATACAAAATTGTAACCTATAAGCCTCATATAGTCATTCATCAAAGACGCTGCACAATAATGTAAAAAGGTATGCATACTTTATATCATCGCTATAGAAAACAGAATACGCCTATAGTTTTTCTATTGCGATGATCTAAAATCGTTTGAATTTGTTGTTAACCGTTACTCTCTTTCTGTCATCTTTTTTTTTTAAATTGTTGGCGGTCCTTGCTTATACTTTTATAGTAGTTTTGTCAGACTTTTTAATTTTTTTTGCCACGATTTCATTATTATTTATTTATAAATTTAGATATGAATAGGTTTTGAGAAAAATATTAATTTTAAACCATCCTCAGATAAAGCTTTACAACATTTTCTTATACAATTGATATCGGAACGAAGGCTCTTTAACTTTTTTATAGGATAATTTTGGGAGCAAAAACTTTATGGTCATTTTATAGTATGACTATAGTATGATTATAGAAAAATTGACTCATTGTGCCTGTAAGGCTGATATAATGTACTCCAGAGAATACTTAAAATGTGAATTATACCAACATTTACTCCTATAACGTGTTAACTCCGCTCTGAAGGGCTATAAAAGTGCTATAGTAGCAAATAATACCTATGTTGCCAAAATCGGAAGCTATTTTGTTAGTGGGGATATGTTTGTGCGATTTTTATTTTAATCGATCGTTTACTCATTCATTTTAGTTTTGAAGCTAGGGTATACCTTGGAACTTGGTGTCGTTAATAATTCTTCATTGAAAAGTAAAACTTATTGCTAATGCAATAAAAATTAAAAAAAAAAATTCTAACCTTCAAAAATCTTAAAACATACGTGGCGTGGGTAAAATCGGTCTCTCTCTCTCTTAATTTTGTTTCTATCGTTTTTCACCATCCAGTCTGAAATTTGGTGCAATCTGGTTAAATAAAAACCCTTTTCAAGATTTCATCTCTCATCACCTTTAACATTTTCGCTTATCCCATAAATCCAGAACGGCAAAAACTAAAAATCAATTTAAAATTGCTGCCATTCCATAATCCCCAATGGATTATATTAGCTTTAGCACCATTTTTAAACAAACAGAGAGCAGTTCTTTAAAAAGGATATAATATGGAAGGTCGATGATGGTAGGTATACCTTACAAACGTATATCGAACTGCGTGTAAAGGTCCCATCAATCTTATAGCTGGTAAAATGAAAAAAAAAAAAAAAAAAAAAACACAATCAAGAACCGTATCCCCCGAAATGACGACTTTTTCAACTATGACTCGCAGAATCAATCCATAAACTCTGAAGGCTTATTTCACAGAACAATCTTCTTTTTCTTAAATTGTTTTTTTTTTCTTTTTTTTTTTCGACCAACAAAAGAGATGGCGAAGGTTTATAGATATAAAAGGCAAGGAAACCAAAACCAACAACACATCCATTCAAACCATATTACGTTTTTCCAATAATAATTCTTTCATTTTTCTAACTTGTGTGTACTTCAAGGATTTCGTCGTCGTCGTTGTGTCCCTTCATATTTGTCCTTTTGGGTGTTATAGAAGAGTTGCCCTCTGCCTGCTGCGGTCTGCACTCTTTCAAGCTATCATCATCATCGACACTGTATAAAGACTGCCAAAGGATAATACTATGTGCTGTTTGGTCAGGCATCAAAGGGGCTCCGGCGTTGTACGAGTACATATTGGCACAAACAATATTTCACCGCAAGGATCATAAATCTCCTGCATCAGAATCAATATTTTTCCAACAACTGAAGAGCCCACAGACTTTGTATCTACCTCTACCTACTTGTAGTCGCAGCTCGTAGTTGCTATTTTTGACTCGAAATCACTCCAAGAGCTACACAAGAGAGTGTGGTAACTTTTTTCTGACCAGAACGTAATCCTTCTGCTAATCCTCAAGTCTTTATCCATATACAACACGAGCATGACTGTGTGACTGATCTGGGCCGGGGTTGTTGTGGGACTTGAGCAAACGCGTTATTTTGTTTGCATCCTTACCTGACTCTGCTGGGTAAGGTATATGACTATATGAATATGGGATGTGAGAGGCGAGTTGGTAGTCGGAGGACTTATCTGGTGCTGAGCGAGTTTTAGATGCATAAACTGTGGAGTATTGAACTTATTTATGGCAGTGACTGGAAGAGATTACTACCGTTACAGATGGAATAGGTATGCGGCGAACTGCTTTGGGTTCGGGTTCCATTTTTCGTTTCTGTTTCAATTTCGGTTAAAAGCCGCCAAAGCTTTCAGCTGATTTACTTCGAAAGTACACAAGTTTGGTATTTCTCATTCTCTTTCGGTTTTTCGTTTGCCATTTTTGTTTCCTACTTTTTTTCGAAAAGAATATACCTATATCTGCCTAACTTTAGTTATATGAATCACGAAGGATAAAACTGGTCTATATATGTAGTGTACTATTATATAGGCATCATCTTGAAAGTGTAACTGGATGTGCGATGTTGAAGTGAAGGGGAGAGTGAGAAAATGAAACTACCTACGCTTGACAGAAGATTGATGTGAATAGTAGAGAAGCTTCCCAAGAGATGTAATTGATGTTTAAAAGGTCCTTTAGGATGCTAAAAAACAATTATGTATAGAAAATATGAATGGCCATGATCAGACAATTTATTGTGATGTTTATGTTGATGCCATTTTCTTTTTTTTTTTTTGTTGTTTGTTTGAGTATAGGGATATGCAGGTGGTATTAGTTGAATGTTAGACGATGTTTAGGTTGATACTTTATGCAATTTCTACACTTTATTTATTTTTAAAATTTCATTAAGCTAGAAAAAATCTCCATATCCGTATTTTTGAATTCCTTTTTTGAATGCCTTATTTATGTCTTTTGAAATCAATTAATAATAAAAACAATATGAAGAAATTCCAAAAGTTCTTTTTCCACTTGCAATAATATCTTTTAATTTATTTTAAGCTACTCAGCCATTAGGAGCGAAACTGCTTAGCAAATTACATGATCGGAATTGGTAGGGGTATGTCGTTCATGAGTAATAATAGAAAAACGGAGCGAACTTTATAGTATATACCTACAGGGTGTTCGTTTTTTAATATTTTTTTTTATATTTTAAGTCGATTTTTTAGAAAATTGCCCTCCTGCCTAAACGGGGGGAAATAGATTCCCCTTCCCATACGATTTTCTTGTCTTAATTTAACATACTCGCTCTAGATTTTTGGTGCACCGTATACCGAATACCCTGTATATTAGGTGTCAACCTCCATTTCGAAAAGTGCTTTTTAACCGATATATCAAAGACATATTGTAAAAAAAAAGTTGTATGTGCACCATTTTAATAGAAATTTGAATTATGTTAGACTTATTCTTCTGCCCACTATTTTTTATGATTTATTTTATATAAGTTATAACAAAATCTTATATTTTTACAATAATTCAAAAAAGACATAATCCGTGTCTGCCGTGTCTGCCAACTAAGCTTAAACAATCATAACGCCCATAAGCTCAAAATTCAATTAAAAAAAAAAAAAAAATAGTACGTATACGCCCGAGTGAACGCTAAAATTTTTCTGCAATTATTTTAAATAAAATGCACTACCAAACGGCTTATATACACAAAATTTAAAGCAAATCGTTTCGCCTAAAATGGTCTCTATTATTTAAGAGAACCTTTGTTTAATAGGCTCCTCGAGGTCAGAACGGAATTTCCTTTATAAATATAGTTAAGAAATAATTATAATAATTTTTCCACTAACTAGTGTCTCTCACAGTACACATAGAAGGTAATATCTTCCAAAGTTTTCATTTTTGTTCAGTTCTGCGTATGTCTTGTACTTTGTTTTTATAAATTGTGGACGAGGGTCACTGGGATTCGGAAACACTTGTGTTTTGTTTTTGTAAATTCTGACAACCAGGTCACTGTAACTTTCAATATGTGTACTGTGAGTGTTTCTACAATTTGAATACCAAAAATAATATTGGCATCTATAGCTGGAGTAAGCTACACTTCTTCGTAATTTTCATTACCTCTGCTCTTAATAAATATAGTCAGCCAATGTGAACCGAGAAACGAAAGTAAATACAGAATTTTTTTATCGTCTCTCCATCGCAAAAGTTGTCTTCCTGCTCTTCTTATTCCATCTCTTGGGTACCATTCTGTTAACTTTTTTGTCCAGCAGTCATCACTTGTTCTTGCTACATGTCCGGCCCATTTCCATTTTTGTGTTTTAACTCCTTTTATCACATCTTCAAATTTTGTGATTTCTCTTAATCTTGTGTTTCTCACTCTTTCAAATCTGGATATGTTAAGAATTGATCTTTCTATAGCCATCTGAGTGGTTTCAAGTTTTTTCAAATTTTGTACGTTCATGCTCCAGGTTTGTGAGCCATAAATTAATACAGGAAGGACAGCCATATCGAATACATTTGTTCTTGATGTTTCACTTATTTTTGATTCAAATACGTTCTTAAGGTTCCATACCTGCTTCCAGCTATTTGAAATTCTTCTTTGTATTTCTTTCTCCATTCGATTTTTAAAAGATATGATTTGTCCCAAGTAGATGTACTCTTCGACGTATTCAAATGTATCTCTTCCTATATTTATTGGAGTTTCTATACACTGTTAGTCCTGAGTTTAGTTTTAGTCTGATTCATTTCCAACCCTGCTGTTTTACAACCTTCTGATAATTTTTAAATTATTTCTTGGAGTTCATTCGGAATTTCTGCAAAAAGAACTATATCGTCTGCAAAACGAAGATTAGACAGTTTTTCCTCGTTTATGTTTAAGCCAAGGTATTCAATGTCTATGCCTCTAAATATTTCTTCTAACAATGCACAAAAAAGTGCTGAGGGATAGAGGGTCTCCTTGTCTTACTCCCCTGCGTTGGACTTTTAACTTCAGTTGTTACTTTTGATGTGCTCTTCATGTATAAGATTCTCAGGCTTGCCATATTTTAACATGTAAAAATCAACAAATGCTATATGTATATAAATCTTTGTTAAATTCCGTAGTTTTTTCAATCAGTTGGTTGATTGATTGAAGATGGTCCGTTGTGGAATATCCAGACCGAAAACCTGCTTGTTCTTTTGGTTGGTTTCTGTTGAATGTATCTTTCCATCTTCTTAATAGGCATTTAGCGTATACTTTGTAAATTATTGCGATATTACTCATTGGTCTATAATTGTTAATATCATCTTTTCTGCCCTTTTTGTGAATGAGGATAATATTTCTGTCCATTGATATAGTAATTCTTCATGTATCAAAGTTTGATTGAATATAAATGTTAAGACATCTAAAATTGAGCTTTTTCCAATTTTAAGCATTTCCGCTTTTATGCCGTCACTTCCAAAGCTTTTTCCTGACTTCAGTTCATTGATGGATTCCTCCACTTCCGACCTCAAAAATATTGGAAAGCTATCGCAATGATCTAAAACTGGCATTTCTGAAGCGGTTTGGTCAAGAGTAAACTTGGATTTGTATAGTTTTTTGAAAAAATTTGTGGCAGACATATTTATTTCGCTCCTATCCCTAATTTACAAGGTGTTTGGTATAAGGTGCATCAAAGAGCTAGAGCGAGTAGGTTGGGTTAAGACAAGAAAAAAATCGTCTATTTTCCCCCGTTTTATAGAAAAAAAATGAATAAAAAACAACTGCAACACTTACAATGTCAACCTATACTTGTTTTTAAAACCAGAAGCTCGATCTTTTATTTTTCTTTTAATTCAAATTATTTCAAACTCAAAATTCAAACTTATTTTGTTTCAAAATTTTACGTTACAAGTAATATTTTTGTTTTTAATATTCGATGCTCCTATTAATTTCCAGGCAAACACTAAAAACCGGATGCCTAAATGTTTTTTTAATTTTTGAGAAAATTGATAATTAAGTAACGATATCTTCTTTACTAATTAATTAGTGGAAACAGAATCTTTGGAGCAACAAAATAACCGATGGAAGTCAAATTCAAGGAAAACTTACTTTAGTTATTTGCAATTTTCTCAAAAACTGGAATATATTTTGAGATCTGGTTTTTAGTGTTTGCTGAGAATTGATGGGAGCATTGAATATTAATATTTTGAATAAAGTTAGTTTGAACACAATTTTTCTTTTGATTTTTTTTTTAATTTAAGTTACAAAATTAATTTTTGAAAAACTGTTCACTAAATTAACTTTTTTTTAAAAAGAAAATAAAAGAAGAGGTTTCTGGCCTTACAAAAATGTATCACATGCCATTGAAATTGTGACCATTTTTTTTTATAATTTTTTTTCTGTCTTAAGTCTTTTTTTTTTGAAAATATGGGAGGGTATTTAAAAAAAAAAAAAAAAAAAAAAAAAAAGACTTAAAGACTTAAGACTTAAGAGAATATTATTTTTAATTTTCTCAGAAACAAAAAGACACTTGAGTATTTCCTTTTCCCTATTTGGCTAGAAATTTACAGGAGCATCGAGCACGTAAAATTTTGAAAAAAATTAGTTTGAACACAATTATTTCATTATTTTTTCTAGATTTTAAGTTTAAAATTAATTTTTAAAAAACTATTCTCTTAGTAGCCCGTGGAGTAATGATTAGTGCATTGGACTGTCATGCCAGAGGCCTGGAGTTCAATACCAGCCGCTTCCACCTCAAGTTTTTTTCAGAGCTACTACCTCTTGCGAGGAAGTAGTGACAAATCCTCCAAGAGTATCTCTTGTCATAGAAAAGTGCCGCTCACCTTAGCCGTTCGGATTCGGCAATAAACTGTAGGTTCCCTCCATTCCCGCAGACATGCACACAGGAATGGTTGAGAGTTGTAAGTCACAAGGCTCTGGTTCTTCATGGCAGTAATTAAAAAAAATGCGAAAATTTTGCGGTTTTTTCGATTTTTGATGATGTTGCGTTGGGTGCTCGAGATCGAAACCTTGGGTAATTCAAAACCTTCGGTAATTCAAAACCATTTAAAATAAGGTACCCCCCTTTCAAAGAACAAGATTACCGGGTTGTAATTAGTGATGTAGATTTTGTTAGTTTTAATTATTATTTTCAATACTAGAAGACATTTAAGCATTTGGTTTTTAGTGTTTGACTCAAAATTAATAATGGCATTGAACATTTCCAAATACCGTTGAGAGGATATAACTACATATTATACTGTTGCTTTAATAATATAAAATTAGTTTTTCTTTGGTTCATTAATAAAATATATTAAAATTTTTATGATATATGTACATTATGAGTGTGTTTCTTTATTTATTCCGAATAAGGAACAGAATGGATGGAATAGACATAATGTTTATCCAGAATATTCAGAATGGAATGAATAAAGAAACAAAACTAGAACAAAAAGATTGGCAATCCAGTTGTTCGGTGAAATGTCAAAACAATTGAAGAAATAAAGGTTTTTATTTTGGATATTTTGTACATACATATGCATTCTCAAAGTCAAAAGTTTAGTAAATTTTACCTTAAATGCATAAAATTTATACTCTGGTACATTTTTTCGCGTTATTATGCTGTTTTCAAATAATTAACGCCAATGCGAATCTGTCATAATTGAGTTTAAGAACGTCAATTATACTGAACGCGCCCAGTATTCTTTTTCTATTCTTTTTATTCCACACTTCACATGGAATAAAAATAATGCATTCCAAACGTTCTGGGAATGAATAAAGAAACAATAGTTTGTCCGGAATGTTCCGTGGAATAAAGAAAGGCAAAACTGGTATTCCGAATATTCTGGACACACCGGAATGAATAAAGAATCACACGCATTATATAGATATATTGTATATGTATGTAACTGTACAATGTACATGCAATAAAAACTCTACAAGAGTAGTTTGTAGAGTGAGGGTTTGTAGACTTAGGGCCTTGGCTCCTGATGAGATCTGATAACTTTTTAACATGATCATTTTATGGGCTCCTGAGTCTTAGCAACCCTTTTAGCATGAAATGTTTATTGTGACTTATGTAAATATGTGACTAACATATACGTACGTGCTCTGTTCAACTAAAATTGACAAAACAGGCATATAAGACGACGTTTGCATTTCAGTCTGGTTGCATTATTGGATTGCATTGCCTGAACAGAATAGAATGACGGAACTGAAGCCGCAGACGGAACTGGAAGAGCTGTCAAAAAGTGTCGTACGTTATTTGTTTTACATGTCCACAATGCAGCTGTACAGCTTTGTATGTATTTTGAAGAAAAACAAAAGAATATTCTTGTGTACAAGCTCAGAATTCACATTTTTTGTTTCCAATAATTTTCCTTTTAATAAATAATTTTTTTCGCGATACAACAATATTTTTTTCCTACCCAAAAAGTTGTTTTTTTTCTTCATACAATTTGAAACGTCAAAAGTGCCGTACGTGAAAAGTTAAAAGTTGGTGAACTCTTCCGTCTCCGTCTGCGTCTGCAGCTCCGTATGCGTCTACGTTCCGTTGTGTTCGCAACATTAACTTCGCGTGTATTCAATATTTTGACAGCTGTTCCAGCTCCGGCTCCGTCTCCATCTGCGTCACCATTCTCTTCAGCCAGTAAATATAGCTACTTTTTCAAAAATCTTTGGTGTTTATGTCTATATTGCTTGTATATAATATAGTCCAGTCATATTAGACATTTGACTTCGGAAAAATCGCCGGAAAGCTGAATTTTGGAATACAGCCTTCTGATGGTGTTCCTAAGAAACTGTTAAAATTCCCCATCGATAGGAGCACCGCTAACAATTTTATGGGGGGGTTAAAGGCCCCCCAAAATAGTTTTTCAGCAAGATCTCCCTAACGGTAGGTTGTACAGAAAAAATGTTGATGACAAAATTGTACCTTGGAAAATTTCCTTCAAAAAAGATTATGACACTTTTTTTCATCAAAGTAACGATTTTCGAAATAATTCAATCGGTAGAGTTAAGGCTTTCAGTTTCCTATACAAATGGAGAATGCACATAAATATACAGGATGATTTGAATGTGGTGAAAATCGGTTGACTCAAAACAAAACAAAAATTGTATATTTCCCTCCGCTTAGGCGGGAGGGGCAATATATTCTAAACAATCGACTGGAAATAGAAAATAGTTCATTAAAGGACAACGGCAAAGCTGGAAGTCTGTTCTTTTATATTATTTTTAATTCAAATTATTTTAGACAATAGTTTTTGAAAAAAAATATTTTCAAACTCAAAATTTTGAAAAAATAATAAAAAAAATTGTGTTAAAACTATTTTTTTTTAAATTTTACGTTATTAAGTACTATTTTTGTTTTTAATATTCAATGCTCCTATAATTTTCGAATCAAACACTAAAATTTAGATGTCTAAATGTCTTCTAGTTTTTGAAAAAATTGCAAATAACCAAGTCCAATACTTGCTTAGCTGACGCTTTAGCAGTTTTTATAAAGAGATATCTAAATTTTAATAAAGGATCTTTTAAGGTCAATCTTAAAGAATTTTATAATAATTTTGTTGTATTTATATACAAAAAACGTCCGGGTTTTAATATTTCCAATTTATGAGCAATAAAAATACCAACTTTTACCCACATTTTACAAATGTTCACGTCTTTAAACCATATGTCAACTCTCAAAAGTAAAAACCCATATCAACCTGTATTTTTGACGACTTTATTCAGTTAAATTCAAATTATGCTCACATAAGGGTACTAACATAGCATTTTTAACATAAAATACATACAAAATTTAACTTTAAATCGCTTTTCAGTTCAGGTAGGTATTTACTTAATAAATATTCTACCATCATTCCTGAATAGCAGCACAAGGGACATTTCATTGAAATTTATAAAATATTTTCTCTGCATACCTACCTATAGGTAGATGGTATACCTATATATAGGTGCAATGTCCAGGGTCATATACCCATAGTCATACGTCAACTATACTGACACTCAGAGATCGCATCAGTTTCAGTGTTATGGCCTCAATATGCCTTTACATCATAATATTTACAAAATATCCTCTGGAATACGCAAGTATACACACACACACACACACACACACACACATATATATATATATATACATATAAACACATAAAAGCACTATCCATAAACAATGAAAAATTAATTCGTAAGGCAACTGCTCTGTTTGTATCTCGATTGGCATCAGAGCAGAGCCAGGATATCTGAAGGGAATCTTGAAATTATGCAAATTTTTTGAATAATTGAATTTCGTATCTGTCGGGTAAAATCCTGTCAAAGGCCTCCCTTTTCCTTTATTCTCCCCCGTGTCCTGTTTCTATATCGCACTCTTTTGTGCCAATTCTGATGATGATGATGTTGATGCTTCTGTTCTGTGTGTTGTTTTTATTATTAACATATTTATAGAAAGGACGATATTGATCATATAGTTTGGATATAGGCAGTCCAGGCAAGAAGACTTAACACACGAATAGACATACCTATACAAGGATCCAATTTAGTGCCACCTGAGTGGACTTGATTTTATTGATTTTGATGGTGAGGACATAGAGAAGACTTAGTCGAATGCAGTCAGGTGTGTCAGGAAGGATAATTCAAGCGTCAATTGCAATAGATTCGCATTCCTTATAGCTTATATTATACATCATAAACATGTATACTATACGAAATCTACTACTATACACTATCAAGGACCTTAGAACTTGTTTTTGTTGTTTTAAATAAGATGTGAGAATAATCGTGTTTTACAATTTTGTCACCTTATATCGATGCCAACTGGAATAAGTGAAGTAGGTACTTTGTCTGTATATCCTTCCCAATGACATAATATTTACACAAACTATAGATATACAATATAATTGATATTATTGTTGTTTGTGCTGTGTTTGTATTTCTGACCTCTGTAATGAATCCAGAGTGTTGCTTTGCCTTGAAACGATTATCTTGTTCAATCGAATGAATGCATTAATTTTACCAACTATCATATCGGATTGAATCAACAACCAAAATACCTACAACAACAACAACATTACCATCAACAAGGACTAAAATATACAACATAATATTTAATACGATTGCAACTGGTTAACAAAAAGGTAACATGACAGGGACATACGCTTCCTGATCCTGAATAGAACTCCATTTGGCCATTACCTCTGGTAATAAATTATGTTAAAATAAAGGAAGGAAGGAAAAGAATGGAAATAAATTGGAGACAGCCGGAAACAGGAGATTTTGTTGTGATTTTCTGTGTGTGTGTGTGTGTGTGCGTGGGGTGGGTGGGGGCAGGGGGTGAAAGTATGTATAAGGGCAGTTGGATTAATTTATATCGAAACCAAATCATCCATGGAGTAGCAATTGCCCAATGTTTTCTTTTATGGAAATATAATAAGAAACAGTTGGTATCGAAAAATATCGTTCAAATAAGTAAGTTTGAAAATTTAATTTTTATTTATCCTCACTTCTACCTGAATCATTTATTTTCCGGTAAAATTAAAAAAACACATTTTCATTATGAAGGGAAAGATAGATATCTATATCTTCATCATAATAATTTGTAACAGACTGTAGTTTCCGGCATTCCGGAATATTCGCATAAAAAAAGATCACATCATTTGTGCAGTAAAAACAGGGAGTCGTACGTTTTCTAAAAAAAAATATCTCAACCCGATAAAATTTCCTAAAATTTTAAGACCAAGGAGACGAAATCTCCATGGTTAGAGACACCCCATGGACTTAATCTTACTTACTTTAGATGGCGCTGACAGCCCAGGATGGACTACGGCCTCAACTAACAAGCCCCTCCAGCCAGCTCGGTTCCTATAGCTAGCTGCCTCCAGTTACGCACTCCAAGTTGGTTGAGGTCGTTCTCCACTTGTGTGCGCCACTTAAGGTGGGGTCTTCCTCTGCTGCGCAGACCGTCAGGGGTAGATTCGAAGACTCGTCGGGCTGGTGCGTTGGTGTCCATACGCCCCACGTGTCCCAGCCATCTCAGCCGCTGTAATTAAGCTTTTTGACCAGGTCGACGTCGCTGTAAAGCCCGTAAAGCTCGTTGTTAGATCTTCTCCTCCATACTCCACCGATACAGACTGGACCGAAAACCACCCGAAGAATCTTCCTTTCAAAGCACCCAAGCAGATTCTCATCCGTTTTTGTCCATTCGTTTTTGAGTCCATGCCTCTGCCCCATATAGCAGGACCGGGATGATAAGAGTCTTATAAGGTTTCGTTTTGGTTCTTTGAGAGAGGGCTTTATTACTCAAATGCCTTCTTAGCCCGAAGAAACAGCGATTGGCAAGAGTAATTCTTCGTTTGATCTCTGCGCTGATGTCATTTTGCGATGTTATAGTGGAGAGTCCCTGACGACTTCGAAATTGTATCTATCCATCGTGACGTTTTGCCCGAGCCGACGATGTTGAGATTCCTTTCTCGATGATAGCATATACTTCGTCTTGTCCTCATTAACAGCCAAACCCATTTTCGCCGCCTCCGATTCAATACTTGCAAACGCGCCGGTAACAGCTCGCTTCGTTCTCCCAATGATGTCAATATCATCTGCATAAGCAAGTAGTTGAACAGACTTTTGAAAAATTGTACCTCTGTTGGTGCCCTCAAAGTCAACACATAACCATTGCAATAGCTTAAATTTAGCCTGATCTATTCGCCAGAGCCATCGAACACCTCTATTTGAAAAAAAAATTAGCTTTGATATATTGATATGCTCCAAGTCTTGATATATATAAGGCTTCTGTAAGGCTTTCCTTGAAAAAAAAAGGTTCTTATAGAAGTCATATGATTTAAATAACTAATAATAAATAAATAAATTTGATGGCACAACAGCTCATAAAAAACTAAGACCTAATGACTTACAACTCTCACCCATTCCGTGTCTGCAGGAATAGGGGGATCTACAGTTTATTGCCGAATCCGAACGGCTTAGGTGAGTGGGACCTTTCTATGACAGGAGATACTCTTAGAGGATTTGTCACTACCTCGCAAGAGGCAGTAGCCCTAATAAACACTTTTATGTTTAGGTGGCAGTTGTTAACTGCTTCTTTAAAATTATTTGAAAGCTATATAAAGAAACTTAATCGAGGCTAGTACCTGTTTTCGAATAGACTAGACTATAAATGAAGTTAGAGAAGAAAAATGAAGCTGTATTTGTATAAGGATTGTATAATTATTATTATATAAGTTGCTGTCATAAGGTTTCTGTTAGATTTTTCTAGAAGCTTTATCGAATACTTCGCTGAGACATGTCAGATTTCATGTGGATTTCTATTTAACCATTTGAGATATGATGTACTTGTACAGGTTAAATTTAAGCTATTGCAATGGTTATGTGTTGACTTTGAGGGCACCGGTCTATTTGCATAGACTTGCGACTTAAGTAAACCCAAGATAATTCAATCGGGGTCGAATCACCCGATCTTGATCCAGATGTGTCGCTCATCGCTGAAGATGATGATTTTTATATGGGTTAGTGATGAATGGCTAAAAAATGAAATTCCAAAAAGAAAATTCCATCATGGATAAAATCCCCGAAGAAAATATTTTTTATGACAAAATCTCCCGGAGAAAATCCCAAAATTAAGATGTCTGATTTGTGAATCAAGCTAACTGAAATGTTTGGACCGCATATTTCTATCACAGGCTAGTTTTGTATGCCTTAAAAAAACGTACAGATCTTACGTTTTTTTTTGTCGTTGGATAGCTTTTGGGCCCGAATGTGACATCCTGTTGTTATGTCAGCCAATAGAATATGTTCTTCGACCACCCTCTGTGTGCAATAAATCAGTGAAAAACTGTTGATCACCAGCCGCCGCCGCTGCCTATGCCTGTTGTTAGCCATATGGACCACCACCACCAGCAGCAGTATAAAAGCAGGATTTCCAGCTAAAAGAAACTACTCCGCAACAAACGAAAACCAACAAAAAACAAAAAAAAAAGAAAACACAGAATCGAATGAAGTCATGGAAAACATATTTCAAAATAAAAATACAAAAGAGATCCCGAAGGTCTTTTATCATCCCACACAGAACATTGGTTCATTCCCTATCTCGTAAATTTTTTTTTATGGCTGGCGTGTGTGTATTTGAAGGCAAAGAGGTCACAAACTGTCACCAAACAAATTCAATAAAGAGTTATGTATGTAGGTACCTATACACAAAAAAGTTGCGACGAATTTTATTTTTTTTATGCCCTCGCCTGCATCCCCTTTCACCCCTATGTATGGATTTATTCGGATTTGCCAAAAAAAAAAAATAGAAAAAATATCAATGAAATGGGAGTGATTTCACCCTTTTTGTCTCACTCACGTACCAGCCCTCACATGGGCAAACATAAATCCACAGGACATTTGAAGGCAGGCCAACAGGCAGGCTACAATCCCCCCCGAAATAGGACATCCTTCGTTTGCGACTTAATAGCCCAAACTTTGTAAACACATTGCCATCAGAGTGTTGAATTATTGACAGACTATTCCCAGGCTAAAAGTTTTTGCTTTAAATAATATCTACATTCTACATTTATATATACATCATGGACTCTATCATCTCTAGACATATCCATCGAACCCAAACCCGCACGATAGAGCTTGAGCACACAATATCGTAAATTCTAAAAGCGCACACTGTGCGTGCTCTAACTGTCAGTTTTACAGTTGGGGGTCTAAAAGTAATGTCGTCGAGCTATGCCTACTCTATGCAGTATACATAAGAGGGTTTGAGAATTAGTAATAATCGATATTATAGGTGATGGAAAGAGGGTTTAAGGAAATATGATAATTTTATGGTCATTCAGATGTAGGTAAGCAATAAATTAGGAAGGAGGGGAGCGAGAATAGCCAGGGGTTGGCAGTTATGAAAGGAAGGTTTATTAATTTGCTGCTGCTTCAGATGAAGTGATAAATTTTTGCTAAAAGGTCCTTAATGGATGAATCCTGAAGGTAATGATTGATGAAGTTTTAAGAATTTAATGGGGGCCCATTGGTGTAAAGGTTTCGAAGTTTATTTTGAGTTTAGATAGGTTTATGTAAAATAAAGTTCACAGAAGTTCTGTTTTTACTTGAACAATAAATTAATGTAAAGAACAAAAAAATTGGAATTAAGAGTTTTTTTATTTTCCAAAAATCTCCTGCCCCAAAATAAACAAAGCTAAAATTAGGCAACAATGATGGATGCCATTTGTAATTTTTTTATCAACTTGAGTTTGAAATATTATTCTTTAATGTAAAAAAAAGTCCAAAGTACAAATTAAAACTGAATATCTTCTTTTGTTTAAAAAAAAAAATATTGGAGACTTAATAATAAACTTCACCTATAGCTATTCTAATTCTATTGCCGTATGTTAACTGAAATTGACGTATCTGAAGTTTGTCGTTTTTTTTAGTTTAGGCCAAGTTTAAAATCCTTGGGATGGTTTTTATTGATAATTAAAGCTGTATATCGCTTTTCCATTTTTTATTTAAAAAAAAAAAGTAAGTCCCCTTTCACACGAATCAACTGAGTTTCCAGCAACAATCAGTTCATAGACGAGAAGGGCAGGAAAAAAGAGGGCTAAACAAAATCTCCCCGGTCAACAAATTTAGTAGACTTTTATGACGTTCCTCTTCACACTAAGTTTGTGTGCGTTCAACCAAGGTAGTTTAAAGGCCTGGTCAGACAGAACGCGAACGCGGGCCGACGACGGGCCGGTCAATACTTCACCACGGAAGGAAAGAACGCGGCGCGGTGGCGGTGACGGTCAAATTTTGTTTGTAAGTTTTTACAAAGACCGCCGGACCTCGCTCTATCTGACCAGGCCTTAAAAGGAAAATAAGCAAATCTCTTCGGGTTTTGTTTCTTGCGTTTGCGTGTGAAAGAGATTATGTGCGTGAAGTTAGCACCGCCATTTTTGATTTTCGTAAAAAAAAATGGTTGTGCTGCGATGTGCCCAACTTGTGCTGCCATGTGCCGTATTTAAAAAATAAAAATCATACTAAGCGTATGGTTTTTAGAGGCTACCCATTTTTTAGCGTAAAAATAGCACCACCATTTTCGATTTTCAAAAAAAAAAATACTGTGCTGTATTATGCTCAACTTGTGGTGCGATGTGCCGTAAATAGTTTTTTTTTCAAATTCGCTAATTTTACGAATGAAATTTTTTTTAATTGAATTTTGAACAACAACAACAACTTAAAGGTGCTACCACCAATTGCTTACGAATTAATTTTTTTTTTAATTAAGTTTTTCTAAAAACTTAAAGTTGTGCTGTTTTGTGCTCAAAAATTATACTACAAACCGAAGAAATAAAAAAAAAAAATTGCATATTTGCAACTTTTACAAGCAAACGCAAATCTTGCGAAGCACCTAAGCGTGAAGTTAGAACCGCCATTTTCGATTTTCAAAAAAATAATGAATGTGCTGTATTGTGTTCATCTTGTGCTACGTTGTGCCGTACAAATTTTTTTCAAGTTCGCAAGTTTGCAAATTTTACGAATGAAATTTTTCGCAAAACAAAGATTCTCAAAAAAATTAAACTTGTGCTGTTTTGTGCTTGTGCCAAAGAGATAAAAAATATATTCGCATAGTTTCAGCTTTTAGAGCCAAAAATTTATTTTGCGAAGTAGGAAGTTAGCATCGGCATTTTCGATTTTCAAAAAAATAATAGATGTGCTGCGATGTGCCCCGAATTTTTTCAAATTCGCAAATTTTGCGAATGAAATTTTTTAAAAATTAAGTTTTTTTTGTGCTCGAAGAATGATACTAAGAGCACAAAAAAGCACAACTTTAAGTTTTTTTTTAAAACTTTATTTAAGAAAAAAAAATTGCATTCGTAAAATTTGCGAATTTGAAAAAAATATTCACGGCAAATTGCAGCACAAGTTGGGCACAACGCAGCACAACCATTTTTTTTTTTACGAAAATCAAAAATGGCGGTGCTTACTTCACGCACATCAAGAGATTGTTAAGGAGATTTAAAGAAAACGTCAAACAAATCTCCAGCCAATTATTATCTTCGTGTGAAAGGGGACTAACATTAAAAAATTGGCAAAACCTATAATCATAAAAAAAAAAAACCTAGATACGTCATTTTCAGTTACGTACGTACTTGCCGTAGCTGCAATACGACTGCAGCTACATCACCTAATTGATAAGCCCATTGTCGTAGGTCACGTGAACTATAATTGAATTATTGTATATTCAATCGCTCCACCGAAACAGGAGTAATTCTTTCTAACAACAATTCTACCAATGGTGAAGTTGCATCTGCAGCATGTAGCACTGTCAAAGTTGAAAGATACAAATTAGTATACAGCGCTACAATGTGAAGCTGCAGCTGCAGCAAGAGAAGTCGCTGCAGCAAAAGTTGACTCAACTTTATCTTTTCTACTCGCTACAAGCTACACTTGAGATGGCATATATTGGGATCGTTGAACGCTCTCTCTTTCTGACTCAAGCTATAGTCATGATGTAGTCACGCTACACCATTGTAGACGTTCTTTGCTACATAAATGAACGATTTTCGTGACAGCTTGTGCTACAGCGATTCTTTTTGCTGCAGCTGCATCATATGTGTTTAAGCAGTAAATTTCTTCAACTTCGTTAGCACATGAGATACACAACACATGATCACGTTGATAAATCAAAGAAGCCCACTCAAAAATGCTAATAAAAAAAATGCTAAGATTGACAAAACTTTAAAGAAAAACCGAGGTCTATTTGTAGCATCCTGGCTCGGTGCCTAGTAGACTTTTGACCTCGATTCTTATTTCCACATATAGCGGACATCTTTTTGTATTATATGCTTTACTATTTTCTTCACCCCATGTTGTTTCATTGCGTATATTATAAAAAATTCATAAATAGACTCGAGGGTGTAGGGTGCCGTTTGCCCTAGAAAATAAAAAAAAATGATTTTTTCTTTGAGATACGTTTGTGATATACATTACATATATATTTTTCTCAAAGGGACATATTTATATTCCAGCCATCCAAGAGAGAAAATTCACAATAACTAGAAGGCTTAGATTTATAATAGTGACGGCACCTACTTTACACTTTCTATAATTAATTGGCAGCATTTGAAACACACACCACACAACACACTGTCTTTGTGTTCGAAGGACGATGATAGTTTTTACTTTTCAAATGCGATGATATCATGTTATAAAGGTAAATTATGCGTTCGTAGGTATAAAATTTCACCTTGAGATGTTTATTAAGCATAATGTTAGAGATTTTCTGTCTACATATTGTAAGCTTCAGTCTTAATGATTGACCCAACTGGCTGCTTATTTGAAACATAAAATTTGTTCAATGAATTCTGTTGGTATTTTGTAAGAGTTCTACTTTTTCCGTGTCATCGAAATCGAAAAGTGAAGGAAGAAGAAAATGATTTAAGTGCCTTAACTGCAAATTACGAATGGTTGTACAATTTTTACATTTCATTTACAAACAAGAGTGGTTGCCGAATTGCGAATTTCGAATTAGGTACCATTATAAAAAAGTTTCAATTCGCCATATTGTGAAATGCGCCCTAGAGTTATTAGTTGCGTTTCGCAAATGATAATTTTTTGGTCGGGGACCAGATATTAACAGAAATTATTCAATTCAAACTAATTTTACCCTTTTTTTTATATTCAATTTGCCTAAGAAACTTCAAATTTCACATACTGTATATTTTTTGTATAATTAAAGGAAATATTAAAAAAAAATGTTGGGGAAGCTTTAGGTTTCCCAGAAAATTTGTGTTGCGTTTTCGCAACGCTCGCCGAAAACAGTATCAAATTTATTGAAATGAAATTTTCTTCTTACATGGAATACATGAACTTTATATGAATACTTTTATGAAAAAATAATTAAATATACCTGGATACCAGTGGCGTGGCGTCCATGTAACACCATTCCTATCGGATTACCTTTTGAAGTTCTACCTCAACACTGAACCATGTTTATAAAATAGCCCACAACATGAATCTAAATGCATAGTCAAAATATGTGTGTATTTCTGACACCTGCACATGAGCAAGTCTTGTAGGTTTTTCTTTGAAAAATTCCTTTTATGTACTTATTTATTTTATTGTAAAATTAAGATTTTATAAAAAAAATTGTACAGCAAATACTAACATACATATATCATAGCGTGGAAAACAGATCTGCAATAGGTATAAAGGATATTTAAGGCAGACAGTCATAATTTAGTTACCTACGTTTTCAGGTGATTAATTTTTCTTCGATTACCATTTGAAATCATCCACGCCACGCCACTGCTAGATACACTTGGTAATAAAAATATTATTGAAAATTAATAACATTATCAAAAGTAAGAGAAAAAATTGGCCCAAAAAAAAATATTTTTTTTTTTTCAAAAATAATAAAAATATCAAAAAAAAATTTCTTATTTTTTTAATGAACACTAATATTACCTATGTATACGCTGTATGAATTTAAGGTTTCTGAAGTTAACCCTTAAGAAGATAAAAAACAAAAATTGTAAAAAAAAAATCATTTTCCCCAAATTAATTTCGTTTCCAAAAATGAAAAAAAAATCAAAAAGCTCATTTTTTCTAAACTTTATTTATTTCTAAAAATGAAGACTTAAATTAGTTATTTGCTGTATAAGTTTGAAGTTTCTAAAAACAACCCTTAAAAAGATAAAAATCAAAAACTGCAAACGAAAATTGACCTAAAAAAAACTATATTTTTGTTTTTTCAATAATTATAAAAAAATCAAAAAACTGTTTTTTTTTTTAATTTAATTTTTTTTTAAATCTATACTAAAATTACCTACACGCTTAATAAATTTGAAGTTTCTCAAACCAAGGATACAAATCTAAAACTTTATAAAAACTGAAAAAACAATTGACCTAAAAAAAAAATACTCATCCTGTTGTTGGATAGGATGCAATCAAAAATTATGTTTCTTAAGAAATTGATATATTATAAACATAAACATGCAATATTTTGAGAAAAATTGTTAAATCTGATTTGAAAACGCTATACGAAAGGAAATATTTTTTTTTAGGTTCAAATGCGTTGCGGAAACACAACGTAGTGCTCATATAAATTACTTACTTATTTTACTTTATTTTAGATGGCGCTTACAGCCCAGGACGGACTACGGCCTCAACTAACAAGCCCCTCCAGCCAGCTCGGTCCCTATCTAGCTGCCTCCAGTTACGCACTCCAAGTTGGTTGAGGTCGTACTCCACTTGTGTATGTGCGCCACCTAAGGTGGGGTCTGCCTGTGCTGCGCAGACCGTCAGTAGGAGATTCGAAGACTCAGCGGGCTGGTGTGTCGGTGTCCATACGCTCCACGTGTCCCAGTCATCTCAGATGCTGTATTTTCAGCTTTTTGAGCAGGTCAATGTCGTCGCTGTAAAGCCCGTAAAATTCGTTGTTAAATCTTCTCCTCCAAATACTCCATTGATACAGGCTGGACCGAAAATCACCCGAAGAATCTTCCTTTCAAAGCAGATTCTCATCCGATTTTGACAGGGTCCATGCTTCTGCCCCATATAAAAGGACCGGGATGACTAGGGTCTTATGGTCTCCTTGGTTCTTTGAGAGAGGGCTTTATTACCCAAATGCCATCTTAGCCCGAAAAAACAGCGATTGTCAAGAGTAATTCTTTGTTTGATATCTGCACTGATGTCTTACTAGCTATTCTCTACATTTTGTATCAACTACAAGAAGTACAGAATAATATAATTAAATTCTCACTCGATGGCTGGGGTAAGTTCATAGTTACTAAATTGCGTATAATGTTTAATAAAATAAAATTAAAATAACTAAATTAGTAAGGTTTGCAATTTTAAAGATTTTATAAGAGAAAATGGTAAAAAAACGGTCAAACTCCTTTTGACCGTTTGACCCAAAATGGTTTTGAGCTCAAATTAAAGAACATCGTTTAAATTCTTCAAAATTGTAAGTCAATATTAATAACCCAAAAACATACAACCTGCCTGGATACTTTATATCATGAATTTTAAGCAAATAAATCATGGTAGGTATAACTTTATAAGGTTCGCAATATGCAAGCGCATGTATTCATGGAATAGTGTCAGGTGTAAAACACTTGTGGAAAAGTTTGAATAGGATGCATCATCATTAAATTATATTTTATTCATTATAAGATTTTTTTTGTAATAAAAACTGGTTCAAGGAAAATAGGTAACTTTATTTCTGCTTCTTAGAAATATCGCAATATTTACGCATAACTTAAAGCAGCATTGGAGGTCACTAATGTTCAATTTCACAGCAACACGTTTTAAGATTTAAAAGATTGTTAAATAGGTACAAGGGCTTTATGAAATTGGCTATAAGAATTTTAATCCGCACATAATCTACAAATAACTTATTTTAATTGAATAGGAATTCATGAAGATAAAGTGCGAAATAAATTTATATAAATCAATAGCTGCATTTTATTTTCCCCCAGATCTGATCCGGATTGGATTTGGAAACATAAATACAAGTATTACAAAAACAACACAAGATCCAGGTCTGCCTTTTGATTTGGATTTCAAAATCCATTTTCTGAACACTTTCCTAGCAATATTTTAGTTTTATAGGTTGATACCACTGCTGAGATATACAAACAAATGTCAATAAAATTAAAAATTCTCGAAATCAAACACATGCCGCCATCATTCCAATTATTTTTATCATTTTTTTCTTCATTTAATAAAGCCGACGCGTCACAAGGCACAGAAAAAAAAACTTAAAAACTAAAAAAAAAAAACTGTTCCATTTTTAAACATTCGCTCTTCCTTAGATACCAAATATTATTTCAAACAAGATTTGTGAAAATTTTCCTTCTGTCAATTTTATTGTGCAAATAAAGCCAACTGTGAGAAATAAATACATTTGTGATCCAGTTTGTTTTATTATCATGATCTGATCCGGATCAGATCTGGGGGAAAATAAAATGCAGCTAATATAACGAATTATCTAAATTTAATCTTTGTTTCAGTAAGATTGATAAGTAAAATTCTATAAGCAATTTTATAACAATTTCTTTCGAAATAATATTTTGAGTCAAAAGTTTATTTAAAAAACGCACCCTAGTGAAGCTTTTTAGAAACGAAGCAAAGCTTCCTAAGACTTAACATAGAATCATAGAATGCTTTAAATACTACCATCATTTTAGCATATGATTGTGGGAGAACTTTTTGCAAGTGCATATAGTTTGAGCTTTTAACATGTTTCAAGCTTTATAGGGTATACTAGCCAGTCATTTCACACCTAAACCATACTCAACACAATTTTTTTTTTTATAGCTAAAGTTTTGTTTATACATATTTACAATGTTTTTATTTCAATAAAAATTCGAAATAAGAATACAAACTTCAAATACTTATTTGTCAAAAAAATATATTTTTCTCCAGTTATTGGCATATTGACATCAGTCACTCCCACAATCATTTCATACATTTACAACTCTACTGAATTCAGAAATATTATTTAAATAAAGAAGAGCAAGCAGTTTACGTATATAATACAAACAAAAGCAAAATGTGTTGTTTTAATTTTTAGACCAAGACTACACTTCTATTGATATAGAAAAAATGCAGTAACACTCTTAAGAAAACTGACAAATATGAAATTCTTGTTCTGAAAATGAGAGAATCAGAATCGATAAAAGAAGCGCTCACAGGTATCGAATTGTTGTTAAGATGTTCAATTTTGAAGAAATTAAAAGAAAACCTTAAAAAATTTCCGACAAATTGTTCTTACGTGTGAAGATGGGCTTATTTTTTACAGAAGCAATAAATTGATGACAAATTACTAAGGCAAAAAAACTTTAGAAAAATGTTTTTAATTAAATATTTAAAAAACTAAAAAGTACTTTACTTTAAATTTTACTATTACGTATTTACATATTTTTTTATTATTTCAGGAGATAGTTTTTCCAATTTTTTAAATGCGTTGTGAATGCGAAATAAAGCGGGAGACGGACAGAAACTCAAAATCCAGAAATCTCAAAATCCAGAAAACCCAAAAATTAAAAAAAAAAAAAAAAATATTTTTTTTGAATTTTTAAGTAACACATACATATATACTGTGTTCTTGGTGAATCTTTTTTTGATCCAGAAATTAAGCTTTTACTTTGGCAGGTAGATTAATACTTGGTTTTTGCATATGGTAAGGTAATGAAAAAGACAACAGATACAGAAAAACTAACATAACTCAATGAAGACAGAGATGGGTATTTATATAGAAATTATCTATACTGTGATTATAAAAAACGGCCAGTAACAGTGAAGAAAAGTAAACAAATTGTTTTAGTAATACTTTACACAAATTAATATCATAAGGGCCACTTGCACAAAACGAACGGATAAATACATAAAACTGAGGACCCAGTTTAAATAAATAAATAAGAACTTTTCGATTTTAATTGCACGAACGTAAAATAAATAACAAGCAGATAAGAATATTTTCTCAGAATCACCAACCCAACAAACATAAAACACATTGACAAATAAACAAAGGCTTAAATATTTATCCAGAGAACGAGGAGAAGATATCTTTTTAAACGTGAATAGAGAAAAAATATTTTGCTACAATATGATTTATTTCAAAATCAGTCAGATAGCTTTTATTATTTATAAATCAGGAGTTACTGCTGTCAGAATAACTTCTGTGAAGTGGCCCTAAAAAATATTAAATGAAAGTCATTAAAAACACATAAACAAGTGTCTTTTTGCCTGTGGAAACCATTGAAAATTATATAAAATAAGGCTGAGAACCTTATCTTCCTGCGTTTACTACTTAAAAGTCCCATAGACCAGGATATATATTAGGGATAAAAAAAAAATCCTTTTCGGTGTCCCATAATTACTGGCACACTTCTATTCAATGAAAGTGGACCCTATAATCCCGAAATCCCGAAAAATTATATAATTTATATATTTTTTCGGGGGTTTCGATTTCGGGATTTTAGATTTTCGGGATTTAGGGTTAGCGGGATTCTGGGTTTTTCGGAATTTGGGTTTGCGGGACTATGAATTCCGGGACCCCAACCCAAATATAGCTTTAGTTATAAGTATAGGAGTAGAGTATATAATATGTGAGCAAGGTATTTAAAATCTATTATGAGTATGACAGTAATTCCAGGAAGATATTTTGTTTAACATTGTTCAAGTATCAAGTGTTCATCGTGTTCTTTTTCTTTTAGGAAAGTATTTGAGTTTTTTTTTTTTTTTTAAGAAAAGTTTGTATGAACGGTTTGGGCATGAATAGGGTAAAGGTTAACAAGATGTTTATATATCTAGAGGTACGCTTAAGAAATAATAAATAATAACAAAAGAAAACATGATTTCTGATATCTTATATCTGCTTAGATGAGACTTATGAGTTAAGCAAATATAAGAAATTTGCTTTCAAAATCGTATCTTGAATTTTCAATTGCTTTTATAACCAAAAGAAAAGTTTTAATTCTATCTCAAAAACTTATAAGCAAAACTTAGGCCCAGTTTTTCTGTGGTAAGTTTCAGAGTTAGTTAACTCTAGATATATACATATTTGTATAGTTTACTCACAGCAGTTTTTCAGTAAAGAATTCATGCATGGATTGACCAAAAAAACTTGAAGGATACACAACCAAAAGTATTAATGCCGAGTTAACTCTCCAAAGTTGGTCAATTAAATCAGGTTTAACTTTAATCTCGCACTAAAAAATTGGACTTTAATGTTTAAATTAAGAAAAATCAGTTTTACGATATATGTACATCATATAACCTATAAATTAATTAAATAAAATTTAATTGAATAATTCCTTTAACCGGCAATATTTTATGATAAAAGAAACTTTTAAAACACTATTACTTAACATTGTTTTCGACAGCACTGGAGTGCAAGGAGTGAGCACTGAGCAGCACACCCTTTGCGTGAGACCGAATATAGGAATATTTATGGGAATTTAAATTTTGCTGTTATTGCTGGTAAATTTCTGGTATTTTAAATGCATCGTCAAAGGATCAATGATATCCACACTTATCTACAACCTATTTATTTAAATTTCGAAATTCTGAAATTGATTTGTTAAGAACAGATGTGATCCAAGTAATCTATGTATCTATGTATATTTATAAAAATGAATCTCTTTTTATGTTCGTACGTACATAAAGCCGGATCCACACATGTACTGTGTGGTGTGCTTTGGAGTGTTGTGGATTGACTATACACTAATCAAGCGTGCTGTTTTACAAACTGGCATTTTTTATTTTTTTATTAATCTGTTTTCAAGAGCATTGTTTTCTGTATCCCGCACACTGAAAAAAATGTCTGCGCCTAGAATAGACTCTCAATAATAATGCCAATATTACGTAAAGTATTTCTGATTTTCAATTTTAACACGACGAAAGTATTTTGAATTGAATATTTATCTTTTATCCAATTTCATGGGTATCTTTTTGTTACATCATTTTCGTATTGAAAAATGTAAATATATGTATACACTAACTAAGGAAGGAAATTTGGAAAATTTTCCCCAAAAAAAACCATACTTTCTGAATTGGGTTTTTGTTCGTTCGCGCATAATTCGGCTGAACATGAACCGATTCGCATAGGTATGGGGACAGTTCATAATTTAATTAATCTTTTTAAAACAGTATAACTTAATTGTTTCTATTGATGCAGAATTTCATATAATGTGGAACTAAGAAAAGCTTAATATATAAAAATTGTGCGAAGAATTTGACCTCTTTGTCAATGATTAAAAGACAAAAAAAAAATTATATACATACATATGTACAAATGTGCCGAAGAAAATAATATTTTAGTGGGATAAAATTCGCAATCGATTTCAATTTTTGACTTAAGAGACGTTTGTTTTTCAAAATTTATCTTATTATATACATAAAATAAACTGTAGAGCTGTGATGTACAGATTTTAAAATCTAACTAATACATGCTGATAACAAAAAAGTACGTATACGCCACAGTGACTCCACTAGTGCTTATTTTGTATAATTAATTTTAAAGGCTCTTTAATGTTATGCATAGATACTAAAACCAGGCAAAGATTAATAAAGAGAATTTTTCACATCTCTCTTCTTACATATATCCACATGTAATAGATTACAAGATCCCGAAAAGAAAGGAAATATTAAAATTTATCAGTGTACCTATAACACTTTTGGCTAGATTTCTTTAAGGGTCATTACATTTGGTTATTTCCGTCTTTACCTGATGGTAAATCCCCTAGAAGTAGGTACTCATATTTTGTATTATCTATTCCAGTTCGAATTGAATATTCATAGCTTAAGACAGCACGACGTCTCTTGGGTCAGCTAGTATTAAAAAAAATAGTATTAAGCAACTTTAATCACATGGACAGTATAATTTTATATTTAAAAATAAGTTGCTTGGATCACTTGCCAATATTATTCCTATCAAATCCCCAAAAACCATAAAATTCAAAACCATTTCGAAAATCAACAGAAAAGCTAACTTTTTCGCGCTAAAGCTTTCCAGTCATTTTCGTATAGTTACACCACTCACACAAGAAAAAGCATTTTATGTCATTGACAAAAAGTCCTTATCACACTGCCGTTACAGTTGTCATCTTATTTATTGATAGATAGTCCCACTAATACAATCTAACAAATTTTTACAACCCCCCAAAAAAACAACAACCTTCACCAAAGAGTGTATGGTGTGTGTTGTGTACACGAAGTGAAGATATGCATGTCCTCCATTAAAGCTTCCCTTTAGGACGTATCGTTCATGCGTCAAATAAACTTAAAACAACAAAAAAGAATAAACCCTTGTCAACCACCCACCCACACTTATACACATTTTATTCAAGCTTACTCATTCACATACAACAAAATGAATAACTTTTTCCCATCATATTATTTCGAAATCGATTTTCAGGAAAAACTTCACAGATTCGCCTTCGGTTTTGTGACCAAAACGCGAGTGAATTCTTTCATCTCTGCGTGTGTTGTTCTGCCTTGAGTTGTTGAAACTTATAAAAGAAAAAAAAAAAAAAAGAATAAATTTCCATTCATACAAATTAGAATATATTTCAAGTGATTTTATGCTAAAAATGGATAAAATTTCCTAATATTTCGAAATTCGTTTATTTTATATTCCTTTAAATACCGAAAATAATAGTTTTTCATCCCTGAAAAGTGAGTTTTTTTTTGTTTCTAGCTGAAAAATTGTGTTTTGATATCGAGAAAAATTATTTTTCTTTTCTCTCAAACGTATCTACATTTAATATTGATTTATATTTTTTTTAAAAGGATATTAGTTCCTTTTTCACTTATATTATTATAAAATTAAGATCATAAGTGTTAAATTAAAATTTTATGTTAGATATATTTAAGTACCTACGTCAGAAAAAAATTCCAATCGAAAAGGAAAAAAAAATTTTCTTACAGAAAAAAGCTCTATCAAAATGTCGGTCCGAGAAAATAACTGAAACCCAAACCGCCCCGTGACGTTGAAGGATAATAATTTGCAGATACATTTTAATAAAATAAAAAAAAAAATAAAATACAGAGGATTTAAAAAGCCACACTATTAAGACTAAATTAAAATAAAAAAAAAAAAAAAAAAACAAGACAAACATCACGGATCCTAGAATTCCACATCAGTTCGTGTTTTTATATTAGGTAAGCGAAGAAAAGGACTTTTTTTTTAAAGCAACTTGTTTTTGTAATTTTTGCAGGATGTTCCGTAATCTAGTTCAAGGAAAGAACTAATGAAAAAAACATAATATCTTGTAATCTTGCAAGTAAATGGCTAAGATTCTAGGAAAATTATTTTATAAATTTTTTACATCAATATAGATTTTTTTTTTCTTATAAGAGTTTCCTTGAAAAAAAAAGTATTTTTTTTTCTACCCCCATAACCTTTGATGTACTTTTATCGTGACATGATAGAAAAAGACGACGACGAAATGAAGAAAAGTAATTTCGAAAGAGATTGAAAATGATGCAAGGTAGAAGAAGAAATGTTAGACGAAGAGTGGAAATGTGAATGGAAGAGAAAAATACTTACAGGGGAGATAGTGCTTTAGTCTTTTATTTTCACAGAGGAAAGCAGTGGAAAGGGGGATTGAGGGAGGTTAATCGGAAAAAAGCTTTTTATCGCAAAAACCTAACCTTACTTCGATTGGTTGAACGATTTTTCACTTGTTTTTCTAAATAAAAAAAAAAAACTTTCAATAAGTTTTTAAATTTTAATTTAAAAAAATATATAATTAAGATTCCTAGTTCCTATACTGTAAAGATAAAATCAAAAATTATTTTAATGTTTTATGTTACGCAAGGTGTTTAATTTTAAGTTCGTAACTTCTTTAGAAGAATTATATTTTTTTTTAATAGAGATAGGTACATACACCCTAAACATGTGTCAAATAGTAATTTGACACAAGTTATATAGAAAAAATCTCTTAAATTTATCGTAACATAGTTTCTTTTTAGCCACGTTAGTATCGATATTAATCGATTAGGTTTGGATCATTTTAAAATATATAGAAAAAAAAAAACAATATACAGGTACCTACATATAATGTGTAAGAATACATAACTTTATTTTAAGAAAAATATTTTTTATATGGTTGTTTTCTTGTTTCAAGTTTGTGATGGTGAAAATCACAAACAAAAATGTATTTTTTTTAACTCTCAAACATTAAAATAAACCAAATAAAATTAAAAATACAGTAATGTCCCGCTTATCCGAATGAATTATTGTAAGAGGGTATTCGGATTATCAAAGTATTCGGATTAATGAGTATGGGATGGGAAAGGAAAAGCATTAGTTATTTAATAAATAATCAATATTAACTGCTTTTTAAGACCAAAAATTAAAAAACTGCAGTATAAATTGGTTTATATCTACCTATTTTTTTTTAATAAAAACTAAAAAAATTAAAAAAAAATTCATGTACATAATATGTATTCAGATACTTCAATGCGAAATCACTTCTTTTCTGTTTTGCAACATAAAGGACATAAACAAAAGTACTGTAAAAACTGAATTGTGAAACCAGCGCTTTTTTAAGTTGAAATTCGGATTACAGCGTACAGAAATCGGGGTAGGTTCGGATTGTATAGAACATAATGGGAAAAAATAAAGGTTCGGATTAGCATCATATTCGGATTAAGGCTAGACACGCACATGCGATTTCGATCGCGCGACTATTTAGTCGCAAGAAATAGAACACATGAGTTTCAATGTGAGTGGCCGCACTTGCGATCGAGAAATCACGACTTAAATTTTTTCCATTTTTCGGGCGACGCGATTTTCGCAAAATAAAACGAAACAAATGCAATGTTTGTGACCGCACTTGTGATTTAAATTTCTGCGATTTAGAAAAAATCGTAGTCGCGGAAAGCAATAAACATGCAGGCACTTGCGAATGTCAGTCGAGCGATTTTTCAGTCGCAAGAAATGAAACACATGGTTTTAAATGTGAGTGCAGGACACAGGTTCCATTTTAAGAGCGACGCAAGCGCGTGCACAGCCATTAAAAGATCTATGTTGCATTCGATGGCGATTAAAAATCGCACGACTATAAATCGCAAGTGCATGCACAGCAAAAAATTGATGCGATCGCGATTTTTTAATCGCAACGACTTTAAATTACAAGTACGTGTCTAGGCTAAAGGTGATTCGGATTAGCGAGACAATACTGTATGTGCAAATCATATATGATATTAAAATTATATTTAAGTAGTAAAACTTTAAATCTTTGCCCTTTTTATCGAAAACGGTAATTATTACTCTTAATATAATATTTAGTAGATATGTAGATATGTGCGCAACGCATTTGTATGTAGACTTGTGGAAACATTGTATGCAGCTGTACTATATCTAAACTTCTTCTTTTTTTCGTGACCTTATTTTTTGTAACATTTTGGGCTTGAGGATCTTATACTTTTTAAATGGGTAGGTAGCATAGGGCAAGTTTTAGATTTATAAAACAATTTATTCGAGATTTTATTGAAAACTAACATTTCGATATGACTTGGGCTTGTTTTTTTGTTTTCAAGTGCTTCCTTTAATAAAAAAAAATTAATTTTCTAGGCCGGTAAAAGGTTATTTATATCAAAAATAACTAAACCGATTTTGATAAAAATTAAAAAATCAGTGCACTATGTATAATTATTTCAAATAGATTTTAGATTTAGATGGATTTATTTCGAAATACATACACACATATATCTTTACAATGTTTTTCTTTTTTTAATAAATCATTTTGCATGGCCTTTTCCGTCTGCCTTAGGACTTTAACTTTACATCAATGTTTAAATTAATACAAGTAAAATACATATGTATGTTACATTTTTCTTCCCCTTTTGTAAAATATAAATCCATTTAAAGATAAAGGTATGAGTTTTAATTTCTTTTTAAAAGTTTTCGTTTATGATATTTTGTCTATAAGGAAGTGCTATTTTCGAGTAGATGAACAATTGGCTTCATTGAGTAGTAAGATCATTTGCTCCTCTGTTAGGGCTTCACATCCAAAAACATTTCTCCTTGTTTCGCGATAGATTGGACATTTTCCTAAAAAATGAAATACATCCTCTCTTTCCTCCAGATTACAAAAGTGGCAAAAGATAGGCAAATCGTTCCGATGAGGTATAGGTATAAATTTATTCTGAGTAACTCACCTCGTAACCTGAGCATCATCGAAATTTCTTCGCACTTTTTTTAATCGTTGAAATAATTATTTTGACATAAATTATGGTCCAGTTGACTGTAAATTACCCTGTGCAGAGAACCGCTTGCTTCTTCGAAATATCGTTGCCTAATCTGCTAACTGCCTGAACAGAATAGAATGACGGAACTGGAGCCGCAGACGGAACTGGAAGAGCTGTCAAAAAGTGTCGTACGTTATTTTTTTTACCTGTCTACAATGCAGCTGTACAGCTTTGAATGTATTTTGAAGAAAAACAAAAGAATATTCTTGTGTACAAGCTCAGAATTCACATTTTTTGTTTCCAATAATTTTCCTTTTAATAAATAATTTTTTTCGCGATACAAATAACCACAATATTTTTTTCCGACCCAAAAAGTTGTTTTTTTTCTTCGTACAAATTGAAACGTCAAAAGTGTCGTACGTGAAAAGTTAAAAGTTGGTGAACTCTTCCGTCTGCGTCTGCAGCTTCGAATGCCGCTACTTTCTGTTTTGTTCGAAACATTGAATTTGCGTGTATTCATAATTTTGACAGCTATATTCCAGCTCCAGTTCCGTCTCCGTCATCATTCTGTTCAGCCAGTAAAGCCAAAATCAGCTGTGCAGCTTTTTCCCATGCAGCGAAATTAGAAATAGAGATATCGTGCAGCAAAGGCTGCATGCAGAGCCTGGAATATATCAGCCCTCATAAGAACCTGTGTAAATTTATTTTCGCTGCATTGGAAAAAGCTGCACATCTATTTTCGGTATAAAAGGTTGTAGAAAACAGGCTTCCAGTTACTAATGTTTGCCTCGCTCAGTGTAATGTCACAACTTTCCGCTAGTTCAAGCCAATCTCTGTACCAGCTTGATTTCGTTTAAATTGTATAAAGGACAGTTTTCCTTGGGAGTCGCTCTTCTAGCATATTTAAGGCTTTAAGGACGTAGTCGATTTGCAGCTTAAGAGTCTTTATAAATAGTGGTGATATCCCGGTTTCTATCATTAGCATATAGTTGGGCGTGTGTGATGGTAAGCGGAAAATTCGTTTACGATAAAATCTCAAAAGTTTTTCTACACAGTCATACTGCTTTCCTCCTCAAACTTGCGAACCACGAAACATAATGGCCTCCGATATCGCTTCAAACACCTTATAATTATTTCTATGTGATAGATATCTATTTTGAAAACAGTTTCTACATGCTGTATTGATTGCCGTTTTGGACTTTAAAAGCTTCTCTTGAAGATTGCGCTCCGTCCATATTAAGATTTTTAGTTATGTAGACCCCAAGGTACTTATACTCCTTGACTATTTCAATTGTTTCGTTGTTATCATTCCACGTTTCATTTCGGCAACTTCTACCACCACCTTTTTTAAAGATCATTACTTTTGACTTTTCAAAGTTTAGGTACATTGAGAGCCCAGAGACTGATGTATCTAATCTTGTAAACGATTGATCATTCGCTGTAAAGTTTCTGGTGAATATTTTTTAAATTTTTCAAACTCACCTTGATCATACAATTTAGTACGAGGTATTTTGATTTCATTATAACGCATTTTTCCTTTGCAATTATCGCAATTATCGAAAAAAGTTATTTAAAATATTTTGTAGGAAATTAAATTTTCTACAAGTTTGTAGTACATATCTTTTTTCTGGTATCAAAAATATGCCAGTTACTTGCGAAAATCAAAATAATCTTTAAAAATAAGATGGCGACCAAACAAAACCATGTGCAATTATGAGAAATGTGGTTTTCGGTTTCGGCTAGTGAACTGATACTTTTTAAAATTTATTGTTTTATTTTCTGTGTTATTTCACATTCGAGTTTCAGTTTCAATAATATACAAATGTAATTGTTAATAGATAATAAAAGCAAACTACATATATCAATTTATTTTATGATCAAAGTTAAGACGGAGCATTTCCACGCTTATCAAAGTTTGTTATAAATCAGTTATCAAAAAGCATTTGTAAGACCACAGTTCTCAATTTTCATTGCAGTAAGAAATTACTATTGAGCACGTTGCAATTTCAAATCAAATTTTGATTTTTTTAAAATTTAACTTGAGTTTTATTTTGTTTTTTTTTTTTTTTTATTAAAGAAATGTTGAAACTTTCCTTAATCGAAACTTCAGAAAAATATCAACGAAATTTTGTCAAATCTAAAGAGTGATATTTCTGCTAGAATCGGAATACTCTAAAATTGTGTGTAGAACCTATGAAACAATAGATCAAAGCACAAAATTAAAAACAGTTATAGGGACTTGCATTAGACCTTTTTATCATGGAACGTTTATTGCGGTATTTGGGCTTTAAGAAAGAAAATACCCCAGTTGCAGTGAAGGAATTTAGTGTTACAGAAGACGATAAAGTGATTAATAATTCTCCAGCTGATTTGCTCAAACTAAAAATTCGAAAATTTTCTGGTGAATTAACAGATTGGTCTCGTTTCAAAAACGAATATTGTCCACTGGTACATTTAAGCTTCAATCTTACCAATGCCCAAAAATTCTCTATTCTAAAATCTCTTCTTCCAACTGAATTGATAAGAAGCTTTTCCACTTTAAGCGAGGACACTGGCTACAACGCTGCATGGACATTTTTAGAGGAAAAATTCAGCAAACGAAAAAATGTCGAACAATTACTCACAACACTTATGCAACAACCTTCCATTAATGGTTCATCTGAGAGTATTGTTAAACTTTTGGAAACAACCAAAAATTGCTTACACGGTTTAATGTACTGGGATGTTGATACTAAAAACTGGGATATGATTTTAATTCACATATTGGTGCAAAAATTAATTAAACGAACAAACTAAAACCGACTGGAAGAAGAATGGAGCTTCCGATAATTCACAAAAAACAATCTTTGATTTTATCAATTTTTTAACTTCGAAACTACGAACGCAAAGAAAACCATACGAATTGAGTATTGAGGATGAAAACTCACAATCAGATAGGCTGAGTTGTGTTTATTGTCAAGGAAGACATCCCCTATGGAAGTGTGAAAAGTTCGATTTACTGAGCATTGATGAAATGATTGGCTTTGTGAAAAGTAAGATAATATGTTACCTATGTCTTTCACCAACACATACAACGTTGAATCTATGTCGCATTATGTCATACTAAGGTTCAACATTTTTACCTCACAGGAACGTAAGGCCACGCTCGCGTGAAAATTAATTAGACTAATAAAAATAATATGACACCAAAAACTATAGGTATTTAAAAATTAACTCGTTTCTTGTATATTCTGCTTAAACATTTAATAAAAATATTTTTTTTTTTACGAATATTTTTTTTTTTTTTTTTTTTTTTTTTTTTTAATAATACAAATTCTATATACTACTGAAATAAATCAGCCAAGTAGAAGACTTAGCACTATTTTTATTGGACTTGTTGAATTATCGCCGGGACGAAACGCCAAAAAATTTTCATGGACTAAAGGCCGTTAAAAGCTATATTGAATCAATAATTCAACAAGTCCAATAAAAATAGTGCTAAGTCTTCTACTTGGCTGATTTATTTCAGTAGTATATAGAATTTGTATTATTAAAAAAAAAAAAATCTTCGTATATAAACATTGCCAGGCCACGGGCACAAAAAACTTCTAGCTTTAATGATTAGGAATTCTAATCTGGTTAGATATAGTTCACACTGGGTATTCACCATGAAATCTATGTAAGATGAACTGAACTTAATGGAAATTGCGTATTGACAAGGCCCTCACTAGTCAACTGATGAGTCCAAGTGAGATCGCCGGGACGAAACGCCAAAAAATTTTCATGGACTAAAGGCCGTTAAAAGCTATATTTTTTTTTTTGTTATTTGTCTTTATATTTTTTTCCTTTTCGTGGAACTAAAAAGTTCGATTCAGTTGTTTGTATGGAGAAGAGGAATAACAAAAATAAAAGAAAAATATTTTTGTTGTTGTTTAGTGGACTGTATTAAATTAAATTCAATTGGAAGATTTTTTGCGACCTTTGCGAAACGCATTGTACTAAAGGTCGCAAAAAATCTTCCAGTTGTTTGTATGGTCCTGTTTGCTAATTGCTAATTGTGTCTGTTTGCTTAAATATTCGCAACTTCTCCTACACCATACGAAACGTATGTTAATTTACTTTACGAAAATATACAGTTTTATCATTTTTGTATGAACTTTGAAAAAGAACTTTGGACTTAAGAAAAGGCAGTTTTGAGAAGTAAGCGAACAGAGATATTTTAGCGCTGTCACTATCAATTGACTTTTACCTACTTGGTGGGTCTCGGAACTCCGTCTGTTTTCTAAACCAGCATGCAACGAGTACTAGGATTATTATTTAGTTTGCAAACTATTGCTAATATTCAGCATTTTTTTTTTTTTTTCAAAACTCATAATTTTACTGATATAGTACTCACAAGCAGCACAAAATTTTGTAAGACGTGCAGAGTGGACGGGATGAGTTACGAAGAAAAGCTAAAGCGTAAAGGTTGCGGTTTAAAACTATAAAAATAAAATGCCTAACTGGGTCGCACTAACTTGCTCTTATGTACATACTATCAAGTCGGAATACATAAACCCATTCGTCTGATTTTAAATGAAATCATTTTTTATGGGAGCCTTTTGTTTAAGATAGTTTTACATGAAACCTACAGCTTAAATAAGTGAAAAATTATTGAAAATCAACAGACTGATGGTATTCGAATTTAATTTCTTAAAAAAATCTTCTTTAATCGTTTTGAGAGTAAAATAAGTACACAATCTGATTTCTTTAAAAAAAAAAATCATAGTTTTTGAGAAAAAAAAATTCAAAATTTTATAGGAGCGGTTTTTCTTAATTTTGTAAAAGTTAAAAAAAAATTAGTTTACCATTTTTTAGCATTTATTAATGTGAAATTAAAAATTAAATTTTGAAAAAAAAAGTCATTACGCGTTTTTGGAAAATCGAATTAAAAAAAAAAATTCAAAATTTTTTAACAATCCAAAATTTTTTTAGGTAGCCTTAAATCAAGTAGTAGCCCGTGGCGTAATGGTTAGTGCGATGGACTGTCATGCCAGAGGTAGAGGTCTGGGTTCAATACCAGCCGCTTCCACCTTGAGTTTTTTTTCCGGGCTACTGCCTCTTGCGAGGAAGTAACAAATCCTCCAAGAGTATCTCTTGTCATAGAAAAGTGCCGCTCGTTAGCCGTTCGGATTCAGCAATAAACTGTAGGTCCCCTCCATTCCTGCAGACACGCACACAGGAATGCCTGAGAGTTGTTTTTTTTAGAAAATTCTCCACAAAAAGCAAAGCACATAAGCACATAAGCACCAGATTACAAAATTAAGCAGAATCAAGCAACCATTTAAATCTTTTATGTACCTACGTGAATAATTACAGAATAAGGTTATTCTCTTAGAACTTAAAAATCCTTTTTACGTTTTACTATTTTTTTTGTAGAAACCATTACAACCACTTAGATCATTCGACGAACGAAGTTTAATCAAAATTGTTAGAGCTGTTTTTGAGATTTTTTTTATGGCAGCTAGGTTTTATAGAGATGAGTCAAAAAACAAGTAAAAATAAAGAAAGAAGACATTTTTTTTAATCGGTTTTCGTATTGTTAAAATTGCTCATAAACTAGAAGACATAACGATGAACTCTTCTGGCACCAGCCGATGGGGGCATCAGTTTTTAGCATTGTACAAAATTTGATATGAGTTGAACATCCAATAATAAGCACGAAATCACATAGGTACTAAGCTAGCTTAGAACCCGGTCTAGCTGGACCAGGTACTAGCTCTGGTACTGAGTCCTAACGAAAATTTAGTACCTGAGCATTTCTTCACATCCCTAGTACCCGATCTAAGTTCACACAGCGGTACTAGGAACTTAATACGTCTAAAACTGGTATAATACTGATTTTGACAACATTTTGGCATTTTGAAAATTATTTTGATATTTATTTAACATTTACGTCAGTTTTTGTGAAGTTTTTAATTAATTTTCGACAGAATTTACCTGTCTTTGATTTATTTATTATGTTTTCTGTTTGTTTAGAAGATGAATATAATAATTAATATTGTCGTGTGTTGCGTTGAATTTATTCTTATTCAAAATATGTGAATATCTTGTGTTTGTTGTAATGATTTCGCCGAATTTGTGGCTTTTCGTAGAATTTTGAATTAAATTTTGCGTGTTCGCGTTTGACCACGGACCTACATGTGGGATAACCAAATTCGCCGGCTTCAATTGTGTGCGCCTAATTCAAATATTGGTGAAATATTTGACCGAGCATCGATACCGGTCCATTTTTTAACAACGTTTAGTCCGCCAATGATATTTTCCGGTTACGTCAAGGATCAAGAATCGGTAAAATGCATAAAAGCTCGCTTTTATCCAAAGTTGAACATCTAAAAACCAATAAAATAAAAAAAAAACGCTCTTATATTACATTTATTTTAAAAAAAAGAAATGGTCAAGAATTTATAAAAACTGAGCAATATCTCTCGGACGAACAAATTGTCACCACCAAAAACTAAATCCATTTTCTACACAAGAACATCACCGATTACACAAAATTGAAAGAAAGAAAAAAAAATAGAATTAACAATGTTAACAAAACAAAACGCACTTATTCGGCGCTATCGAGGTAACCGTCGGAGCGGAATTCTCTGCGATTTCCTACGAATTGGAGACATTTTGATTAGAGGTAGTTCTCCGACCAGCAAAATGTCTCCGATTCGTAGGAAGTCGGAGAGAGTTCCGCTCCGACGGATACCTCGATAGGGCCGATTACCTATTTCTTCAGAAAAAACTGGCAAGAAATGGTCAAACTAAATGAAATTAATTGCTCTGATTTGAGTATTAACCTGCTAGACTGTCGATTTCGAGGTCCTAGCTTAAACCAAGTCCTAACTAGTACTCGGTACCAATTTGACAGGACTAGAGCTTAGTACTTATGTAAAGAAATCATTTGGTACCGATTTGAGTACTAACAACTGGTATAATAACCAGGTCCTAGCTGATTTTGAGGAGCTAGCTAGTACCGAGTCCTAACTAGTACTCGGTACCAAATTGACAGGACTAAGCCTTAGTACTTGTGTGAAGAAATGAGTTGATACCTATTTGAGTACTAAAGATAGGGCTAGTACCGGTACTAGCGTTAGGACTCTGTGAAGAAATTGGCTGTAACTAATCTTTTAGAATATTGATACAAAAAAAATCAACATTATTTGGAGTTTTTGAAATGTCAAACAAAAAAAAATGTTTTCTTTTTGTCTTTCAAAGTAGCAAAACATTATTTTTTCTTTAATTGGCAAGCCAATAGGTTGGTTGAATATCTTGATGCCTATTCCACCTGAAAATAATATTTTTTACCTCTTGCGAGGAAGTGACAAATCCCCAAGGATATTTATCAGTTTTTATCAGCATCACGTAAAACCAAAACGATAGTGCAAACTAGATGTTTTCCTGTAAGTTTTTTTTTGATGAAGGATTGTTTTTGTTTATTTAACTCAAACTGGTGTTTAATTTTTCATAAATAATTGTATCCTTTTTTCTTGATCTTTTGTTGATTATACATAATATTTTTAATATTTAACGTTAACTTAAAAAAAAGATAAGTCAGGCTTTTTTTAATTGAAAAAGGCATGACTTCTTTTTAATTCAGGCATTATCTTGATCAAAGTGGTTGGCAACGCTGCTCGTTACGTTGTCCTAGAATCCCCCAAAGTACACTACTTATGAATATACTGAACAAACAAGCCGGGATACGATTAAATACATGTCTTGGGTTTTTGGTTTTTGGTTCTGGCTATATAACCAGAAATACTGAGATAAATGAAATTTCAACGAAAAGTCATGAATAAACCCATTTAAGAAAATACACTGTTACCTTTATTGAAAATATTATAAAAAAGGAAGTACAAAATAACCAATTAAGTTCTCTGGATTCTAAAAATTCTAAAAAAAAATTCAAAAATCTTATCTAATTTTAAAACGGGTATGGTACATTTCGGCGGTGGTACATTTCGCCGTTTCTCGTCTCGCATTTTTTTATTTAGCATTTTGTTATTTCGCAATTTTCGTTTTGCAAATTACGTTTGGTTTTTTATATGATATGACAAACTATCATTTCGCAATTTTCACTTAATATTTTGTTTGATTGGCATTTTTAGGTTTGACAATTTTTTATTTGGCTTTTTCTTATTTGGCATTTTATTATTTTGCTATTTTTCATTCAGCATTTTGTTATTTCGCTTTTTTTTTTTTGGCAATTTGTTGTTCAGCTTTTTTTATTTGGCATTCAATTGTTTGGCAATGTTTTGGCTTCCATTAAAAAAAAGCTGAACAACAAATTGCCAAATAAAAAAAAGCGAAAAAACACTGAATAGAGAATATAAAAAATATAATGCACCTACGAAAATAACTGCCCAATTGCTTGAAAATCCTCTTTCTGTTGTGTACTTACCTAAATACTTTGAACGACAAAAGGGATGTCAAAAATTTTAAACAAAAGATTTTACTTAATTTCATTTTTATTTCAAAATAAAATAAAAAAAAAATCATATACACTTCTCAAATAAAAAACATAATTAATCTTGAAAAGAGACGATGATAGTGATTGGTCAAACGATCAAAACAACTAAACGGCGAAATGATCTTTTAGCGAAATAATAAAACGGCTTGACGATATTTCTCGAAATGATTAAACGGCGAAGCGTTATTTCGCAAAATAATGAAACGGCGAAACAATATTTTGCGAAAAAACACTTTGCCAAATAATAAACAATTTAACAAAGAAAAACTAAGGAATAATTTGCCAAATGAATTTTGCGAAATAATTGAAAATACTTTTAACAAAAAGCGAAATATAAAACCGCCGAATGTTAATTGCAGAATGATTGAAAAACGTAATGAATAAAAAACAAAATGTAAATTGCCAACTAAGAATTGCGAAAGGCGAAACAAGAAATGCCAAATGAATTTTGCCAAACAATGGTGACCCTTTTAAAACATGTATTTATTTCATTATTCAGCATATGTATTAAACACAAAAAAAAAAAAAATATTTAAAACAAAAATTGAAAAAGCGGAACTAAGACTTTTAAGGACATATACATTTTTTTCTTAGATAAAAAATATTATAAAAGTTCAGAACTGAGTACGTTTTGCATTTTTGTGTAATAAATAATGGTGTTCTTTGTTTTGACAAATACGACAGGTATATGACTTCGTGCAGTCCGCAAAAGTGTGTTGTGTCGAAAGGCAACGTACTCAAATCGCTTTATTCGTCACAAAATTTAGTCTCTCGTCAATATTTAGCGCATAGATTTTTGTCGCATAGATTTTTGATCACATTTTCATTTATAAAACTTATTTCCCACTTAGAAACTTTCTGTACTTATCGATCTCTTGCGTCCTACTTGACTTCTTAATCAAACTAATAAAAAGAAAAGTTGATTTCAATGCGTGACATCATTATTTAATGGTATCCAAGTTTAAAACTACATCGTCCATGTCCATGATCCTGTATGAAATAGATATGAAAAAAAACTACTTTTAAAAAATTGTCATCCTAACGGCCTCTTCTTAGTGCTGTGCAAAAGATTCAGAAATAAAAAAAAAATTAAAGTTACAAAAAAAAACACTTCCCAGCTTGTGAGTATGACTGTATTAGTTATGCAGAATCAAATAAAAGCTAACGCAAAATGTCACGTTCTTAATGGTTGATTTTTATGTTCTGGCCAGGGACGGGTGTTTTTTTTTTTTTTTTTTTTATTCTTTTACTTTATTTTTAGTCAGAGCTTCCATGTAAAAAATACAAATACCTAGATATTGAGTTGTTGTTGTCCTTCATTTTATAAGGGGGTGATTATACCTAAATCATAGTTGTATTAATGTGTATAAATACTTAAATTATGTTTGTTAGTGTGGGAGGTCATGAAATCGTGCGTCGTACATATAATGTCATATCGGCTTTAATTTAATCATCATTAATATTTGCAATATAATTAAACTGAGTGTTAGTTTACGTTTGCAATTAGACGGTTTTAAGATCCCCTGATGGGTTGTTAGAATTAATTGAATTGATATAAACAAAGTAAGCAACACCATAAACACAAAGCTTTTATTTAAGTGACTAGACTGAGTCTGAATAAAAATAGAATCTAAGGGCTTTTAACTCCAATATGGACAAGTTTAATGGGCCCACATGTTGACAAAATTAATATGAATCAAGGGTTGCAACGGAAAAGAATTGTCTATATTTGAAATTTGTGCATCGTTATGCATGTATGTCGACTTTTGTCGACATTTGTAATATTTAACATTTTTAGATTAAATTGATAATCTAATTTTCTATAAATTTGTTCTATTTTATAGAACTTTCTTCATTAACAAAATCGTTGAGAAAATTCTTTTTTTTTCTGATTTTAAAATTTTCTCAAAAAACCAGAAGTCAAAATCATCTGCTTAAGGGTCTTCAAATAAAAATTTATGAGAGCATCGACGTTGGTTACAAAAACGGCGCAGGGACATAAGGCCTAGGGACATAGAGCCCAAATTTTATTTTTGGTGCTTATGTCTCATTTGAGTGGGACATAAAGCCGAAATTTAATTTGGGCGTTAGATCCCACCCAAATGAGACATAAGCCCCAAAAATAAAATTTGGGATTTATGTCCAACTATATAAGAATTTCCGAATGATAAAACTTGGGGCATTTCAGGACCAAAAATTTTTTTTTAATTAATTAAATATAATTACAATTTTAGTTTTAAAGAATTTGATAAGATGAATTCAAAGTTTCTTTAAACCCAGATTCTTTAAATGCAAGAGAAACTTTGCATGCTCCCAACCTCGCACCTACCCCAAATCCTATAGTGGGCCAAGCAGGGGGGTTGCAGGGGGGGCAATATTGCAATAAACCTCTCCACAAAAACCGTTATTATTTTGCGGTGCCTGAGTTTTCGTAATCGTGCCTGTTTTTCCTAATTTTCGTTCAAAAAAAATCACCCAAAATTTGATTTTACTCTTCTATGCTTCTTAAAAATTTGGGATTTATGTCCCATTTTTAACAAAAAGGGACTTACAATTTTTTACCGAATCCAAACGGCTACAAAAAGAGACATTTTTTCATGATAAGACTCTTGGAGGATTTTTGACTTCTTTGCAAGAGACAGCAGTCTTAAAAAAAAACTTTTCTGTTTTTAGGCGGAAGCGGCAGGGGATCGAACCCGTGACAGTTCAACGTACCATAACGTTACCGGCTACTACATCTAAATTGTTTTTTTTTTTTTTTGTTATACCATATTTTTGTTATACAATATTTATATTTATAATAATTGTTAAGGTTCAGTAAAACAACAATCTTATACTTAAATTTTTTTTATTTTGATTAAAATGAAGCTCTGTTATTTTTGTATACTTTATTTCTTATTAAAAGTATGTTTTTAGAAAATTACTATAGAGGCCCGCCTCTTTTTTTTTCGTCCCATTATAAGCACTAAGACAGTGAAAACCATTGTTATTAGTTGTACTTTAGCACAGGTCGGTGGTTCATATCCGGCTCGAAGGACCAAATATTAAGTAAAATCGCGGTTTCAACTGAATACTATAATTTTTGAGTCGGTACTTAGTTATTTTAGAATAAGAACCTTATTTGCCGCTAAAATTTAGCGAATATGTGTTTAAGGATTTAAAATTTGTGATTTTGATTTGTAAATATTGTAAAAAAAAAAAGGAAATTGTTTGGCATTAACAAAATGTAAAATATTTAGAGTTTCTACAACAAAGAACGATTATAGAAAATTCCAATTTTAACAGTTTTAACAGTATCGCCACTTAAAAGTAGGAGATCATGATCAAAGACTTGATCATAGACTTGAAGGCCGTCTTGCACTACGGAGTCACATAAATGGTTGCTATGAAAAATCGGAAAGAAGTGATTCTGATTTTGGATTCGTGGATTTTAATTTGCTTATTTTGCGCTTAAAGAAAAGCGCTTTAATGCAGGCCCTATTTTAATACCAATAAA
The DNA here is from genome assembly GCA_947049315.1 of Epistrophella euchroma. NCBI lineage: Eukaryota > Metazoa > Arthropoda > Insecta > Diptera > Syrphidae > Epistrophella > Epistrophella euchroma. Next base: position 15,138,460 of record OX346245.1, on the reverse strand, counting down.
CTACTATCTGGACTTGTCCACAAAAAAAAAAACTTTTTTTTTTTTAACTTTCATCAAACAGACGTAGTTTTAATATGATAGTCCGAATTCATAGAAGTGCCACTCATAGGACAGGTTCTGGTAAATACAATATTCCAATATTCAACTTAATTTTATCAAAAATAAAATTTACTTGGAAATGTTTTCCTCTTTCGAAAAATTAAAAAGAGGTCGATGCTCGAAATCTTTTTCCGAATTTATTGTTATCGGGACTATATTTTCTATTAGATAAGAATTTGTTTCGAATACGATGGATTTTTCTTTCGGGGAAAATTTAGTCTGGATGAGACTCAAGATAGCAGACGAATTGTCGAGGGAGTAAAACAATGTATTTTTACTTATTTTATTTTCGGAATAAAACCTAACTGATATGAACCACCATAACCTCCAGATGCTTTGGTTAAAAAAAAAAATTAAATTTGTTAGGTTAGGTTTAGTTAGCTGACATTAACTAAAGCTGTTAGATTCATTGAGATTTTCTAAGCAATGTGTTAGAAATTCACCATATAGAACAGTGTTTCCCAACCGTCTTTATACTATGTCCCACCAGAACATTTCCAAAATCCTCATGTCCCCCTAACATTATAATTTGTCAAGTTTAAATATTGCTTATCAAATGGTATAGCTGTGAAATCTGGAGTTCCACAAGGCAGTCATCTTGGACCGTTGCTGTTCTTGATATTCATAAACGACTTTCCGACATTTATAAAATATTGTATTATTCTGTTATACGCCGATGATGCGAAAATTTTATTTTCTTATAAGGACATCTATTCACTGATCTAGGGATCACATTCGACATGAAACTGGACTTCAGACTGCATATTGACTCAATCAAAAGAAAAGCCTCATCGCGTCTGGGTATGATTAAAAGGTGGTCTAAAGAACTTAACGATCCTTACGTTACTAAAAGCTTATACGTCGGACTAGTACGATCTGTGTTGGAGTTTGGATGTCATGTTTGGTGTCCATTCTATGAGAGTCATATTTCCCGTATAGAGTCTGTCCAAAAGCAGTTCCTGTTATTCGCCCTTCATTATCTTCATTGGAACGACCGTTTTCGACTACCACCCTATCATGCTCATCAGCTTAAACACACTTAAGGATAGAAGGTCATCTTTGAACGCAGTGTTTATTTATAAGCTTTTAAATGGTGAAATAGTTTCACCTTATTTGTTGTCTTTATTGGAAATAAATGTGCCCTGTCATATAACTCGTAATTCTAAATTTTTGAGATTGAACTTGTCTAATGTAAATTATCTTAATAATGCGCCATTTATATTTATGTCTATCTAACCATTTTAACAATTTTGGTAATTTAATTGATTTTAATATAACATTTATTATTATTTTATTTTTTAACATAAAAAATCGAATATTGTCTTATCAAATTCTAAACAATAGAAACAATTAATTTCTTCTTGCGATCATTGGAAATGTTATACAAATATTAAACTGTGGTTATTGTTTTTGGTAGTTGACATTAAATAAATATTATAAAAGAGAAGTAAGACTGAGAAAACTGTTTAAATTTAGCCAATTTCGTCTTTATTTACTTTGCTTTAGTGTTGCCGCAACAAATAATAAAAAGTCGCTTGACCAACGTTAAATGTCGCTAAATTTTGGTTAAAATTGGAAATTAAAAAAAAAAAAAACATTTGAAGTCGCATAAAATAATGCTGCATAATTATTGTCTTTAAATATAATTTAATAATAAAATGTTATTATAAACAACATTTCCCCAAAATCTATAAAGTTTTCCCAATAAAAAAAACTTGCAAGTAAGTCACGAAAACCTAAGCTTCCAGCCAAATTAGAAAGTAGTACCTACATCGTTTTATATACAATTTAATTAAATTCCAATCCAGTGCCGTAGCAACGTAGGGGTCCCACCCACTCCAAGAGTTTTTACAATACCTGTATGAAAACGATGCTAAAAAAAGGGGACATTGTAAGGACAATCGAAAACAGAAATAATAAAGAAAACTAGTTGTCGCATTTTACTTAGACAACCTTTGAAAAAAACCTTTCGAAATATTTTAATTTGGTTATTGAAAAAAAATCATTAATTCAAACAAACAAAAAAGAAATTTGAATTTTGTGCAATAACTTTTTGAACATTTATACAAAACTATTTCGAATAATTTGCGAAAGCGGTTGTGAACTTATAATCCAATTATTGACCCATTTCATTCCGAACTTTAGGTCCTTCATTGTAATTTAAAAGTCCACATTTGATTTGTGGACTTTTAACCCACCCAAGTTAGTCAAAAGTTCATTGTGGACTACTCGCTCCGCGTCAAGCAGATGTTGTCTGTGAGTGGATACAATTACATATTCTATTCTAATTTTATCTGTATTATCGACTGCCCTGAATGACAAAATGGTTAAATTTAGAAAAATTTCTTTGTGAAAACTCCGCTAGAATGGCAACCCTGCTTGACCTTATTTCACGACGCCCTAATATTTGTCAGTCCGTTCCCTGTTCCCTGACTAAATCGTCTCATAATTTGTTAGCCTATTTCTGATTTTAATTTTGTTCTACTTTATTAGGAATCTATCGATTTGAATAGATACCATCACCTTAACTTTGAAGCTCAAAAAAGGTCACACAAAACATCTGCAAACCCATTAAGTTAAAGGTTTTTACAAAACATATTAATCAAAAATATATAAATCTGTAGTACTGGCCCACAAAATCAAATTCGAGAAGAAACAAAATGTTTGCTTCTGATTTGGCATCATCTTTTTTTTTTCATTCTCCTGTACTCCCAAGTCTAAGAGATTGTGTAATTCTTGGAAAATGTTCAAAAATAGAAGCGACACACGTCTTGGCTCCATATTTATTTTCCTTTTGTCCATAACCTCTATAAGGTCGGATGATTTCATGCAAAATTAAATTAAAAAAAAAAAAAAAACAACAACAAATACACAAAACACATTAATAATTTATTTAAAAGTTTCTTACTTTAGCATCTTAATATAATTTTTCTCGTTATGAATTTGTAAAATTATATCGCGCAGAAATTATCCCCCATCCTTCTTTGTACATTTTCTTTTTCTATCATATCCTTATTTTTTTTTGCTTTTTTTCTACCAAAAAGCTTTAGTTCTGTCAGTCAAGTGTTTCTCTTTTTTTTCTCTCTCTCTCTCTTCGTTTGAGCTTTTTCACTACTGGCATAGAAGTTCAGAAGAATTATAGACCTGCCATCCTAGTTTTACTCCTTGCATCGTCCTTTATTGACTTTTTTTTCATGCTCATTTACAAGAATCCTCTGAAATTGATTATTTATTATAATTTTCTTCTCTCTCGTTTTCTCCAATATTCTGTGCTTTGGATATGTGTTTTTCTGTGTGTGTAGGGAAGAATAATTTAAAGATATTTTTTCTATGTCAATTCTGGTGGTGACTATTTGTCTGGAAAAGAATAAGAAAACTCTGAATGAAAAATTGCCAAAAGCAACGGTAACTCACTTCACAATGCGACATACCTACTTTCGCATTACTTTTTTTTTTAACACACATCGACAGCCAAAGGACTAAAAGAGAAAAAATTCCAACAAAAAAAAAACGAATATGGACAATTTGTGCACACATTGATTTGATTGGGGAAATTTATTTTTTTATTAAATTTTCCCTCTTTAGCTATTCTGAGTTTGAGATTTGGTTATAGCTATGCCAACGAGAACGACGACTACGCAACGAAGCTTAGTACCTACTCGAATTCAGAGTGCTGACTGATTTAGCCTGCGAAAAGAACGTGTTTTCGTATTTTTGGAATTTATGGGAAAATCGTTTTAGCCTTGATTGAATTTACTTTGCATTGGAATCCTTTGAATTTCTTTAACAAACACAAACAAGTGAAAAATTACGGAATGTCAAGTTGATCTCGAGTTCTACGAGTGTATATCTCGGGATAAAAATCTATCATTTTTTTTTTCCTTCTCATAAAAGTGGTATGTGTTATGTGTGCGGAATAAAACTTCTGATTAAATAAACGAAATTAGTGAACGTTACCAGCATGAAAGTTGATAATACAAAAAAATCAAACCTTTTGGATGGAATAAATTTAAGTTACTAGATATAGAAATATAATGAGCTAGGCTCATATAATATTAATTTTGTTCGAGTGTGTGTGATACAGAAAAGTGAACTTCATGAGAAAAGGCAATTTATTTTACTTTGCTTCTTTCCTATTTTTTTTTTAATTGCCTTTTTCTAGAAGTGAAATTCTAAGCGTAAAATGTTCTTGAAATCCTCGGATGTCCATACAAATCCTTGAATATTCTTAATTAACAATAAAAATATCACCATTTCTTCTAAATCATGGAACTTGCTTGGATTCTATTATGCATACCTAAAGTCCACTAAAACAACAACAATAATTTTCTATTGTTTTTCTTATTCTCCTTCTTTATTCCTATCATAGGTGATATTGGTAACTATGTATTTTAATGTAAACTTAGAAATTCTTAAGCACTGGTACAAAACACCTTAAATTTAAGATATCAATTGTAAAAAAAAAGGTTAGGAATCACACTCCATGGAAGCAGTAGGAAAGATTTCGGAATATATCTCGTGATTTCGTAAAACATTCAATAGAATATTAAACTTAAATTAGCATTTCATAATTTATTCAATCAATAAGTGTTGGGCGCCATCTCAGATTTCAGTATATTCATCATCAACAGTTATTTACGTTCCGAATAGTAAGATTATAAAGAAACACTTATTTGGAACTTCATAAATAAGAGGAGCTAATTTTGTTGATAACGAAACATCCAAAATGAAATATGCTGTGCAGGGGAACCTGTCCCCAAATGGCACACAGTTATAATAAATTAGGTATCTAAGATATGAACCGGTTTTTTGTTCGTACTTTCAAAACACGGCTCAACGTCATCCGATTTCTATTCGAATTTTTTTTGTTGGATTCGTATTTTAACAGTTAAGCACACTACGGAGCGGAAAATTAAAAAAAAAAATAAAACCATGAAAACCCAAAATTGCATACTTTCAAGGTGGAAAGAAGTTCTCCGGATTAGCTTGCTCTAAATAAACGTTAAATTAATTAACTAAAATTGGATAATACTGGAAGTATGTGATTTAATTTACTTATTTATTTCAATTCATAAATGTACATAGTTCACAGTACCTACGCATTGGCTTTTGCCATCATGCATTCATGTATGTGCAGAGGAAGAGCCAGTTTTCATCATGCAATATTTGTACGACTTCATATTCCAAAAGATTTTTAATACATATAACCAGATAATAACTAATGCCCAAAACAGATGCGCAGCCTTTTCCAATGCAGCGAAAATAAATTTACACAGGTTCTTATGAAGGCTGACATATTCCAGGCTCTGCATGCAGCCTTTGCTGCATGATATCTCTATTTCTAAATTCGCTGCATGGGGAAAAAGCTGCACATCTGTTTTCGGCTTAACATAATTTTCACAACACGTATGGAGTCCAGGGTAAAACAAAGGCGCACAATTACGAGAATTTTCAAGTAAAAGCAGGAACCGAACGTAGATCGTAGCGTACCGTATAGGCAATGTTGATCCGTCTCACTCTAATTTACGGAAAACAGTATTTTATTCAAATGGCTCTGTTTATCTAACATACACCTCGGTAAAACCCGACATTTGAGCATAAAAAAGCATTATTTACGTTAAAAGTGATGTGAAGTGAACTGAGGTCCTTTTGCAAATAAAAAGCAATCATATTTTTTACGAATGAATAAATAGTGAGTGTTGTACTATTTTGAATTCTTGATAAAATGTAGTGTACATTTTTTTTTTTTCAAATATGGTGTGTCAAATTTAACTTAAAAACTTTTCTTGATCCATGACTCAGTCAAACTTTATTTTTCTTACGAAACTGACAAAATTTGTTCCTGGATTTGTGATTGCGATCAATAGCAAGGTAATTAGGGATTACGTGAAAAAAAAACATCGCAAAATCTGAAAATTTGTGACCACTATATCTAAAAATGTGAGCTAGGGTATCGATTTTAATTATTTTTCTTAATATTGCTGTTATTACTTAACCAAGCGGGATGGAATTTTTTTCTTACTTTTCCCAGAACGGGTACAACCTACCATATCACCTGGTACCGGATTGATGTTGAGTTTTGGGACACCATGTAGCCTGGTATACGTAAGTGCAGTCTGATTTTGTATACAAGCAAAGGAGTTAGTCCGGTTTCTAATAGTCTAAGAGCTGGCGACAGATTTTCTGCGTGAAAGGAAACCAAACGGTATTAATGTTACAACTAGTCCTAGAGAAGGTGATAACGAATACGAAAGTCTGTATGCACGTAGTGGCCGCGTTTCCGCAAAAAAGTGCATCAAAAGTACAACTTTTCTGAAAATAGAAATAGTGAGGGAAACCACTTAAAATGCATCGCATCCCGACGCCACGGACTCGCTGATTACAAAAATGGTTTCGACAGGCGTGTAGGTGGCCGCAAAACCCTCGACAGACGCCGCCGAAAATGCGTTTTTTTTTTTTGGCCTTTTTTACTTTTTGGGAAACCACTTAAAATTGGTGTCATTGGAAAGCTCTCGACTTCCCGAGTGCGAATATGCCCATGACAGACGTGTAGTTACGACTTAAATATTTCAGTAAAATGGAACATAATGGTATGGACTCTAATTAATAAACCGTCCATGATATTACCTAAATATTAACGTGGACTATAAAAAATGAATCACATATCGAATTGACTCCAAAAACTTGGGAATATAATTTATGGCTAATTAGATGATCCATAAAATTATTATTAATTTAACTGCAATATTTAAGTCTAGACTAAATTTGATATAGGTAAGGCCCAAAGAGAATAATTGCTCTCAATATAATTGACATACATGCATGTTTATTGGTATCGTTAAAAAGCTGGAACCATAAGCTTTAAATCAAGGTTAAAAACATAGAAATCCCTTTGAGATATTAAGAAATAATCGTCATAATTGAAACAAGCGTAATTTATTGCTTCAGTATCTTGTATTGCCCCACCTTAGCTCTAATTTTTTCTTCTTAAGGATTTTTGATTAACCTGATGAGGTTCTTGACTGTATCTTCCGGTATTCTTTCCCATTCGTCTACCAGTGCCGCTTTCAGTTCATTAATTCTTTCAGCTGCTAGATTTCTTGCTCTAGACAATCGCTTAAGCTCGTCTCACAAATGCTCGACAAAGTTTAAGTCAAAGCCAGTCCAGCCAGTCCATCGTGGCAATACAACTTTCCTAAGGAATCCGGCTATTCATCGCGCAGTGTTGCATCGAGCGTTATCACGCATTAGTAGATACGAAATCTTTGGCAATACATCCAACATAAGGAACGACATGGTGCAGCAGAATATCGGAGATGAACCGTTTCGTAGTCAAATCTTCCTTCGACTACCACCAGTTACAAAAACCAGCTCAGCCTTCAATTGAAATTCCTGCTTGTATCATACAAAACCTTCCCCCGTAAGTCACGGTTTCGACAAAAGAGCTTTGTTCAAACCACTCGCCGTATTTTCCTCTACGATCACTTCCATGCAGACTCATTTTGCACTCATCCGAGTCCGAGAACATAACTCACCTCCATTGCTCAACTTCCCAATAGTAGTGCACTAGAGAAAAACGTAGTCAACCTTGTCGGTGATTTGCAGTCAATGTCGGTCGCGTGGCAGATCGTTTCGGTGTAAGGTCTGCTTCTTTAACTGCCTGAACAGAATAGAATGACGGAACTGGAGCCGCAGACGGAACTGGAAGAGCTGTCAAAAAGTGTCGTACGTTATTTTTTTTACCTGTCCACAATTCTTGTGTACAAGCTCAGAATTCACATTTATTGTTTCCAATAATTTTCCTTTTAATAAATAATTTTGTTCGCGATACAAATAACCACATTATTTTTTTTCCGACCCAAAAAGTTGTTTTTTTTTTTCTTCATATAAATTGAAACGTCTAAAGTGTCGTACGTGAAAAGTTAAAAGTTGGTGAACACATATTGTGGTTATGTGTATCGCGAAAAAAAATTATTTACTAAAGGGAAAAGTATTAGAATCAAAAAATGTTGTTTTGTTTTTCTTATAACTTGTCATTTTCGTTCGTATGGCGGATAACGAAAACTACCCAATGAATTTTTATGATTTTACCTCCAATTTAAAGTTTGAAGGTCAAGCTTTAAAACGTGACCATTAACATTAAGCATAAATATTGTATCCATAGATATTGTTGCTTTTAAAAGGCGAAAGGGAGTGATTTCATTTTTTGGCTCGCAAGGTAGATGTAATTTAATAAATTAATTTAAGGGACCTAGGACATTGCCTTGGTAACACCAAATTGAATTAAGCCTATAGTTTTTCAGTGCGAGATTAAAGTTAAACCTAAATTAACTCACCAAACAAGGAGGATTAACTTCCGATTTACTTAGTAGATGCTTTTGATATTTTATCCTCCGAGTTTTTTTTAGTTCGATAAGCATGTTAACGAACTATTTCTTGATTTAACTATGAACAAATCTATGTCTGGAGTTAACTAACTCTGGTTTAACTTGCCACTGAAAAACTGAGCCGTAGAAATTCTTTGCTAATTCCTGTTGCTTTGGAATTGTAAACTTTACAGTCTGGTTTTCAATATAAAATTATTAAACAATATATTCCAGTTCGTCTAATATAAGCCTGTGAATGAAACCTGACAATCATAATTTCATAATACAGTTTATTTTTGAAAAGCTAGGTTTTGTTGGTTGAGGCCGTAGTCCATCCTGGATTGTAAGCGCCATCAAGTAAAACTAAACTAAGTAAGAAGATATTTTAATAATACAAATTCTACATACTACTGAAATAAATCAGCCAAATAGAAGACTTAGCACTATTTTATTTGACTTGTTGAATTATTGATTAAAAATAGCTTTTAACGGCCTTTAGTCCATGAAAATTGAAACTGAACTTAATGGAAATTGCGTATTGACAAGGCCCTCACTAGTCAACTGATGAGTCCAAGTGATATCGCGCGCCGGGATGAAACGCCAATTTTCATAGACTAAAGGCCCTTAAAAGCTATTTTGAATCTAAAGTAAGTAAGGTTTTGAAGTTTTAATTCAACAATTCCAATTTAATACTGCTAAAGTATTCTACTTGCTTTGCAATTTACAACTGTAAATAACTTTCTATTTTGGATTATTATTTTTGTAAATAAGTCTTTATGGACCTTTAAGTGTTGTCTGACATTCAATTTTTTATAAGATATAAAATGCAATTAATAATAAAAACAAATGATATCAGTTTATTTTATTATGAATAATATTCTTTGTTTCCACCCTTATCTAAGTTTGTTATCTGTCAGTTAAAAATAGAGCATTTGTAAGACAACAGTTCTCAATTTCGATTGCAGTAAGAAATTACCATTGAGCAAGTATACACATTCAATTTATACAAACTTGCAATTTAAAATAAAATTATCGTTTTGTTTTTATTAAACTTGAGTTTTTTTTTTGTTTCTTATCAAAGAAATGCTTACACTTTCCTCAATCTAAATTTCAGAAAAATATAAATTTTTTAAAGAGTGATATTTCTGTTAGAATCGGATTAATCGTATATACTCTAAAATTGTGTGTTAAACCTATGAAACAATAAATCAAAACACAATTGAAGACAGTTATAAGGACTTGCATTAGACCTCCTTATCATGGAACGTTTATCGCTGTATTTTGACTTGAAGAAAGATCTTTTGAACGTCCAAGCAGAAAATACACCAGTTGCAGCGAAAGAATTTAGTGTTACAGAAGACGATAAAGTGATAAATAATTCTCCAGCTGATTTGCTTAAATTAAAAATTCGAAAATTTTCTGGTGAATTAACAGATTGGTCTCGTTTCAAAAACGAATATTGTCCACTGGTACATTTAAGCTTCAATCTTACCAATGCCCAAAAATTCTCTATTCTAAAATCTCTTCTTCCAACGGAATTGATAAGAAGCATTTCCACTTTAAGCGAGGACACTGGCTACAACGCTGCATGGATATTTTTAGAAGAAAAATTCAGCAAACGAAAAAATGTCGAAGAATTAATCACAACACTTATGCAACAACCTTCCATAAATGGTTCATCTGAGAGTATTGTTAAACTTTTGGAAACAACCAAAAGTTGCTTACACGGTTTAATGTACTGGGATGTTGATACTAAAAACTGGGATATGATTTTAATTCACATATTGGTGCAAAAATTAAACAAACAAACTAAAACCGACTGGAAGAAGATAGTAGCTTGTGATAGTTCACAAAAAACAATCTTTGATTTTATCAATTTTTTAACTTCGAAACTACGAACGCAAAGAAAACCATACGAATTGAGTATTGAGGATGAAAACTCACAATCAGATGGGCTGAGTTGTGTTTATTGTCAAGGAAGACATCCCCTATGGAAGTGTGAAAAGTTCGAATTACTAAGCATTGATGATAGGATTAGCTTTGTGAAAAGAAGAATAATATGTTACCGATGTCTTTCAGTAACACATACTATATTGAAATGCTGGAAACCATTTAAGTGTCGCATCTGTCATAATAAGGATCATCATTTTTTACTTCACAAAAACGCAAGGCAGCGCTCGCGTGAAAGTAATAATGACAACAAAAAATATATTAAGAAATAACTAATTTTTTTGTATCTTTTATTTAAACATTTAATAAACATATATTTTTTTTTAATTTGTGTCTTTATATTTAACGTGGTGATACACTGCAATAATTCGATTGAGTGGTTTGTATGGTCCTGTTTGCTAATTGGGACTGTTTGCTAAAATATTCGCAACTTCTCCTACACCATACGAAACGTGCGTTTGTTTACTTTACGAAGAAAAAAAAACAGTTTGACCATTTTTGTATGAGCTTCGAGAGAACTTTGGACTTAAGAAAAGGCAGTTTGGAGAAGTAAGCGAACAGAGATATTTTAGCGCTGTCACTGTCAATTGACTTGTACTCTGTGGGTCTCGGAATTCCGTCTGTTTTTTAAACCAGCATGCAACTAGTACTAGAATTATTATTTACTGGCTGAACAGAATAGAATGACGGAACTGAAGACGCAGACGGAACTGGAAGAGTTGTCAAAAAGTGTCGTACGTTATTTTTTTTACATGCCCACAATGCAGCTGTACAGCTTTGAAGGTATTTTGAAGAAAAACAAAAGAATATTATTGTGTACAAGCTCAGAATTCACATTTTTTGTTTCCAATAATTTTCCTTTTAATAAATAATTTTTTTCGCGATACAAATAACCACAATATTTTTTTCCGACCCAAAAAGTTGTTTTTTTTCTTCATACAAATTGAAACGTCAAAAGTGCCGTACGTCAAAAGTTAAAAGTTGGTGAACTCTTCCGTCTGCGTCTGCGTCTCCGTATGCGTCTACGTTCCGATGTGTTCGCAACATTGAATTTGCGTGTATTCAATATTTTGACAGCTATTCCGGCTCCGTCTCCGTTTCCGTCTGCGTCACCATTCTGTTCAGCCAGTTAGTTCGCAAACTATTGCTCATGTTCAGTATTTTTTTTTTCTTTTTTTTCAAAAACTCAAAATTTTACTGCTTTAGTACCTACTTACAAAAAACACAAAATATTATATGACGTGCAGGGTGCTCGGGATAAGTTATGACCAAAAGCATATAAAGCGTAAAGGTTGCGGTTTAAAACTATAAAAATAAAATGCCTGACTGGGTCGCACTAACTAGCTCTTATGTACGATCACACTGTGGTTTTAAAGTCTGAATACATAAATTTTCTGATTTAAAAAGAAATAATTTTGTATAGGAGCCTTAAGTTTAAGGTATAGTATTGTATACATGAAACCTAAAGCTTAAATAATTGAAAAATTATTAAAAATCAATATATGTATAATTCGAAATTAATTATTTAAAAAAAATGTCTCTTAAACTTAAGTATTTAAGTTCAACATAAGAGCTTATGTGACAGTTTACGCTAAGGAAAAAGTAGAACATAAGCGTTTGAGTTAAACATAAATACATATTTAAGTTTCGTTACAGAAAATAGCCCTTAATTGTTTTGAGATCAACAATAAGTACACCATCTGATTTCTTTAACAGATCTTAGTGTTTTAGAAAAAAAAAATAGTAAGGGCGGTTTGTTTTTTTAATTTTATTTTGTATTTATAAAATTTTGTAAAAGTTTAAAAAACAAATCAAACGAACATATTGTTTTTGAAAAATCGAATTTAAGAAAAATTATTTTTTTTTTTAAATTCAATTTTTTTTTTTTTTTTTTTGATATGCAGAATGATTTCAGCTTTTACAACCTTTTGTATAAAAAATTTAATGTGAATCAGTTTTACAAATAATAAGATAGTCTATAATAATCAAAATAATAATGGTTCTATGACATATGGGTAGGTACAGTTAACAGTGGCTAACTGTAAATGTTGTTTTTAGTTAGTGATAGGCCGTACTAATATTATAGAACAAATTTAGTCAAAACCGTATGAGTCCTTTCCGGAAAAAATTAAGATATTTTTTATGACGGTTTTAAACATTTGTATGGAAGGTACCGTTAATTTTGACTATAAGATTTTTTTTTTTCCAAAATATTCCGCTTCCACCTTAAGTTTTTTTCCGGGCTACTGCCTCTTGCGAGGAAGTGACAAATCCTCCAAGAGTATCTCTTGTCATAGAAAAGTGCCGCTCACCAGCCGTTCGGATTCGGCAATAAACTGTAGGTCCCCTCCATTCCTGCAGACACGCACACAGGAATGGTTGAGAGTTGTAAGTCGCTAGGCCCTGGTTCTTCATGAGCCGTCTGTGCCACCAAATTTATAATTTATTCCAGATAATATTAAAAAACCGCTCAGTTACAAGTTTCGTAAAAATCATCCGAGTCGTTTTTGGAAATATTTGATTTTGAATAAGAAAAAGGGAAACGCAAATAAAGAATTATTTTTGTTTTAGTGGACTGTATTGAATGAAATTCAATTTAAAGATTTTTGTGAACTTTAGTCCAATGCTGTTTACCCAGGCACGGCACTAAGACAGTTTAGATTCTGTCGTACCTTTCTTAGACGCAATATTTTGGTCGATAACTACCGACTCTTAATAAAATCTACAGTGTGTATGCACTGCAAATTATATTATTAAAGTCGAATATGGTTACATTCTTGCACCTAGAATTTTTTTTTTTATGCTCGTGGTCTAGCAAGCGAATATTTGGTTTTCAAAAAAAAGAAATTGAAACTTTATCAAAAATCCAAAATAATTTGTTTTTTGAAAATATTGGTATGCAATACTATTTGACATTTTCAAAAAATTCTTCACAAAAAAATTATCAAAATCAGCCGATTCCTTTTTGAAATAAAAACGAAAATAAAAAAAAAGGTTCTATGGGAATGGGAGTAACCATTTAAAACCACCTTTGGGGATATTTTATTTTCAAAAAAGGTAGTCTATACCAAAAAAAATTTATTGAATTTTTTTTAGAAACATCTGTGGAGCCATTTTTGAGAAAATTAAGATTTTCCAACATTTTCCTAAAAAATATTTAAGAAAACATATGTCAGGGGAATGTCCCTCAAAAAAGGTACGAAATTTTGTTTATACGTTTAGTTAGTCTAAACGGCGAACACACAAAAGGACAGACAGACAAACAGTAGGACAGATTGCGAGACCCACTTTTTCGTCTATCATCGTAATGAAAAATTTGATTAAAATCACGAGTTTGATTTCTTTACGAATCCAAAACTTATACATCGCCCTTTTGGGAGAAAAAATATTTTAAATTACAAAAAAAAATATATTTAACATTTCGAAAGCTTCTTTTAAATTTTAAAGTTTATTCTTTTTGTTTTATTATTTACTTAATCAAGTCAATTAAATGGATTTTTTTTTATTATTTTCAAACTCAAAACTCAACAATATGTATGCTATTAGTTAAAAACTACCTACAATGTACAAAAATTTTAACAACAAAATTTTAAAAATCACCAATACCACGATTTTTTTATAGTTTTTTTTTTTGCTAAATATTTTCGAATTTTTAATGCAATATTTTTATAATTATAAGCGCACCAGATTGCAAAATTAAACAGAATCAATCAACCATTTAAAACCTTTATGCACCTACGTGAATAATTCGAAAAAGGTAATTCTCTTATAACGACAGAATCCTATTTCCGTTTTAATAATTTTTTGGAAAAAAAAACATTAGACGTATGTACGAAGTTCAATCAAAATCATTAGAGATGTTTTTCAGATTTTTTTTATACCTAGACCGAGAGCTGGCGACGGATTTTCTGCGTGAAAGGAAACCAAACGGTATTAATGTTACAACTAGTCCTAGGGAAGGTGATAACGAATACGAAAGTCTGTCTGCACGTAGTGGCCGCGTTTCCGCGAAAAAGTGCATCAAAAGTACAACTTTCCTGAAAATAGAAATAGTGAAAGGAAACCACTTAAAATGCATCGCATCCCGACGCCACGGACTCGCTGATTACAAAAATGGTTTCGACAGACGTGTAGGTGGCCGCAAAACCCTCGACAGACGCCGCCGAAAATGCGTTTTTTTGGGCGTTTTTTACTTTTTGGGAAACCACTTAAAATTGGTGTCATTCGAAAGCTCTCGACTCCCTGAGTGCGAATATGCAAATGACAGACGTCTAGGTGGCCGCAAAACCCGCGACAGACGTCGCTGAAAATGCGTTTTTTTGGCGCTTTTTTACTTTTTGGGAAACCACTTAAAATTGGTGTCATTGGAAAGCTCTCGACTTCCGGAGTGCGAATATGCCCATTACAGACGTGTAGGTGGCCGCAAACTCGCGACAGACACGATTAAAATCGCGGCTTTTTTTACGAAATTCTAGATAACTCATGTTACACACCTAAATACATCGAAATCTGAGGCTCTTGACTGCCAAGAGTATAAATATGTGAAAAAAAAACAACTTTCAGCTTTATCCAACAGCTGGAAAGCGCGATAAAAATCGCGGATTTTTTCAGTGTACGACTATTTAATGGGCTTTTGCGGGAAACCACTTAAAATGTATCTTAATTGAAAGGTCCTGACCTCAACAAAATTAAAATTTAAACGACAGACGCGTAAGTGGTGATAAACGGATGGTAGCCGCTAAATAAGTCGCGGCCGTTATTTATTGTTTTTAAATTGGTTTTTAGTGGTTATCTCTTCAAATGTTACTCAAGTTAAAGGTTTTAGCTCCCTTAAGAAGAAAATGTAGGTGACAGACGTTTTGAGTTATATGGACATGTTGAAAACCGCCGTAAAATTCGCGAATGTAATTATTATTTTATTGGTTGGATTTTGGTGGTAACCTCCCCAAAAGGATGTCTATTCAAAGGTTTTAACTCCCTGACCAAGAAAATTTTACTGACAGACGTTTTGAGTTACACCAAGCTGCCGAAAACCGCGATAAAAGTCGCGCATGTTATTATTATTTTATCAATTGGATTTTTAGTGGTAACCTATTCATATGTATGCCAATTCAA
The DNA here is from genome assembly GCA_947049315.1 of Epistrophella euchroma. Lineage (NCBI taxonomy): Eukaryota > Metazoa > Arthropoda > Insecta > Diptera > Syrphidae > Epistrophella > Epistrophella euchroma. The sequence goes on along the minus strand of OX346245.1, from coordinate 15,122,930 downwards.
AGGTTTTACCTCCCTCGCTTGAAAAATTTTACTCACAGACGTTTTGAGTTACACCAAACTATCTAAGTCCGCGAAATACATCGCGTTTGTTATTATTGTATTTTTTTAATTCAATTTTGATGGTCACTGATTGAAATGTACCTCAAACAAATGCAATTACTATTGAATATGTAAAGGAGTGATTATTTAAAATTTGTATGTATGTTATGTACATATGTTCATACATAGTTATGCTTCTAATTATCTGGAAAATCAAACATATAAAATAATAAGCTTAATTTTTTTTCATTGGCGATGGCGTTTTTCACAGTTTGGTGTAGTTCAAAACGTCTGTGACTACATTTTATATTTCAGGGAGTAAGTACCTTTTAATTGAGGTACATTTCAATCAGTGACCATCAAATTGAATTAAAAAAATACAATAATAAAAAACGCGATGTATTTCGCGGACTTAGATAGTTTGGTGTAACTCAAAACGTCTGTGAGTAAAATTTTTCAAGCGAGGGAGGTAAAACCTTTGAATTGGCATACATATGAATAGGTTACCACTAAAAATCCAATTGATAAAATAATAATAACATGCGCGACTTTTATCGCGGTTTTCGGCAGCTTGGTGTAACTCAAAACGTCTGTCAGTAAAATTTTCTTGGTCAGGGAGTTAAAACCTTTGAATAGACATCCTTTTGGGGAGGTTACCACCAAAATCCAACCAATAAAATAATAATTACATTCGCGAATTTTACGGCGGTTTTCAACATGTCCATATAACTCAAAACGTCTGTCACCTACATTTTCTTCTTAAGGGAGCTAAAACCTTTAACTTGAGTAACATTTGAAGAGATAACCACTAAAAACCAATTTAAAAACAATAAATAACGGCCGCGACTTATTTAGCGGCTACCATCCGTTTATCACCACTTACGCGTCTGTCGTTTAAATTTTAATTTTGTTGAGGTCAGGACCTTTCAATTAAGATACATTTTAAGTGGTTTCCCGCAAAAGCCCATTAAATAGTCGTACACTGAAAAAATCCGCGATTTTTATCGCGCTTTCCAGCTGTTGGATAAAGCTGAAAGTTGGTTTTTTTCACATATCTATACTCTTGGCAGTAAAGAGCCTCAGATTTCGATGTATTTAGGTGTGTGACATAAGTTATCTAGAATTTCGTAAAAAAAGCCGCGATTTTAATCGCGTCTGTCGCGGGTTTTGCGGCCACCTAGACGTCTGTCATTTGCATATTCGCACTCAGGGAGTCGAGAGCTGTCGAATGACACCAATTTTAAGTAGTTTCCCAAAAAGTAAAAAACGCCAAAAAAAAAAACGCATTTTCGGCGGCGTCTGTCGAGGGTTTTGCGGCCACCTACACGTCTGTCGAAACCATTTTTGTAATCAGCGAGTCCGTGGCGTCGGGATGCGATGCATTTTAAGTGGTTTCCTTTCACTATTTCTATTTTCAGGAAAGTTGTACTTTTGATGCACTTTTTCGCGGAAACGCGGCCACTACGTGCAGACAGACTTTCGTATTTGTTATCACCTTCCCTAGGACTAGTTGTAACATTAATATCGTTTGGTTTCCTTTCACGCAGAAAATCCGTCGCCAGCTCTTAGACTAGCCAGCTAGGTACCTATTTTAGATGAGCTATGAGGTAAAAAGCAAGTAGAGCAAGTAAAAATAAAGAAAGTATACAATTTTTTTTAAATCGGTTTTCGTATATTTAAAATTTCTCAAAAACTAGAAAAAAATAGTGTTTTCTTTTCTCTCTTTCAAGATAGCGAAACATTGTTTTTTCTTTAATTGGGAAGACAATAGGTTTGTTGAATGTCTTGATGCCGAATGTGACAAATCACCCAAGGATATATTTCTGGGGTTTTATCACGTATATGTACAATGTACATAAAACCAAAACTAGAGAGCGATATAGTTTTCAAGATAGCTATCTTTATTTATCTGTACAGATATGAAAGAGATAGCAATGGTGGAAACGATATCGTCCAATCGTTTCGATTTACGTGATGAGGCCCCTGGTCATGAGACAGTCCCTACCCTATACATAGCTGTTTTGGCATTTGTATTCAATGAACAATTATAAAAAGTACAGAAGTGGGTGAGAGCTGTACCTCACTAGGCCCCTCTGTTCCTTCACGTGTTGTCAGGCCACCAAACAATGTATTTATTAATAGTTAACTAATTTATTTATTTATTTGAGTATTAAAAAAGATCGGTTTGTAATGTTTGTCCTCTGTGCATTTGATTTAAAACAGCCCCGGTATACAGTTTTAAATAATCTCGTAGCGGTCTAGAATCCCCCAAAGCACACTACTACGGAATATACTGAACAAACAAGGTGGGATAGTCTTAAAACACATGTCCTTAGTTTTAAGGTCTGGCTATATAACCAGAACACTTTGATGAATAAAACTGCAACAAAAAGTCATGAATTTACCCCTTTAAGACAATACACTCTTACATTTATTATAGTAATAATCTTTAATAAAAAGGAAGTAACAGATAACCGATTTAGTTCTATGGATTCTAAAAATTCTTTCCAAAAAAAGCAAAGATCTTATCTTATTTTAAAACATTTATTTATTTAAACCATAAGCGTATATATGTATTAACACACAAAAAATAAAATAGATAAAACAAAAATTGAAAATGCAGAACTAAAACTTTTAAAGAAATTATACAGTTTTTCTTAAACCAACAATAGGTTCTGTTCATTTACTTTGAAACTGTGATTTTCTGTGCATTTTACTGCCATTTTATTTTTTTTATATGAACTTTGACAGAACTTTGGACTGAAAATCACACAAATGCACAGAAAAGCGCAGAGATTCAAAGTAAAGGAACCAGGCTAAACAATATTACAAATCTTCAGAACAGAGTACGTTTTGCGTTCTTGTGTAATAAATAATGGTGTTCTTTGTTTTGACAAATACGGCAGGTATATGACTTCGGGCAGTCCGCAAAAGTGTGTTGTGTCGAAAGGCAACGTACACAAATCGTTTTATTCCTCACAAAATTTAGTCTCTCGTCAATGTTGAGCGATTCAAATTTATCACATTGCCATAAAGGATGCCTACCTTTACAGCACACACACACACCCAGGTCATATGCAGATGAATCGCCATTACTATTGAATTTATTAATTTCGTCAGATAGCTCATCATTATTTGAAAGCTTTGAGTTTAAAAATACGAAGAAATCATAGAGTTTTGGTAATTCATTACACGAATGGGTCGCGTACCACTCGGTTTTTGTACTTTCATTCAATTTCTGTGCTAATATATGGACCAAAAGAACATCCCAGTTTTGCATGTCAACATTCAAAGATTTTAATCCTTTCAAATATTTTATGGTGTTATCCAAAAATCGGAAAATACTCTTCGATAAACTATTTACAGATGGTTGTTGCATAAGTTTCTGAAGATATGCTTCAATAAGAGTTCTTTTTGAGTATTTTTCTTCCAAAATTGCCCATGCTTTCTCGTAGCGAGAGAATTTTTGAGAAGTGAACAAATCTTTAATCAATTCAAAAACTTCATTTGGTAAGACCGATTTTAGGACGGTGAATTTTTGGCAATTTGAAAGATCAGTTTTTGAGTGAATCGCTGCAACATATTCACTTCGAAATTCAAGCCAATCAGTTAATTCACCAGAAAATGTACGAACATCTATTTTTGGCAAATCTTCCGAAGGTTTTGTCTTCTTAACTTCTTTGTCTTCCTTCGCCACCGTTGCTGATGACGACTCTGCTGGAATTGATGTATCAGCTGATTGCGACTCCAAGAGTTCTCCCTTCATCGATACATACAGTAGTTCACATTTGAAGGCGAGATCTTCTTTAAAGTAGTCTTCATTGTTAGAATCGATTTTATGTTTCGCAAAAATTTTTTCAATATTTTCATTATTTTCACAGAATTTCTTATAGTATTTTGAGAGCAATTCAATACGGGCAGTTATTTCACCTCTAACAACACACGGATTTTCTTTGAAGTTCTTTTGAAGTTTCCTCAATCGATTGTAAGTCTTAAACTGTTCTTGCAATAAAAGTTCCATAATTAATTTGTATTCCATGAATTTATTTTAATTTAATCCAAAACAAAAACCGTTCCGAATCCGAAATGTATCTATGTGTACATACGTGATCACTTGCAATTTGTAACTGCAATCTGAAAGTAAGAACTGAATTTAACCTACACACTGTTTGGAAAAATTATACGTAGTAAGTGGTGATAACAAAAATTGATTAATTCCAAGAAATGTTATCTTTTGCCAACAAAGGAAACATGATATTCAGTATTTTGTTTATTATCGCTAAATGCAATTTCTTTCTTTTGTAAAAACTTGAAAACATCCATAAAAAGTAATCCATATGAATTATAGTAGATATACAGTTCAAGTGCAAAAATGACCTCATACATAAAATGTACTAGTAAATCGCATGTACTTGCTCGTATGCTTTAAACTTAAAATTGCAATGATAAAGTTAAGGAAAAGGGAGGAAAAATTTTAAAATATAAAAAAAAATTATGAAATTGTTGTTGCATAATAGTTTTAAAAGAAAAGCATTAATATTGAAGGTTTAAACGAAACAACAACAACTTGAGTAAACTACCACCGAGTTTTATAGGCTAGAATTATAGCTATTTCACGGTCGCCAGGCCGATCAGACTCCTTTAGTGGTGCTTATTCTATCTATGTTTCATTTTATTTGAAAAACTTTTTGCCGTCACTAGGGATCGAACCATAGACCAACCCCTCCGGACCATATGGAGTACGCACTGCGCTGCCGAAGGTCACGCGATCATATCGATCCAGTGTAACTGCCTGAAAAGAATGGAGACGGAAACGGATTCGGAGCCGCAGATGGAATAGCTGTCAAAATATTGAATACACACAAATTCAATGTTGCGAACACAACGGAACGTAGCCGCATACGGAGCTGCAGCCGCAGAAGGATCATTAGCAGGGTTCACATGGATAAGCATGTTTAACAACATGGCTTGATCATTGAAACGCAAAAACAACCGCTTGACAACGATTTTGTTTGGTTTTTAAAATATTTTGAAAACTTTCAATGTTCTTGCTCCTCGCGAAAATTGTGCCTTCAGGAGGTCTTTACTTTAAAAGCATGTTAAAATTGGATTTTTAATGAAGCATGTTTTCATTCATTACTATGTTTCCCGTGTTTTTACATTATAAATAAAAAATCCATTCATTTCAATCTACCCTTCCCTATCTCACATCCTTAATATGCATGTATCTCTCACTCACACAAAAAATAAAGCTTCATGCTGGATCCGAGAATATTTATTGAAACTGGTGCATCGGCATAATTTGGGTGGAATCTTCCCTTCTCTTTTTCACACATATAAAATCTACCTGTTTCACTGGTTGCGCCATTCATTAAAAATCCAATGTAAACAGAAACTATAAGATCATCCCAAGAAAATTCAATATGTCGCGGCAGACTTGTGTCCCACCCTTAATTTTATTGCATTTCATTATTATTGTTTTCTGAACGCTTCCAACTGATATTCCAATAATCTTTCCAATCACGGCTGGAAAATTGGTTGGTTTATGGGTGGAAAAATCAAAACGTCACGTTTAGTTTACAACAAATAAAAACAAATTTTACATAAATTGAAATTACCTGGAATGTACTGTAAAACCCCGTGGCGTAAATGGTTAGTGCGATGGACTGTCATGATAGAGTTCAATACCAGCTGCTTCCACCTTTTTTTCCGGGCTACTGCCTCTTGCGAGGAAGTGACAAATCCTCCAGGATTATCTCTTGTCATAGAAAAGGGCCACTCACCAGCCGTTCGGATTCGGCAATAAACTGTAGGTCCCCTCCATTCCTGCAGACACGCACATACGAATGGTTGAGAGTTGTAAGTTACTAGGCCCTGGTTCTTCATGAGCTGTTGTGCCACCAAATTTATTTTTTTTTATTTAATTTACCTGGAATATACTCACATTTATCTTTTGTTTTATTCCTTTGTTTCAACTGTTTTATTTGTTTTTATTTTATTTTATTCATTTATATTATCATAGAATAAAACGGTTTTATTCATTTGTATTTTGTTTTTTTGTAGTATCGTGAAGTTTAAAGTGTCGTGAACAAATACTCGGTCTCGCTCTGGCTCTGGCTCTCGCTCGAACCTATTGTGCAATTTTCTTTTATTGTTGTTTTGTTTTTATGGTGCAATTGTTTAATAAATTTTCGCATTCTGCACTTCTGTGCAAAAAAAACTATCCAACGATATATAATTTATATACCTTCGGCTTTATAGACCGCGTTAATTGTACCACAAAAATCGTGTTTGACGTTTTATTATATGATGATGATGATGAATTGCAAGTTGACAGATTTGTTAGTCTTATCCTTCAGTTGTTTTCCGTTTATTGATACGGGGGAAAGTGAATATTAATTAAAACGACCAAGTAAGTAAGTGCTGAATAAAAACATACATTTAAACTTCATAACTTTAGTCGAATTCAACAATTTTTTTCCGCCTCTTAAACCTTAAGTTCAACAGCCATATTATTTACTCGATACTTCCAGATTTAAACTTAAATCCAGATGAATTTTCATTGAATTTGTATGATTTACATCCAGATTTAAGTTTTAATCTAGATGTATTGTGATGTGAATAATATTGCCGTTAAGAATTATATTTCAAACTTTTGTAAAAAAAAAAAAAATGAAATAAATTTTAAGTTCATAATAATATCTGATGATACTCAATTCTATCAAAAACTTCTCATCGATTTGGTCGAATAGACTTTTTTGAAAAGACTCTCGCAATGATGATAGAGGCCTTAGAAAAATTTTTCATTAAAGCCAAAATTAAGTAATTTTGAATATTACACAAAAATACTTTTAACATCTCAAACTTGCTAATTTCGTTTGACAGACATTTTGATGAATGGATTAATTTTGAATGGGTTCCACTTGAGTGGGTTTGTAAGCTTTGAAATTGATTTCTTACCTATTTTCGTAAAAATTTGGTTGAAATTGCATAATGTAGGTAAGGTAGGTAGAGGTACCTTATTTTGAAATGTAAATTTTGCATGGAGAATGGTAAGATTTGGAATTGGTTTGGAAAAATTCAACGTTTAATTTGCTATAATGAAAACGTAGTAAGTACATATAACTATTTAGTAGGTGCATATACATACCTACATATTTATTTTTTTGTCACACAAATTGTGGAAACTTTGTTGTTTCATTTTACATAAAGGTATACCTATAAAACAGAGTGGGGGGCGGTTTTGGACGACAACCAACTATGTCATCCAATATTCAGATGAATACTGATGGCGATGTAATGAAAGCTTCACTACTATATACAAAAATAAATCCGTCGAAGAGGGTTAAGCTTCAATGACGTTTGATGTCATCTGATATGGCAAGACAAGGCAGCAAAAAATGCACCTTGTTAGTTCTCCTTTGAAAAAAAAAATATTATAAACTAAATAGGGCTTCTTTTGGTATTTATTGTGTCGCAGTAGTCTATGAATTTCTGTCTGCCTTCTATCTTTATGCATTAATTATAAGTATGTGGGTCGAGATTGTAGGTAAAGTGAATTTTTATTTTTCAATTTTTTTTTTGTCTCTCTACTCGTTTATATGGTAGTATATGCAACTTATTTTTGAAGCAAAAATACGTGGGAATAGAACTACACCTTTCATTTAAAAAGTCGGAACTTAAACGAAAATTAACAAATCTGAAAATTTTACACTTCTACACCATCACCAACCCAAAGTATGTGTATACAACTTTAGACAGTTCCCTAAACTGGCTGAACAGAATAGAGGCTCGGTCGATCACGCGAATCAGCCAACGCCGCGAGAAGCGCGAACAGCGGATGGAAATTATTGTTTTGAAGTTTTGTTGTGAATGTGTCTTTTTGCATTTTTAAAATAAAAAATATTATATAGAAAGTTTCGAGATGCCATTAACTGTAGCCGTTATTACTCTTTCTCCTAATCTGGTCGAATGCCGCGCGGCAAAAGTTAAAAGTTAACCAATGTATAGCGTTGCGACTCGCGGCCGCGGCTCCATTGTATTCACTCAAACGAGTTTATATGCATTTAAACTTTGACACAGCATTTTTTTAAGTGCCGCGCGAACGACCGCGCGTCTATTCTGTTCAGCCAGTAACTCCAAAACCTTATTTATAAACATTTTCCACGGGAGATCGTTGTTAAACATATTCAAATGCGGGAAGGTTTGACGGATAAGGTTAACCAAATTTCTAGTTATGAATTGAAAAGTTATCTTTCAGCATAAGCAGAAAGTTCACTCAAATTCATTAATTCATTTGAGAATGTGTAACATGAATGGCACTGAATATACGAGGTTGCATGGAGACAATTACTGTTGAAATGCGTTGATAAATAGTTGAAAAACGGTCCAATATTGTAATAAGGAATTCTTGTTGTTTTTTTCTTTATTGTTGAGCTGTTGCTATTAGATATCATTTTATAGAATTTTAATTAATCTATCAAATAGTAGAGGGAACAAATTGAAAAAAAGAAAAAGAAAATCATTTAACGAAGCATTAAAGATTTTATATCAAAACCAACCATTAACCCAAAGAAAAAAAATATTTTTCAGGTAAAACATGATGCCTTATTTATTAATCTTTTCACTGTCTAGAAAAAAAAAACAAATTATTAAAGCACATACCTTTATATGTATAAAATATTAAATCAAGTTAAATTTATTTCATGAATGCCAATTAGCTGGACAATAAAAATTCTATCTATACCTGCTAAGGGATCGCCAATTAGTCCAAAGAAAAAATGTATTAAACAAGCATTTAATCCAAAGTGTTCATTAAAATTGAATAAAAGAAAAAATCCTAGTATTACAATCTAATTGGAATTCAACAGACGGACGGGACGGACAGACAAATGATGGTTAAGATTAAGTTAGAAACTCAGCAAGAAAAAAAATTGTTTTACAAAATCTCATGTTTCCAGATGAATTGCGTATTTAAATAATTAAACTGACCTTGTAAATTTGTTTAGACAGAGTTCGCCCGAATACAGACAAGAAAAAAGAAAAAAAAAAGTTTTTTGATTAAGGATAAAATATGATAATACAGATCAAGTCTTGTGGAATGTTTATAATGAATTTAAGAAAAAATATTAAATTTTCGTTGTGTTAAGGGACTATAGACATATTTTTTTGTTTTTACTTACTTTTGAGGGCAAGTATTACTTTCATGTGGAAAAACAAAATCAAGGTTTCAATTAAAATAATCACAACGATGATATGGAGAAGTGCAAAAATGTGGCTTTTCGTCATACCATCCGTCTCGTGGGTCTGTCCTGTGCGTTCGTGATGCGTCAGTTCATCCACTGTTATTTGAGCTATATCCTTATAATTTGATTGAAATTTGGTAATGAAAATGTATGTATGGTTTCCTAGAATTTTTGCTTAAGGTCATCTAAAACGGGTAACTACTATACCATATTTTCTCGAAAACGGCTTTTACGATTTTGATTAAACTTCCTATGAACGTACTTGTAATGACCAAAGTATTTAGCTGTTAAAATACTATATTTAAGCCTATTGCAAAAGCTTCACATGACGGAATGAAAGTTTTAAAATTTTTTGAAGAAATTGTCTACATCTTATCCTCAAAGAAGCATAATTTTTAATTTAAATATTTTGAATTTAATTTTCATTTAAATAATAAAAAATTAAAGAAAAAATTAAATTCTTTTCGTTCTTCGGATTCAATTGCTCATCTTTAACTCTCTGTGGATATTTCAGCAAATGCGTATTCGCAATTAAACCTGAGTACAAACTCCAACCATAGAAAATTATTTTAGACAAAATTCCAGCCATATTATCTAAACTATGACTACGCGAAAAGTCATGGAGAAAGTCTTCGAATGAGCAAACTTTTACCTTTTTCTGGGTTCGCTATCTTATGAAAATTGAATAAAATTTTTGTCAGGTTTAAATGCAAATAATAAACTTTAAATAGAACAAACTAATTTAAACCCAGCTCGTATTTTCGTTTATTTAAACTAACCGGTCGCAATTTAAGCAAAAATGTGCATTTACATTCAGGTCAGTTGCACAAATTAATGCTTAGCGGTTTTTTTTTTGCGCTCAAAGAATTTATCTAAATAAATAATTAACAATTAGTTTAATTCACTCGGGCGCCATTTAAGAAAAAATAAAAAGGTGTATTTTCACCATCTACATCAGTGTTTCCCAACGCGGGGCCCACGCCCCACAGGGGGGCAATTTCATTTTTTAGGGGGGCAATATAAAATTATTCTCCATTACGATAACACATCTCTTCTAAAAATCTATGCTTCTTGAGTTTCCACCTTTGGAGATATATTTCTGATGAGTGGTTGTTCAAGCAAGAGAAAAATTCGCCAGTATTCGTTCATCTTGGGGCATGAAGATGAAGATATTTGGTTTTGTTACCTTCGTTGAATTTGTCAGACAGATATTTAGAACAAAAAGTTTGTAAAATTTTCTTGGATCCAAAAATGTAAAGTGACCGATACCGCTATAGATGTATCTGTCGATCATTTAAAAAATTTATCGGCTCATGTAGAAGAAAAATTTTCTGATTTGAAAAAAATTAATTTCCGAATCTTGGATAATGCAACCAATGTTAGATAATCTTTCTGTTCTGATATTTTAAATATCCAGTATCAAGAAGAACTCGCGGAAATACAAAATGATGAGTCAATTAAAACTTTATTCGACATAAAAGGACCGATGGTATGGCTTTGTGAGAAAACCAAAGTCAGATACCCTAATGCAGCCAAAAATAGGCATGAGAGCTGTTGTTACCTTTTCAATCTTCATAATTAACTGAATGCGAATTTTGTGCCATAAATAACTTGCTGATAAAGAAAAAAATCTTCTTGATATGAAAAAACAAGGAGCCTTGAGACTGAAGCTCTCTAAATTTGAACCTGACATAAAGTTTATTTGCAGGAGGCATCAAGCGCAGGGATCTCACTAATTTTAAATAATTGATATAACATAGTTATTAAATTTTTCTTTCTGTTCTACTAAATTATTATGTTTCGAAAACAAACTTACTGTGTTTACTCTTTTTTTATGAATTTTTTTTTTTATATAAGCAATTTTATTTTTATTTAACATTTCAGATTTTTATGCTAAACATTGTTTAGGTATCAACATTATAATGTTAGGGGGGCATGAGAATTTTGGAAATGTTGTGGTGGGGCATAGTATAAAAAAGGTTGGGAAACACTGATCTACATAACTTACCTATGTGATAAAATAAACTAACTTCAGCTCAGTTGGTATTTTGGTGTTCAAAAAGTATAAATAATTTACAATGAAAGTAATGCACCCGGGCGCTATTCAAGAAAAACAAAATAAAAAGTTGTATTTCCACCATTAAATTATCTATGTGAATAAACTAACTAACAAGGAATTTTAATAATATACAATAAAAGTAGTTCACTTGGGCGCCATTTAAGAAAAAAAAAATTAATGGCGTATTTTCACCATCTACAAAGGTATGTGATAAAATATACTAGCCTCAGCTCAGTTGGTATTCTTATCTTCAAAGAATTTAACTTATTTACATAGAAAATAAAACACCCGGGCGCCATTTAAAAGAAAATCATGCATTTTCTCCATATATGTATCTAAATAAACTCATTTCATCTCAGCTAGTATTTTTGTGTTCAAAGAATTAAGCTAACTAAAAATTGAAAGTGATACACCCGGGCGCCATTTAAGAAAATGGCGTGTTTTCACCATCTATGAATCTTATGTCATTTTAATAAATGCCCGTCATTTTTTACTCTGCCTAGAAACAGATATCCTGGAGAATTTGATTGAAAATAAAATATTATACAACATTTTGGATACTATGAAGTATTCTGTAAAAATAAAGGCAACAGCAGTCACTGGTTAGCCATCACAGTGGTAGGCGTAGCAAAATCAACAAAAAAATGCCCAGAGTGGAAGCAGCAGCATATGGTCCCATTTGATAAGTCAGATCCCTAGATCAAAAAATGCATGCGGCTAATAGGTATCTTTATGATTCAAGCAGCCTTTCATGAAAAGGGTTTTATTTTTATGTTCAAAAATGATTTTCGCTTAGACTCTTTTATATACACCATACACCAACTCTTAATATATATTTCTGACTTATAAAACCACTTTTTCCTTGTTAGAGCTTTCCAATCGGCTGGCTCTTGATAAAGTTTTAGTATGTAAGTAGACCAAAAATCACATTATTCTTCATTTATTTTGAAAATAAAAATAAATCTGGCTCCGACCAACTTAAGTATAGAAGTAAAAAAAAAACATGTATAAATATCTTTAGGTACGTAGGTGGCAAACAAAGTATAAAAGTGCCAGTCCCTATATTAAGACTGTCATTCAAGATAATGACGGACAATAAAAAGAAGAAAAAAAGAGATAAATACGCACACTTACACCACTCAAATTAATTGTGTTTATTATATCTTCAAGTCGATGGTACCTACAACAGACCTATATATATGTTATGTATATATATTGAGGTAAACTTTGTGTTCTTTAAACTATTTTCTGGAATTATAATACTCTTTACTCTTCAACCCTCACCTCACCCACGCCCCACATCTCTTATCACTATCCTATTTTATTTTGTGTGTGGTTGGTATTCAATCATTCTCTTGTCATTCCTCAGCTTGCTCTAAAATCGATTTCTGGCACGAATCCCGTTGCAGGTTCGGATAGGTAGGTATAAATTTTGTATAGTATAGGTATCTATAGATGGACTCTATGATGATGGCATGGCCTAGATGCAATCCCTCTCCTTTTTTTTTTCTGTCGCTATTTTATTTCTATAGTTTATTTTATTTTTGTGAAAGGATGTTCATGTAGGTGGAAATTTATTGTGGCTAAAAGAAGGATAAGAAAATGGAAGGACTCATTTCTTGGTCTCTTCTAGACCTATTTAGGTTATACCTACGTGTGGTAATTCTTGGTATTTTTTTTTAAATTTTTTTTTTTATTGATGAAACCTATAAAGTCTTCTGATTAACTGAGTTATTTCTTTGAACTATTGCGGTTCTTTCATTTAAAAAAAAATACTTTTGCATTCAAAGAAATTACGGCGGGTTAGAAGACCAAACATAAAGAGCCCATTACCCTTTGCAGAAGCAAAGGATCTTTTGATGCCTTTTTTTCACAAAGAACTATTTTAATGACTCAACTTGTTCGTCATGTTGTGTGGATCAATTTAATACTGAACTATTTTATAATGTTAAAGTATCTATTAGGGCTAAAATGTCCCCAATTTTCACCGGAAGTTACGTAAATATATCAGCTATACCTACGTTAACAATACCGAAAGCTGCAATTGTATAACTTTGAATTAGTAAAATGGTATATGCATATGCATAAAGTTTAGTCATAAGTATTCATAACCATATGTCACAGTTATTATAAAATCTCAGGGGCGGACTGGCCCACCAGGCACTCGGGATTTTTCCCGGTAGGCCCTAGGGCAAGAAAAAATTTCTTAAAAGCACTTGAAATTTCATTTTTCAAAAGAAAACTTTTCATAAAACTCACTCACGTGAGACCTTATAGTAAATATGTTTTTTTTATTGAATTCTTGACCAATAATTCGAAACCCACTAGGGTATGGTGCCACAACTCGGTTGCAGGCACCTTTAGTCAATATAAATCTGTTTTGGCCCCCTATGTTTTTTTTTCGAGGCCCACAGAACTATGATTGTGGGCCCCCTATGTATATTTCGAGGCCCTCAGAATTATGCTTGTGGGCCCCCTATGGATCTTTCGCGGCCCACAGAATTATGTTTGTGGGTCCGCTCTGGATCTTTCGAGGACCAAAGAATTATGTTTGTCGCCATTTTAGAGTCAATGTAGGCCCCCTATGGATCTTTGGAGGCCAACCGGACTTTGTTTGTGAGCCCCTATGCATTTTTTGAGGCACACTGAATTATGTTTGTGGCCCTTTTAGTCAATTTAGGCCCCTATGGATCTTTGGAGGCCCACTGGATTCAGTTTTTGGACCCCCTATGGATTTTTCGAGGCCCACAGAATTATGTTTGTGGCCCTTCTAGTCAAATTAGGACCCTATGGATCGTTGGAGGCCCACCGGAATCTGCAAAATATTTGCTAAGAAACTAAAAAAACTCAAATTAGATTTTTTTTTAAATTATGCCGAATGATAAAAAAATAGTCCTCATAAAATTTTTAAAGTATCTTAAAGAAATTAGGCTCAAATTATCGAAACTGCTTCCAAATTACCATCATAAGATATTGGTGGTAAAAATCCAAACAGTGCTTTTTTTATTCAAGATAAAATATTTAAAACTAAAAAATAATCATTTGACTGTAAAAATCGTCGAATTTAAGCTGAAAAATTGATGAAGTTAATCAACTTATACAATTCTTTTTTTGAAAATATTGTATATGTTTTATTTCTTGTGATTGAGCAATAGCGATATAAAATTTTGTCTACTAATTGAAAACTTATATATGAATATTTCGAATAGTTTTTGTTTCATCTTAATACTACCACTTTTCACAAATATACAGATCTTCTAAAAACACTAATAAAAATTGAAAAATTTTACAACTGTAATTTTGTTTTTACTAAACTGAAAGTCAATCCCTCTTAACGTCGTAAAATTTATGTTAAATAGCTAAGCCCTGTAAAACTGTTTTTGGTATCTATATTTATGTTCAAAAACTCAAATAAATGAATCTGCCAGTCGACATTGCTAAAATCTTAAAAATAATTACGATTACCTACACTCAATGAATTGAACATTTAAACATTAATAAACATGAAAAATGAAATATCAAGAAACAATTACAGCATATCAACTTTTATTTTTAACCAATTTTAGAGTAATTATGTATTTTGGGGCCCTTTTCCTAAAAGTCCCAGTAGGCTCTTTGACTTCCAGTCCGCCCCTGTAAAAGCTTATAAGAAACAAAGGTACAATCTATACATACATTCAACTTATAATCTGAACGAAAATTTAAGGGCAATCGGATACAAAAATTACAACTTTTTTTCTGACGTAAATCAATGTAACATTATACAAACAGTCCGCACGGCGCGCGAACCCTCTTGCCCTAATCCCATCACGTTCTTACATATAAAATTGATTTTATTTACAGTTAACCATCATAATATAATCAGACAAAAGCCTTCAGGGGCTTTCATACCATCCACGAGCTTGGTCTGTCTCACTGTCTGGATTTATTCAAAATAAACAACAACAAAAAAAGGGAAACTTTTAACCCTCGCACACTTTAAGTGAGACATCCTATAGCCTGGGAGCTGTCACACATCAGTTTCTCAGTTATTTATAGTTAACGTGATATGTAAAAAGCAAAAAAGAGTTGAGATATGGTACAAAAACTATACATACTTGACAAATTATCCAACCACTGAGTGTCCATATCGTTGCTTAACGAAGAACAAAAGGAGGAAGTCATTGGAATTGGATGGATATAGCCAGTAGCGTGAGGTCATCTGAATTCTTTTGTGTGGGATTGTGGGTTTTGGAACTTGGAAGCTTTTTATATAAATGAATCAGTCAGATTCCGCTTTGACATCGAATGGAGCCTTTTCCACAGACCATAGACAATGTGCGAAGCTTTCTATAGTCTTTTGTCAACGTATCCTAACCTAACCTGATAGATTGCCATTACAAGATGAGCCTTGATTAATGGTCTGCGGAAGTTAATCATACAAACCTACACAAATAAGTAATACAAAAAAAATTTAGGGTAGGACTACTGTTATAAAATTCCTTACATCTGGAGGGGGTGGGGGGCAATTTTTAAACAGTAGCCGTGGCGTGATAGTTAGTGCGATGGACTGTCATGCCGGAGGTCTAAGGTTCGATCCCCAGCCTCGCCACCTATTTATTTAAAAGAAAAAACGGCTACTGCCTCTTGCGAGGAATTGACAAATCCTCCAAGAGTATTTCCTGTCACAGAAAAGTGCCGCTCGTTAGCCGTTCGGATTCGGCAATAAACTGTAGGTCCCCTCCATTCCTGCAGACACGCACACAAGAATGGTTGAGAGTTGTAAGTCACTAGGCCCTAGTTCTTCATGAGCTGTTGTGCCATCAAATTTATTTTTTTTTATAGCCCAAAAAAATACGTGTAATTTTAACAAAATCTTTATTCTAACTCAATTATTTTCAAATTTGACATAGGCTTATATACAAAGACAGCCCTATTAATAAAAAGTCACTGTCCGCTCATTAACACACGTGTTAGCTAGCACACGGATAGAGATCTTATCCGTTGGAGAACTTTAATTATTAATAAACATATCATAATAGTGCCTGTCGGTACTACTGAAAATACGGCAACACTTCATCAAATCGTGGAAGTATTCTTGTACATGTGTCACACGCATGCACTGATTGATGAAAAATATGCTTGTAGTTCAACCGGTTATTTTCAAATGTAAGAATGTGTGTGTTATAAGTTATCTATCCATTAAACCATTAAACGCCAAATTTGGCGAGTTAAAGTTATCCGCTCGCTGTCACCATGTCACAGACCATAACATATTTATTACTACGAATTGCAAGTTGACAGATGTGTTAGTCTCTTTCGTTGTTTTTCGTTTATTATTGATACTATTCTAATCTATTTATAAAAATAAGATAAGATAAGGAAAACACACACAAATCCTGAACCCAAGCCACAGGCATTGGTGTGCTCACATTTCTTATCTTACGTATGCTAGGTGTCCTGCTGTGCGCCATCACAAAACTATTTTTGAGTGGACTGTGTCTGCATATTATTCTTGAGATAACGCGCAACTGCACACACTTTTATTGTATGTTCATTTATGAACAACAACATTATACATAATTATATAAAAACGAAACGTTTTAATTATACATACATACACTCCGCTCCACTTGAATAGAAACAACCTTTTTTTTAACTTTCAGAGCGTGTAGCGTTTTGGTAAATTTATAAATTCATCGTTTTGCTTATGTCCTTTTAAGAGGAATCTATTGCGAATAAAACTTATTCTGCCTATAATTCAGAAAAATACCACTTGGTTATTTTTTACCACTTTTCTAATTATTTAATTAAAAACACTGTTTTTTTGCGCTACTTGAATAGGAACACTCTCTTAAATAAGGAAACAAATTGAAAAAATGCAGTAAAAGAGGGTTGTTTTTTATTTAAAATCATATTCTAATAATATGATTCATTTGAAATAACTTCACAAATCCTAATGGAAAGTGAATCGTACAGTTGTTTTATGTAATTTAAATAAATTGCACTCTGTGCTTCTTTGATTGCAGCAGTAAGTGATTCTTTGTCCTCATATTGACGTCCAGAAGCATCCATCCCCATTATGTTTTCGATAATATTTAGGTCCGTAGAGTACGGTGACCATTGAAAAAAGATAAAAATTTTCTCGGATGTCCAAAACTTTTAATGATCCTTGCGTTGTGGATTGGCGCGTTGTCTTGTTGAAATGTCCCATGGTATTGGTTGAGAGACATCGGTAAACTTAGGGAAAGCTTCTTGGAATATTTGCCTGTAGGAGTTTGCCGTCATTTTCATAGTGGGAAACTCCAGATAAATTGTTTCAAACCAGGAAATCGCACTCCTTCTTGGTTATGGTGGTGCTATAAAAACCTAGGTTCCTTCCTTATGTTAAAAATACTAATTATATCCGTCCGGACCATCTAAATTAAATTGTTTTTCGTCAGAAAATACCACTTTTCTCTAGTCTTCCTTCCACGTCATATTCTTCCAGCAAAAATATTTTATATTTTGTCTTCGTATTGGCTATAATGGTAGTTTTCTTCAATTTTAGGCGCATAAAAATTGTTGTGACTCACGAATAACACGTTTAATAGTTTTAAGATTAGCTGTTATTCTGACCTTCGCCTTGATTTTAGCAGCAGAGTCACTCTTGAATTGGAAGCCAGTCTAATTATCTTTCTTCGGTCTGCTTCTGTTGTGGCTCTTAATTGCCTACCTTTCATATTTTTTTCCATAGTTTTCTTTATTTCTAAGGAACGACCAAACAATTTGTACACTTCTTCTTATTTTTTTTGACAATTGTGGGTAGGGGAAACTTGTTTTCCGCGTGTGCTTCTATTTTATCTTTTTCTGCAGCGTTTAATGGTTTTCTGCGGCCCATTTTTTCTTTGATCAAACTACGCTTCCATTATAATAACAATATTTTTTTTTCTAACCCTAATCTATAGATAAAAATCGCATACTGTTTCTATACAAGTGACGCAAAAAAAAAAAAAAAAATACAGTGTTTTTAATGAAGTAATTAGAAAAGTGGTAAAAAATAACCGAATGGTATTTTTCTGTATTATTCTGCATATTTAGTTTTATTCGCAATAGATCCCTATTTAAAGAACATAAACAAAAAGGTTTATTTATTTATTTACCAAAGTGCTAAACGCTCTGATATTAAACAAAAAGTCTGTTTCTATTCAAGTGGAGCGGAGTGTATGTATGTACTTTAAAATTAATTTAATTTCTGTCATTAAATAAATATGCACGACTGATGGATTGCGCGAACTTGTTCTCTTGGCATTTTTTTTTCAATTATTTTGTTAGATAAAATTATTTTTTTTAAAATTTTATATTGAATATTCTTTGAAATGTTTTTAGAAGTACCACATTGCAAAACTACAACAAAATCATTCGAGCCAGTAGAAATAAAGCGTAATAACTTAAAAATTAATCAGTTTTATCATGAAACGTCAGAACCTTATTTCCGTAATGCAAACTGGTTGGCAAAAACACAATTGTCTTACAAATATGTTGACCATTTTGAACTTTAGCTGTTTTCGTTATAATAGATAATATCGGTGAGGAATTTCCCAACCTTCACCGGTCTCCACCATCTCTTTTTTTCAGCCATACCCTTAGAATTACCCATTTATTACCACCTTTATTAATCACTTTACTTACTATCACAAAATCCAAAATTTAAAAACATAACCCTAAAATAAAAATGCTTGCACCTACTGTGATGCCTTTGAAATTTTAAATTAATTTATTTCATGCAAATTTGAACACTTCCATAATGTGTATTATGTACACGTGTTTATAATTTTTCTATAAAATAAAAATAATAGGTAGAACCTCAATTTAATGTATACCCAAACATCGTACTTTGAATTTAGCAGAAAATGATGCCAAAAGCAATTGAATTTCGAAATATTAAGCTATCCTGGAAGAAAGTTCAACCATATAATGAAGCAATTTAATAAGGATAAGGTTCATTCAATATGGTTGGTTCAATATGGTTGACTTTGTTAGGAAATGCTGTAGATACATGAACATAACTACATCTTTTTTCTATCTTAGGTATACATTTTCCTTAAATTCTATAGGTAGAGTAAAAAGTTTTTCCGAAAAAAGGTATTCGTTTATATAACGGGTTACCTGTATGTGAGCTTTCTTTTGTTTGAATATACCTTTCTTTGTTTTGCATCAGGATCGTAATTTTAGTTTCATTATTTGTGTCATTTGATAGGTAAACTTTCGAGTTTATTAGACAAATAGGTTATAAATAAGGAGAAAAAAAATAAATAAATGTTAGGTTAGTATACATTTTCGTATAAGTTGACTATAAGTCACTTAAGTGTCTCTTGATTGAGGGCAAATTTTGTAAAGCCTTTTCGCCATTTATACTCATACACTATGAATACTTTTTGCTTAAGAAAATTATAAAAGCATATTTAGAGGCTATTAATTAATCAAGAATTAACGGGACTTTTTCGAACATTTCGCATGGTACATACGAATAAATAGAAAACTTAATTGTGTGTTCTTGATCACTGCACTATTTTATTAATGGTTTTAGTAAAAATGGAAAAATCTAGTTTTTAAATGAGATTTAATAATTTTGGCTCTAAAAGTCCTTTCACACCATCCCCCTGTGTATTAACACATCATGTGGATATGGGAAGTTAATCATGCATAATAGTAAGAGAACAAAATATGAAATTTCATCCCACACGACTTGACAGCCACTCTCAATGGGTACGTTCAGAAGACATAGATGACTAGTCAAAAATATGCATTCCAATCTAGGCAAATTTTATTGGAACATGGATGGAAAGCTAGGTGAGAAATATCTTCCTACATTTCAAGTCAAGTGCCTATCTGTCAAAATTATAAACTGTGACTTATGAGTTCAACTTTTATTTGTTCGAGCGGTTGTAATGAAGCGTTACACTTTCAAACCCCAAACCCAATATAAATATTCGCCGCCCGCCGGCCGGACTGCCATCAGCACCCTACATCGTCTACTGATATGCATAAAAGCATACACTAGCACCCCACAAACAAACCCACAATCGCCCACCTCTCACCACACACCGACAGATTATCAAATCAACAAGATCGACGTCATCTCTGGAAATAATTATTTTCACTTTATCATCATTACAATTCACAGTGTGTCGTTACCGCAAATTTAACAAGAGGACGTTTGAAATGTCAACAATTCAAAGCTTATTGACTTGAGATTTTCTTGTTTGCGAAGAGCAGAGTCTAAGTTTCCGGCTGATTTCAGTTTGTAGCAACTGCGATAGCTTCAGGTTCCTTTCGTGGTGCATTCGTGCATGCGTAAAGCTAACCTTTTTCGTCCTAAAAATATTCCTCCCCTCTCGCTTTAGTGAGGAGTGGGCTGGAATTAGATTTCTGCCGATATTCCCCTCTTGCTTTCGAGTGAGCCTGAGCAGCGGGCCACTTGTTATTCCTTTGGGTTAGCCAGAGGCTGGAATCAGATTCCTACCGTTTTTCCCCAGGTTCACTTCTGCTAAGCGAATCTTGTAGGCTGAGTTTACTCCTGTAGCTCATATCAAACCAGCTTTTTGTATATGAAATACGCTTACGCTGTTATTTAGAATAAATTAAGCCGAAAACAGATGTGCAGCTTTTTCCAATGCAGCGAAATTACTGGCTGAACAGAATAGAATGACGAAACTGAAGACGCAGACGGAACTGGAAGAGCTGGCAAAAAGTGTCGTACGTTATTTTTTATAAAATGCCCACAATGCAGCTGTACAGCTTTGAAAGTATTTTGAAGAAAAACAAAAGAATATTCTTGTGTACAAGCTCAGAATTCACATTTTTTGTTTCCAATAATTTTCCTTTTAATAAATAATTTTTTTCGCCATACAAATAACCACAATATTTTTTTCCGGCCCAAAAAGTTGTTTTTTTTCTTCATACAAATTGAAACGTCAAAAGTGCCGTACGTAAAAAGTTAAAAGTTGGTGAACTTTTCCGTCTGCGTCTGCAGTTCCGTGTGCGTCTACGTTCCGTTGTGTTCGCAACATTGAATTTGCGTGTATTCAATATTTTGACAGCTATTCCAGCTCCGGGTCCGTCTCCGTCTGCGTCACCATTCTGTTCAGCCAGTTAAGTTTGCACAGGTTCTTATGAGGGCTGACATATGTCAGGCTCTGCTTGCAGCCTTCTCTACACGATATCTCTATTTCTAATTTCGCTGCATGGGGAAAAAGCTGAACATCTATTTTCGGCTTTAATAATGAAATTGTAAGATTGTAAACAAATTATTTGTTGAAATAAAGTTAAATCTGGCAAATGCTTAGAGTTCTTACTTTCTTAACCCTTCGACTTCGACGAGCTTACGCCTAGAGAAAAAAGCATCACACGGTCAAGATGAAAAACGATATTTTCCGTAAATTATGAAGGAATTTTGGTATGATGTCGAGGATTCAAAAGAAATCTTCGAGCGTGTTTCAACTGGTAAGTAATTTCTTACACATTATATCGTTTATTAGATCGCAAGTAGTTTTAAAGAAAAACTTCCGAATTAAAAAATACGGGAATAGTTTCTGCACAATCAATTGAAGGTTAAGGTTTGAAGTAAAGTTTCAAATTTGACAATAATGTCATGTCAAAAATTGACTTATTTCCTTAGATAAATTTATGTTCAACGTACGTAGTTGACTACATATGAAGCCTCCTATATCTTCTGAACGTGCCCAATCACACAATTTGACATGTATTGTGTTAATACATACAAATTTTTAGGATTGGTTCTAAAACCATCACACTTTCTATCGAACTTGGGGGCTTGAGGTTATGGTGAATAGATTTGTTTGGATGCAATTGTGAAAGAAAAATATTTAAATCATTTTCTTTACACAAATTTGGAAGTCGTAAGTAATTCTATCCCACTTTGTTTACATGTCTTAATACTCGATGAGATAGTGTGGAAGGGCTTTTACCATAAAAACAAGTAAAAATGCGTCTTAGTCCCATATCTTAGCTAATTGGGTTTTGGCAAAAAATTGTAGGTCCCTTCGATTTCAGCTGACTCCTGATGCGCATAGAAATGGTTGGGAGTTGTGAGACACTGGTTCTGCTCGATCTTTCGCATTGCCATTATTTTTTCAGAAGTTACGAAGTTTTTATGGATTACCTACTAATTTATGCAATACAAAACACGTTCTAATAGGTTTAGAGACAGTTAAATAACCTTCTAACTTTATTGAATATATGATTAAAATAGTGTATCGCTTTTCATTTATTATATTAATATTTTTATTATTTTTTTTTTGATAATTTTTAGAATAAAAAATGCCTCCAAACAGCCAAGTCGAAGAGCCATCCGTGCCGCAGGTCGGTGAGGAGCTTAAAGTAGAAGAAACAGCAGCTAAGAATACATCAAGCGCTTTTAGAGAATTGCGAGGGACTGCAGCATCAAATTTAGCCACAACCACAATACTAGCAGCTGAAGGTATAAAAACAAATCATTAACAATCAAACAAAAAAATATATAAATTAAAATAATAATATAAATTAAATTTAGAACCAGAAGGTACAACAACGACTGCCGTACCTCTTGAAGAAAAATTCGAAAAAGCTGGCAAAGAAGCTGTCGAAATCACAGAGAAACTAGCACACAAAGTTGGTATACCAACATGGGGTGTGGTGGCGATTATTATCGCTGTCTGCCTTGTTGTCCTTGGACTAGTCTTCTTTTGCGTACGCCGGTTCCTTAAAAAACGGCGAACCAAAGATGGTAAGGGTAAGAAGGGGGTCGATATGAAATCGGTCCAGCTTCTAGGCTCTGCGTATAAAGAAAAAGTAAGTATCACGCCCTTATTATTGCCTAAGTAGTTATTGGGTTCTGGTATGTCATAGGTTCAGCCTGATATGGAGGAATTGACGGAGAATGCTGAAGAACAAGATGACGGCGAGAGCAAGCAGAGTGAAGTAAAATTAGGAAGATTAAATTTCAAGGTAAGTCGCAGCCAAAACCGGATATGCGATGGTGTATTATTGGTCGTTGATGATGATGATAGAATTAATGATGGTGTATCTGTTTGTATACACAAAAGGCACTGCAGTATAATTATGCAAGAAGAGATAAGATGTGCAGAAACAAACAACAATAACAACAAAAACAACAACAGAACACAAAGTCTTTCAAGAAAACAATACTTTACATGCGACTCATCGTTGGCTTGAGTAAAGTTCGGTTACATATTTGTTTTTTTTTTTTTTTCAAATAGCGTAAACGGTCTTCAATCTTTCAAATTCATGGTTTGAAATTTTCAAATTGGCTATGCCTTCGTTGTTTAGGAGCAATAAAATTAAAGAGGATATTTGTAAGAAGTTTAAGCAAGAATTTTTAATAAATCTTACCTCCATTATTGTGTTTTTAATGTCCCAACCAAATCGAACTTGATTTTTAAGATTTAATTTGATTTGATTTGAGTTAAGAGTTTTCCCATGCATAACATTTGGAATTCTGTTCTAGCAAAAATGTTTTTTCTCACAGAAAGAAAACTTTTCCAAAAAAAAAAAATTCAAAAGGAATAAATCGCAAAAGAAACATTTTGAAAAAAGTCGCCTTAAACAAGTGACGCGCAGTGTATATTTCACTTGCAAGCAAAAAAAAAAAGAAATCGCTCTCTTATGTAAAGCCAAAAATTGCTCTCAAAATAATTGACAAGATTAAAAATATAACAATTACTTCGGTATTTTACTGGGTAATTGTCATAGTTGAAGCTAAGGAAAAATAAATTGAAATTAAAACAGGCCGTAGCTCGAAAATTAAACATTAAAAAGAAAATCAAGCCCGCCCCCTTCCCCTTAGCTCTAACTTCAGCTTTTAATCGATTATTCATTGTCCTGAATACTCAGGAGCCCACAAGTACCACAAATGCTTGATATAGGGTTTTAGACTAGACTTAGCGCCGCTCCAGCCAGTCCGTCGACATTGTGGCAAAACCGACATGCATCCCAGAGGAATTCTACTGTTTCCCCCGCAGTGTGACACCGAGCGATTATACCGTCGCGCAATAAGTCTTCATCAATAAGTCTAGGATAAGGAACGACATTTTCCAGCAGAATATTGGAGATGTACCGATCCACATTTAAACCTACTCTTCGACCACCACCAGGCACAAAGTCAGCTAACTTATCCCTTCAATTGAATATCTGCCCAGCCCACTTCATACAAGATCCTCCCCCTTAAGCCATGGTTTCGGCAAAACAGCATTGTGCAAATCGCTCACCAGGTAGTCTGTATACTCTGCTTCTACAAAAACTTCCATGCAGACACATTCTGCATTCATCCGAGAACATAGCTTGCCTCCATTGCTTAACTTCCCAATCCCTCTCTTATTTAACACTTCAAATGCACGGAACTACTAATACATACTCAAAATATAGGGCATTCTGTGTAAAATGCACGGGGCAACTAGCCCACACAAAATTTAATGGGCATAGTCTCTCAGTACAGCTTGTTAGGGTGGAAGAAATCAACCATCTTAAGTCGGTTCTCTTACTTTAGATGGCGCTCACAGCCCATGATGGACTACGGCCTTAACCAACAAGCCCCTCCAGCTAGTCGGTCCCTAGCTATCTTCCTCCAGTTACGCACTCTAAGTTGGTTGAGGTTGTTCTCCACTTGTGTGCGCCGCCTAAGGTGGGGTCTTCCTCTGCTGCGCAGACCGTCAAGGGTAGATTCGAAGACTCGTCGGGCGTCGGTACGTCGGTGTCCCTACGCTTCACGTGTCCCAGCCATCTCAACCGCTGTATTTTCAGCTTCTTGACCACGTCGACGTTATTATCGCAAAATAATAACGGATTCATCCGTTGATCGGTAACTATCGGGCGTTATCGTCCGATGTCGGTCTGAGTGGTGAACTCGCTCCCTTCCTTTTACATACGTTTGGTTCGATCGTCCGAATTCGTCTGACGGCTTGGTGTCCGAGCATACTTCGGCCGATGTCGGATGAGGTGTAAGGGAGCCGTTATTCCTTTGCCGCAGTAGTGTAGCAACTTGAACAAATTCTGTGGGCGTAGTATCCATTTATTTCCAAAATTAGGAGGCCTTCAAAATCTAGATTTATGTAATAATTCACTTTTAATAACACGCCCATACACAAAAATCAATAATGGGCACGTATATATTGCGTATTACTGGCTGAACAGAATAGAATGACGGAACTGAAGCCGCAGACGGAACTGGAAGAGCTGTCAAAAAGTGTCGTACGTTATTTTTTTTACGTGTCCACAATGAAGCTGTACAGCTTTGAAAGTATTTTGAAGAAAAACAAAAGAATATTCCTGTGTACAAGCTCAGAATTCACATTTTTTGTTTCCAATAATTTACCTTTTAATAAATAATTTTTTTCGCGATACAAATAACCACAATATTTTTTTCCGACCCAAAAAGTTGTTTTTATTCTCCATACAATTTGAAACGTCAAAACTGCCGTACGTGAAAAGTTAAAAGTTGGTGACCCTTCCGTCTGCGTCTGCAGTTCCGTATGCGTCTACGTTCCGTTGTGTTCGCAACATTGAATTTGCGTGTAATCAATATTTTGACAGCTATTCCGGCTCCGTCTCCGTCTCCGTCTGCGTCACCATTCTGTTCAGCCAGTTAATGTTTCCTACCCGTGCCTTCCTACTTTATTTATTAAAATTTGTTTTTTTCGTTATTACGACGGATAACGCGAAAACTATCCAACAGATTGTTAGGTTTTTACCCTCAGTTTAAAGTTTTAAGTTCAAGTTTAAAAACGTGACCATAAACATTTAAGCACAAATTTTGTATTCATTCTATAGAGACTGTTGTTTTTAAAAGGCAGTGAGTTTATTTTTTTGCTCGCAAGTGTAAAAGTAAAAATCAAGGGCTTCATTTATTTTGTCAGACTGATTCTGTCAAAAAAATCATATCCTATTTTAAAATATTTTAAATATTCTTCCTCAAAAATCCAATTATAATATTAAACTTGTTTAAAATTCCTGCTGATAAGACGCACACAGGAATATGGTTGATAATTGTAAGTCAATAAGACCTAATTCTCCTGTCATTATTTTTTGTATTTGTGTATATTTAAAAAAAAAAATCTTATACAAAAATCAGTTAATTAAAAAATCCAAAATAAAAAAAAACAGGCCATTTTATCCAGTTTTTCCCTAACACCATATGAATGTAAATTCTTGTAGTGTTCTTCACCAAACTAGTACCAACGTGAATTTAAACACAATATACCTTCAACAACAAATAAATCCCGGAACAAATTCCTTACATTTCTGCTAAAATGGACAAAAAAACTTCTTACACTGTTATCCTTTCTTTTTCCTTGTACAATCGTATACTTGTGTATTTGGTTTATCCTTCTACCGCTGCTCTTACAAGCCAGAAGTTCGCTTCCTTGTTATAAATGACTTTTGAAGAACTTTCGTTCGAGTTCTCGCATACAAGTACACTCCTCTAGCTGAGAAAAATCAATAAAATTAATTTCATGGGAAGTTGGTTGGCAAAATGGATATTTATGCGGAAGCAAGGGAAGGATTACCCTTACTCGAAATGGGGACAACCCTTCTTTCGGCTATCTCGAACAACCATCCACCCACTCTCACTTACATTACTCACCATCATTCGACACATATACATTTTCTATTCCAAAAAAAAAAATTTTAATCGTTAATCTTTTCAACAGCTTGAATACGACTTTAATTCAAACAGCTTAGCAGTAACAGTTATCCAGGCGGAGGATCTGCCAGCCCTTGATATGGGTGGTACATCAGATCCTTACGTCAAATGTTACCTGCTGCCGGATAAGAAGAAAAAATTCGAAACCAAAGTCCATCGTAAGACCTTGAGTCCTGTCTTCAATGAAACATTTACATTTAAGGTTTGTACCCAAAATTGTCTTTCAATTTGTTTGGTTTAGTTTAAAAAAAAAATCGTTTTTTTTTCGAATAGAGTTTACCCTATGCTGATGCTATGAACAAGACCCTAGTATTTGCGATCTTCGATTTCGATCGTTTCTCCAAACATGACCAAATCGGTGAAGTCAAGGTGCCCCTCTGTACGATTGATTTGGCGCAAACTATTGAGGAATGGCGTGATTTGGTCAGCGTCGAAGGCGAAGGTGGACAGGTATGTGAAAAAAATGTTTTCTCAAACTATATACTCATCCTAAATTATGAATAAATTTTTTTTTGTTTTATTAATTTCAAAAATATATATTTTTCTTAATTTTTATAAACAAAATACTTTTAAGAAAAAAAAACAAAGGTTATATTAACTCCAATACACTTTATGTCTTTAAAACAAAAAAAAAAATGCGAAAGAAATATTTTTTGATAGTAAACTTGAACAAAAAGAAGAAGTAAAATCTAATCCACACCCAGTTCAAAAAGCTGACTTAAAATCGAGATTTGTTTTTTATGTTAACAAAACAAAATCAACACAAATTTATTTATTTCAAAAACAACTACAAAAAAAACTACAACAATTTACTACGCACAGTTTTCATAATTTTTATTTTTTTTTATTTTTTATTAAAACAAACAATTTTTTATTTTAAACAATAATGTATGAATTGAAATTGAAAAATTATTTTGAATATTTTACGGATTTGTTTATTTATTTTTTAGTTCTTTTTTCTCTCTCTCTCTAAAAATAAGAAATAAAAATACAAAAAAAAAATATGGGCGGGTATTTTTCTACAGAGACTTACTGAAAATATTTCCTATTTTTCTTTTTCCCCCTCACTTTGTTTCGACCCTTCGTAGAAGGTAAATACAAGAATATAACACAACAACTACTACTACTTAACTACTTCTGATATTAAATATAAAATAAAAACAAGGTCAGAAATTTTCATTTCATTTTCATTTAATTTTAATTTTTAAAACTAATCTTAACAAAAAAATAATTATTTTTTTTATATTTCAAAAACAATTTAAAACAGAAATGTTAAGAAAAAGAAAAAAAATAAATTTAATAGTTAAATATTGGATATATTTTATTTTTATTATCTCTTTAAGCTGATTGATTGGATGATGCTATATAAAAATTTATTTTATAATGAAAAATTACATTGATTTGTTTTAACATACATAATATATCTTCTATATAGACATTTAGCGATCATTATGCGACTGTTTTATAATATTTTAATATATATATATATATACCTTCTAATAATTGCACCATTTTGTTTGAGTTTAAAGTTTTGTATTTTACACTTTGTATTCATCTGAGGGTAGATGATAGTAATTGAAAAAATGCAGACTATATTTAAAATGATCATTTTAATTTTCAAAGTTACCGGATAAATGTATGAGAAATGATGATTCGAACATATTTAATAACTCGATTTTGTCAGTCAAATTTTATATAAAATACTAGCTGACACGGCAAACTTCGTCCAACCTATGATATTGATTCAATTATTTACGCTCTTTTCGAATGTTGAGCAAGCTCCAATTGTTGTCACGAGTTTCTGACTTTTCCGGCCAAATTTTCCAATTTTTATCTCCGTCATATGTTAATCTGGTTCAATAAAAACCCAAAAAAAAAAATATCTATCCAATTTGGATTATGTTCAGCTGAGTTATGCGCGTACGAACAAAAAACTAATTCAAAATGTTTTAAATTTCAAGATATTCTCACGATTTTTTGACTTTGTCAAATTGCTTTCGAATTTTTCAATTTTCGGCTTTGTTGTGTGTCTGGTTCAATACGAATCCAACACAAAAAAAATTCCATCCAAATCGGATGAATTTTGATGATTTTAGCCCAGTTATGCCCGTATGAACATAAAAACAAGGGCGTACGTAGGATTTCGAGTAGGGGGGTGGGGGCAAACTGACATTTGATTTTATTTATTTAAACAAGATATAGGTCAGTACAAATTAGTTCAATAAGTGGAAAAAAAATCTAAGTGATATTTTTTGCTATTTTATTAAGAAAATCCTAAAAACTTTTTATTTTATTATTCGCAGAATTTTGTTAAAAGGAATTTTGAAAAGCTGAATTTTTTTTATTATTTGCAGAGTTTTGTTAAAAAGAATTTTGAAAGCAAAATTTTGACCCAGACAACTCTCGTAACGTAGATATAATATTCAGTGTTTATCAAAAAAAAAATCCGTTTCATTATTTTGACTGAAAAGGTAAATTTTAACAGCTTGGGCATGCATATTAGGGTGTCCGTTGTTTCCCAAACTCACTTTTTGTTAGGATCAGATACCCCCTGTATAAAAAGTTTATGCTCTACAGTAAATGTATGGATCAAACAAAAAACTTGGCCAAGCTCATTAAACCTTGCCTCCAAAGCCATATAGTCATCCCTTACAACGGACCATGGGCATTTTGGCTCCATTTTTCAACATTTTGCTCAACAGTGATAAAACTTATGTCATATGAAAGTCATATCATATACTAGGTTCTAAATTGGCTTTTATATTAACAACCTCATAGAATTTTGTATTTTAAATAATTGTGAACAAATTAGTAACCAATTTTTCGTTTTTCAACAGTAATTTTTTCAAAAACTGTAAACAGAAATAATTTGTTTAAAAAAAGGAATGAAAGAACAAATTTCTGGCTTTGAAAAATGGTAAAAAACTATAAAGTACTCTCTTTAAAAAAAACATAATTCAAAGTTTATGGAAGAAAAATAATATATTGAAAATATTTTAAAAATTATTTTTTTTTTCATGTAAGGGGCACAGGTTAATGACAGAATTTGTTTATAAATATATTTTTTGTAGGGCATAAACTTTTGATTTAGGGGTTGTCTGATTAAACAAATTAGTTTGGGAAATAACGGACACCGTAGTGTAATAGTAGGTATCTAGTTAGTACAGAAATTTACCAAAAATTAGTATTCTTTGTTAATTTTGAAGAAAGTATTGAAACGTTCTGTTTGCAATGACGAAGGACATGTAAAGAAAAAATTTTAACATCGAAGATAGTTTTTAAAATTAATATTGTGCATTACTCAATAAAAAAATGTAGGAAAGTAATAATTATTAGAGGGGGGGGGGGGCATATGGCAGTGTTCCCTCGCAAGCTTTGCTTTATTTTTTCATTTATACTTTATTGTATTTTTAAAATAGAAAAAAAAAAAAAAACTATTTTAAAATGTAGAAAACCAGAAAAATTAATTTTGGATTGCCAACCTGTTACGGAAGTGACACAATCTAAACTAATAGTTATGGCCAAATATACTTTTTCTAAATTCAATGAAATATTTTTTTTTTTATGTCAGATTAGTGTCAGTTTGATATTCAAATTCCATATTTTTTAATAAAAAAAAAAACATAAAACACTTTTGTTACGAATGTGACACTAACTATTTTTTGAAAAAAATGAATCTTAGTTCAATTTTTGGATAAAATTGAAATTATTTACTTGTTTCCTTATAATGTGTGTATATATTTTAGAATCTAGAGCAATCAATTGTCAAATATCCTAAATTGGTACATACAGTGACCGACAAAATAATAGGACCAATAATAAACTTTTAGATTAAAAAAAAAAAAACTCAGATATTTTGCTTTCTCTCCTGGTGAATTGCGACTGGTATGCTCCAATGCGTTTCGCCCCAGGCACTACAGTTTCGCAATTTTTTAGTCCATGAAACCGACTCTTAATAAAATCTACAGCGCATACGCACTGTAAATTATATTCTTCTAGGCAGGGGAACATGTTTACATTCTTGCACCTAGAAATATATGTTGTTGTTGTAAACCCGTGGTCTGGTTAATGTACGACTTTACTTTCATCAGACCAGGGAATATTGCGCCATTTTTTTCCAATTTCTGGACATATCGATGCTAGATGATCTTTGGCAAATTGAATACTGTGTTTCTGGTGTCTTCTAGTAAGAAGTGGTACTTCCCTTTGGACTTCTTCCGATGAGATGGTGTTCTTCGAACTGTTCTAGAAGAGACGTGCAAGTTCAGATCCAATTTAATATCTGCGGGTGATTTAAAGGGGTCGTTATCTAAAAGTCGTTTGATTTTGGCTACATGACATCTCTAAGTGATGTTTTTCGAGGTCGGCCTCTTTTTCTATGAGGTTTTTGGGGCTGTAGCGTATTAAAAACAATAATTCTGGACACCTCCCGCTGAGATTTTCCTTCCAGTGTGAATTTAAGGATCAATTCCCTCATGGTTGTTGAACAATGCACTCTGCCATCCATGGTTCTTTTATTTTATTATTAAAATTCAAATATTTTTATAGTTATTCGTTTTTGCAGTGCTACTTAAAAAAAAAATAATTGAAATAGAATTCTCTGCAACCATAAACACACAAAAGTCACCTTGTGTGCCCTCTTATAGGCACAATAAATTATTTTATAATAAAAACCAATAACGTTTGATTTAGTCTTAAGTTTTATTTAATCTAAGTTTAATTTTAGGTTTTACGTTTAAATAGCTTTAAGTTTTAATACAAATATTAGTTTTAAGTTTTATAAAGTGCACAAGGCCAAAAGTAAAAGTCGACTTGCCACGATCACGTTTGGAATTGAAGTCCAGTAATCGGAAATAAGATGGCGAACGTCAAAGAAATTTTTATGTAGGTACAGTTCAAAGTGAAGCTTTGATTTTAGTACAGTTCAAAGTGAAGCTTTGATTTTAGTACAGTTCAAAGTGAAACTGTTGTTAGAATAGTAGGTAAGGATGTAACGCGTTTACACGTTGATTTTCTTTATACGTGTAGACACGCTACACCTGGTCTTATAGTTTTGTCCACACGTTATTGGAGTTAACTCAACTTTATTTAATTTTGTTTCTTCATATTATCTGTTAACGCATAATATTCATTGCTTGCAAGACAGTACCGTTACCAACGCTAAAAATATCAAAATGAGAGTTGTTATTAGTTTGTTTATTTTCAAAATAACGAGGAACTTGTTAAATGCCTCCTACCGGTCTTATTGTTTTGTCCGTCACTATAAGTAAGAATAAATAAAATCAATGCTTTTCAACTTTGAGAACAAGAAAATTGATCAATGAAAGCTGCAGCAAACCTCTTCATATCACTGTCATATGATCATCAAAGCTTTAAATCAAAAAACAAACACCAAGTTAGTTTATATGCTGGACGTTAAACATCAATTTAAGGCAAATTACAATTTTATTTAACATTCTGAAAAGCTTCCTTAGAAAGAACTTGATCCAATTGGGTTAATTAATATAAAATGTACAGGGTTTTTTTTGATTTAGAAAAATAAATTCAAACGTACAAAAACAAAAAAAATTTGAAAATATCGTTTGCAAGGTATTAAATTTTAAATAATTATAAAAATTCACAAAGTAGTTTGAGAAAAATTTTAAATATTGTTTTATCAACATTTTTCAAATTCAAGTTTTTCGAAAAACTAATTTTCTTATCATTAGATTCCATGAAAATTCCCGAAAACTTTGTAGAAAACTGTTTTAGGCTCAAAAAAAAAAAAAAAAAAAAAAAAAAAAAAAAACAATAAAAACTTTGATTCAAATAGCTTTTAACGGCCTTTAGTCCATGAAAAATTGGCGTTTCGTCCCGGCGATCTCACTTGGACTCATCAGTTGACTAGTGAGGGCCTTGTCAATATGCAATTTCCATTAAGTTCATTTCATCTTTACATAGATTTCATGAGGAATACCTAGTGTGAACAATATCCAATAAGAAAAACTAATCATTAAAGCTGGAAGTTTTTGAATCAATAATTCAACAAGTCCAATTAAATAGTGCTACATATGTAAGTCTTCTACTTGGCTGATTAATTTCAGTAGTATATAGAATTTGTATTATTAAAAAAAGTTCTCGGATTAAAATCTTTGACCTAGCTAGCTGCTAGATTTGATTTTATCAAACAGCCATGTCACTTCATGTTCGGCACATATCCAAGTTTGATAAAAATCTTGAGTTAAAATTTTGTTTTTAAACTAATTTCTAATTTTTTTTATAGAAATACCTACATGATAAGAAGAAATACATAAAAAAAGTAAAATGTTACTTCCCAAAGTTGTCATTCTCTTATCTATTCATGGAAACTCGAAAGTTTTAATTCAATGAATCTGTTTTTAATATAAGTCTGCATTTTTACGCTAGTTTAGGACTTTATATAAACCAACATTCACACATGCATATATTATCAGTATACACACGCAAATTCAACTTTTTTAAAAGTTTATTTTAAAGTAAAACTAGAGTTATATATATTTTTTTTTTAAATTAAACCGCATCCTTCTTCTGGCCTTTGTGGAACGTTTGATTTTTTTTATATGAAACCAGTTTGTTCATCATAAAACAGATTTATAACTCATTTAACTTATTTTTCAGTGAATTTTCTTAGAAGTTGCACACAATTTTCTTATATAATGCTAGAAGTGAAATGATCGCTAAAAATTGTTTTCGTACATTTTTGTTTTACTAAACGAAAAAAAAAAAAAAATCAAATGCATTCTTTCAAATATTTAATTCAATTCCAATTCGATTCACTCAAGTACTCGTATACAAATTTATATATACATATACATATATAATCAGCGCTAAACATTTTATTTCTTTTTTTTTTCTTTAATTTATGTTTTTTTTTTATTTAAAAAAAAAAATCAAATTTGTTTTTTAGATACTTTACAACAAAATTTCATAACCACCACACACATTGTGTTAAATTTGAGTTTTAATTTTATAGTTAAACATCCCTTTGTAGACAGTTTAACAGTTTTTTTTTGTTTTAATTATGTGTTTCACAAACAATATACAGTAAATCAGATTGAATATATCATAACAAAATTATACCAAATTACTTTTCAAAATTCAAAATTTATACTTAAATGAAAATAAAACACAACTATTCAACAATCCACACATAGTATTTCTCTCTCTATCTCTCTCTTTCACAAAATAGTACACTTTTAATATTAATAAAACTAGTTATTTTGTTTTAAATTTTTTGTTTTATTATTTTTATACTGTATTTTCTTCCCCACCCACTGTCAATCATTTTTAACTTCTGCTGTGCTTACGCCTGTGAATGGTTGTGTCTTCCATACAAAAAAAAAAACTAATTGAAAACCTATCAGCAAAAATCTGGAATTTGAAAAAATATCGCATTTTGTAAAAAAAAAAAAAATAAAAAAAATACTATTCTATCAACAAAAAAAACCAAGACTTGCATGCTTCGCTTAAAAATAAACATTTTTTACTTAAAAAACCATTTCTTTATATATCTTGAAAACATGTAATAACATTTAAATATTTATATATCCTCTTTCTCATAATTATTCTTCAATTTTTTTGTAACAGAAAAAAAACATATTTATATTTTCAAAATAAAAAAAAAAAAATAATTTATGAATCAAATTTTAATCTTATTTTTTTTTTTTAATATTTAATTTTTTTATATCGCTAACGAAACAAATTATCAATCAATCCATATCTATTGCCAAAATTACCAATCAAAATTCTATCTCGCAAAACTATAATTCATCCACGTAAGTATAAAAATTTGAAACAATTTGAAAAAAAAAAAAAAAATTATTCGTATTCATACTGTGCTTGTAAAATTTTGAAATCCGTGTTTTTTTTTTTACAAAAAAAAAAAAAATAATAATTAATTAAGTTATTAATTGGTGTATTTCATGTATTTTTGTGATGTTGCTTGTTTTTTTTGCATCAAAAGAAAAAAAAATAATTTTGAAATGCTGCAGTAAATTGTGTCATTCTGCTTGTGTTTTGCATCTTTATTCTTTTTATTATACTTAAGTAAGCTTATTTCTTATGGGATGATGTTAACTTCAGTTTAACTCCAAATATATAAGCGCGTTTATTAAAATTAATATAAAATTCAGTGCACATTCATTCCATTACATTGGATTCAAAAATTAATAAAAGTGGGCGTATATGATGGGACCCAATAAATCTACTACGAAGTCTCGAGAACAAAAGCTCAAAAGACAAAATCTCCATAGGCGATGTCAATTTCAATATTCAACAAAAGTTTTTAAAAAATAAGGGCCAGTTGCACATTCGTGGTTCAGGAATTTTAATTCACCGATTTCGGCGGATGAACTGAGATTCAACGATGGTTCAAGGTTCAAGTATGTGATAATAGTAAATACCTGAACCATCGCTAAACCTCAGTTAATCCGCCGAAATCGGTGAATTAAAAATCCTGAAACACGGATCAACATTTAACCCATGATTGAATTAAACATCGATAGTCATAGGTTTCGATAGTATCGATAGTTTAAAGAAAAAAAAACTTTCGATACTTTCGATAGTCTATCGATAGTTTTCTTTTTTTTTAAACCAAGCCAAACCAAGCCAAACTAGTATATAACTTTTAAATGCACTAAATAAAGAAAAAATTCCACTTAAGTTCAAATCGTCACTCAGGTTACCGATATTGCCTGAGTCCGAGTGCCTATATTATTTTTTTGCACTGCATTAGGTAAATTCTTGGAAGCAACCTCTCCATCGAACTTCTTGATAAAGTCCCGCACAACTGATTTATTTTTATGTTAATTTTACTAAAATACAACAGAATAATTAAACCGGTAGATTTATTAACCGTAAAAAGTTACCACGCATAAAACTTCAATTTACAAAAAAAAAAACGACGACCAACCAAAACCGAAAAGCGAACGAAAATGGACCAATGCAATCAAAGTCAATACGTTATCATATAATTGTGCCAGTTGGACAAATATTTGTTGAACCACGAGATAAATATTGAACCACGTTTGTACAAGTGACCCTTAATTAAAGCAGTTTTTCTCTGTAGGATTATCTTTAACCTTAAGCTATCAAGATCTATCGAAATCGAAGTGCGATACTATCTTAATCAAGATGGCGCCACTAAGGAAATTGTCTTTTCCATATAATGTCGTAACTCGATTTCCGTAGATTTTTAAGAGGAGTTAAATCACCAAACCAATCTAGGGTTTTAGTTGAGATCTTAATTAACTTAAAAAATATGTTTCAAAATCTAACTCAGATTTAAACGCCAAAGTAAAGATTTTTTCTCATTGAAAAACTTGGTAAAAACTCATTTCAAAGTAGATACTGTCTAATCCCCAAAACCTTATTTATAAATATTTCATCGATTGTCTAACTTAAGCGTAATACACATTATCTTACACGACGGGCAGTTTGGTATGAAATAAGTTTTGCGTGAAAATTTTCACGTGTCCTTTAAGCCGTTATAGTCAGTCAAATACAAATTCTCAGGTCAAGATTAAAGTATAAATATTATAAACAAATTAACTAAACATGCAAAATAGAACTGAATTACTGCTGAGTGATGACTTATGAAAGATTATACCCTCAGTCCACTGACTGTCACTCAATATCGTTTGCTTGGCAAACCGTCCAACAGAGTGTACACACTATCACTCATGAGCAAAACTGTCAAACGTGATGGATTATGTGTACCAGGCTTAAGACAATCTATTTAAAAGTGGGCAAGCGTAATGAACAAGGTTAATTTCGTATTTACACGAGTGAAATTGCCGTTATTTCTGCCAAAAAAGTGACAAAATAGTGGATAACATCAATATTCCTTCATGACACTCATTTACACGAAGTCAAATAATGGCACTCTGGTGATCTGGTATTTTAATGGCAAGAAATAAGCAGGTTCATTCTCTACTAACTGTGCATTGCCAATATTTGCGAAATGATGTCAGCATTCATTTACATGATGTCAGTATAATGGTAGAACTAAAATTCATTTGCACTTGATCATTATTTTTATAACAAAAATAATGGCAGGTTTTGGACTATTTACTGGATTCGGTCAGTAAATAAAAAAATTATGTCAATTTATCTCTCGTGTAAATGCGGCATAAGGCAAGTTTCTAGTAACGAATTGAAATTTATCTTGAAATTAATGAAATGTTCATTTAACGTATCCAAAAGTTCACTCTTCATTCATTAATTTTTTCATTCGAAATTGACAGATTAGAGATTATGTCAAAGATTATAATGAGGATATTAATAGACAAAGCGGCTGGAGTGCGTTTATAAATAAGGAGCTGTCAAACTATTTAGACAATTACTAACTGGACAAAGTCTTTTAAGGAAGTCTAATAAATATTTGCTGCTATAAGTATGAAGGAATCAAAGTTATAAAAGAAAAACTGAAGTTAACTGAGTCCTCTTTTAATAATATTCATTGAAAAAAGAAACGAGTCAGTCATAAAAATAATTTCATTACTGCAATGTTAAACAGAGCTTCGATAAAACCTGGATATATATACTTAAAACTACATTAAAACAAGTAAAGTTTTTCTTACTCACATTTTTAACTAAATAGATTTAGGTCAGTTTGCTTAAATGAATATATAATATGATGTAAAAATAATATGGGAGTTGTGATTTAAAGATTATTTATGTTGAAAATAAATTCTAATAATTCATTTGTGCAAACGGGCCTTAGATACATTTTTAATTTTTTTTTTTATAAATCTTTGGAAAGGTTTACACAAAATTTTATTTATTTCTACTATACACAATTGGTCAGAAGCGAAAACCAGCCAAGGGTTTAGTACTTAAATATATTTGTAATAATTTGTATATTGTAGATTTTCGGGTTGTAAGTTAATTTTAATTATTAAAAAAAAAGAAGTAATCGACAAAAAAAGTTGTAAAAACGTGGTTCATACCGATTTCGGCGGATGAACTAAGTAAGTCAGATAGTTCCGAATAAAGAGGTTTTAAAACCGTTACCCTTCCTTTTTTTTTTTTAGAGTGCGCATAAGCTTGAACTCGTAAGAGACTTTTCTTTTTATTGCCTGAACAGAATGGAGACGAAGCTGCAACTGGAGCCGCAGCTGGAATAGCTGTCAAACTGAATAGCTGTCAATAGCTGACTAAACACAAATTCAATGTTGCGAACACAACGGAACGTAGGCGCATACGGAAGATTTCGCCAACTTTTAACTTTTCGCGTGATGCACGTTTGACGTTTCAAATTGTAAGAAGAAGAAAAACTACTATATTGGAAATAAAAAATGTAAATTCTGAGTTTGTACACAAGCTCAAAATACTTTTAAAGCTGTACAGCTACATTATGGGCGCTCAAAAAAAAATACAACGTACGACATTTTTTGACAACTTTTGCAGCACCGTTGGTTTCCATTTGCAGCATTCTATTCTGTTCAAGCAGTTACATTCATGTATCGAGTGGGGTTTTAAAACATATCTTCAATTTTAATTATAATCAAAGAGTATTGGTAGGTGGCGCGGAAAAAATGTTTTAAAGGAGCACTGCTTTAACGCAAGTAGAGTTATTTTGTTGGAGTTTTGGATAACATTCCGAGCACAGCTGCCTTTGCTTCTCTGAATTCCGCTTCTAATTTGTCTATCCTTTAATTTGTTAAGTCTTAAGGCTGATTTCCAATAGCGCGTTCGCGTTAGAGACGCTTACGTATACGTTTACAAGCTTTACGAACGCGTCGACATGACAGACGACTTGAAGAGAACCTGAAAATCAAAATGAACCTACACAACAGTAATTTCGAATTCCTTTCAACAAACTATTCCATTATTTTTTAAACAATATTGATTTTTTTCTTTCAATAAAAGAAATTTGTCCAGAAAAACCGATTTTTTCTTCTAAATAAATCAATTTTTTTGTTGAAAGGAATTCGAACATTAGTTTAACTGTCAAAACGCACGCTGAAGTTGATTTTTTTCAACTTTAACGTTGAGTTAGCTTATGTTACGTTGGTTTGTGTACATGCTAATAGGTGCCAAATCGTAACATAATACCCAACGCGTCATTGTAAACAATTTGCTTAAATTGCTATGTGTGAGCTTTCGCATTGAAAGAAAAATCTGTCAAAGCGACGCCCAACGCGGCATTGGAAATCAGCCTTTAATATATTCTGGCACCCACTTGGAAGTTTGTTGCCATAGTAAATTAAAAATCACTTTAGGGACTAAAAAATGTTAATTTTAATTTAATATTTTTCGTGATAAAAATCTACGGTATAAATAAAAACAATGGAAAGGGGCAATTTTCTATATATTTATTTATAATTATAAATTAAAAAAGGTCGTTGTATCTTAAGTCCGTGCCTAAACTTGCACGTTAAAAGCTTAAAAATCTTAAGAGATTTGATCTTTTATCAAATAGAGTTTACATTTAAATAAAATTTTAAAATTATTTAACTTACAACCCTATTTTAAGGTTTTTTCTTCACAATATTTAATAACAAAATAAATATGCTTATTACTCTTTTTACTAATTTAAGATTTTCATATTTTTGCTAAAAAAAAAAAAAAAAACTCGTAAATAATTTTTAACTTAACATTTTATGAATGCTAATTAGAGCTTAATACATTTTTTTTCCTTTAACACTAATAAAAAAAAACTTATCATAATATCTTATTTAACTTCACATAAATCATAAAAATCTGTTTCATAGTTTTAAAACCTTAAAAGTATTTTTTATAGAATTTCATTATCACACACAATAATATTATTAATTCAAAGTCAGAAATTAGGCTTGTAAATGATGTGATGGAAGTAATATTTTTTTATAAATGTCTAAATAATGTTTTTATTTAGCCTTACACCTTTATTTAGAAAAAAAACAACACATATTTTTATTTTAAAAAAATTGGATAGACAAAACAATTAAAAAAAAAAAAATAAAACAATGGAGCTGGTTTGAGCTGGGTGTTTAGTGTTTAATATGAGGTAAAACAGCGAATTTTATACACAAACTCTTTTTCCTTATTATTTATATTCTACTAAACGTACGTATGTACCATAAACCTTAAATGATTTCTGCGTAAAAAAATACATTAACAAATGAATTTCATTTTTTATTTTCAATTTTTCAATCGAAGCTCTAATACGTTCAGTAAAAGTGCAAAAGCCTTTTATTATTATTATTATTATTTTTACATATTTTTGTTAATTTTAATTGATATGGAGTTTTATTAAGTTCTTGCGTTTATGATCGATGTTAACTTGCAAAAAGTAGTCAATGTGTAATGAAGTACATCAAATTATAATATTTTGTTGTTTAAGTTAATTGAATTAGTATTGATTGGTATTAACATAAAACAAATATAACTAAACAAAAATGCTTAAAATTTATTTTAATATTCTTATTTAAAAAAAAAAAAAATTTATTTAATTTTTAATTTCAATTTTGTACTTAAAACAAATAATGTGGCGTATACATGAGTATCCAAATTCATATGCATATATATTAGGTGTCTTGACTTATAAAGTCTTTGGGCCTTACCGCGATAATCAAATTTACTTGGGACTTAAATATTGCAGTAAAATTAACCATAATGTTAATGATCCTAACGGCCATATTATTCACTCAATACATCCAGATTAAAACTTAAATCTGGATGTAAATCATAAGTTTAAATCTGGATGTATCGAGTGAATAATATAATTTTATTCTCAATTCATCAATTTAGCCAGGTCACTTTTTCCGTTGCAGATTAAAAAGTATATATGTAGTACTTAGTTGCAAATTAATTGCTAATTAGTCACGCAAAACAAAATTAATTACTTTGTTGGTTTGTGAAAAAATGGGTGCCCTGCTAAGT
Organism: Epistrophella euchroma; assembly: GCA_947049315.1. Lineage (NCBI taxonomy): Eukaryota > Metazoa > Arthropoda > Insecta > Diptera > Syrphidae > Epistrophella > Epistrophella euchroma. The sequence continues at coordinate 15,082,024 of OX346245.1, read as the reverse complement.
TGACGTCAAATTAGCAGGTCAGCTATTTCAAAACTATATATAAACGGTCCGGAAGTGTATATGTATTGAAAACTACCTAATTTCTAACTGGTTACGTAAAAAAAATTTGAATCACTTTTTTCAAAAAAATTAAGCGCTGTTTTGGTATCCCTACCAAAACAGCGCTTAATTTTTTTTTTGTGTAATTAGAAATTAAGTAGTTCTCAATATATATCCACTCCCGGATCAATTATCTCTATTTTTCAGAAAGTTGACCTGCTAAGTTGACGTTAACTTGGCAGGACACCCATTTTCTCGCAAACCAACAAGCAATTAATTTTTTTTGCGTAACTAATTAACAATTAAGTAGCAACTAAGTACTATATACTTTTTAATCTGCAACGGAATAAGTGACCTGCTAAGTTGATGCAAATATACAATTTCCCACTCGTGTGATTTTGTGATCTTCTCAAATCTACAAAACTTCATACCCCTTCATCCAAAAATTTGTTATCGTCGGTGAAAATGCTCATTCTCGGGGTCCACTTCAAAATACTCCGTGAAAACACAGCGAAAAGACCACGTCCGACATGAACTATCAAAATATAACATAATGCTGGATGCTATTCGTTATGTTTGCTTTGAATACATCAATTGTTTTCGTTTTATTCGCATAGACCGGTGGCGATTAGGAAAGATAGCCCCAGAATTTTAAAGCTATTTAATAGTACGATATCGATGGCCAGTTCAAGTCGCATAATACGGATACGGTGAATTTTGTATGTAAGAGCTAGAAAAACTCCATACAAAATTGAAGGAACCAACCAATTTTTTTCAACATAATAAATTTATAATAACCGTCACGCCCACTTCGAAACAAAAAATTGTAATATCATCGTTTTTTACTGTTTTACTTTTTTTTGTATTAACTCAGTCTATGTTGGAACTACCAAACCGATTTGAATGAACCATAACCAAAGACATTTCCGTCTACAGATAAGCCGACACAAAAGTTCTTCCTGCCCTTTTCGCTCTTCGGATCTTATAGTCTAAAATTGTCTTTATACCGAAGCGGAGGGGCAGTAGTCTTATCGTTTTCTTAATGTTAACTTTAACATGTATTAAGTGAGAAGAAACCTCTCCCATATCGAAGGAAAATGAACTTTTTTTGTATAATTGATTCAATATAGCTTTTAACGGCCTTTAGTCCATGAAAATTTTTGGCGTTTCGTCCCGGCGATCTCACTTGGACTCATCAGTTGACTAGTGAGGGCCTTTTTTTGTATAGCAATCCTAAAAAAAGGCACAACGCAAGTTCTAAAGATACTGTAATACTTTGCCGCATATTAAGAGCTGTTAAACAATTTGTTTGTATGTATACCTTATTTTTGTTTGAACCTGAAAGGTCATATGTTCAACTGCAAAAGTTTCAAAACCGTGAATATGCTAACTTTATTGCAAAAAATAAGAATTTCATTTTTTCAAATTATCGCAAAAACTGCTGAAATATCGATTTTTTTTCATTTAAGAAATCGTTGATGTATAAGAATTAAAATTATAAACACTTCTCATGTATACGTCACACTTAAATTAAAACATTTTTACTGCTTAAACAAAAACTTAAAAATTTTTAAATATTTTATTTTTGTCTGCCCTTACTTAAAACAATATTTTTTAATTTAATAAAAATAAAGGCTTTAATCAAATAAAGTTCTAACTCGTATATGTTAACCGTATTCAATGTTTAAACTTTTATATTTCTGTTGTCCTTGTAATTAAAAACTCCACTATGGTATGCATAGGCACACCAAGTGAAAAATACCACTCAAGAGAAAACAACATTAAATTTTCTATGAAACAAAAAAAATAATCTCCGCGTTTCAACTTACCCTTTATAATTATAAAACCAAAATAAACAAACAAAAACCAAAACATATTATGCCTCCTTTAATTTTAATGTTGTGAATATTCAGACTGTTGTCAATGAGCAAAAATGTGTAAACATAAAATATAATTTTATGGAGTAGCTAAAAATAATAATTGTTTTTGTAGAAATAAATGTGCAGCCTATTTTATAATATTTAAATAACAAATTTAACTTTAAAAATATTTAATATTGATTTCTTTTTTCTATATTTTTTTTTGTTTTTGAAAACTTCACAACTAATAGGAAAAGCTTGGTGACATCTGCTTCTCTCTGCGCTATGTACCGACTGCTGGAAAACTGACTGTCGTCATTCTGGAGGCTAAGAACTTGAAAAAGATGGACGTCGGTGGATTGTCTGGTAAAAATTTTAGTCACCAAATCGACTTGAAAATCATCAATCCACGTACCTTTACCAACTTCAATCACAATCTCATTCCGTGGATTGATGTTTTCATGGTCGATTGTGGAGATTTATTTATTTTAATTTTATATTCCTTTTATTTTGGGCATTAACATTAAACTTTCTTTAACAACACGAATAATATTTTATTATGTACGTGTATATTTCAATCTATTTTTGGCACAAGAAACGGTTTTCTTATAGCCAATCGGTGAATTTTTCTTATAATCTTATCTTTAAAAAAAAAAATCTCTTTTGAAGTCTTGAATCAATTTTTTTTGTGATATATTCATATGAGCAACACTAAAACAAAATGAGCATTTAATCGACCGTCGTTTTGTAAAATAAAAATCTTATTTTTATATAACATGCTTGCATTTTAAAATAATTTAAATAAATCTACTTACTTATACATGCTATGAATTATATTTTTTCATTTATTTTATTGTTGGTTTCATTTTTATAATACATTTTTTTATATCAATGCTTGAATTTTGTATAGCTATATTATTTACTGTGAATTCATCTAATGTGTATTCACAATAATATTTTTTATAAATCTTAACTTAAGTCTTACGAAGGGGTCCCTAAGAATGCCATTTTAAATATATTAAATAAAAAAGTGTTGCCTGTGAAAATATCAATCAAAGCTCTTCTAAGCTTTTACAAACAAACTCTAAATTTTGTTAAGTTTTTACTAAAAAGAAAAACAAAACAAAAAAAGTATTTTTATTAATTTTTATTTATCTCATTTATTTTATTTTGGTTAAATTTTTTGTTTTTTTTACATTTAGAAAAAAAAATCGCGTATTTTTTTTGTTGATAAATTTCAAATAAATAATAAAATGTTTAAAATAATTGGTCTTGAGATTCTCTTTGTGGATTGAAAAAATGTTGACCATCAGATAACATTAAATAATACTAAATAACAAAAAGGGAGAAGCATTTGTTAGTATTTTATTAAAATTAAAAGGTGCGTATACGCCCTGGTGTACCACTGTTTTATCGTTTTGAAAAAACTATGAAATATTCACGTAAAATCTAAGAAAATCAATCGACTTTTTATGGAATTAGAATCACCATTCACCAGGGCTTATCTGTTAATTGGTTTACATTTTTGAGACTAAAACAATATTATTTTGTGAATATGAGTAATTTTTCTACTCAAATAAGGAATTTCTTAACAACTCTACCAAATGGCCACCTTTATGATCCAGAAATGTGATTTTCTTTTTTGACTCTAGATCAACATACATACATACCCACTTATGGTGAAAATGAGTATTTTTGATTTATAAATACAGAATTTATTAAGAACTTAACTACAGTGCCACCTATCGGATCAGTAGATGAACAAAAAATTGCTTTCATTTGTGGTGATCGGTCGAATAGTGTCAGGGTTACCTACGATCGAATATGCTATCAGTTAGAGTCGTTTTTCTAAAGCAATGAGAAATAGAAAAGGATTAACATTTTAAAGTATGACAATCCTAAGTTAAAACCATGGTTTTTAGTGGAAAACCTAAATATATCATGCACCTAGTTGAATTTTCTGTATATGTTTTTATGCAGCCTAGAGTGGAGCTTGGATTCGACCCTTTCAATATTCAGTCAAGCAGTACATCCACTTTGCCATTATTATCAGCCGTCTTTTCTTAAATTAAATTTACATTTTTGACGTTAGATTTGCCCGAAGTCAAGTCCTGCTCATGATTATTTGATTGTAGCTAAAAAAAAAAAAAAAAAAAAAAAGTCAACTATCAATCTTCACTATAATTGATAAAATTTTCTGAAGCCTTTAGAGAAATTAAACACTTTTAAAATCCCCAATGAGAATCTATGCAATTTATATAAAAAAGTTAAACAAATTTTGCATTATTATATTTGATTTATTTTTTAATTTTATTTGAAGAATTTGGATAAAGTAACGTAAATTTATTAATTTCAATAAATAAAATCAATTATATTTTTGTGCAAAAATAATTCTTACGCAAATGTGTTAAATTTTTAAAGTAAAAACGTAAATGGTAAAAATAAACGAGAAAAAAAAAATTGCAGAACAAAAAAAAAAAAAAAAATTAGAAGTAAATTCGACAAAAAAAACATATTTTGTTTTCTTTTTTTCTATTTTATAGATCCATATGTGAAAATTGCTATCATGCAAAATGGAAAACGTTTGAAAAAGAAGAAGACAAGTATCAAAAAATGCACCCTCAACCCTTACTACAATGAGTCGTTCTCATTTGAAGTTCCATTTGAACAAATACAAGTATGCGAGAATGTATTATACTATCCTATAACTAAATATTACTGTTTAACTTAAAAAAAAAAAAAACAAAAAAAAAAAACTACCACCAACAACAACAACAAACAAACAATCCGTTCTGTATTCAATTACAAGAAAAACCAACAAAAAAAACTACCCAAAAACCATAACAAAACAATATTATATGAACAAAACCTTAGCCATATACAAAAATATATTAAATATTTAATATAAAATATACATAATCTCTACAACTAAGCTAACACAAATTTTAAAGAAAACTCAAATGGTTTACACAACCTACTCAGAATGAAATACTATTTCTACTACTAGACACATTCTAAGACTTACTCTTAAAAAATATATATAAATATACTACATAATACGAAACACCCCCAAGATTTTGATACTTGAACACTGCCCCCCCCCCCCCTTCTGCCATCACCTCTCAGCATAAATGTTTTGTGTTGTATTTTTGTTGTAAGCAATTGAGCAAAAAATAACAAATACAAGCTGAGCCGTTGCACACAGTTTATAAAAACATAAATGTTCTTACTCTTGTAAATAATAAAATACTTAATTATTATTTAAACAATAAAATAAACTATAAATTAATTTATGTATACTTTCGAATATACATTTATGTGTTACGATGTTGTTCTTGATATACACCTAAATGCGCCCTTTATTTTTGTGTTGCTCACCACTCCCCTTGACCCTTTCAAAAAAATTAAGTACCATGTGAATGCATACGGCTCGTAGAAATGTTTTATTTCGATTCCCAGTACAAAAATTAGTCATGCAACAAAATCTTTAATTTAATTAAAGTTTATATTGATAATTTACTATCTTAATTTTTTTGTTTAAATTGATGTTTAATGTTTATTTATTTTTGATGATATTTTTTGTTTATTGGCTGTTCTAGCTTCAACAATAAGTGTATATTTTTCAATCAAATCAAACAATTTAAATAAAAAAACGAAAAACACTTTCAAAGGAACGAAATCAAATTTTTGAAAAACAAAAATTCGTCCGAAGAATTATAAAATTTAAATTGAATACAATAGTTTTGAAAGCTTACTAAAATTGTAGTCATATCGCAACGGTTAGGTTCTTGAGTTGATATTTAAATAAAATTTTTGCTTTTTCCATTTGGTATATGATTTAACATTTTATATGAGTGACTAAGAATTGTTCACTACATTTTCATTTTTTTTTAAATCTGCGTTGATTAAACAAAATAATTCTTAGAAATTGTTAAAGTTTAAGCAATGTAAGTTTCCATAACTAAAATAACAGCTCTGAAGAATTAATTTTAAAGTATTCCGGTTCCAATTTGTCTGCATAATACATCCTTATTTATTCCCTCGTACAACACCGGATTCTAATGTTTTAGATAAATGAGTTGTCCTCCAACATTTTTAAAACCCGTTATTACGAATTTCAGTCCAAACACATTTTGTTTTTCACAGAAGACAGCTTTATTAAAAATAAATTAATTCACTTTTGTCTACTTAGTATAAGAAATGGAGGCAGCTACATAGATAAAATGATGCTGGCCTTTGGATCACTGCTTTCGTAATAGCTACTATAGTAGTATTTAGCTACTTTGCTGCAGAAAGGGCTACTATGCTACCTTTACCTCAAAATGGCTCCCCTAGTCACCACATCAAAAAATTAATGTGGAAAACATACGAAATGTTATCTTACATTTTATGAACAAAAATTTTAGTTTTTTCACATTTTTTAGGTTTAGAAGAGGATAGCGGTATAATGATGAACAAGCACTCGAAATGTCAAACTTTATACTGACTGTATTCAACAAAGTGTTGTTGTACATGTATGTATTAACTAGCTGACCCGGTGAACTTTGTTCCACCTTTAATTGATTAAATTTGTGATGTTCTTTTCGAAAGTCGAGCAAGCTCCAATTGTTATCACGATATTCCGAATTTTCCGGTCAAATGTTCCAATTTTTGTGTTTATCTGGTTTAATACAAATCCAACAAATCATCCAATTTGGATGATGTTCAGCCGAGTTGTGTGCGTACGAACAAACAACTTATTAAGAAATTTTGAAATTTCAAGATTTTTTCAGGATTTTTTGACTTTTTTGATCGATTTTCCTATAATTTTCGCTCGATTTTTTCAATTTTCGACTCCGTTGTGTGTTAATTTGATTCAATACAAATCCAACAAAAAAATCTCCATGCAAATCAAATAATGTTTATGTGCGTACGAAATTTCATTTCAGAAATTTTGAAATTTCAGGGCTTTTGCACGATTTTCGTACTTCTTCGGTCGAATTTTTTAATTTTCGGTCAAATTTTCCAATTTTTGGCTCCGTTTTGTGTTAATATAATTCAAAAGAAATCTAACAAAAAAGTCTCAAACCAAATCGGATGATATTTATCCGAGTTATGCGCCTAGGTACAAACACAAAAAAGAGAATGCCAAAAAATAAGTCTTTCATTTTGTATTATGCATTAGTTTATTTATTATAGCTATGAAGTTTTTCAGATTTAGTCGCCAACAGGGATCGAACGCTGAACCTTTCGGTTAAGAAGCAAGTACCTATTCCATTGCGCCACCATCTTATGTAAATTTCTGCCGATTTCTTGGGCTTACAAACAAACCGTGCACTAAAGAACTTCGTTCTAATAACGCAAATTGTTATTATGACATTTCAAAGATGGTTTGACAATCTCTGGAAAAACGATAGACGAGGAGATAGTGTTTGAATTACGTGAAGCAAATTATTGACGATCACGTCAGCGATAATCGTTTTGATGATTATCGTTTTGAAAATTACGGAATGACCCCCCAGGGCATTTCCGGGGGAAAATTTCAATTTTTGTTTCATTGTCCCATTTAGAACGAATATCGTACCGTGCATCCACTGTACTTTGAGCTGGAGCCTAAACGGGTGAACCGATTTCCTTCAAATTTCGTATAGTGCGTTTGATTCTCTAGAGGAAAAAGTTAAATTTTTGCTTTTACGTGGTCTAGAACAGGTAGCTGCCATACAAATAATTAGTTTTTTCTTCAAAATTTTTCAAAAATTGCTCTTAAGATTTTGATTAAATTTCGTGCTTGTAGTGATTAATATAGTTCTGAAAAAACTTCTTTTTATTTTTTGCCAAACAAATTCGCATTGAAGAAATAGGGTTTTGATGTTTTTTGAGAAAAAATACCTTATTTTAGAGTTATTAGCATATCTTCAGAATGGGTGGATTGATTTTATTATAATTTTGCAATATCATGCCTCTTAGTAGTTCAAACAATATTACATTGAAAAATTTTGAAAAAAAGTTATTAAAACAAAAAATTAAACATAAACAAAATTTTAGACGATTTAGTATGAAGTTAAAGCATTTTTAGTATGATGCTAGGTTAAAAATAGGCTTTTCAAAATTTTAAACGAGTTAGAGTCGTATTATTTTTTTAACATTTTATTAAAGTTAAAGTCGCAAAATGCCTATTTTATCATTTTTGCATTTAAGTATGAAATCCAAGTGTCACTTTGACAGCTACAATTGCAAAAATGGGTTGAACTGTCACTGTTTTAGGCGTGTTCAACTAGAAAAATAGGTTTAGTATGATACTAATTAGAAAATTGTTAAAACTAAGAATATTTTAGTAAAGAGTTTTAAAGTTAGAAAATTGTTAAGAAGTATCATGCTTAGTATCAGGCTGTTTAAAATTTTGCGCCAATATTTTTAGTTCTTTAGACTTTTTTAAAAATTTTTCATAACATTATATATTTAAACTGGAGCAAATTCTTGCCATTAAGTCGTGTTTATTTTTTTCTAAATTTTCTCGAAAATGGCCCAATAGATTCTGATTAAAATTCGTACCTCTGTGATGCCCAATTTTATACATACGCTTTTCGCTGAAAATTCACATACCTACTCAACGGAATTATAGGTATAATTTTTTGCGAAAATAAACATATATATGTATATTTTGAATTGTCCCCATATATCTGATTATTGGCTTCAAAAATTTTGTTCCAATTTTTCCAAAAAAAAAGTTCAAATATAATGCAATCAAAAAATGTCAACGAAAAAATTTACCTTTATCAGATTTGTTGTTAAAAACAACTAAGCCCTTTTAAAGTCTTGAACTAGAAGAAGTGTGAGTTCGTGTAATCCAGTCGTCAATTTTATATAAATTTATTAAAAATCAGTCGATCACATAACTTGCTGGATTCCGAAGTTTGGGTATTTATGTCCCTATTGATGTTAAAAAATTGACAACAGAAGCACTTTTCTAAAAACTTCGTGTATTTTGAAAACAAAACTGCCTCGCTTATAATCCAAATTTTAGACATTCAGAAAAATATACACTTATTAAGCTAAGCTTCTAATTATTACAAAAAAAAAAAAATCATAAAAGCTGCCTTGTTTCAAGTAAATTAGTATTATCGATGTTATTTTGAAAATGTAGTCGTTCAATGTGATATTATATACCTATACAAAAAATCATGATTTTTAACCAAAAGCCTCACGTTTATCTTCTGATTTGCTTCTAAAAAAAATTCAAAAATAATAAAGAAAAAAAAATTAACATTTATATTTTTATAATCTTAAAATTACATATGCAATATACATACTTATATAAAATTATGAAAAAAAGATAAATTCAGTTTTTCACCAAGTAGGATTTTACACAATGCCAAAATATAGATGCAACAAAAAAAATTTAAGAGAAAATTGAACCCGCTATCTTGATAGATTTGAAAAATTCACTTCAAAATTTATTCAGACAATTTAAAAAAAAAAAAAAAACTAATCTAAACTAAACAGTCACTATGGTTGTCATCTTCCACAATAAAACTCTTCGTCCTTTATATCTGTCTCTATCTTTACTCTTTTTGTCTCTATCTCTCCCCACATCCTAAAAACAATCAGCATCGCCTTGAAATAAATTCTTAATTTTTTTTCTCAATCGGTACGGCGTCAAAATTAACCCCGGGTTCATTATTTTGACACTGTCTTCTGATTTGGATACAATTGTATAGATACACATATCAAAATCGTTGTCAAACAAAAGGATTTCGATGTCAAGTTACTCATTAAATATGTGTATATACTATACCCTGGACGTCGACCATCAATCGAAATTAACTAAACAAAAATAAATCATTCGCTTTTAAGCTAACAAAGATATAAACATTTTTTTTTTATCAAAATCCTTTGAAATATTATCCTTATGTAGAATCCTTACAGTATACCAAATTTAAAAAAAAAATCCAAACTAACAAAATAATTTCACAAACACACACATTTACTCGCACCTTCAATATAATCCTTCAGAATAGGATGAGCTCATAAATAATTCAAATTCAAAAAATCAAAAAAAAAAAGGCGATGACACCAACGGAATCACAAAACAGCATAAAATATCTAAACTCCAAGATCCAAAAGAAAACCATTTATATACAAAATTTGACTTAAAAAAATATTAAAATTAAATATTAAAAAAAAAATATATATACAATAGGATTGAATATTATACATTTTCGTCTACCAGTATTTAATGAACAATAGCTGTTCGTTATGTGTTCATCCTGTCATCTGTGTAGAATTTCATACAAATAATTAAAAAAAAAAAAAAAAAACATCCTCATTTACATAATTTTCCTCACAAAAATATACATCTCATTCATCTATTTCATTACATTCACTCAGTACTCATAAAAAAAAAATATTTTATTTAAAAGTGGCTTATACATAAAATAATTTAGTAACTTGTAAATAATAATTTAAAAAAAAAAAATTACTAATTGTGCACAAAAAGTAGTCAAATCCTGCAAGTTCCCCCAATTCAATTTACATCACGAAATTTTAGCATTGCATGGATCACCATTCACCATAAAGAAATATTTTTTAAGTAAATAGGATAAAATGTTCACCAAAATTGATAAAAATTTTCTTTTATTTATTTTCTTAAAACCTAAGTAATTTTTTTTTTTAAGTATCAATTAATTTTTTTTGAATTTTTTTTATGCATTGTGATTTTTGAAAATTCCTTTCAAACTTTAAGAACTTAAATTGCAAGTATCTTTCAAAAAAAAAAAATCAAAAATAGTTTGAACATCACACGTTGATTGAAACTTATTATTTCGATCGAGAAGCAGAACAGTTTTTCTAAAAAACTTCGGTAAATAAATTCATTCAGATTAAGGGAAGCTTGAAGTTCTATTAATTCGAGAACGTAATTCAAATCGCAGCTATATCAATATGTACTCAGTCTGTTAAGGGAATACATATTAGTGAAAATTTCGTGTGCGAATTAAATTAAAATTTCGCCAAATTTTATCAGAATGTTCAGTTTTGACACTAGTTAGGTGAAACTCTTAGTGCCAGTTGTACAATCGTAGTTTAAATTTTGATCCGTGGTTCAGGAATTTTAACTCGCCGATTTCGGCGGGTTAACTGAGGTTCAACGATGGTTCAAGATTCGAATACGTACTAAAAGCCAATTACATGCCTGAACCATCGTTGAACCACAGTTAATCCGCCGAAATTTGTGAGTTAAAATTCCTGAACCACGGATTAAATATTTGTACAACTGGCCCTTATAGATTGTAGAAGCGTCAAAATTCAATGGACATTTTAAACCAATTCGAACACGGCCTTACTTAAACTTTTCCTGCATGAAGTTACAGTTTTTTGGTGAGAAGAAAGAAAACAAATACAAAGAGTTTTTATCTTGAATAGTTTTCAGTGAAAAGGAAACCGACAAAGATTTTAAGAAAAAGGCTGTTAGCATTATATTTCGTAATGAGACAGAAAAAGCTTAATCTTTTATTTTTTGTCTTTCTCATAGCGGAACAAAGGACAGAATGACTTAATTCATAAAATATTTTGATTGACACACTATTATATAAGTTAGTACAAAAGTTAGTACAAAAATGTTATAACATAAATTCAAAATATATTGTTTTGAATTTATGTTTTCTTCAAAAATTAAAACGTAATTTACTTAGGGAAAAAAAAGGGATTTTTATTAGAAAATTAGGGGAAAAAGGGCATTAAGTACCTTACTTTAATGAAATTCGAGCTATGTTTTGGTAAGAGTGTAGAACCACTCAGCAATATTCTTACATGCAAATAATTAACATGCCGCCTCCACAGGCCATGAACGATGTCAAGATTATGAACATGTCTACAAAAAATCAAATGGAAGCACAAAAATCCATGTCCATGTCGTGAACATTTTGACGTAAACTACTTTTTTAACAAAACATGAGCTCTGTTCAAAGCTTGGCCATAAGATTTGACGTTCCATGTGTGTGAGAGAGGTAAAAGTAGTACTGAAAGGAAATTTTGTGTGTTTCTCTTGCTCTGACTTATTAGTGAAATTTATCTGCTTAACTTACGACATGACATAAAGTGCCCAGTGCGAAAAAACAAGCTGATTGTTGATTGTATTGTGGTTTGGCTGTGGGACATCTGTATGTCTTATGGAGTCGGCGTGTAAGGATAATCTTCTTGCTGCGTCGTAAATGTACCCTTTCCTAAAATTTTAAGTTTTAGCAATTTAATCAACTGTTCCTTAAACGTCAAATATTCAATCATGACAACATTTAAAAAAAAAATAATCCAGGGATGCCAAAAATAAGCAACAATAATAAATTTGTATATGGGAAAAAAATTGAATTGCTTTTAATTGTATTTTGTATTAATTGAACTTTTCGCTTCATTTCACAACGTTTATCGCTAACTTATCTCGATGCGATAGTAAACTATGTACGTTTCTACCGAAATTTAAAATGAGATTTATGTAAGTAAATCTTCTTCAAGATCTACCATACAATTTTTTTTTTTTTTTTTTAAATCACGGAGATTTGAAATAAATCTTGTTAATTTTTCATAAGTCCAATAGATTTAAAACTCAAACTGACCTATATTTTATCGCACTGAATGCATTCATGGGGACGTCGATTTTTGTTTGCTTATTTGGACGCACATGATACTTTCTGTCTCACTTCAACTTCATAAGAAAATATGAAACAATTTTTTCATTTTGGAAGTTACCTTCTTTTTAAACTTTTTATGTGGAGGAAATGCCACATAGAATAATTTAATCTAAACTGATTAACACTCGTTGGAAACATACAGTCGTATTTATTAGATTTTAGCCTAGTTAGCCTAGTCTAAATATTTTGAAATAGTTGGAAATATTTTTTGATTAATATCGCATATTTAAATTTGAAGACAATAGATTCCGTTGTCTAAAGTGAAATAAAAAGTTAGATAACGTTACACAACAGTTAAATACGAACGGATATCTAAAGTTAGACAAAGTTTATAAATACACTTAACAGATATTTTATAATTGTGTTTCTAAAAACGTCTTATTCTAAAAGTCACAATGACGTTTGGGTTAGTTTAACAAATCACTGGGCGCGTTCAGCAGATAATACAAAGTTATCTGGATAAGTTTTTGCTGTTGTAATCCTTTATGAAATAACAGCTAATGCAACAACAACTCAAGCCTTCAAAAATTTTTGGGATGGCTATCGAATTGCAAACCGAACGCCGCCATTTTCACCCTTAGCAAATAGAGCTTTTTAACAAACAGCAATATATCTCTGTCTCGTTCATTTTTAAATGTCAAACTAAAATTCTTGGCACAATGATATTTTAGTGGCAGCCATTTGTTTGTTTTATTTTGGAGGCAAATAAATATTTGGAATTGTTTTTTCCTTTTTTTTAGAAAATCTACAAGTAAAAATGTTTCTATATTTTTATGGCACAAAATAGCTAGATTTTTGTAATTAAAATTAGCCCGCCTTTTTTTTCTTTTCAATTTTATCTGTCATTGTGCCAAGTTTTTGCTGTCATCTGAAACTGACAATTCGGTAGAGATCTTTATTGTGTATATGGGTATGTTCAGAAGACATAGGGAACTTCATAATATTTTTAACTACGTTCGTTGAACGCAAATTTTTCCTAGGAACCTAGTTGATGACTAGAGATGACATCAATGCCAAACTACGAACTTTACATAAAACATTTACCTTACGTTGATAGAAAGAAAGTACTTTTAATAATATTTTTATCTGAGAATCACTTCACACAAGACACAAATCAGTTAGGAATTTTGTAATATTATTTGTAAACTTTTCTTTACTAATGATGCATTGTTTAAATTATATCTTTATTTATTTATTTTAAACTGTTAAGATAAATGTGAAAAAAAACAAGTCACGGAAGAATAAAGTTCAGCTTGCTATTTAATGACAAATTATAATCAGCTGATATTCTGACATAAATGCACTTAACTAGAAATGTAGGGAGATATTTCTCACCTAGCTTTCCAGCCATTTTCCAATAAAAATTGCCTAGATTGGAATGCATATTTTTGACAGCTTACCAATCAGAGACTAGAAACTTGCCTAGCTTCTTAGTCACCTACGTCTTCTGAACGTGCCCAATCAAACAGATTTGTATTAATACAAATTTTGACATTTCATTAACAAAATGGTAAACTTATGCAGTATTTTACATCGTTGCCAGAAAACTCTTTTTATTTGAGAAATTATTTGCTTGAAGATTATTTCTTCACTTACAACGCCTTTTTCCCGTCGCAACTATTTGCATTGCCAATTTTTGCACTTGTTTTGTTCGCTGTTTTAATTTTTTAAAGATGTAAGCTTTTCTAAAAAGATATATGTAAATTCGATTCAAAAAGCATACAAATTTTATGCTTTTTATGAGATTATTTTATATAGATAGATAGAAAGGCTGAGTTCTGAAATGTAAAAAAAAACAATGTTTTGATGCGGTAGTAATACAATTTTCATACGCAAACTTGGTGCTTTGTAGAAATATTACTTTGCATAACTTTGACGTTTCGTAACGCAAAAAAAAATTATTTTAAATCGAAGCAGCTAAAAAAATGTTGATGCTCAGTTTTGCGCAGTAAATGCGCATCTGATACATTTTGAAACTCAGCCAAACTCTGTTTTAACTTGTAGGTAACTTATTTTTTATTTTTTTTTAGCATCCATAAGGATCTTAAACGGTTCTTCTTAGTCAACAAAAAAAATTAAAATAAATTCATATTTTATTTCTTAGTTTTAATTTAAAACTAAATAAAAATGATAGTATTTAAAACAAATTTTATTAAATTGGTGAACATTTTTGCTATTTTTTTCTTACAAAATAAACTGAAAAATTGTACCCTAAATTCCCTTAAAAAAAATAATCAGGATATCCTTAACTGTCCCTTAGAAACGTTGTATTATTTAGTTAAATAAAAAGTAGTTAATTAAAAATAATTAAATTTATTTTTAATATTTAGATAAAATAAATTACATATGTACCGCTTTTCTGTATGTTGTCTGTTAAAGCGTCTTACCCTTATATAAAATAAATATATTTATATTTATTTAACCAACAGTCTTTTAAATTAAAAACAATTTCATATGAAAACTATAAATGAGACCGTAATCGATATATTGCGATCACTTTAAAGTTATTTATAAAATAAATTGTTTTTATTAATCATAGTTCCTCCCTAACATATGTTACTCGTAATAATAAATGTGAACTGTTTTCGTTTAAATTTATAATTCGTTTATTAATTTCTTAAATTTTCTTCCTTTTTTTTAAACTGAAAAACAAAAAAAAATTACATTGCAATTAGAAAATTCAACTTGTGGTAACTGTTGTGGATTACGATCGTATTGGTACATCTGAGCCAATTGGACGATGCATTCTTGGATGCGCTGCTACTGGCACAGAATTAAGGCATTGGTCTGATATGTTGGCATCACCGCGACGGCCAATTGCTCAATGGCACACACTTAAGGATCCTGAAGAGACCGATGCTCAACTAGCTGCAATGAAATAAGCAGTTTCATAAATAAATTAGAAACAACAACAAAACATTTAAAAAAACACATAATATATATACATAAATAGGAAATGATGAGATATAATGCTAAAAAAAAATAAATGAGAATAAATTTATTTAATGGAAGATGACATCAACGGAACAGGTAGATTAATTATTTTGTATAATTGAGTGGGTGTTGTAATTTTCAAATGATTTTTTTTAAATAATTTTTTAGTTAGTTATTTGTTTTTATATTAAATAAGAATTAGTTTGTTAAACAATAAATTGGTTCAAACGAGTGTCTTGAATATAATTAAAAATTATAAATAATTAAAAAAAATGATTTTGAGGCCTTTAATGTTAACAATAATCATTTTGAAACAAAATAATCCTCAGTGGCAACTTTGCAAAGAAACGCAAAGTTTCATTACCAGCAATAAATAAATGCAAATTTTTTTATAATTTACTTTTGTCATATTTAAAAGTAAATTTATATCTAATGCAATAAACTATCTTAAAAGCATTATAGTTAATTCAAACTTAAAAAAATATATTCTTTTTAATAGGGCTTCGATTAGAGCAGTGTTTCCCAACGTGGGGCCCACGCCCCACAGGGGGGCAATTTCATTGTATAGGGGGGGGCAATATAAAATTATGCTCCATTACGATAACACATCTCTCCTAAAAATCTATGCTTCTTGAGTTTCCACCTTTGGAGATGTATTTCTGATGAGTGGTTGTCCAAGCAAGAGAAAAATTCGTCGCAGTATTCGTTTATCTTGAGGCATGAAAAGAAGATATTTGGTTTCGTTACCTTTGTTGAATTTATCAGACATATATTTAGAACAAAAAGTTTGTAAAAATTTTCTTGGCTCAAAAAATATACAGTGACCGATACCGGCTATAGATGTATGTAACTGTCGATCATTTAAAAAAATTATCGGCTCATGTAAAAGAAAAATCTTCTGATTTGAAAAAAATTAATTTCCCAATCTTATGGATAATGCAACCGATCTTAGATACTCTTTGTGTTCTGATATTTCAAATATACAGTATCAATAAGAAGAACTCGTGAAAATACAAAATGATGAGTCAATTAAAACTTTATTCGACATAAAAGGACCGATGGCATGGGTTTATGAGAAAATCAAAATCAGATACCCTAATGCAGCCAAAAATATGCAAGAGAGCTGTTGTTACCTTTTCCATCTCCGTAATTAACTGAATGCGAATTTAATAAATAACTTGCTGATAAAGAAAAAAATCTTCTTCTGAGACTGAAGCTCTCAAAATTTGAACCTGACATAAAATCTGTTTGCAGGAGGCATCAAGCGTAGGGATCTCACTAATTTTAAAAAATTGATATAACATAGTTATTAATTTATTTTGTACTTGAATTTTTGTTCTACTACATTATTATGTTTCGAAAACAAACTCACTATGTTTACTCTTTTTCTATGGATATTTTTTTGATATCAGCAATTTTATTTTTATTTAACATTTCATATTTTTATGTTAAACATTGTTTAGGTATTATAATGTTAGGGGGGCATAAGAATTTTGGAAATGTTATGGTGGGGCATAGTACAAAAAAGGTTGGGAAACACTGGATTATTTAAAGTTATTACCGAACCGTCCGAAAGCATTAAAACATTTGAATTTTTTAAAACCCTCCCTTTCGCGCGCCCACGTTCTTATATTTCTTATTCTGGTTTCCTAGCGAACTAAAATTTTGAAATTTTGCAAATATGGAACCTTAAGAAAAATGCACTAAACTTTTAGAAATCCACTTTTTTATGTTTTGGGCTTGTTATTTATTCTGTTACTCCAAAAAGCTGAAATTTCGTTAATAAGCTCTCTAGAACTCAAAACATCAAATCCCGGGGTAATGTTTCCTCGAGAACAAATTAATTTTCTCCTACAATTCGACTTATATGTCAATTACTGAAGAAAAACTGTTTCGAGCATTCAGAACTCTCATTTCCACTATCGAATGTAAAAATATATGTACTACCGGGGAATTCGGAACTACTCCTAAAAGACCACGTCTCCCGGGGAATATTTAAAATAGGGTTGAAAAAGCTTTACAATCCTATTTATTCCGAATAGTTATGCTGAAAAACGTATATGATATTACAATTTTCACGAAAACAAAATTAACATTTTATTAAGACTTCTTTACTCAAAGACATTCGTTTGATCCAAAAAAATATCATGTTTAAGCTATCACATATTCTACTAATATAATTTTGAATTATTAAGTTCAATCAGATACCAGACAAAATAAAAGAAGAAATCAACATAAGAATCTCATGCAAGCTGAAAAAAACATCAAAATATAATATAAAACAGATGAAAAATAAACAACAACAACAGAGTAATCATCAATCGATCAACAACAACAACAAAAATCTACCAACAAAATCACAAATAAAATATGTCTCCTCATTTCTTCAACCCTGCATTAACTAGAGAATTCAAATTCACCAACAACTAACAGCAACAACAACAACAAAAACAAAAACATTCCCCAAATGTAATTCCTATAACATTTACATTTTAACTATAAACATTCAAAAAAAAATTATATAAATTACAAAAAAAAAGTATTTATTATGTATTATTATTATTGTATTTTTAATAATATTTTAAAAAATCAAAACAAAATTTAAACATAAAATTCGTTCAATATACAAACAAACAAAAAAAAAACTGAAGTGCAAACTGTTTTAGATTTGCTATAATAACAAGAAAAAAAAATTTAATAAAAAAAAAAAAAAACTTTAACTCTTTCCCAACAAAATACGAAAAATGATAAATAATTTAAAATTAAAGTTTATTAAAAAAAAAATCGACAAACATGTTTGCAGTTATTATTATTATTATCATCATTACGACTGTTTATTATTAAAACAATACAAAATTTATGTCTCTATTTATGCAACAAAAACAAAGTTCAGAGTTGATTAGATAATATTTATAAATAAAAAATCGTAAAAAAAAATCAATGCAATCTATAAAAAATAAAAACCCAACAAAGAAAAATTAAACAACTGTATTGCATTGACTTAAAAAAAAAAAAAAAAAACTCGCAAATTAGTTTCATCACAAACAAAATAAAAATAAAAGAGTTTTTCCCATTGTGAATTTAATTTTTATTTGCAATAAATAATGTTAAATTTTTATTATATTCCAAACAACAAACAAACAAAAAAATAATATTGAAAAATAAAACTGTTATGTAAATTTCATTAATAATTGTGTAAGTATATTAAAAAATAAATAAATTCAAGTGTAAAAATTAGCAACAACAACAACAAAGAAAAAATACTAATATTATTATATATAAAATAAAGTTAAACTTTATTCGTGATTTACTGAATATAAATATATATATCATTTTGCTAAGTTATATTTTTTAATTAAACAAAATAAAATTGTTTGTTGAATATTTATGATTATGTATTAGCTACAAAAAAAAAATATTAAATAGAATATTATTTACTCTCATACTCCGTCTTGGTATTGTTGTATTTAACTAGTTGAATTTTGGCATATAAAAAAAAACTTCTTTAAATAAAATTTTGAAAACTTAAGAAAAACAAATTTTATTTATGTATGTATGAATGGATATTTTTTTTTTTTTATTTTGTGTGATTTTTTTATTTTGAATCAATGGCAAAGTGGAATATAATGTACTCCAACGATAAAATAGGTTTCATTCGCTTAAATATCCCTCTAAAATTATATTATCCGAAATATTAATATAATTTACTTTTTCTATAACTTGTTTTATTTGAATTTTAAATTCATATACTTTTAGGACCCGAAAAAAAAAAAAAAGAATTCTTAAATAAAAATCTCTTCAGTACAGAGGCACTTTATTACGACGCACTCAGCTCTAATCCAGATCAAGAGCTCTTAGGTTTAAAACTTCTCTAAGTGGTTCAGATCTTAGATTGCTGTCGATTTTGTGAGTTTATTTGGACAGCTTCCAGTCTTGAAGTGTTTTATAATATAAAATTGAAGTTGAAATAAATAATATGTAATTGTTTAGTTTTAACCTTCTTTAAGTTTAAGTTGTTAAGTAGATATTGGCTTCATCTTGGTTTTGTATTTGATTTTATAATTTTTAAATTTTCTTTAACATCATACTCATGTCTGGAAATGATTTGTTTCAAAATTAAGTAAAGTATAATTTAAACTCATAGAATAATTATTTAGTCAGAATTCATTTTATTAACACAAAAACTGCATAACAATGTCTATAAGCAGCATTCGGTTTAAATCTTTTCTAAATGGTTTAGAACTTAAATGGTTTCTTTGAATTATTATCGTAAACATTATAATGTGTATATAAAGTAGTTTTCAACTGAAATAACTTAGAAAAAAGCCTGACATTAAAACTAAACTTTCAGGCTTGATATGAAGAAAAGCAATGCTTTGTCTTTAAATTTTTATTTTAAACTTTAACCAATATTATTTTATTTGTGTAAATCTCAATAGTCTTGTGGCTTTAAAATGCAATTTTATTTGAATAAAACGTACATTTCACGTCATTTGATTTGAGATCAAGATCACAAATTATTTTATTTTGATCGTGTGAGTATTCTATATTTTTTAATAATTTCCTTATTCTAATTAATATTTTATATGTATCTATTTAAAAAGAAAAAAAATAAATATATATAAAAATAATGAAATATTAAGAACAATAATAGCTATTACTTATTTATAAACAAAAAAAATATTATACACAATAATTATAAATTCTTTATATATATATAAATAATTATATATATATAAATCAATCTTTTCTTAAGAGAAATAAAAAAAAATTGACAAATTAAAATATTATATTGAGCAACAAAAAAAAAGTATATAAATATAAAATTACCTAGATGTTTTGTCATGTATAAATATTATGGAATTAAGTTTAAATATTTAAAGATAACAAAAACAAGAAAAAGGTGTATGTGTGTAGTTATGCGGATGACACACAACAAGAATAACTAAACAAATATGTAAAATATGTTTCACAAAAAGAAAAAAAATATACAAATGGGATAGAGTTTATTAAATGTAAAAACAAATAAAAAATTAATACAAATTATATATATACAACAAATTTAAAGAAATAAACTATATTAATTCATGAACGCTTTTGTTTTTTGTTTTTTTTTTTTAATTTAAATCTTTAAAATATTTTTTCCATGTTTATTATTATTTTCTTTATTTTTGTTTTAAATATTAATAAAGAAAATCCTACCTTAAAATTAAAAACAATAACAAAAAAACCTATCTATACTTTAACAAAAATCATAAAAGAAAATTCGATCCGTAACTTCTTATACAAAAAAAAAAGAAATAGAGGAAAAATAATAATTATATACATACAAAATAAAACTAAATATAAAATTACTAAAAAAAGACTTAGCTAACAAAAATTTTAACATGCAAAATAAAAAAAAAAAAAAACGCTAACGACCAAATAAGTGAAAATAAAAAATTTTAGTTTTAAGACTATTTTTCTTATTTATTTAAATTAAATTATTTTTTTTTTGTTTTGTTTTAACTATCATATCAATAGAAAAATAATAGGTAGGTAATGTGTAGAAAAAGGAAAAAATATTTAGACTCGTAACTTTGAAGTTTTATTTTTTTATAAAAACAAAAAGATACACTCATACTCATGCACATTATATTTTAAATAGATTGCTAACAACGATGCATTTTCTAGTTTATTATTTCCTTATAATAATTTTAATTTAAGATTTTCATATAGTAAATGGCAGGCAAGAATGGGATATTATAAAAAAATATATAAAAGTATTAGAAAATGTTAGAGTAGTTAGTTAACACAGCACTTTTATTACATAATGTACATCATATATGTAAATGTAGATAATCTACTCTCCAGAAAAGTAGGTAAATTTTTCACAGCATAAAAATAAAGTCTAAAAAAAATCAACAGGATTATATTAAGAATTTATAAAAATTTACCAAATCCCACGGAATAAAATAAAAGCTAGAAAATATAGGAATCAATCATTTTTGCAGAGCTGAAGTCAGGAAAAGAAATACAAAAACGAATGCAGAAAATATTCCTTTATAAAATTTTATAAAGCAAAATTGAGTCTTTCAATTTTTAATATGGAAAGAAAAAGCACAAACAATTATATAGGGAAACCAAAAAATAACAAAAATAATCGCGTGTAGTAGGAAACTTTTCATGTTTAAAAGTTTCCATTATATAAACAAAAAAAGAAAAAGTAAGACATACACTCGCACTTATAATGGATAAATTAGGAAAGCATACTTTACTATACCTACACATAAAATAGCGTTTCAATGGAAAAGATTTAAGAAAAAATAGCAAATATTTTTATTTTTATTTAATTTTTCATTTTTTATTTTTATTTTTATTTTATTTTTTCGTTTAAATACAAAAAACTCTATATAGAACTTATCCCTGAAGTGAGTTTAAATTTAAAAAAAAAATTGCAATGAAAACATGGTATTAAAACAGAGAACCATACAAAAATAAGAAAAGAGTCCTCCCAAAGATGTATTATTATTGAACAAATATATATATATATATATTATAAATAACAATTAAACTTAAATAGGAAAAAATAGATGTATTTAAAAATAAAGATAATTATTTTAATCGTTCTTTATTTATTTATTGTTTTTTTTTTTTTAACTATACATACTATTATAGTGTCGGGAGTTATTATTACACATGTAATAATATTAATACGAAATATAACTTAATAATAATTTTAAAAGAAAATACGTAGGTGTAAATGAAGAAATATAATAATATACGAAACAAAAACAACAAGAAAATTAAGATTATACATAAATAAATAATTTGAAAAAAAAAAACACTGTAATAATGGTAGGTACATTTAAATAAAAATAAAATACTGAGAAAAAATATATATAAATATATTATTTAATAATAATACAACTGCAAATATAATATAATTATTTAAAAACAAAAATAAATAAATAAAAAAAAAAAACTGACAAAATAATTGAGCAAATGAAGGCATTATTATAAATGAAAAGAAATAAATCTCTGTTATCGATTTAATTGTGTTTTCTTCATTAAAAGTACCTATTAATGGGCGTGTTTTATTGAGATACCTAATATCTATATATTAATACGCTTGGGAAAAACTTATGGTACACTTTTTTCCATTAATACTCATCGGAAATGCATGAGTCTATGTCCCCTTTCACACAAGGCAACTGAGTTGCCGGCAACAATTAGTTCATTGGCGAGAAGAGCAGGAAGAAAGAGGGGGAAATGAAATCTCCCCGGTCAACAAATTCAGGAGATTTTTTTGACGTTTCTCTTCACACTACGTTTGTGTGCGTTCAACCAAGGTAGCTTAAAAGGAAAATACAGCAAGTCTCTTCCGACTTTGTATCTACGTGTGAAAGGTACAAGAGACTGTTAAGGAGATTTAAAGAAAACGTCAAAAAAAATTACCAGCAACTAGTACCTTCGTGTGAAAGGGGACTATGTCCCCTTTCACACAAGTTGCCGGCAACAATTAGTTCATAGGCGAGAAGGGCAGGAAGAAAGAGGGGTAAACGAAATCTCCCCGGTCAACAAATTCAGGAGACTTGTTTGACGTTTCTCTTCACACTACGTTTTTGTGCGTTCAACCAAGGTAGATTAAAAGGAAAATACAGCAAGTCTCCTCCGACTTTGTATCTTCGTGTGAAAGGTACAAGAGATTGTTAAGGAGATTTAAAGAAAACGTCAAAAAAATCACCAGCAACTAGTATCTTCGTGTGAAAGGGGATTATGTCCCACAGATCTGCACAACAGTGTTGCCGAAGTGGCACGATCGTGGCACGGTGGCACGAAAAAGTTTAATATGACTCTTTTTTTTTATTTCCAATACTTAAAATTAAGCAAATTTCAACAAAATTTAATTAAAATTGGTCCGAATTCCGTTAAAAGTGGACAGAAACACATATTTTTTGACAATGTACAAAGAGAACAAATGAATTTCTTTGGTTTTTTTTCTTGTTGTATTAGACCCCGTTATAAAATTGATTACAATTTTTTCAACGAAATAGAAGAATATAAGTTTTTCATATGGTACGAAAATTGGCACGTTTTTGTACAACGCTGGTGTACAAATCAAAAATTATGTTCATATGAAGCCGTTATGGGCAGGTAACAGTTATTTCAATTTTTGTTTTTCTCTTTTTAAGAGTAAAGCACCTCTAAAGCCTAAAATTTTGGGGAATGATGACTATTATAGATTTAGATTTTTGGTGAAAAAATGAAATTGCAAACTTTACGTACAGCGGAGAAAGTAACAGTTTTATATATTTTAGCTATATGATAAATATAATCAATATATAGTTTAGAATGCTTTGTTTAAAACGAAAACGAAATTTGTTATTTAAACAATTAAAACAAAATTATGTATGTAGGTGTGTTACAAAAACGAATTTTTTTTTAAAAAAAGGACAAAATTTAAAAGATACAGTCCTTCGAAACTGGGAATGTGAGTCATGCCACGAACTAAGATCAAATAAATATGTCTAAATCTGCCACAAAACTATATAGCATAACATCAACCTACAGTCTATATTATTTATCATTGATTTAGAGGCTTCAATCATAAAAGTATGACCAGTAGAATTCAAGTAATGCGTCTTTTAAGATAACCATATCGGTGTAAAATTTTATTAAAATAGCCACACCCCGCAAGAAATAGTTAATAAAGAAATACAAATCCACAACAAAATTGTTCACCATAACATAAGTCACTAGATCAATATTTATTCTTGATTTTGAGACCTTAATCTTAAAACTCGGACCATTAAAACTCAAGCTATAACCCTCACAGAATTTTGAAAAGCAGAATTTTGACAGGAGTGTTTCCACTAAGGCACTTCTCCTTTTTCAGGCGGCAGCGGAGGAATTCCCCAGATGGAATCAACGGTGGCGTCTACAGTTCTAGTCAGTTTGAACTACTTAGTGAACACCTTATATGGGCTACTACGACGTATTCGTAGCTCAGGCCTATAAGGAGCGGTTTATCCGGCTCCCCGTCCTTGGAGTTATAATAAGGATCTGGTCCTCCAGGCTAGGGGGTTGTGCGTCGGGGTGACTTCCCTACCACGTAAAAAATTATCGGTTCCGAAACAACAACAAGCCTCGGATATGGATGATTTTAATGTTGACGACCCCAGCAAACGAAACAAGGACAATGAATTTCGGATCTGCACGTGGAATGTACGGACCCTAAACAGGCCACGTGCAGCCGAACAACTAGTGGAGAACCTGGATAGGCTAAGGGCTGATGTAACAGCCATCCAGGAAGTGCGATGGGATGGAGAGGGCATCCGAAGGATGAAAACGTGTGACATCTACTTCGGCGAGTGCTGCAAGGAGCAAGGTCAGCGGCTCTTTGGTTGTGGTTTTGTGGTAAGGGGAAGACTTAGGCAAGAAGTCTTGGGCTTCAAAAATGTAAGCGAGCGCCTGGTCACAATCCGCATCAAAGCAAAGTTCAAAAACATCACGTTGATCTGTGCCCATGCCCCAACAGAAGAAAAGGATGACTCAACCAAAGAAGAATTCTACGATCTCCTCGAGGATACGTATGATAGGTGCCCCAAGTACGACGTCAAGATTATTCTTGGCGAATTCAACGCCAAGATTGGAAAGGAGGGCATCTTTGGTTCGATAGTCGGAGGACACAGCCTGCACGACAACACTTCCGGTAACGGACTCAGGCTCATCGATTTCGCGGCGGGGCGAAATGCCATCATAGCAAGCACTCTATTCCCACACCTCAATATACACAAAGGGACCTGGCGGTCTCCGGATCAACGAACCGTCAACCAGATTGATCATGTTGCGATAGACGCCAGACATGCTTCCAGTATCCTGGATGTCCGAACGTTCCGAGGTGCCAACATAGACTCGGATCACTACCTGGTGGTAGCGCAAGTACGTATGCGGATATCTATGGCGCTACAACGACGAGCGGATGCTGTAAAACGATTTAACGTCGCGAAGCTAAAATCGCAAGAGATAGCCAGGACTTTTGCAGACCACGTCTCTCTTAAACTCTCAACAAGCCCGCCACAAGCATCATCTGTAGAGGACCAATGGAAACACTGCCAAAATGCCATCAAAAGTGCCGCTACTGATGTGCTGGGTTTCACTAGGCCACCACAACGAAACCCCTGGTTCGATGAAGAATGCAGACTGGCACATGAAGCAAAGAACGAGGCCTACCAAGCAATGCTGCAGACTAGAACCAGAGCTGCTGAGAGAGCAGCCCGGGAGCTCTACGGGCAAAAGCGAAGGGAGGAACGCCGACTTCTCAGGAGGAAAAAGAGAGAGCATGCGAAGCGGGCGGTCGAGTCTATTGAGGACTGTAGCGGCAGGGGGGATGTTCGAAAGTTCTACCGAAGGGTGAGGCAAACTACCCAGGGTTACAAGGCTAGAACGGAAGCCTGCCGAGACGAGAGTGGGAATATGGTTGTAGACACACACAGTCGGTGCTGAGGATCTGGAAACAACACTTTTCTAGACTGCTAAACGGCGAAGATGGCCAAAATTCCGCTGTAAGACAGAACACTCCATTCAACCTGGACGATGATGGTCAAAATTTCCGTCCACCCGACCCAAATGAAGTGCGGTTAGCGATAGCCAAGCTTAAAACGTACAAGGCTGCTGGTGCGGATGGCCTGCCAGCCGAGCTATTCAAAGCAGGGGGAGATGACTTGGTAGGGAGTATACACCAGCTTATCTCCAAAATTTGGTCGGAGAAAAGTATGCCCGATGAATGGAACCTCGGTATAGTGTGCCCCATCCACAAGAAAGGAGATGCTCTGACCTGTTCCAACTACAGAGGTATAAGTCTCCTCAACGTCGCATACAAAATCTTGTCATCTATACTGTGTAATCGCTTAAAACCGTTTGTCAACGATCTGATCGGCCCCTATCAGTGTGGTTTTAGGCCCGGCAAATCAACCGTCGATCAAATGTTCACACTCCGACAGATTTTGGAAAAAACCCAGGAGTTTCAAATCGATACACACCACCTCTTTATCGATTTTAAAGTCGCATATGATAGCGTAGACAGAGACGAGCTATTCAGAGCCATGGCGCATCTCGGCATCCCTGCCAAACTCGTCCGCTTGTGCAGGATGACGATGGAGAAATCTCGCTGCTCCGTCAAAGTCGGCAAGAACACCACCGAACCCTTTGATGTCGAGAAAGGTTTGAGGCAAGGCGACGCGTTATCATGCAACCTGTTTAACATCGTTCTTGAAGCAATTGTACGCAACTCGCAAGTCAACAACAGAGGTACAATTTTTCAAAAGTCTGTTCAACTACTTGCTTATGCAGATGATATTGACATCATTGGGAGAACGAAGCGAGCTGTTACCGGCGCGTTTGCAAGTATTGGCCGCGTTCGGGGGGTACACAGATAGGCTATCTGAGATACTTAAGTATCGGATATGTTTTCGAACGAACCGGATAGGTTACCTATCAAAAATCAAAACAGCTGAAAAAAGTTCAAGTAAGTACTAAAAATTATTTTTTCCCAGATCTCTCCAGTGTCTTCAAAATCGTATGTTGTGTCCTTCCAATTGACAGATATCTTCATTTTGTTTATTTTTGCAACAATTTGTGTATGTATTTTTATGTTTAAAAGCCAAAAACAAACAACAAAAAATAAAAACAAACAACTACTCAAGCGTCATCCGAAAACCAAAAGTCAGCTGTAATCAGCTGTTCCTCAAATTGCGCATAGGATAGTTTAGTATCCCGAAAATTTTAGGATAGCTTTAGATTTGTTTTTGACAAAAGCTGTTTGGTTCATCAGCTGAATTTTCCTATGGGATTACAACAACACAAACCTATCCGGATAGGTTTGGCTTGCCCCCCGAACGCGGCCATTGAATCGGAGGCGGCGAAAATGGGTTTGGCTGTTAATGAGGACAAGACGAAGTATATGCTATCATCGAGAAAGGAATCTCAACATCGTCGGCTCGGGCAAAACGTCACGATGGATAGATACAACTTCGAAGTCGTCAAGGACTTTGTCTACCTGGGCTCCACTGTAGCATCGCAAAATGACATCAGCGCAGAGATCAAACGAAGAATTACTCTTGCCAATCGCTGTTTCTTCGGGCTAAGAAGGCATCTAAGTAATAAAGCCCTCTCTCAGAGAACCAAGGAGACCTTATATAAGACCTTAATCATCCCGGTCCTGCTATATGGGGCAGAGGCATGGACCCTGTCAAAAACGGATGAGAATCTGCTTGGGTGCTTTGAAAGGAAGATTCTTCGGGTGATCTTCGGTCCAGTCTGTATCGATGGAGTATGGAGGAGAAGATTTAATAACGAGCTTTACGGGCTTTACAGCGACGTCGACCTGGTCAAGAAGCTGAAAATTCAGCGGCTGAGATGGCTGGGACACGTGGAGCGTATGGACACCAACGCACCAGCCCGACGAGTCTTCGAATCTACCCCTGACCGTCTGCGCAGCAGAGGAAGACCCCACCTTAGGTGGCGCACACAAGTGGAAAACGACCTCAACCAACTTGGAGTGCGTAACTGGAGGCAGCTAGCTAGGGACCGAGCTGGCTGGAGGGGCTTGTTCGTTGAGGCTGTAGTCCATCCTGGGCTGTGAGCGCCATCTAAAGTAAAGTAAGTAAGTAAAGAGGTGGTGTGTATCGATTTGAAACTGCTGGATTTTTTTCTAAAATCTGCCGGGCCTAAAACCACACTAATTCATGCCGATCAGATTGTTAACAAACGGTTTTAAGCCGGTACGGTACCTTTTACTACGTTTTCACCGACCACTAAACCGAGATTTAGGTAGATTTACCACAAATCTCTTCACAAATCCCGTGATTTACCATACAAATTTTAATCTCCTCAAATCAAGATTTAAAATAAATCTCATTTAAATCTTCATAGGTAAAATTCGAACAGACCTGTTCCCCTATTCAGCGCAATACAAGCTGCGGGAAACCATCTTTTTTTTATCGTTTGAAATAAAGCAAACTTGCCATCTCACTTACACTTCATAAGAGAAATGACCCACCATCTGCATTTTGAAAGGTTCTGTCAAAATTAATCTATTTTTAATCTTTTTTTTCTGGTGAAAACACTATTTGGGATTTATGAAATCTAAACGAGATTAACTTGCAGTGAAAACGTAGTATTTGGCAACCGAAAATTGATAGACGGACACTTCACCACCGCCGCCGCCGATCGAACGCTAAATATTTGAGTGCTGCCAATTCAAGTGCTGGATATTTTTCACTGCCGCAGTTATAAGTGCCAGATATTTCGTTTTCGTGTTGGCAAGGTAGTATCAAGTTTGAAATGGTTGATTCACAATAAGAATTATTTAATGTTTTCAATAATAAAAATAACACATCGTGTTCGTTTTTAGCTTAATCATAAGCATTTTATTTAAGAAATCGTGCAGAAAAGTAGCTTTTGCCAAAGAAGAACCACAAAAATTAAAAATTTAAGATCATTTAAAAACACTATTTGTTACTGGCAGAGCAATTTTTTCATGTTTTATTGTTAAAAAGCTTAAATAATAGCAAATTGAAATTTGCGTCAAATATTCTAACACGCAAATTCGCTTGTTTAGACGGGCGCAGGATTTACACCTTCAGTTTTTTAACGTACGTAAAAATCCGTATTCTATTGTGACTTACCACATTTTTAATCAAAAATGAATAGGCCATATTTGAATAATTAACACTGTATTACCTATCAGGTGGCAGTGGTCAAAAGTCTGGTGGGGAAAGAACGGTAGCGAACTGCTCAGTGGCGAAACCGCTGTGATGAATGATGCCAGGCACTAAAAGAGCTGGTGGTGAAGTGTCCAATGGTGAAAGTTCGGCGCTGAAAGGTCCTGCTTCGGTTTTAAGCAATCACACAGTACAGATGACAGGATTTTGTATGCGACGTTGAAGAGACTTATATAGGTATACCTCTGTAGTACATAAGATAAGTTGGTGTATACTCCCTACCAAGTTTCAAATCGATCTATTGAATCGTTTTCTCGTACCGAATGATCAAAGCCAATGAAAATTACCCAAACAAAAAATAATAAAAAAAACCTTCAAAATAATCCAATTTTCAAAATGGAAAAATTACCCCAAACTCAATGAAAAAAGCCACAAAAAGGAAATAAATTATCAAAGCAAACGCGAAAAAAGGCCCCAAAAATAAGTACAAACATAAGGCGGCAACAGCAACAGACAAGAATATTCATAAAGATAAAGAAATTTAACCCCAATATGAAAAATAAAAGAAGCCCCCAAGTAATGAAAAATTTTGCAAAAACTGGCCAATGTAGTTAAGGTGCCTGTTTACATTCCGTGCGTTCAACCTACATCTGAAATTTCAGATTTCTGAATTCTTGGAGCTTCTGTTTGGCTAGCTGTCATAAAAAGTTAGATGACTTTTAGTTACTGGCCAATCAGAAGTTCCAAAAATTTAGAAATCTGAAATTTCAGATGTAGGTTGAACGCACGGATTGTATTTTTGACGAACGGCGCATCCAGTGAGATGGGTAGATTTTGTGTGAGTAAGAAAGAGAAGGGTTAATTCCATTCCACCCAAATTTCGCCGATGCGCCAGTTTCAATAAATGTTTTCGGATTGAGCATGAAGAATTTTTTTTGTGTGAGTGAGAGATACATGGTTGTTAAGGATGTGAGATAAGGATGGGTAGATTGAAATGAAAGGATTTTTTTTTCTATAATGTAAACACGAGGAACATTTTGATGAACGAAAATATGCTTCATCAACAATGTAAATAGGCTTTATTTTTTTTTTAGTACACCTAATTTGGAATCGAATTCGAATAAGATTTTTTAAATGAAAACGAACAAACGTAGGGTAGGAAATTGACATCTAGTATCGAATAGAATAAGCAAGCAATCGATAATCATCGAGGCTCGAATGCACCCAATTTTTTTTATTTGTGGAACCTAAGCAGTTTGACTATTTTGACAGCATATATTTTTGTGTGTACATTTTTCCTTTGCAGTTGCATTGCACAGAACAGAAGACAGAAAGAAAAAGCCGAAAAAGAAAAGCATCTTTATCTTCATTCTTTAAAAATACTTCTCCCTGCAATTGGAATATCGTACATACATACGTAAATAAATTTTTCCGAAAAATTTATTGCAAATCGCGTTCAGATGTCTGAAATACGCACTAAAGTTCTTCAATTGTATAAGCAGGTAGGTACATTACATTTATTCTTTCAACTAAATAAAGCAATTTATCATTTCCTTTTGATTTCATCAAAATATAGCTTCAATTTCTCGGCCGTGAATACCCCGGCGGAGCTGAAAAATTTCGTCAACAGTGCCATGAAGCATTCATAAAAAATAAAAATGTTCAAGATCCGAAACAAATCATGGCTTTGGTTGCCAGAGGACGTTACGTAGCCAAAGAACTGGAAGCACTTTATTCTCTGAAGAAATATCGTGCAATGAAACAGCGATATCAGAAGAATTAATTTACAATTCGAAATATGATAGATATGATGCTATCTTGAGCTCGAAAACAATGGCCGATTTGCAAATTGTTTCCATTCATTCGAACGCCATTAGCTTCCCGAGATTTCCCAAGACACAAGTTTTCCTTTGGTTTTCTGATTTTTTTTATATAATTATATTTAACATTTTTTGTGCATTGATTGTTATTAAATGAGAAATAAATTAATGTGGTAGGTTACTCCAAGACTGATATAGATTGTGAAATTTCTTTAAAGATCATCCTGAAGGTGGGAAGATGACCTCTCGTAGGTACCTACGTCACATGTTTATTTTTTTGTTTTTTTCAATGGGGAAACAAATTTTAAGATGGTTCATGGTTATCTCAAGGTAAAATTTGTTAAGCCCTATATTTTAGTGTCGGTTTTTTGTCGATACCTTAAACGACTTTTTTAAAAGATCTATCAAAATTCAAGAAGTTTATAGAAGACTAGACTTAACATTAATTTGAATATTTGGTAACCGTCGGAGCGGAATTTTCTCCGATTTCCTACGAATCGGATACATTTTGCTTCGAAATAGTTCTACGATCAGCATAATATCTCCGATTCGTAGAAAAATCGGAGAGAATTCCGCTCTGAGCGTTACCTCGATAGGGCCGATTATCAGAAACCACAGATCAACGTTTTTTTTTAATTTAGGGCCAGTTGTACGATCATGGCTCATTGATTTGTTTCGGCGGGCGTGAAGTCCAACAATTGTTCTGGCATGTAATTGAATATGCTCTCACTCTCATACCGTCAAAATCGGTGAGTTAACATTGCGAGTCTTGGATTATTGAACAACGTTTGTAAAACTGGCCATTAAAGTGGGGTGGAGTGAGCCTATTCCGAACGCTCCCGGCTTCAGGAAGTCAAATACTTTTTGAAAAAAAAAAACACGTTTTTAACTTCTACAAAAATGTTAAATGCTTAGCTATGCATTAATTATTCCCCTCACCATGATGGCCTGCCAACTAGTTCAATGTGTTGAAGAAAATGCAGTCATTTATGTTTTTGTAGAAAAAACAAGACGAATGCATGTGTTAACGTGTACAGACGATTTGCTACTTTGAGGGTCGTACTTAACTACCCCAAATCCAATAGGGGCCAAGCAGGGGGGTTGCAGAGGGCAGCATTTATTTAAGCAAGTTTACATAAATACCAAAAAAAAAAAAGAACTGAATAAAAAAGTTGTTTTGGTAATTTTCAATTTTCTCATAAACTAGAAGACTGATGAATTTAATCTGAAAGTTAAAGTTTATCCGGAGACAATTAAAAACACAACCAACTCGGTGAAAGAATAAAGAGAATATATTCAAAAATAATAACGATCGTTCTGATCAGTGATGACAGAGATGTTAAGGTTATGGTTCTCATGTAACTAAATATCAATTTCGTTTTATTTTCTATGGATCTAGATCAGGATCATATTTTAACATGTAATACAAAAACAATTCGGGATCCTGCTCTCTATCTGGATCTATTTCAAAGATCCAAACTTTAATTCTTACTGTAGCGGGTATGGCTTTTAGGGTAAGGTAGCGTTAATTGCAGTGGGCTAGTGTGCGATTAAGAATTCATAGGGACATCAAATAATTAAAGCAGAGCTCTCGATTTTAAGCGTGTATTTAGCTACACGTGTAGGCGTGTAGGTTTTAAATACACGTGTATTAAAATTCTCTTTTAAAACCAATTTCATCAAAAAAGTATTTGCGCAAAAAATAAAAGCGACGGACTTAAAAATACAAGTTAATTTAGCATAAGACGATATTCTGTTTCTGATTTACTAAAACTAAAGCCATGCGAGAATTATATTCAATGTCGATTAAATTCTATCCGGTCTCAAATTTTTACGTTTTAAAAATTATAAAAACAATTTTCAATTAATTACACGTAATATATTTTCAAAAATACACGTGTTTATACATGAATAATTTAATTACACGTGTAACATGGTACACGTGTACACGTGCAATAAGGGGCTCTAAATTAAAGCCAATTCAGTACTTAATTTCACAATTTTGAATAAATAAACCAACGCGAAAAACATTCGGAGCGACGACGAAAATTTCGAGTCTCTAACATGTATGGAATTCATGCCGGTAACACAGTTTTTCTCAATGCTAAAGTTAAGCACCGAAAATTTTCCGTGCTTAGCTAAGCCCTAATGGGCTAGTTGTTGTTGCATTTAAACGTAAACCTGTTGAGCCCCAACATCGTTTTTTTCATCCAATTCCTTTTGGCTTGCAAAAAAACACGGCTATTGTGATTATGAGAGTATGCTCACACTTCCGCGATGCGAATCTTGGTACCTTCTACAGTCGTCACAGATTCGCACCCAATGTTTTGCGCCGGTTCGGGAGAGCCTTTATGAGAGTGTCCACACAGCCACAAAGCGAATCTTGGTACATTCTACAATTGTATGGAACAAGGCTAAATAAAATAGTTTCTGAACGCAACCTCTTCAAAACGTCAAAAGGCGTCAATTTTTCATTTCACTGAATTCAAAAAATTAAAAGAGTCAACAAATACCATTCAAAATACGAATCAAGTTAAGAACAATTAGCTAAAAATGTCAAAAAGGTTAAAAATAACAAAAATAGTTTGATGTTTTGATTAATATTATAATATTTACTTACTACACCATAGATCGAAACCCTCGTCGCAAGAAGAAGCTTTCTTATATGGGACAGGAAAAGATGAATTGAATCAACGTAAGAGGCGATTGGCAACGGAAAGCAACGATGATACGTACCCAATTCCACTGCCTTTCATGGACGAAATAAACATAGTTGGAGATAAACCAATTCCCTCACAAAGTCAATCCATCAATCTTGGGGCTGAAAATTTGTTTACAGTAAGATATAAAATTCTTGGCAAGAATGTGTAATTTCGCAACTTTTTTATTAGGATTCGGAGAACACATCAACAATTCCTTTCCCAACCTCGCCGAATAAGCCTTCAACTTCAAGTGCATTCATGTTCCCCGATTCACCTGGAACTCCCGAAAATGGTTCGGTTTTAACAGATTCTGAGTCCCCTTCTTCCTCAGAAACTTCTGATGATGAGTTAGGATCAGTTTCGTCTCGCCAAGCCGCAGGCACATCTAAACCGAAGAAAAGGACAAGTACACGTTCTGACTATTACAGAGAGCGTTTAAACCAATTGGAGCGGGAGCAACAAGACAGACGCGAACGGTGGAAGAAAAAACTCGAAATTATGGAAAAATTATTAAACAAATAAATTTTGAGTTACATACATACGTGCACATGTTTCGTTTTTACATATAAAAAATATTTGAGGGTTAAATCCAACTTAAATAAAGGAAGGCTTACAATTTAGATGGTTTTTCATGCTTTCCATTTGGACTATTCGTCGATCGTATCACATGGATATGAGTCTAAATAGATGTTAAGATTGGGTTCGATTTGACTCAGCCCTATCACGAATTCCATCGTAATCGCAAACTTGTTACAAATCTTGAAAAAAAAAAAACTACCTCAGTATCCATCGTAGTGTAAAATCTCTTTAAAATTGACATTACGAACGGATTCGGTGATATTCTTTCGTAAGGTTTCCGATTACCATAGAACTCGTGATAGGGCTGACTATTGTATGTACCTACATAATTCCATAAAGAAAAATGTGCATGATATTTTATTCAGAGTCAAGGATAAGAAATGGGATACAGCTGGTCCACTAAACACTGTGGGATGAAATTGGGTTCTAGCGTGTCAAAATAGATCTAAGAAATTTCCATGAAATTTTCAGGAACTATATTTTGACACGCTAGAACCCAATTTCATCCCACAGTGTTTAGTGGACCAGCTGTATCCCATTTAACTTACTTATATAGGTGGTGACGCTACAGTCCGGAGCGGACCCCAACTTCCCACGTCAAATTGGTTCGGTACAACTTTAATGATAGAATTCAATATAAATCAGTCCATTTTAATTCAAGCTTTGCTTTTGGACAGTGCCCGAATCTGGAATACCATTGCTCGCTGCTAACAGATGGATGAAAAATTTGACACGAGTATGATAACTCAGGCGCCAAAAATTGATAACGGTTTTTTGTAGAGGGGTCAAAACCAAGCATTTTTTACTATGGGAGGGGGGTTTATCTCGCCCCGTTTAGGAGGTAGGAGCACTTTTAGAAAAAAAAATGACTTAAAATGAAAAAAAATTATTAAAAAACAACGGCAAATAAAGTACTACACCGGTTTTGAAAGCCAGAAATTTTTTCTTTAGCCTAAAGTTTAAATTAAATTATTTAAGCCTATAGCTTTTAGAAAATTTGCAAATTTTGATAAAAAAAAATTAATAAAAAAAGTTTAGACCAATTTTTTTCAAAATTGTGAAATGAAGTGCTGAATTGGCTTTTTGTGGTCAATGCGTATATCAATTTTAACCCTAGAACACATATGGAGTGCTAAAGCACCCCACTGCGAAAAATAAATTGCAATAACTTTTAAAATTAAAGTCGTAATAGTAATTGAGTGCCCTGAGTTTTGTTTTGTTCGTTATTTCTTTACTTGGGGAAGTTATTTAGTACCTGGCATTTCATGGATCTGAAGATATCATGGTCACTGGGGTGTTATGGCACCCCATATGTGTCAACGTGATATTTCTTTTAACTTAAAAGAATAGAAATTTGTTATATTTTTTAAACTGACAACTTCAAAAGGATGCCAAAATACAAAGATGATGTTTATTATCTCCAAGACCAACGATTTAAAGAAGAAAACGATGGACTTGGGGTACTTTTCAAATGCAGATATTCACTCATTACGTCGATTTAGTATACAAAATCTGCTTAAATATGCAAAAAAAAAACTATTAAAAATATAACGATAAAATTTATAAAAATATTTTTTTTGTACATATTTTACATGTCTGCTTTAAGAATCATGAAAAATTTTGAAGGTATTGATTTTTAAAAAGTCTTTACAGCCGGAACACTTCAGTTCCTTCTTATACTTTATATTGTGCCCATCATTATAAGTATAAGAGAAATACCCCTTATTTTGGTTTTTCAATTAAGAAATATAATATTTAAAAATAATATACAAATGAATTTTATAAAAGTTTTGTTTAAAGCTGCAGGTACTTTTAAGCAAAAGTTACTGGGGTGCGTAGGAACCCCAAATGGAAATTACTAAAACTACTTTTTTATGAGATTTTGTTTTGTTAAATAATTTAATTTAAAAATAAAAAAAAATAACATCGAAATTAGAATAATTTATTTTCTATCTTTGACTTACAATTAAAATATGTCTTGAGTTCAATTATTCAAACAGTTCTAGATTGCCTAGCACATGCTAAATACATAGTTTACTTAATTATTTCAAATACAAATATCACATACAAACTTCCAATAACGGTCATCTCGCCCAAACAATATTTCAACAAATAACAACAAATAGTGTTTAACAAATGCTTATGTGTATAGTTTTTTTGTTTTTTTTTAAATAGTCCTTTTGTACAATTTACAGAAAAAGATAGAGAGCAAAATCTATCCAAATTCAAATCCTAAAACGTGATCGACACCATAATCAAATAAACGAAAATCATCCAAATATATTTCGTAGAGCCTTCGAATAGCACCGATGGGCAAAGGATCGAAATATTCACGCAAATGGTCTTTAGTTCCCGATGACTTGTGCCCAGAGGGAAATGTTAGATTATTGTCACCTGTTAAGTACAATGCCAATGCTGAGTCG
The DNA here is from genome assembly GCA_947049315.1 of Epistrophella euchroma. NCBI lineage: Eukaryota > Metazoa > Arthropoda > Insecta > Diptera > Syrphidae > Epistrophella > Epistrophella euchroma. The sequence continues at coordinate 15,045,301 of OX346245.1, read as the reverse complement.
TCCAGAAGGGTTTCATATTTTCCTATGGAATAGAAAATAAAAACGTAAATTAAAAAACTTTTCTGAAATTGCTGTTTAAGATTTTCATGAGATCTTACCAATAACATTGTATTTTATGGCACACGGATGGCAAAGCTTCGAAATCGGTTCCCAATGCTCATTGAACGATTGATTGAATAAACTCACATCTGGTGTTAAGAGATATTGAACAAACTCCCCGAACGTTACATCATCTCCATTTTCAAGTGAAGCGTTAGTTGGATTGACACGAAAACTTTTCACAATTTGCCGACCCACACGTGTTTGGAAATATTTGGCACTAGATGATGTTCCTTCTAGTTTATTCCTATAGGCTGATAATAATCTTTCAAAAGGATGTCGAACCAATACGAATCGAGTGTACTCGGATAGAACTGTATTACGTTCGTCTTCATTTAGAGAGCTGAGTTTTTTAAATATGTTAGGTGAGTGAGCGAGTGATGCTGGAATTTGAAGAGGGTCAGTGCCATTTTGCCAGTTTCCGGTGAGTATCATTAAAACACGTTTCCAATTCGTGCAGGCGACCTAGAAAGATACAAGTCTAATTTATATAACTAAATTTTCAACCAAAGGAAAGATGACAAAAAAAATATATTGGAAGCCGCAGGTATAGATAATTAGATTTTTCAAGTTGTTAAACCCGAAAAGGAATATCGACCCCATTCCACGACATTTTCATATTGTCACATAAAGTTAATTATTTCATTTTTTTTCCTGTGCATTAAAAGCAATCGGACCTTTTGTTATCTGTCAGTAACAGTATTGTTAATAATGTTCAATGCTGAAATTTGGCCTAATTGGTTTAGTTGCTGAGCAAACAAAAAATAAAATGATGTCGCTTACGATACTTTTATTTTTTGCCGTTTACAATAATTTGGCAGAAAGGGCTCAATATTTTCTAATGAGCAGTGCTGTTAAGATAAAAATTAAATTAACTTATCAAACGTTACCATTGTGGCTAGTTCAACATTTGCGGGCCAACAAATATAAATCAAGAAATGAATATGAATATCTGAGAATACTGTCAACCACAAAAGAATTTGGAAAATTAGGAATTTTAAAAGGACAACGCCGCCGTTAAGAAAAAAAAAAGAGAATCAGCGACAAAATGGAGCCCTGGTAGTCCGGGAGGCGACCGTAAGATTACCTACCTCATCGGGGCAATACGAAATTCAACTCCTATTTGATAAAACATGGCTCGACGTTTACAAATATTGTGGGCGGACAAACATTTGTTGGGCCGTTTGGGCAGAAAATGGCCATTTCCGGTACCGGTTTTTGATGTAATCTTATACCATAAGGGCAATAAAAAGTCTTAATGGAATTATATAGAGTTTTTGTAGTAGATGTCAAAACTTTTGGGCGGGCAGAAAAAATCCGGGCCTTTCAGCTAGTCCGCCGTAGCGAAAACCCATTTTTTTATGTAAATCTACCTCATCGGGGCAATGGACAAATGGGGTATCAAATGAAAGCTTAGACTGTCTCCTTTATAAATCCAATGGGCGGACAAACTTTACTTGGGCCTTTCCGCTTGTCCGCCACTTTTAACCAAAAAAAGTCATTAAATTACCTTAATTTATTTATGCTTCAAATCTATTTAATTGATGCTAAATCACTATGAAAATGCTTATAAAAGACTGCCTTATGTTCCTTTTTTATTTAAATATATAATTTGTGTTCAAAAAAGTCAACCATAATTTTTTGTCTAAACATTTTTTAGTTTTCACACAAAAAACAAGGTTTTGTATTTTTAAAATATCTTCCCCATAGGAACCAGTAGATAAATATAGATAAATGGGGTATCAAATGAAAGGTTAGACTGTCTACTTTATTAATCCAGTGGGCGGACAAACTTTACTTGGGCCTTTTTTCTTGTCCGCCACTTTTAACCAAAACAAGTCATTAAAATACCTTAATTTATTTATGCTTCAAATCAGCTTAAGTGATGCGAAATTACTTTGAAAATGCTTAAAAATGACTGCCTTAAGTTCTTTATATTAAAATATATAACTTCGTCCAAACAATTTTTAGTTTTTACAAAAAAGAAAACATATTTTAAATAAATAAAATATCTTTTTTATAGAGACAATACATAAATGGGGTATCAAATGAAAGGTTAGACTGTCAACTTTATTAATCCAGTAGGCGGACAAACTTTACTTGGGCCTTTCCGCTTGTCCGCCACTTTTTACTAAAACAAAGTTATTGAATTACCTTAATATTCGAACTTTAGAACATTTTTATGCTTTTACACATAAAAAAAACAAGGTTTTGTATATTAAAAATACTCTTCGTCAATTTCAAGCATTTTAAATGTGTTTGGTGTAAATATGTGTTACGCAATAATGTTATAAATTAAACTAAGCAAACACACAACTTGTTTTAAGAATTAAATGGTTTGTAAATAATAAAAATTCTTTAGATCATGTAAGTGCCCTTTTACTATTGGAATTATAAATGCTTAAATTTTCCGTTAACTTGAACTACATAATTCCTCAAGTTACAACCAAAGCTTTTCATCATTATAGAGATCTAATTATTATAAGAAAGTCAGTTTTGAGGAAACTATTACAGTCCAACTAATCTATAAAACCAAATTGTGCAAACAGATCTTATGTATACATAGTATATATCTAACATACATGTGTCTAAATTTTTTAACTTTAATAAAAAATCTTCTACAATAATTAAAAAAAATTTAATCAGCAAGAGATGGTTGACACTTAAAAAGTTGACACATTCATGTTTTATCCAAGCATATTTTTGTACATGCTGGCATTACAGTGTGCACTATGCTTAATATGGTAGAAAAGTATAACTGATAAGAAGAGTTCGGTTGAACACTTGCATTTAACATATGCAGGGCCAGATTTACGAAAGTGGGGGGGGGGGGGGGGGGAGGGGGGTGGAGGCGAAAGACCCAGGGGCTCATATGTTGAGGTCCTGCACAAACCGCTGATTTAAAAATGGTATAGCTATACAAATTTTTTTGTATAAGACTTATTTGAAGCATATCTTAAAAACATGCGCGAGCAGTAGTTTACACAAGGTATAGAAAAAATCTTCAATACATATTTATTATTTGAAAGTTCCTTTACTTTTTCCTTTGTTCCGGGCTACCACAACCTTGAATCCGGCCCTGGATATAAAATAATACAAAATTTCAAGGTCTTTCATCACTTTGATCATAGACGAAAACAAAACTATGTAAAGAGCTGCACATAAGGGTAGGTACTTACATTTAACGGGTAATGTCTTCATTTGTTTTTGTGATTTTTCTTTTGTTTCGTGGATGTAATTTCGTTTTAAATTAATTTTACGATAACAATTTGAATGATAACCGAAAACAGCTGATGATTCAAGAGATAGTTCAACATCTCCATATTTAAAGCCTTTACTCTTGCGAATTGATGTAATGTTAATGCATTTTTTTAATATTTCGTCTGTAAAATTATTAACTTTATGAGACTCTGCGCAAATAAAACACTTTTTCATTTCAGAATTCATAATTAAAATAATATTCTTTGATAGTGATAACCCAAGAAACAACAAAAATTCAAACAGAAATTTGTAAACTTTGATTTAAATAAAAGTAACTTATTAATTATAAATCCGATTAATTATTATAATTTGGTTTTATAGATTAGTTGGACTGTAATAGTTTCCTCAAAACTGACTTTCTTATAATAATTAGATCTCTATAATGATGAAAAGCTTTGGTTGTAACTTGAGGAATTATGTAGTTCAAGTTAACGGAAAATTTAAGCATTTATAATTCCAATAGTAAAAGGGCACTTACATGATCTAAAGAATTTTTATTATTTACAAACCATTTAATTCTTAAAACAAGTTGTGTGTTTGCTTAGTTTAATTTATAACATTATTGCGTAACACATATTTACACCAAACACATTTAAAATGCTTGAAATTGACGAAGAGTATTTTTAATATACAAAACCTTGTTTTTTTTATGTGTAAAAGCATAAAAATGTTCTAAAGTTCGAATATTAAGGTAATTCAATAACTTTGTTTTAGTAAAAAGTGGCGGACAAGCGGAAAGGCCCAAGTAAAGTTTGTCCGCCTACTGGATTAATAAAGTTGACAGTCTAACCTTTCATTTGATACCCCATTTATGTATTGTCTCTATAAAAAAGATATTTTATTTATTTAAAATATGTTTTCTTTTTTGTAAAAACTAAAAATTGTTTGGACGAAGTTATATATTTTAATATAAAGAACTTAAGGCAGTCATTTTTAAGCATTTTCAAAGTAATTTCGCATCACTTAAGCTGATTTGAAGCATAAATAAATTAAGGTATTTTAATGACTTGTTTTGGTTAAAAGTGGCGGACAAGAAAAAAGGCCCAAGTAAAGTTTGTCCGCCCACTGGATTAATAAAGTAGACAGTCTAACCTTTCATTTGATACCCCATTTATCTATATTTATCTACTGGTTCCTATGGGGAAGATATTTTAAAAATACAAAACCTTGTTTTTTGTGTGAAAACTAAAAAATGTTTAGACAAAAAATTATGGTTGACTTTTTTGAACACAAATTATATATTTAAATAAAAAAGGAACATAAGGCAGTCTTTTATAAGCATTTTCATAGTGATTTAGCATCAATTAAATAGATTTGAAGCATAAATAAATTAAGGTAATTTAATGACTTTTTTTGGTTAAAAGTGGCGGACAAGCGGAAAGGCCCAAGTAAAGTTTGTCCGCCCATTGGATTTATAAAGGAGACAGTCTAAGCTTTCATTTGATACCCCATTTGTCCATTGCCCCGATGAGGTAGATTTACATAAAAAAATGGGTTTTCGCTACGGCGGACTAGCTGAAAGGCCCGGATTTTTTCTGCCCGCCCAAAAGTTTTGACATCTACTACAAAAACTCTATATAATTCCATTAAGACTTTTTATTGCCCTTATGGTATAAGATTACATCAAAAACCGGTACCGGAAATGGCCATTTTCTGCCCAAACGGCCCAACAAATGTTTGTCCGCCCACAATATTTGTAAACGTCGAGCCATGTTTTATCTAATAGGAGTTGAATTTCGTATTGCCCCGATGAGGTAGGTAATCTTACGGTCGCCTCCCATACTATGGGGCACCCCAGTCGCTTAAAGAAAAAACCAATGGCGTAAGTAATGAATGCTAGGTAAGGGTTTTTCTTTATTTTTAAAAAGGGAGAGGAAAAAAAATCTTTCATCGGTTGCAAAAGACAAGTGAAAACCACCCCGGTGCGGTGACGCCACTTTGTGAATCAACTCGAGAAGAAATCATAAACCTTAAAATCTTTAAAAAAAACTCCATTCATTTACAAACAAACAATTCACTCTATAAAAATATGTACTAGTTGATCTTAGGAAAAGATTTTTGTAATTATTTATATTAAAGTATTTTTGGAGAAGATTTCATAATAGTTTACATTTGTGTTTCTTTTAGTTAAAAAAGAAAAACCAACAAAATGAATATGCGTTTTATTTTTAAATAAAATAAAATTAATTTTTTTTCCAGGTAGGTCATCCAAAAGATTAAGTTTACTTTAACAAAATGAAAAGGAAACTTTTTCGCCAACGTAAACAGAACAAAGTTGTAGGTAGACGATTGATAATATTTATGTAGTTTAGTATTTTTATTAATTTCAATTTGTTTATCTTGTTAAATTGAAAACTTTTGGAACTAATTTTGAAGTGGAAACGATTAAGGCAGGTTATTTTTACTGAGTGAGCCAATAAACATTGAATCCTTCAATTGGAATTGTACTCGTGTATACCTACTTACATAAATATGTAAACTTATATCCAATCAGTGAATTATGCGATACGTAGGTACAGTGAAATAATATGCTATTTCTATTTTTAGCTTAACATTTCAAGAATGCAAAAAAAAAAAATACGAGAACAGGCGCTGAGTAAGTAAAGTAAACAGTTCTGAAATAAAAGTCGGCAAAAAGTGTTGGCAGGTCAATGAAGAAAAAATGTAGTGCAGTGAACTTTGATTACAAATCAGACACGAATTTAGGAGTTCGAAGTTGGGAGTTTGGAATTGTACTTGTAATTACATGACGTCCTATGCTTTAAATGATGAATAAATAATCAAGGAATTTAAATGTGTTTGACCGCACTCTAGTACCTATATTCAGTGGCAAGCCAAGCTTTGTAGCAAATTGTAGGTATGAAAATATCTATCACTAAATAAGACTCGAAAAGCTAAAATGTGTATGACACAGTGTTTGTGTTTTGATATTTAGGGATTTGCTAGTATAATATTTATAAATAATAGAATTCTACAAATAATGGTGAAATGTACCTACAAAATGGGAAACGAAAAACAATTAGAAAATGAACCGCCATAAATCGTGTGGGGATTGCTTCGAATATAAACAAGGTTGGAAATAAGATATATACATTATGTACATCTCTATTTCGATTTTACGTGAATGTTTTTGTTCAGATCGCTTTAATTTCGATTATTTTTTTAAATCTCCATTCTTTGAGTGCAAAGTGTTACCGCTATTTATTTGTTAAATTCTCAAGGGCATATAATTTATTTGACCGCAGTGTGATAAGTATGGAAATAAAATTTAAATTTATTACAAACCTTCAAGTAAGACAGAATGGTTTTTGCAAATTCATTATCGAAAATTTGCGGTCCATAAATAATCAAGTTCTATTTAACACTGTGATATTTAACCATAACAAAAACAAAAGGGAAGTGACTACATGCCAATTTAAAACAGTACAACATTAGATACTGTTTACGCGGGTAAGCTACTTACAGACGAGCAAACATTTGGAGCTAAAGTTTGAAGCTATGTACCTATACCTACCTCTTTCTTGTGAAAGAGCTTATGTAAAAATGAAATGGTATACTTCTTGTTGGTGCATCAGGTGACCATCGAGACCTGACATTTCGGCAGTGATACGCGTATTCTCCACAATAGATGAAACCTCATTTAGGTTAAAAACGCTCTGTAGCCCATTAATTTGAAGATGATGAACTTTCCCATTATGAATCGTTTGGCCATTTTCTGGATTGTTTGTTAAGAACGGATGAAAATTTGCTTGGGTGTTTTGAAGGGAAAATTATTCGGGTAATTTTCGTTCCAGTGTGTATCAAAGGAGTATAGAGAAGAAGATTCAGCTGAGATCGTAGAGCGTATGAATATCGATGTATTCGAGTCTACCCCTGATCGTCTGCGCAGCAGAAAAAGACCCACCTCAGGTGGCAAGTAGGTACAAGTTAACCAACCTACGAAATCAATACTTGCCCTATCAAGCAAGTAAATATTAATGTAAAGTTGCTTTGAATTCTTTGAGGGATCATTCTTATTATTTCGATTTCATGTTTTTTTTAAATTTTTTAATAGACACAAAATATATTTTTACTATCTTTTATTTAAAAAAAATATAGAAAACTAGCAAACCTGCGCTCGCCTTGCTTTGCATTGTTTAAAAACCTTTTCATTATTCATTTAAATCTCTTTCTTTTCATATTTTAGTTATTTTGATTGGTAAATTGATCTAAGATTTGAAAAAATAGTCTATGACCATTAGAGTGGCCGTTATTTCCCAAACTCTTTTTTTTTGGATCGGCCAAGTTATAAATCGAAAGTTTATGCACTACGAAAAATTTATTGACTAAAAAAAGTTTTGTTCGATGTCATTAACCCGTGCCTGCAAAGCCATACATTTCCCATACAAATTTGTATGGAGATTTTGCACTTTTTACGTTTTATTTTTTTTTTCTCGAAATAATGTAGCTATTCTTGATTTTTTTTTCTGATTATTGTTTTTCAACTATTCGTTTTTTAAAAAATCTATGTAGAAAGAAAAATTTATAATTTATTTCGAATTTTAAAAATTTCACTAATTTGTACTTTTCACCTTTTATTTTTTTGTCTCTGAAACTAAACAAGCTATTCCAATTTGGTTTTTTGATTCTTATAAAATAATAAAGCTTTTAATAAAAAAAAAAAATTAAAAATTCTGAAAAACAAAATCTTATAATTTATTTAAATTTTTTAAATTATTAAATATTTAAATTTCTTCCCCGTTTTTTGAGTTAATTAATTTTTTCCTTCAACTACGGCAGCTGTTTCAATTTTTTTTTTTATTGTTTTTTGCATATTAATAAAGCTATATTGAATCAATAATTCAACAAGTCCAATAAAATAGTGCTAAGTCTTCTACTTGGCTGATTTATTTCAGTAGTATATAGAATTTGTATTATTAAAAAAAAAAAAATCTTCGTATATAAACATTGCCAGGCCACGGGCACAAAAAACTTCTAGCTTTAATGATTAGGAATTCTAATCTGGTTAGATATAGTTCACACTGGGTATTCACCATGAAATCTATGTAAGATGAACTGAACTTAATGGAAATTGCGTATTGACAAGGCCCTCACTAGTCAACTGATGAGTCCAAGTGAGATCGCCGGGACGAAACGCCAAAAAAATTTTCATGGACTAAAGGCCGTTAAAAGCTATATTGAATCAATAATTCAACAAGTCCAATAAAATAGTGCTAAGTCTTCTACTTGGCTGATTTATTTCAGTAGTATATAGAATTTGTATTATTAAAAAAAAAAAATAAAAAAAGAGTTTGGGAAATAACGGACACCCTAATGACCATCCTCATGCTCCAAGTTCTGTCTGCACCAATTTTCATTACAATCACTTTGGTATTTACTGAGATTGAGAGGAACAAACGTACATACATGTATGTATGCCTCGATTTGTATGATACGTATTGCATAGTCAGGATGATTGGGAAATTACCTTATGGTGAGACAGGTGAGGTCATAGAGAACAATCATAATTTGAACAAATTGCACAACAAATAACTTGGTCAACATTTTAATTGAAAAGCTCTCTGCAAGCTCTACCCCGAGTTCGTAAAAGTAAACATGCTCAATCAATGCTAAAAACAATTGCAAAAAAGTGGTAGCAGTAATGTACATTTTGGGCAAAATTTGATTTAAATGCTGAGAGCAAATATCAGAGCTTCTAAAACAGTAAACACAATTTCAAACGGACTGCATTTGCCTGCAGAAATGCGACTTAAATTCGGCAGTGTTGCTGAAGTTTTACCTTTACGAACTCGACCCTACTCACATCTAATAGGAGCCACAACCGGACAGGCACTATTTTAATAAGCAAGTATTCTAAGGGCCAGGTTTTAAGTGTTGAGTTAAACCAGAGTTAGTTAACTCTGGACATAAATGTATTTACAGTTAACTCAAAAAGCAGCAACAGAAAATTCATTCCGATTGGCCTAATAAACTCAGAGGATAAAATATCAAAACCAATTTTTCAGTAAGCCCAGAGTTAATCTACCAAATTTGGCGTTTTAACTTAACTTAACGATGAAGAGATACTCTCCCGACACGTTTTTTTTTTTTTTCATTTCTTTTTAGGACCAAAAATAACGGTATCTGCCATATAACTTTTTTTTTTATCATTTCTGTAAATCATATTTATCTCAAAAATGGCTCCATAGATTAAAAAAAAAAAAAAATCAATGAATTTTGTTGGATATGGGCTACCTTTTGGTGAAAATAAAATTTCCAAAAAATGGTTTTTAATGGTACCTCCCATACAACCATTTTTTTTATTTCATTTTTCTCGAAAAGGAATGAACTGATTTTGATAATTTTTTTCGTGGAGGATTTTCTAAAAAAAAATTAAATAGTATGTATTGCGTATTCAAAAAAAATTCTTTTTTGATCTTTAAAAAAGTTTAAATTTTTTTTTAACCAAATATTTCGAAAACGACTTGGTTGATTTTTGCGAATCTTGGTACCGAGAGGTTTTTTAAACATTATCTAGAATACTTTGAACAAATTTTTTTTATAGCGAAAATCAACGGTACCTTCCAAAACGACCCTTATACTGCGTTTTCATTAGAGCTGAAATGAGGTAATTTGGCAAATTACAGAAGTGTTCACATTTCAAATTTCGTAATTTTGTTTGACGGTCCGGAGTGCCCATCGCTTGTTTTTGTTGTTTTTTACATTGAATACTGTCATTTTAAATGGGATCCACTTTAATGGATTCAATTTGGGTGTGTTCATAAAAGTTTTACGTAATTTCCTACAGAATTTTGTGCAAATTTGGTTGATGATTTCGAATTGAATTTGAAAATTTTGAACGAAATTACCTCATTCGCAGTATTACGATTTTGAATTTTAATTTTAATCAAATTCCGAACACTGATATTAATACGGTCTATCATTTACCAGAAACAATATTCACAGTTAGCCACAGTACCTCTCAAAGGATCATTTTTTTTTTATTTTTAGCTATCCCATTATCTGTAAAACTAATTTAAATTAAATTTTTTATATAAAAGCTTCTTAAAAGTTGAAATCATACTGCATATCAAAATTTTCAAAAAAAAACTAATTTTGGTTTAAATTTTTTTTGAAAATTAGGTATTTCAAAAACGGGTAGATGTTTTTTTTCAAAATTTGAATTTTTAATTCAACATTAATAAATACTAAAAAATTGTGTACCGAATTTTTTTTTTCTTAAAAATGTTAACAAAATTCAATACAATATAAAAAATTCATTTTTTTTTAAAATTTCTCCTACGATTTTGATTTTTTTTTTTCAAGATTTGTTAAAGAAATCAGATGGTGTACTTTTTTTAGCTTTCAAAACAATTTAAGAAGATTTTTTTCAAAAAAATAATTTCGAATTATGTTGATTTTTAAAAATTTATAAATTTAAGCTCTAATTTCGATCTACATATAATAGGTAGGACCTTAAACTTAAGGCTCCCAGAGAAAAATGAAAATGAAAATCAGATGAATAGGTTTATGTATTCAGACTTTAAAACCACAATATGATCGTATATAAGAGCAAGTTAGTGCGACCCAGTCGTGCATTTTACTATACAAGCTAGTCTTTTTCTGAAAAAACAGAAAAAACATGAAATGATGTTAAAAACGGTTCTACTTAAAAATGTTCTATTATGTATGCTAACAATATCATCTGCCTCTTGAAATACTTTAAAGGCAAGACTTTTAAAATAAATTTAATGGTCATGACTTCTTATCTGTCTTAACCATTGATGACCATGACTTCTTTAAAATGAAAAATTCTTTAAAAAAAAAAAAACACTTTTCGGCATTCAAAACAAAAAGAATTATTTTGTTTTTTGTGAAAAGATCCCTTTTAAAGATAATGGTAGGTACTATCTACCTGTTTACAGTTTTGAACGTGTTTGTCATACTCATAACTTATCATTTACCATTACTCATTTTATTTTCCTATAAGTTAATTTCTTAGAACATAAAATAAAGCTAACAACTTAACAGCCTTAAATGGAGTTGTATGCTTAAACATTGTCTAAAAATGTCGACCTTCTTCGTTCAACGTGGAATTTCGCAATCTTATCAGAATCCCTTAATCAACTGCACTGTCAATATTATCTAAAAAAAATTCCTTATCGATCATTTGCTTTAAAATTCCATTTACTTCAATAAAATTCCATTTACTTCAATAAAATTCCATTTACTTCAATAAAATTCTGGATTTTCAAAGCGGAAAGTTAATGTTCATCGAGTACTTTCTCCTGATCTTTTAATCGGTCTTCGGATGAAATCAAAAGTGCATCACTTGTTTTTGTTGTAACTTCTACCATCATTGAGATGCTCTTGCTAAGTTTTGTTGCTACCACAATCGCAACATTCAACTTTCTCGAACGCCATCCAATTAAGAGAATCCAGCTAGTTTGATGCCAGAGCAATAGCACAACATAATGTATGAGAAGGAAACCTGTCACACCCCAGCACTCGGCAACCAAAGTACCTAGAAAAATAAACAAATCTCTTCCCGAGGCAATTCCGTTGGTAGGTCGTCTTGTTGTAATGCAAATGAGGTCGGAAAAGATCATACGATTCGATCAAATCGCCTAGCACTACCGCACGTGTTATGAAAACACTTCTCATATTCACATTACGTAGGTATACACATTTTGTTTTTGTTTCGGTTGTGCCGGACGGAACAGAATAAACAACACAAATCGTTCTATAACTTTATATTGCTTATAAAAAGTTATTGTTTCTTAAGGCTTCTCATGTTTAAATTTGTATGATCATTAATTGACTTTTCAACCACAAATATAATTTGATTGGCAATTAAACTTTTTATGTAATAAATAAACTATCGTACGATATACACGCACATAATTATATTAACACGACGACGATCAAGGTAGGCAGGTGAAGTGTTCTTAAGAAAACCAAAATCATAAAAGTATTTATAGCCAACACCTGGAAAATTGAAAAAGCACTTAGGTCTCTACATATTATAAGTTTGTAAATCGAACGAAAATAATGAGCGATCGTGGTTGCGCTCTTTAGTGTTTTTTTTTTTTTTTATTTAATAGCTAATAATAAAGGGTTGTGAATGAGCAAAGGTTGAATGACTTGGTGATTGACATTGTCGGAATTTAAAGATGTGTCAATATTGCTGTTTTAGTTTAAGAGCAACAAAATACTGGCTTGGCTCGCCTTTGTTGAGGTATTTTTCGTAAACTAAATGAAACCAGTTTTATTATCAAACACAAACAAATAGACGAATAGACGTTGAAATTATCAGAATTTAGATTAAAATAAAATAAATCGAATGATGTCATCCAAATAATCGAAGGGACACATGGAATAGCTGCGATTTAATACAAAGTCAGACGACATAACATGATTATAATTATTATTCAAGAAATGTTAAAATGTGAAACTGTTCTTTCGAATAATTTGATTTGAGGAAAAAAACAATATCCATGCTATAACATATGTACATAGCATTATGTGGGTAATATTAGGAGGGATTTTTTGACTAATTTCTGATCTCTTATTTGAAAATTTAAATGCGTAGATATTCAGAATCAAGGAAGATAAGATCGAATGCTCTCGTCAAATGTATTTGAAATTAGTGTCAGAGAATCAAAAAGCATTCAAATTATAAAAAAAAAGCCAATGATTTGGAGTAAGAAGCTTCTCCTGGTATTGCATAACCCTTGCAAAGGTTTAGGGAGCAAAGGGAAATACATAATAAGCGATCAGGAAAAATCTTAAAGTTCGGTTCGTTTTTAGTTGTTCCACACGTATAGCAAAATAAGCTCTTTTTATTTTATTTTAGGAAATATATTTTTTTAAATCGGGCGAAGAGCTCTAATGCACACCCACTTTTAATGGCGAAAACCTGTTATAACTGTTATAAACTGCCATTTATCTTGTCTCGCATTCTTATTTAAATGAAAGTGACTTCAGACATGTCAATCTATAAAATGTTTTGTTTTGAATAAACCACAAGCTGTTAGCTGTCAGAGATAATTCGAGAAACATATTACATAATAGGCGTTTTTCTTTTTTACTTCAGAGCAGTTCAGAGCTGAGCTGAGCCGGAATTGTCAAACAAAAATGTTGTGTTTCTTTTTGAGTTCAGAGCGTTTAGAATTTGGAATTTGTGTTTTTTCGTTCAGAGTACGTTCAGAGCGTGCTTCATGAGCTCAGAATAAAATAACCGAGCAGACGGAGTAAAAAACTGAGCGCGGCCAACTTCATACAATTTCCATGTAATTGGACAGATATAACAACTGAGTGCTCAGGCGTGTTTCATAATTAAATCGGAGTGCTCTGAACATACTCTGCTCAGAGTTTACTCCGTTCGTTCAGAGTCTACTCAGGACTTTGAACTAAAAAATAAAAACGCCTAATAAATAATCACAATGCACGGCATGAGTTCGCACAGCCAGCGTTTTTCAATTTTTCATTTGGAAAAATGATGAATTCATAATTCCTGATTTAAAAAAAATACACGCCTGGATCGCACGAACTTGCACTTGTAGTAAAAGTTTCTTCGTTAAGATTGAGTGTATTACAAGTACATATAATTAATAATAATAATATATGAATTTATCCATACAAAAATTAAAGAATATATGAAATAAAATGCACGACTTGGTCTTATGTATGATCACAATGTTTCATTTGATTTTAAGTTCCATTTGCTCAAATGAAACTTAAATATTTAAGTTCAGCATAAGAGCTAAGTGACAGTTTACGCTGAGGAAAAAGTAGAACATAAGCGATTAAGTTGAACATAAATATTTAAGTTTCTTTTCAGCAATCGGGCCTAAAAGAAATAATTTTTGTATGGGAGCCTTAAGTTTAGAACTTAAATTGTAAAACTATTAAAAATGAACATAATTCGACATTAATTTACTAAATAAAAAAACTGCCTAAATTGTAAAAAATGTACACCATCTGATGTCTTTAACAAATCTTAGTTTTTGAGAAAATAAAAATGATAGGAGCGGTTTTTTTAAAAAATAATTTTTATACGTATATAAAATTTTGTTTTCACCAAAAGGTAGACTATACGCAATAAAATGTATGTATTTTTTTTTTTAGAAAAATCCGTGAGCCATTTTTGAGAAAAAAAAGATTTTTAAAAAATGCTATAAAAAAATATATGGCAGGCACCGTAATTTTTGGTCCTAAAAAAAATGAAAAAAACGTGTCGTAGGAATTTCCAAAAAACGATAGATACCAAGTTAAAATAAAATCGACCCATGCGTTTAGGCTGTAGGCGAATGGACAGACGGCCGGAAGTGCGAGACACACTTTTTTAGTCTTCCCTATCATCGTAATGTCAAGTTTGATCAAAATCTTAAGTTCGATTTTTTTACGAATCGAAAACTTGCCATATAGTACCTACATATGTATGTATGTAATGTATCGCAATTAAAAATAAATAAATTTGGCGGCACAACAGGCTCATGAAGAACTAGGGCCTAGTGACTTACAACTCTCAACAATTTCTGTGTGCGTTTCTGCAGGGGATTTCATGATTTCATATTTGTATAAAAAACGGCCATTACAGATTTTTTAGGACCTCCGCCGATGGGCGTTACTGCGCGCCCACTGTTATAACTTTTCTCAAATGGCTTTTCGTAAAGACAAGACTAGAGAAATGCCAATTTATGACAGTTATAACAGTTTATCGCCTTTAAAAATGGGGGTGATTGATGGTACGCCCACAAATGAAGGGCTTTGGCCCTGCGGGGTTGCATAAACAGTACTTTTTAATCAACAAAACTGTTATAATTTGGCATGCCTCTCTAGAGCAACTTTCTTAGGTAAAACCACCACCATGCCAGGGCTGTATGCACTGAAAACTGAACCGACTTCAATTTATTGTAAATAGTTGTTCGAAACTGCTTGTTTTAAAGAGTTATAGATGAAAGTCTTTAAATTGTTTAAAACACTTTTAAATTATATTCACCTGTTGAAATACGAAATTTCCTTAATAAACTCCTGAAAAAGCCTTAAAAACAAATTATCACACATTTCGACCCCCTAAAAGGTGATATGAGTAGAGGTTTGATATTTTCTCAAATCATTTTCACTTTCCCTTCCTTCATTCCTCTCCAAATTAAAAGCTGACAGCAATATAACAAATCTTATGACTGCAGTTGATTAGTTTTATTTTAATTAAAACTTCATAGACTTATTTGTTGTATTCTCTTGACTTTGAACACCATTATAAAACTATCCAAAGTTGGAAATTCTGTAATTATCTTAAACCTACACATTGACTTCCTCTGTACCGTAGAAAAATAAAGAATCTTATTTCCCCTACAAACACCAGATTTGACAAAGCGATTAGATTTGTAACATCTGGGCTCTGATCGGGCTGTTTTCACAAAATTAAATTAGAATCTAATATATAAGTATAATAATTCTAAATAATTCTTAAATACGCACAAAAGAAACTATTCATTTGAGAACTCTTCATGTGTCATTTAGAATGCTTCCCCCTCTAACAGGATAAGAAACCCGCCAGCAGATTTTATGATTTCGAATAAGGTAGGTACACATAAGTAAAACGGAATTCCCATTATACTAAAGGCGAAAAAATAATAATTATTATTTCTGAGAGATTAAAAAAATACTAAATTTACATAATGACACCTGGCATTTCTAAAACTTTATTTTTATTTCAAGATTAACAGATAATTCTTTTGATTTCACAATAACAAAATACATATGTATGTTTGTATTTGTTTTTAGAAGCCACATGCTATCAAAAAATTGCGAAATCATTTGCTCAAATCATGATCGTCCACAATTTCTTGCGCCACATAATCCGCAAATGTTTACCAAAACAATTAAAATTGTCCTTAGTTCAATGATCGTAGGAGCGATTTTATGGAACAGTGGCGGACAAAAAACGATTAAAACATATTTATACATTATGAAAACTTGAATAATAGCGATGCATGCAATAATTTTTCTATTGACACAGAGGTTCACCCAAAATTATTTAAAGACCTAAAACCAAGTCAAACAAATAAAAAGATCTCATAAAAAACGCAGCGAAAACGGCAAAAGAAGAAACAAAAATTCAATAAAAACGACCCACGACACCGCATGTGCTCATCGTTGTCGTCAACATAATTTTTTTTTTAAGACTCAATGATTCCCTTGGGGCAATGTAATTTGTTAGTAAAACTCCGTCAGACGGAAATGCAACAGCATAACAAAAAAAAGAACAAACAAACTGGCAGCGGTGAAGAGTGAAGCGACAAAAATTCGAAAAAAAAATAGATAAAAGTTTAATTCTTGATTGACATTCTGATAATAAACAAAAAAAAATGTGTACATTTACTCAACTCACCTTGGGCACATAGCAATACATAAATTTATGCTCGGGATCCACAATCATATGTTCCATTTGTTCTTCGGTAAGATCTTCAAGAGTTTGCATATTGTATCCCATATTTTCGCACATTTTTTGCAGATATTCCTGCCGTTGAATGTTTATCGACTGAGTCAACTCCAGTCCATGTTGGGTGATCTTCACGTTATTGTTGTTTGTATCGTCGAAGCATTGCGCTCCGGATATAAGCGCCACTATTAGGATTACAACAATGGTAATCCTATTGCGTAGGATCATCGTTTCAATGTAAATCGTATGTCGTCGTCGGGTAGTGCTAAGCGAATCAAGAGTTCTGCGAAATGCACGGTTAACATTGATATGCGGGTTTTGAGGGCGCGCTAGCTACGTTGCCTCTGACGACCGAAGTAGTGTTCACGTTTAACGAATCGCAGCACCGACTTGTGACCGATACCGAAGTCACTTAACAACTGACGACCGTCTGTGTCTGGCAGTGTTTGCGATGATGGTTCTTGCTCTTTGTATATTGCCTCACTCAGGCAATAGGCTCTCCAGAGAAAACGCCACGATGGATTACTACGATGAGGTCTTCCTGAGCGCGCTGCTGCTATTAAAGCACCATCACTAATCCGCCGTGGAGGTGTGTCGGAGGAGCTTTTTTTCGTGTCTGTTGCTCTTTCGTGAATGCCTAATGATATTTTTCTTCGTTTTTGTAGCAAGTTAGCTGTGCGTTCGATCGCTCTCTTCAGATTCGCTATAGTTGGATTTTGCTGGGGTAGCTATCAAAGAAAAAAAAAGAGGTATTTGAGTAACGCAAGATCTTAAAGTTCATTATGTGATGGGGTGATAAGGAGGCATATTAAATGCATGAGGGCATTCATGAACTTGAAACTTGCTGGAAATCTTGTTTGGTGAACTACCCTCTCTCCTCCACCCCAAAATAAAACTTAAAAAAATAACAGTTATCTTATGAATATTTATTAGAAAAAGAATACATTTATCAATCACTGATACATTCATTGTAGCTATCTATCTTCAATGAGTAACTGGTAACACCACATGCAATTGGGAAATTTGTTGGTAGCAGAGTAATGACTAAGCCAACAGAGTAAAGAAAATTCGAGGTAGGATGGTAAATATAGTGGAAATGTATAAATAGTAAGATTTTTTAATTTTTGTTTACGAGCAATTTGCGATGACCATGACAATGAGCAGGCAGGTTATGAATTTCTAAGAATCATAGAAGAGCGTAAATTTTATTAAAAGGAAATCTTTAAATGTGATCGCTCGTAATTATCGTTTTTTTTTTTTGTGTCTGTATTTACATTTGATTCTCAACAGATTTTACATCTGAGGTTTGATGTATTTTTTAATCCAGCTTTACATACAAAGGTATACTTAAAAATAAAAAAAAATGAATGTAATGAAACCAGAAAATTTTTAAATTAAATTTTATTAAAAAAATATGAAACTCGTTTCAATATTTACGTATAACAATATTTACCTACTGCTTTTTGGTAGGTATATAGAATTGTTTTGGCAAAGATTTAAATTTTAGATATGAGTGCCTTAACCAAGATTTATTACTCTCACATATGTTGCATCAGGCACACCATCATATCAAATTAAAAGCGAAAAAAAAAACACCCTTGTCCTTGTGGCACCTACTGAACATCGATTACATGTCTGTGATGTTAGGCCAGGCGCGCACATGCAACTAAACAGTTTGGTTTCGATTTTGAGTATTATAGGATTATATGAGAGTCCGCGCACATAAACTGGCGCGCACTCCCATATAACCCCATTGTGCTCAAAATCGAAACCAAACTGTTTAGTTGCATGTGCGCGCCTGGCCTTAGGCTATCGGAAGAAAACAAATTAAAGATGGGTAATACGTAAAAGGGATGCCCTTTTTTAAACCCTTTTGATTCACATAAGGTCTGACAAAAAGCAAGAGCGTGTAGGTTAGATCGAGATAAGAAAAAAATCGTATAGGAAGGGGGGGTCTATTTTCCTCCGTTTAGCCGGGAGGGGTAATTTTATAAAAAAAAATTTACTTAAAACAGAAAAAAAATTATTTAAAAACAACGGTTTTAGTTACAATGCCATGATATACCTTTTTGTAAAGTCAGAAGACTATTCTTTAATTTTATTTTTAAAAATATCTATTTTAATGAATAGTTTTTGAAATATTTATTTTCAAACTCAATATTTTGAAAAAAAATTTTTTTTTTTTAAATGAAGCTCAAATTAATTTAAGTACTCTAGTACTGAGCTGTAATTCAACCCCCAAAAGCGATGACTTATCACCTGAAACAATGAAGTTATAGGTATAAAATAATGCTGTTATAATATTTGCGCAATATTTATCTATCGATTGGTATATTTACGATGTCTGTAGTGCAAACATTCACTTAGCAGTAGGCCGAGAATGTCATCTTTTCCCTATATACCACCCAACCCTCCGAGAAAGACATGTAATCATCCGTTAAAAAAAAATTGGGAACTTTTCAATGCGAAAAAAAAGATAAATATTCAAAATATTCTTCCAACGATTTTACGGTAAACTCTAAAATATTGAAAATCTTGAATTCACCATAGTTAAAGTAAAGTACAAAATATTTTATTTCACAAGGGTTGGGGTCAAAATTCTGCTTTCCAAAATTCTGTTTTCCAAAATTGTGCTTTTCAAAATTCTTAAAAAAAAGTTTAAAAAAATTTACAAGAACGTGTTCTTTTGTAAAACAGTGTTTTTTGAAATTTGAGTTGTTCTTCAAATAAAATAAAATAAATTTTGTGGCACAAACGGCTCATACCAGGGCCTAGCGACTTACAACTCTCAACCATTCCTGTGTGCGTGTCTGCAGGAATGGAGGGGACCTACAGTTTATTGCCGAATCCGAACGGCTAAGGTGAGCGGCACTTTTCTATGATAAGAGATACTCTTGGAGGATTTGTCACTTCCTCGCAAGAGGTAGTAGCTCCGAAAAAAACTTAAGGTGGAAGCCGCTGGTATTGAACCCCAGACCTCTGGCATGACAGTCCAACGCACTAACCATTACGCCACGGGCTACTACGAGTTGTTCTTTACAATTTTAAAAATAAGCATTTCGAAAAGCAGAATTTTTGAACGGCAAGGCAGAATTATTAAAAGTAGAATTTCGAAAGCAGAATTGTGACCCGCTCCCTTTTCACAATTCATAAAAACAAAAATCTGAAAAATGTTTATCTCTTTATTTTGAATTGATTTAGGCCCCATGCTACTTTGTTTAAATAATTTAATTAATTTTTTTAATAGTTTTTTTTTGCATGCAAATAATTTTCTAAGGTGAAAAACAACGGAAAAATCAAATTATTTATACAAATTTCAGTCGAATTTTGCTGAGTTAATAGACATAATTTGTTTTTTTTTTTTTGCCACTTGCGAAACAAACAGGTGTTTCCATTCACCTAATTAATTTAACATGGGATTTTTAATTTCCCATGGAAAATTTTAGCATAGGCACAAACAAGAATTTTTAAAAAAAATTTAGTCTGGCAATAAAGTTTTTCCTTTAATTCAGGTTACCCTATCACAATCATAATTAAGTTAGGTTGGGTTGTGTTGAATAGATTTCTTTAAAAATTAAAAAATTGTCATTCAGTGAATTATTTGAGAAGAATTATTTTTTTCGGAGAATCATTTTTCAATTCAAATTTAAACGTCTTAGCATAACATGATCAAAACACGGGTTCTATATTCCCACACTTTCCTCTACTTTATATTTATCGTTAAAATTTGCTTAAAATTGAAATTAATATTCTTAAAACAAATTTATTGAATAAAGTTTCTACCTTAATACGCTTTGTTTATAAAGGAGCTTAACGACATCTAATTATATTAATTATGTACAAAATTGAAGACTGTTCTTATCAAGGTACATATTTACCCATACACTTCAACGATTTTTTATTTTAATTAAATTTTTAAGTTATAATTACTACGCTTAAACTTTCTACGGTTTGTTATAGTTTCATTTAGGATGTCTTTTAATTTCCAAAAAACAAGTTTTTCATTTGTTGCAAAAACCAACTCATAAAGATAATTTAATAACAGAAATGATTTAAAATTATACATTATTATTACCTTGCCGAAATTTGAATACAAAAATGTAATTAAAAAATTATGGTGATATAATGGCAACAGCACTACTCATGCTGTAGTTTCATTCATATATTATGACAATAAAACAACTTACAAGTTTCTTGACCTTTCAAACGGAAGACCTCTGTGTGTATGACAACAATGAAAATGATAACCTCTTGTTTCTGATAGATTGACAACTATTCTATTTATAATAATATATACAAATGCACAAGTTGTAAGAAAAGAATTGCGTTTGCTTTTATTCTCAATCAATCAAGCTTTTCGTATGGAGCCTGTTCTTCAGCTAGCCAATATACATTCATATGATGATTGTTTTAAACTCAAATAAATACCTAATTGATTCGAATGCAAATTGACTATTAATTAGCTTGGTTATACAATCATAGTGTTGCCATATGAAATAAAATGCACGACTGTGGATCACACTATTTTGCTATTGTGGTTAAGAACCATAACGTAGCTACATCATAATCATTAGGCCAGTATTGGAGAAATATGGAGAAAACTGTTGTATGGGAGCAAAAAATGTACATCCTCTGACAAAATTTGAAGCAAATCGTTCGACCTGGGCCCTATTGCACCAACAATTTATCACTAATCATTAAAGGCCATTTGCTGAAACGAAACTTAAATATTTAAATTCAACATAAGAGCTTATGTGACAGTTTAGGCTGAGGAAAAAGTGAAACATAAGCGTTCAAGTTGAACATAAATATTTAAATTTCGTTTCAGCAAATTGGCCTAAGCAAGTTATCATAAATCGTGATACGCTTTTGTTGTGTTGGATGACATAATTTCCTTACACATAATGTATGTATATGAACCTTCTGTCTGATTAAAGATCAATTAAAATAATATCCGCGACATTATGCCATCCCGTCGCATAAAAATCGTATCATGAATTATGAAAAAATGCTAAGTGATTAGTGATAAGTTGTTGGTGCAATAGGGCCCTGATTAGGACTTAGTTAAAATTATGCTGGACGCATTGACGAACAGACGCATATACCCACAGATCGAAGAACGAAATCAGCTTTTTTGGACTTTTCTATCATCATTATTTTTTTCTCTCAAGAATCTACATAATCTACTGTTTGCATTATAGAGCAAGTGTTTTATCTACAAATATTTCTTTGGAGCACTAAAATTCCTTATCTAAATAAAAATTTAATTTTCTTACCAAAAATTTTGATTGAAAAAGTAATGAGTGTTGAAACGCGTTTTTATAGCACGAAACGCGTTTCTTATAGCACGAGCGTTTTTATAGCACGAGCTATACATTCATTATGGACATCGACGCTAAAGGAACTTTCAGAAATAGCTGAAGATCTTGTAATTCAACGACCTTTGTTAGACATATTACAAAATATTTGAGATTTCTGAAGCAAAAGGGGGATTAAATCCCCCTCTTTTGGAGCCGCCTACTTACTTACTTTACTTTAGATGGCGCTCACAGCCCAGGATGGACTACGGCCTCAACCAACAAGCCCCTCCAGCCAGCTCGGTCCCTAGCTAGCTGCCTCCAGTTACGCACTCCAAGTTGGTTGAGGTCGTTTTCCACTTGTGTGCGCCACCTAAGGTGGGGTCTTCCTCTGCTGCGCATACCGTCAGGGGTAGATTCGAAGACTCGTCGGGCTGGTGCGTTGGTGTCCATACGCTCCACGTGTCCCAGCCATCTCAGCCGCTGAATTTTCAGCTTCTTGACCAGGTCGACGTCGCTGTAAAGCCCGTAAAGCTCGTTATTAAATCTTCTCCTCCATACTCCATCGATACAGACTGGAGCCGCTTATTGGATGATTAAGAATCATGAATAATTTATTTTAGGCTATGATTTGAGTGGCAGCGCGATTTTTACTCGCGAGTAAGCCATGCTCATTTAAATTTTAAAATACATGTGATTTCTTTGCTGTGGCTTCGATGATACCGATTTTAACCCGAGCGAATAAGCGAATGAAGTAATTGAAAGCGATTGAAATTTCAAGTTGCCTACAAAATGAGCGATGACAGAGATTTCAAGCGATTTTTGAGGAAAAATTTATATAATTGGCCAGTTCACGTTTCTGAGATCTCATTAAGCAAGCTCCATTTGCTCCACTGAGCAGGAGGAGAAACCGGAACAAAATGTATCGGCTAGAAGTCAAAACCAATTTCCATCTATTTTTAATTAATCAATTTAATTGCGACAGAAAATATTTGAGCAAGCGAATCCAAAAAATATTAGTCTCAGCTTTTTGACAGCAAACGTGAAGAATCTCACTGAGGAATTACGTTTAGATTTCTGAGATTGCAAAGGTCTCTAAGATCTCAGAGATCTTGAAAAACCTGAACTGGCTAAATATTCAGGCACAAAATTAAAGGCATACTAGATTTAATAGAACACCAGTTTGTAGAGTATATTCACTTTTGAAACACATTCGGTCGTATTTATAAACGTTATCTAACTTTAGACAACCGTCCAAGTTATAAATAAACCTTTCTAATTTTTGCTAAAGTAATCTAACTCTTTATCCAACTTTGGACAACGAATCGATTGTCTAACCCTTGACCAATGCAATACTTTTACATATATTAAATAAAGCATACTTTCGACAGTTTCAAAATACTTAGACACTGTTTAAATAGTCAAAAATCTAATAATTTAGACTGAAAATCAAATAAATATGTAGCATAGCAACGATTGATCGATCGTTATATCTAGCGATTTAAAGCTATGCACCGAAGCTATCCCATTCGCGCGAATTCGCCTGAGCAATCTATCGTTTGAACTCGCTTTACTCGCATGATTAGAAATCGTTGCCACCGAAACCGTAGCCTTACTGTACAGAGATTTTAATCGGAAAAATGTAAAAACGTTAGCTTTTGGAAATCCATTTTTACGTCAGAAAATGTATAAACAATTTTCCAAGCTTTATTGTTTTATTTTTTTGTTATAATGTATTTTTTCATGCAATCAACAATTATTATTGCAGAATTAAATATGAATACCAGATAATAATTACAAAAACTTGTTTTCTATAAGTAGACTCGCATCATAGCAATAACAGCCCCATCCCCTACCACAAACTGAGAAAGAAAACTTGGGGACCTTTGTATTCGACAACACGACCCTTGTACCTATAAACCCAAGTACTCACACCTAATTTTGGTTTTACATACATTCACTCACAAAATATTCTTTTGCCTCTATGGTAATAACAGTTATAAGACTTCACCGCGATTTTGAAATGTTCAACGCGCTTCGGATGAACCTCCTGAAGTATGCCCTCCATTAAATAAAATTGCATCATTTTTTAAAAATACAGTTTCTGATTAGAATGATGAATTGCCAAAAATGTGATACACATATTTTTTTTTTTCGACCACATTCATAATCACCGGGGCATGCATTTTTTTTAAATTATTATTTTTATTATTTAAATTATAATATACAATAGATTTACATTATAACATAAAGGAATTTACAGCACTGGCTATGTGAGACTTGTGGCTGCAAATTATAAAGTTTGAAGGGATAAAAGTTGAGTAATATGTATATAAAAGTATGTATGGGGCTATCGGGGGCCGAAAGTCCAGCGACTAGACATCAGCTAGGGTATCCCAGTACAGCCCCACACATGGCGGATTTAAATTGTTATTTTGTTGTCAGAAGTAAATTAAACAAACGACTTTCATTCTTAATAATTTCTTACTAACAATTTATTCGGCAAACCTAAAACAAATATACAAATCTAATGCATCTTGATAAATAAATGAAAATAAAATAAATAAATAAACAAAGCATAACGAAAACCATACATAGTTAGTCAGCAAATTCTGTCTCAATAGAAATGCGCAATAAATTGATGCACAAGGGCAAATTTTGTTTATAACCGATAAGTTGGTTTGCTTCTATGGCAAGATTTAATTATTTAAAAAAAAATCAAATCTTATCACACACTTGATGATGATTATGCTTTTTGCCAGAGCTATTTAAAAGTCTGATCCTTGGCACCATAATCTAAGCTTGATAATTATCTACACCAATTAAGTCGTTAGTGTGGTTTTGTTTAAGGAAACACACAATACGACATAATAACTAATCTTGTGATGGGGTAAGACAAATAATCGCTTCTAGAGCTTTAAATATATTGAATTTTTATTTTAAAACAAATTATAAAGGTTATTGCATATCAACATTTTTGCGGGAATTTAATTGATTGAGAATTGACTTCTGAGTTTAGTTAGATTTCAGTGAAATTCCTCATTATCATTAGTAGGTTTTTTTTTTTGTTTATATTTGTTCAACTTGAAAAAAAAATATGTTTAAGCTTGAGTTGAACTCATGTTGTTTGTAAGGTATTTAGTTCAAGTTTATTCACAGTTTATTTGTAAAGCAAACAAAGTTTATTTTTTATTGTCGTACAAAAACAGCTGATCAAGCAGATTTGGAATTTAAAAAAATATATATTCAAAGCAATATTTATAACAAAAACTAAGAAAGCTTTATTGGGTTGAGTAATTTAAAATCAATGGAATTTTTTATTTCAAAACCTGATAAAATGTAATTTGTTTGTAAACACGAAAGTTTTAAATGCTTTGAAATGAACACATCAGCGAGCTATTAAGAATTAAAAAGATCTATTTGGAATTTAAATTACACAACTTGTTATTTTTAGTAACTGCACAGCACACGTTTTAAAAACTTTTTTTTTTATTTGAAATTTACAGTGCCACTTAAAAATATGTATGTATGAATGATTAAAGAAAATTATTATTCATTTTGAGATAGAATTTGAGATAAAGTTACCATTTTTGATGTTTTAAGGCTTTGTTTACCACTTAAAATGTATCTTAATAGAACGGATTTAATGGTCTTCAATAGACCATTCTAGTGGCGGATGTTAATGCACTGGATCTTTTATTTGTTTCCAAGTTATTTTCACTAATCCAATCTTCATTTTCGCGAATTAAAGCATTGTTATTATCATCATGACTTTGGAGAGAGTCAGGCATAATTTTGTTTGCTAATTTAAGAGGAGGCGAATCGGGAAGATGAGAAATCTTGAATGCAGATAACTCATTTTTAAGTTTTTTTACAGCTGAATCAAGTTCGTTGAAACTTTTTAAGAGTGTAAAGAGATTTATATTGAAACATGAATTGCATTTCCAAAATACAGGTCATAGATAAATCACTACACATTTTCAATCAATTTCATACAATTTCGTTATGCATATACCTATGACATAATATATATAAATAATTCAACCTGTACGCCCGGAGACTGACATTGCTGTACGCCCGGTGATTTGCAGTTTCTGTGCTGCGGCATTGAATGCAGCTCACGCCTTGTGTGCAGTTGTCTATTGAAACAAACGTGCGATACACACAATCATCACACATTGTGTAAACAATCGTAGGATGCGTTTATGACGAGACGCTTCTTGTGTAGAAGGCCTAATGCAAACTCAAGTGACCGTTAGAGTGGTTAGTCGAGGACTGGGTTGAAGTAGAAATAAGAGAAAAATAGAATCCTAAGCTCGTGAATAAAAGAACAAACTACCAGGAATTCAGAGAAAGACTTGAAAGTTATATAAATCTAAAAACCCCTATGGAAACAAATGAATAAATCGATCATAAAGTAGAAAATCATGCTGATTATGGAATCCGAAAAACTGCATCCGCAGTGAATCGCAGTTTAGCACTCTTTTTTCTCTACATCGATTTAACTTGGGAAGAAAAGAGAACATTGAACTGCGGATCCACTATGGCTAATTCCATAATCGACATGAATATTTAAATTTTGAAAAGGGGAGAAAAAAAACTAACATCAATAAAAGAGTCATTTTAAAAATTGAAAAATTACCCCAAACCTAATGAAAAATAAAGCCACAAAAAACGGACCCAAAATTATAAGAGGGCGCGGGTCAAAAAGTCCTTGAAAATGCAAACAAATAGCGATGCCACCTCAAATCCAACACTTTGTTTGTCAAGAAAAAAACCTTTTAAAAGAATGCACCCAAATTTGCAGACAGATTTGTCAAATAGTTTTGTTGTGAGAGTCATTTTATACAGACACCTACGAGTATTTTTCTAAAAAATTAAAAAAAGGAGAATTTTGTGTGCTCATTAAACAATATTTTTTTAGGCAAAAGAAACATCACGCAAACCAAACAAAAGCTTAACAAAATATTATGGGTACTTTTTACCATCGATGAAGACCATTCACCACTGGTTTACTCAATTTTGGGGCGGTCGTACGAGCAAAAGTGATATCGAACGTTTTGTCCAGCAAATTAAGATCTACAACCAGAAATGGTAGATAAAATCCATAATTTGATATTGGACGGTCAGCGAGTGAAGGTGCGCAAACTTGAAGAGGCTACAGGCTTATCACATGAATTAGTGATTTCAATTTTGCATGAACATTTGGATCTGAAAAAGCTTACCGCAAAATGGCTGCCACGTTGGCTCACAATTGACAACAAACTAATCAGTTGACAATTTCAAAGGAGTGTTTGGAAATGTTCAATCAAAGTCCGAACGAGATTTTGCGCCATATGAATTCATAAAAATAAACCAGAAACCAAAGAACAGTCCATACAGTGAATCGAGGCCGAAGAAGGCCAAGGTAGGTCTGTCGGCAAAAAGGTCATGGCAATTGGCAACCGTTTTTTTTTTTTTTTGGAATGCATGCGGTAGTCACAACGATTACACTGAAAATGGTAAAACCGTCACCGACGGATATAACTCAAATCTCCCGATTTGAATCAAAAACTATCCAATTTGGTCAGGTAAACTTTTCGTTTCCATCAGGCGCACAAGCCCGCAGTCACAATGGTTGAATTGCATGAATAAGGTTCCTCCCTTTTCCAGCATAGTCTCTGGATTTAGTCCCCTGAAACTGTTTCTTTTATTTTCAAACATGGAAGAATGGCTCGGTGGTAAAATATTTGGATTGAATGAAGAGGTCATCTATGAAATAAACGCCTGTTTTGAGGGTCCCGAGAAATCTTATTATTTGGAGGCCATCAACAAAATTGTAGAAGCGTTGGAAGAAGTGTATTGAGCTAAAAGGAGACTTTGTTGAGAAATAAACCATTTTTTTTTTTTGCCGAAAAGAGTGCTTATATCAATTTTCAGGGACTTTTTGACCCGCTCACGTATACCTACATTAAGCAACAACAACAGATAAATGTAGGGCTATTTTTCATATTAAAATTTCACACCAAAATGAAAAATGACCCAAATTCATAAAATTTACTAAATTTTTTGTTGTTGCTTTTTATATAAGTTTTTTTGGGACATTTTTTGCTCAGCGCCCTTTTTTATTGGGCCAAATTTCATATAGCCGATAATAATGACTTTTAAAAACCATCTGTACAAATAATTTATATCAAATTAAGCCGCTCAACTGTAGTTTTTTTTTATCAGCTAATAAGCGATAGACCGTAAGCCGATACCTTATCATTGTTATTATATTTTGAGTGCAACTGTTTTTATGCGTTTTTAAGCACCTATTTCTTAATTTTTATTCTTTATTTAAAACACTTTTGCAAAATACTATAACCCAATTTTGTCCTATTTCACGTAAAGTGGCTTTGGTTTTGTGTAATTTTATAATTCGCAAAGTTTATAGGTATCTAAGTCTTAAATTAAACAAACTTACCTCACCTTTATAACCCAAAGCTAAATCAACTCGAAAAGAATATCAATCTTATCATGGAATTAACAATTTATCACCGTAACGAGTTAATTTATTCGATAATCTCTTCTGTTTATGTAAAGATAACGACCAAATAACATAAACAAATCTAATTAAAGTCAATAAACTGGTTCTTGTTATACAACTTTCGTGTTTGTTCTGAAACCTGATACTTGAAGGGTTCTTTTTACACAACTTAATTGCGCAATCTTTCTCATAAACCAATAAACTGATATTATAGTCTCATTAAATACGAACTTATGTATTTTTTGAAGACTTGATTTATCAAGCTTTTTTGATGAATCAATACAGAAGAATTCCATTCATGGTAATTGTGATTCACATAGAAACAGAAGCAATTCCGTTGATTCTGTTGACTTTTTTCTTGCACATAATTTTCATTAAATAAGTTTAACTTACCACAATTTTAAGTGTAGAGAGGCCATCCCGTTTAACGTAAATGGTTGTCGCTTGTCCTCTGGCTAAGGCAATCTGTTTCAAATACCAAAGAAGAAACAACAAATACAAATTAACCAACTTGTGCTCGAACTAGTTTAAAACAACAATAAGTAATATAAAATGATGCAAGACGAACAACAATTATTATTCTTTTAGACAATGAGGAATTAATATACTTTTTACTTCTTTTCTTTCTCGGCTTCTTCAACTGAATTATAAAATACAGACATTAAAAAAAAACCAATAACACGCGGCACATAGATGTTGTAATTTCACACCAAATTGCTAATTTTTTCAATAAGTTTACTGACCTAAAGACACGGTTTTATGGATTTTCTGTTTGGGTCTATCGATTGAGGAAATTATTGTGCTGTTTGTGTTACCCACTTCTAAATGAAAATTGTTGAACAAAAAATATGAAAAGAAAACGACAACGGCAACAAGCTATCGGTATCGGAAGTTGATGGTAATTAAAAAAGAAAAAGACGAGTCGAGGAAGCCAGAAATGTTTTTTTTTTTTTTTTACTTTTTGGTATCAAGTGTCGAAGACTTTCCACTGACCATTTCATTTGTTTTTAACTCACCTCTGCCTGAAGCTCTTCAAGTGTACAATCTGGTGGCAAACCGGATAGATGTTCGTCTGATGTAATAGCCTTTTGAAGGATGGCATCGGTAGCTTGGCAAATTGCATTGTGTTCTTCCATAGCAGGATCGTTTGTCGATGATTTGTCGCGCATATTATAACCGGCTTTGGAGCGGCTCATAGTTTTCTTTTCTTCCACACAAATAAAAAACCTTTGTTGAAGGTTTACAAACAAAAAAATAATGTACTGTTGTTTTTCTTCAATTTTAAATACAGTATAATATTATTATTTATTTAAAACTTTCTTGAGAGAATATAAAACTAATAAATTATGCAAGCAAACAGCAAAATAAATTTCCGGCTCGCGCTCGACTGACAGATGACAGCTGTTTGAATAGATTCCACAAGCACATCCACAAGCCACAACCCACTGAACTGAAAAAGAAAGGCAATGATGCCAAAACTTATATACTTAAATAATAGAGACTCGAAATCAATAACTGAAAAATGTTCGTGGTAACGGTTTTTGATTTTGATTTTTTTCATTTCTGAGGTGTTCAGTGTTCTATCAAATAAATATTGAACTAATTTTAATGAAACATATATGAAGTTTTTCTCCGTACGAAAAGATTAACCTTTTATTTGAAACTCTGTGATTTTCTGTGCATTTGTGTGAATTTCAGTCTAACGTTCTGTCAAAGTTCATACAAAAAAATAAAATGGCAGTAAATTGCACAGAAAATTACAGAGTTCCAAAGTAAAGGAACAGACATAATTAAACATCATGACTCAAATTAAATAATTTCTTATGAATGGACGCGCATTTTTTTAAAATCTTTTGTACTTTTTCCATTAAAACAAATATACAACAGCTCTATTCTGCTAAACGTTAGCGTGAAAGCTTGTGTTCTTTTATCCGTCGGAAGGAAAAGAATATGAAAAAATTCGTATGAATGTCGATAAAAAAACTAGATTTTCTTGAAAACTTCGAAAATAAATATCGGTTAAGTTTTATGCACTCTGATTGTTGTTTCTCTAGTTGTTGGGGAAATCTTCAACCTATTTGAAATGAAAGATTTCGTTTCTTCGTTTTCCAAAAAAGGTTTTAATTTCCTATAAATAATAAAAAGTTAATTTTATGTTAGTACTTTTCCTTAATTAGCTTACATTTAGTTTTTTTTAGAGACAAATGTATATTTTTATAATATATATCATATAATTTTAGTTTTACGGCCATATTATTCACTCAATACATCCAGATTAAAACTTAAATCTGGATGTAAATCATACAAATTCAATGTAAGTTCATCTGGATTTAAGTTTAAATCTGGATGTATCGAGTGAATAATATGGCGGTTGAATAAGATTATTTTACTAGTTTTAAGTTTTTCTTTAAATTTTTTGGGGAAGGCCACGTGATTGTGTTCGCAGTAAAATGGCGGACTGAGCTTCCGCTCTGTTGCTGTGCTGCCAACGTTGAATTTTTTGGTGTCGGTAACACTGATGACAGAAAATAAAAAAAAAAATAATTTAAGACAAATTGGATGAAACATTCACGTGAATCGAAAGTTTCGATCGAAATCGAATCGTTTAGCAAAACAGAACGATAGTTATGTTTAGGTTTTAGATTCCTTACTTATTTAAAAGTGTAGATATGCAACCAAACATTACGTGAAGTGTGAAAAAGAAAAAAAATATT
This sequence comes from Epistrophella euchroma, assembly GCA_947049315.1. Taxonomy (NCBI): domain Eukaryota; kingdom Metazoa; phylum Arthropoda; class Insecta; order Diptera; family Syrphidae; genus Epistrophella; species Epistrophella euchroma. The sequence goes on along the minus strand of OX346245.1, from coordinate 15,013,993 downwards.
TTTTTTTAGAGCCCTTCAACAAAAGAGCAATATCCCTCTTCTCTCGTTTATTAAAACATTACGTCTAAACCATCACTTTTTGGCAACTTACTGACATTGTTTATCTTTTTTTTTGAAAGCAAATACTGGCATTTGCGATTCATGTATAAATGAAAATAGCATAATTATTTTTATCGAAATTACAAATACATTTTAACAACATCAACTCAAAATAACCTGCTTTTATTTTCGTTATGTTTCGTTATGCAATTTAGCTTATATTTCAGTAGTTGGCACAAACTATAGCTGTCAATTTGACGTTACAGTATTCGTAAATTTCCATATTAGCTGTGTTACTTTATAGTAGAAGTACTCATAAACAGCATTATTGCCACGAAGAAACTATAGTGTCAATTTAAGTTAATTACTTTAGCATAATAGTATGATGCTAATACGAAACGAAGAATTCCATTACACGTTGACTCTAGAGTCATATGACTCTTTTCAAAATTCAATGAGTGCGAAGGTGAAATCCGATCTTTTTTCTCCCTTAACACTCATTCAATTTCGAAAAGAGTCATGACTCTAGAGTCAACGTGTAATAGGGCACATACAAAAAAACAACGAAATCACAAACGAAAAACTTCGTTCTGCTTGTCGTTCTGCGGTACGCTGGAAATTGATAATAGCTGGGTTTTACTGGCTGAACAGAATGATGACGGAGACGGAACTGGAGCCGGAGCTCGGATAGCTGTCAAAATATTGAACACACAAATTCAAAATAACGTACGACACTTTTTGTTATCTCTTCCAGTTCCGTCTGCAGCTCCGGTTCCAGCAGTGTATTCTGTTCAGGCAGTAAGACCTAAGACGTATACTTTACTCCGTCGCTAGTTTAGTTCGCCATTTTCACAAAAGAGCGGATCGATGATCGATCAGCCCTATAAAAAAATTTTATTTTTACATTTGCAACTGATTTGTTATGTTTGTCATACTCGTATTAGAAAGGCGGATTGGCAAAAATTTTCAACTCGCATTTAAATTTTTTTTAAATTCTTTTCTAATAAATAAACTTTATAGCATAAGGTTATATGGGAGAGCCTCCACTAGGCAAACTTTTAGTATTTAGTTGCTCGGTATTGCTTGCAGAACTTTGCTGCCGGTAACTTTCGGAAGTTGCGTTTATAGTGGGCGAGGGCAAGCAACTTTATTTGTTCGGAGTTGCCGGAGTTGTGGGCGAAAGCCTTTAGGGAGTTCATAACTAATCGTGTCAAACTTTCAAGTATGGTTATATCTTGAGAACGCTTTATGTTACACAATTAATCATTTTTCTTTTCTTTATACCTAGAAAACATTTTACTTTTTTAAAATAAGTACTTAGAAAGGACCCCTAGGTTTAAAATGTGATCAGTATTTTGTTGCATTATGGTGAATTTTTCTTTGCTCTGGCGACTGGCCTAAAACAACACTATACGAAATTCCAAACTCAAACACCATATTGCGTACATTAGAAAAACTAAACACAAGCATGTAAAATTTGCTTATACTCGAGATCTGGAGAATCGACCTCATGTCGACAAAAAATTCGATTCTTTTGGTTGAAATGAAAGAAAAAGAAGGAAAAACTTGTCTCAGATCAAAAAGATCAAATATTTTGGTTAAAAGGAAAACCACATTAAATACATCGAAATAACTGTTTTTTAAAGTAGGGCTGAGTTCCAAAATTTATCAGATGCGCATTTACTGCGCAAACTGCGCATCCAAAATTTTTGAGCTGCTTCGATTTAAATTTTTTTGTTTGCATTGCGAAACGTCAGACTCATGCAATGTAATATTTCAACAAAGCATCAAGTTTGCGTTGCTGATGTGTATGAAAAATGAAGGCATTACTTCCGCATCAAAACATTTTCTACATTTTTGAACTCAGCCTAGTTCTCCGACATTTTGCAGAATTGAGACGTCCAACAAGTGAACGTCGATCGATCAAGTGAATCGAACGTTCGATACTTCATTTAACAGAATAGTGTTTAAAATAAATAAATTTGATGGTACAACAGCTCATGAAGAACTAGGGCCTAGTGACTTACAACTCTCAACCATTCCTGTGTGCGTGTCTGCAGGAATGGAGGGGACCTACAGTTTAATGCCGAATCCGAACGGCTAACGAGCGGCACTTTTCTGTGACAGGAGATACTCTTGGAGGATTTGTCAATTCCTCGCAAGAGACAGTAGCCGTTTTTTTTTAATTAAGGCAGAAATGTTGATTTTTTTTTTTATTTTTTTGAAAATAGTTTAAATATTAATTTACTCTAAATACCTTATCTAATCGACAAGTTGTATGTATATTAGCGAACAAATTTTGATTATTATTTGGACAATTTTCGTAGAAATATTGGTATCAAAGTAAACTAGTGAAATCTGTGCCTACGTTCTGTAACTCTGGCATCGATGAAATTGGTCGAGAAACGATGAGAACTGAAACAAATTATATGAGTTTTGTTCCATTTTTCACCGTTTGTCGACTGATTTTTGCTATGTGAGAGTTACAGAACGTAGGCACTGTTTAAATTTAACTGAAAATTTTTACATTTTTATATTTTTTTTTTTTGTAATATAAAATTATTTTTAAATCGGTAAAGATTCTTGTTCTCCTCTCGAGAAATAATTGACTAGTGGTTATAGTTTTGCCTGTCTTTGATAAATTCTCAAAATCTCCACTATTATGCAAAACTTTCTACGACTTTTCCAAATGATTTCGCTGCATTTTAAAAATTCCAAATGGATTTTCAAAAGTAAACATTTTTTTATTCTCTCGGATATCGATAAGTTGCTGCTTAGCACTAAATGCCTAATTATAATAGTAGGAACGGTACGAAGCGAATACAGAAAAATCATATTACGCACCCATAATGACCGAATTGCTCAAATTCGTTAAGTTTTCGCCCACTTTTACTTTCGGATGAAAAGTGCGCTCTCAACTGTACTTGACTTGACAGATTGGAAGAAAACGGATCGTTCATTTTTGACACTAGCATCCGTTTACTTCCGTCTATTATAGTTGAGCCTTAAGTCCAATACTCGTATCATATTCAAAAATTTCCTATTGTTGTTTTTATTTAGTACATATAGTGTGTATAAATAATAAAAAGCTTAATTTTTTGTTCCGCTGTTTTAGCTAAAAACTTTATTTTTTATTTAATTTTTTGTATAATCATTATGTATGGTCTAATATATATAATTATGTAACATTATCATTTATTTGATAAATCTTAAATTTAAAATTAATTTATTTAAATAAATTGTTTGTTATTTATTTTTTATTATTTTTTATTTAATGTAAGTTTATTCATGGACTTTTTTTGGAACCAAAAACAATTGATTTTGCTGTAATTTGTTTTAGTATAACTGTTTTTTTTTTTTTAATATTATTTGCGATATTTACACTATTTCAAATGAAAAAATAAATAAATAATAAAATAAAAAATGCAGCAAATCAGGAATCCTTGGCCGGATGATTTTGTCTAAGTTTGCTAAACGAAAACTATCATCAGTGCCGTGGAGCCTTGAATATTGCCAAATTATAAATAAGTATAATTTATATAAAATTATATTCTCGCAATTTAATGCAGCATAAAGTGACTCCTTTGGCATTACGAAAGGACACCCCAATTGTTTGTTGATTAATTAAATTCAAGTAGCTAAGGGTTGGTTGGTTCGGTTTGCAACAAACCCTCTCTGGTCCTTGCATCCAATAGGTGAACTGCATTTGTGTGTCCCTCCAAATTTTCTCATCTTTTAACTTACACTATGTTTCTCGCTCTATCCCTCTATCGAAATATCCTGCCAAATTCAAATAAGGACTAACAGCAAAAATACAACAGTCCTGTCCAATGTTAACACTGTATATAGTGCTGAAGATTCAGGCGTATGTGGACTCTTGCGCTTCGAGTCATCGTCACAAGTACGTGTGAGTCCTCAGCACGGTAGTGGTATTTTTGGGATGGTTGAAATGCATTTCTGTGCGCACCGTTTTACTGCTGAGGGGTTGGTCAGGCCCAGACAGCAGCCAATGAAGTTGGCAGGAGATTTGGATAAATTCATTGGCAAATGAATGCCTTGTATTTTTGTTGGAGTCATTCGGCTGCAATGGTTCTGAAAAGAAAAAAAAAAAAAAATAGAATAAGACAAAAATTATAGTTAGTCATTATTGAAATTTGTATGTATGTTTAAAATAGGTAGATATGTATATCTTTTAATATGATTTTTTAACGGTTTTTAATAAAGTAACTTTGTTTTTCTCAATCACAAGTTTTTTAAAGAATTTTGTGTTTGTTTTCGAAAAATAGAAGTTTTCCGAAACACGAATGAAACGCATTTTCCAGAGTTGAGGAATGTACCTAACTTCAACGTCAACCTAATGTACCTTTCGTTCAACCTAAACAGAAGTGATTTTGATTATTCATCTTCCTTTTTAAACAAAATAAGTGATGATGGAGTGCTAGAAATCTCCATTTGTTCTCTACTTCATTAAAGATAATTAACAAGCTGAAAATATTAAATAGTTGCTAAGTACCCTTTATCAATTTAAGCCTCTTGGACAGTATTCAAAGACGAGCCTTTAAATTGATTGGAGATAGAAACATTATAGATTCATTTACATCCCTCTTTTCCTATCTCTCTCTCTCTCTTTTATCGTTATTTTTATGGTCAGTGATCTAGTGAAATAGCTAGTTGCATTCCCCCCCCTTAAACAATTCAACCGTAATACTCGCGCTTCTACGAACCATCCGTTTAGTTTACCGTTGAGCCCAATTTCGGACGTACTTTCAAATACCAGGGATTCGTTCTTTAGCCGTACTACGCGAATGTGGAATCCGCTTTCAAGCTCTGTCTTTCCCTCTCATTGTGATATTCAGAAATTCAACACCAATGTACACCGACATCTCCTTTTAAATCCCATCCTCCTTACCTAATGCTCGCACTGTGTCTCTGACATAAGGGTACCGAAACCCCTTGAGTGCGCGTGAATTATAAAAAAAAAATATTCTCAGCAATAAATTTGGGTTCGATTTAATGCGTGACAGAACGTAGTTTATTTCAAGTGAAAAAATTAATTTTAAAACTTGAAATCAAATAGAATACTCTACTTTTAAGATATATTTCACCTCATCCTGCTTTTTTATATATATCTATTTCAATAATCTAAAGATTAGTTCTTGTATTGATGGGTAGATGGATTTTTAATGCATATGGTAAGGTAGTGTGAACTAAAGAGTGAAGATCTTGTTTGTTCTATTATTACGATCTGGGGTGGGGCCTATTTCACCAAACACTTTTCACTTTGCAAATGTTCACTTATTCTTTGCAAATTTTATTTCACATAATACTGCGTTTTCATTAGAGCTGAAATGAGGTAATTTGGCAAATTACAAAAAAAGTGTTCACATTTCAAATTTCGTAATTTTGTTTGACGGTCCAGATTGTCAGTCGCTTTGTTCTTGTTGTTTTTACATTGAATTCTGTCATTTTAAATGGGATCCACTTTGAATGGATTCCATTTGGGTGTGTTCATAAAAGTTTTACGTAATTTCCTACCGAATTTGTTTGAAATTTCCTCATTTGCAAATCTGAATTTGTATGGGAAATGAGTTGATTTTGAATTGAATTTGTAAATTTTGAACGAAATTACCTCATTCGCTCTAATAAAAACGCAGTAACGCAAATTTGCAAAGAAGAAATTATTGAAATAAAAAGTTGAAAAGTTTTCTTCTTTGCAAATTTGCAAAGTGAAAAGATTTGTTAGTTTGAAAAAATATTGTACTTTTCTTTTCACCAAGCTTTCAAAAGTTTTTTAGTAATATGCAAAGAGATATTTTCATTTGCAAATAAGCGTTTGTTGTGAAAAGTTGTCGGAAAGTAATAATAAAAAAAATAATAATAATCGTTTTAGAACAAATAAGTAAATATTAAATAATAGTGATCAAAGAGTTTTTAAGTTAAGATTTGTCAGCAGGCATGGTAAGCATGCTTTAAATACAAATTTAGTTTGTGGCCCAGATCGATCTTTCTATGCTGTAAACGTAAGCTGGCCAGGTACCGTGCAATGCAGTTTGCTAAAGTCGTATGATTAAAAATATCATCTGCAGTGTATCTGGTGGAGTAAAAAGTTGAGGTCAATGCAGAATATCGACCATTCCCTTATGCAGTGTTTATAACACCACTAAGGACAAATACGACAGATCCAGTGGAAGAGAGATTTTTCAATGCAAAATTGATCCAAATGGATCAAGTTTTACATTGCAACTTTGCAAAATACGAATTTAAAAGCAAAGTTTTTTTTTGTAATAAGCGGGTGAAACACTTTTATTGTCCACTTTTCAAAAAATGGTCTGAAAAATTGAAAAGAGAAAAGTCTTTTCACTTTGCAAATTTTGTGAAAATCATCGCACTTTTAATTTGCAGGAAATTATTTCCAAAGTGAAAAGTATTTGGTGAAATTGGCCCCTGATCCAGGTCCGATCATGTAGGTAATAACAAACCTATGAAATTTGTGTCGTGATATTTTCTCTCTTGGCACTCAAGAAAAAATTAAACCTGTTTGACAATTTCAGTTAATTAGGGCGAAAGAGGTAGTTTGGAAACAGTTTCATTTCTCATAAAAATTTAAATTGCCAAATGAAGTAATTCCTACGAAATTGGCACGAAATTCGGTAGGAAGTTACGTAAAAACCTTATGAACACATCCAAATGGAATCCATTCAAAGTGGAACCCTTTTAAATGTCAAAATTCAATGTATAAAAAACAAAAATAAGCGATTGACATTCAATAAAATTCCAAAAATTAAAATGGGCTGTCAAACAAAATAAAGAAATTTGAGATGTGAAACCTTTTTCTGTATTTTGCAAAATCACGTTCTGTGATACAAATGGCGGCTTCGTAAATTTCTAAATTGTAGTGTAGCTTTGATGATATTATGAAAACCCTACGAACACACCCAAGTGGAATTCAGTCAAAGTAGAATCCATTGAAAATGATAAATGGTCTGTCTGTTTGATAAGGAGACATTTCTTAAAATTTTTCACAATTTGACAATTTTAATAGTACATATTTTGGCAAATTATAGAAAAAAGTGTTCACATGTAAAAATTAGGTACTAATTTTGTTTGACAGTCCAGAATGTACATCGCTTGTTTTCGTTGTTTTTATGCATAATTTTGTCATTTGGCCAGTTTATATTTCAGACATATCGGAGGAATCCGTATTCTTAGAAATATAAACACAATTCCTCAAACAAATTCCTCAGTTTTGCTGTCAAAAAACTGAGGAAGATTTTTTTTTTTTTGATTCGGTGCTCAAATATTTTCTGCCGCATTAAATAAAAAAAAAAAGTGTTTCTGAGGAATCTTGTTAATGCTCCTGCTCTTTCAAAGTGACGGAAGAAAATTACTGAGCGCTCCGAAATATAAACTGACCAATTTTAAATGCGTTCCATTCGACTTTTAATGTATTGCATTCGGATATGTTCTTAAAATCTGAAATTACCTCATTTGGAAATGCGAATTTGTATGGGAAATAAGATGATTTCGAATCGGATTTGGAAATTTTCAACAAAATTGCCTCATTTACTCTAATGAAAATGTAGTATAAGTCACAAAACATCAATACCTAAAATTCGATCGAAAAGTAAACAACAAAAACAAGCTTCATGAACTTTATAGCGGTTGATAATTACCACCCTTTAGTCCCTATTTAAATTTAAATTGCGACTTCTCGCAACGCAACGTTACGAGTTACGAATATGGTTTTGTAGGGATTTCACCCAACAGACCAAAAATATGGGTGCATGCATAGTGCAATCTATTGTGAAGGAAAAGAGTAGTGAAAAGCTAAAATCTTAAATAAATAAAATAAATAAGATAAATAAAATAAATACAATAAAAAAACATTAAATAAAATAAATAAAAACAGTAAAATAAATAAAATACATAAAATAAATAAAATAAATAAAATAAATAAAATAAATAAAATAAATAAAATAAATAAAATAAATAAAATAAATAAAATAAATAAAATAAATAAAATAAATAAAATAAATAAAATAAATAAAATAAATAAAATAAATAAAATAAATAAAATAAATAAAATAAATAAAATAAATAAAATAAATAAAATAAATAAAATACATAAAAACAATAAAATAAATAAATAAAATAAACAAAATAAATTAAATGAATAAAATAAATAAATAAAATAATTAAAATAATAAAAATAATAAAAATAAATATAATAAATGAAATAAACAAAATAATTAAAAATAATAGAATTAATTAAAAAAACACAAGCAGATAAGATAATTTTAGTCTTTTAATTAAATCAATAGTAGGTCTACCTATAGAAAGTGGAAAAAAAATATTTAGTTTTCTTCTCTCTAAGACATCAATAACAACGTTGAAAATGAAATGCTCTTGAAAACAGACTTCAAGGTGTATAGGAAGGAAAATTTTCAATTACTTTCCTGAATCACTTAAGGCCAAGCAAGCAATATTACGTAACTTAATTACAAACAAAACTTAAACAATCAAATACAAAAAAAAATCAATTGCATTTTGTACAAAATTTTAACTTTTGTCTGTGTAGGAAAATAAGAAACAACAAACAAAAACAGAAAAAGAAATAATTTAGACTAAATAAATAAATACATCCCTTCACGTCACTCCCTTAAAACCGAAAAACACCTCATCACAAATCACTCTAGACTCGCATGTGTTTTCTTGATTTTTCTATTAGAGAATTCTAGGTATACTAACGCATATAACTTATTGTCTGTCTGTCTGTCCGATGTATTTTTTAAACATAAAAAGTAAATACAAGGCGCATGTATCTATGTAAGCTTTCCCTCATATATACAATATACATATATTCATATATGTATGTATATAATGTACACCAGGAGATTACGTATATATTGGGTTAATGATGCATAAGCACACGGCATCTCATCCTCGAGCGAACAGAATAGAACGTAAATTACAAAAATAAATCGCGCGTCTTTCTCTCAGTGGCCTGGGCCAGATAAAAACGTCTCTCGAATCTTCTGTGGCCGAATTTACGACAAATAGAAAAGACGGCACGATAGCTTTGTGATCTTGTGGAAAGGAGGCAGAGGCACCTATTCCTATTTTTGTCTCCTAGAAAACGAAGACAAACCATGTCGGGATAGAGATAGATTAACTTAAGCAAGGTATAGCTCGGCATTAGTTAGTGTTTTCTTATTAGGCACTGGCGATCCATGTTTTGTCTTCATGATCAGCAGTCAGCACCGGCTGTGGATGTGGTTAAAAACAGTCCATAGGTCCTCATTTGTGAATCCAACCATAAGATTAATTTGTAATTTTTTTTTATATTGTACCTACAACACCAAGTACATGATATAATTAGAGAAAGTCTGAATATTGTAAGACATCAACCAAAAGGTTACATCATCCCATCACCAAAACAACCAAACGACGACAGACGACGACGCCGAAAACATATAGAAGCGAACGGCAACGGTAGCGGAAAAATCTAATTAAATTTCGAGGAGATGTTTTGATTTTTGCATGCTGTTTTGGGATGCAGAAATCTTATTTTAGAATATTACTGAATTGACGCAGACTATAAAGATTAAACAAAAAAAGCTATGAAATTCAAGATGGACATTTTAAATACAAAAAGCACTTCGGCAATGTCAAAAGAAAGAATAATACATTTTATTTTAGTAACAAGAAAAGGAAATTTTCCATTTGTAACAATAAAAAACAAATAAAACTTTAATTTTACGATGACATTCTAAGAAAAAAACCAAAATTTTATTAAGTGCAATCAAGCTGAAATGTAAGAGAAAAAGTTATTCGGATTAATTCTCGAATTGAAAAATTATCGAAATATGTACATTTTTTCACGAGTTCAAAAATCTCAAACGTACACATATATACATATAGACCCTGTTTAGATTGGGAAGATTGAAGCCGGTATCACGGCAATTTGTGGGAAAGAGAAGTGCGGGGTGAAGGGTTTCGTGCAGCGCGAAGAAAACATAAAAACCCGACTAATGAGTATCATTTGTTGTTGTTTCAATGGCCGAAATTTCGAAATTGTTGTTGTATCAATTTATTTTGAGGCGCCTCAAAGTTTATAATCTAAACACGACGACCCTCACCAGTCCACATTCAATTTTCCCAATCTAAACAGGGTCATTCATACATGTACATATTTCGAATAGAAAAAAAATAGTAACTCTTTCGGGATGTTTCGTTTTTGACAATGAATCCAGAGGCAAGTTATTAGAAAGAACTCCCGATTTTATTTTGAAAATAAGCCAGGAAAATTAATATAGGTAAAGTTTTCTCCAATTTTTCTCAGTTAATCGCATTTTAGGAATTTAAAAATGTATACGAAATACGTTACTTTCAGTTTTTAAGGATTTTGATCGAAGTGGGCGAAACTGTTAACAAAAAATAAAAAATCGTTGCATATACTCACACACAGCCAGAAGTGTCGGACCATTATTTTAGGTTTGATTAAAATTTTAATATTAAGTTTATCTAGTAACGGGCCCAGAAATGTTCGAAATCATAAATATGTGTTAGTTAATCGTGTTAGTTCCGTCTCCTCATGACACAAAGGCATTCACATTACACATATTATTGTAATGACAATGAGCAAATTTGTATGTGCATCAACTTAGCAAGTCACTTTTTCCATTGTATATTAAAAAGTATATAGTAATTAGTTGCTACTTATTTGCTAATTAGTTACGCAAAAAAAAATTAATTGCTCTGTTGGTTTGTGTAAGAATGGGTGTCCTGCTAAGTTGACGTCAACTTAACAGCTCAACTTTTTCAAAAACATAGATAAACGGTCCGGGAGTGGATATATATTGAAACCTACTTAATTGCTAATTGCATCCCGGAACTTTGCTTGTGCAATCAAAAAAGTAAATATGTAGACTTAATTCGCAAGTTCATGCTTCTGACAAAAGAGGGGGATGATATGACGTAATTGTATCAAAAACTGAAGAGATAAAATACTAGCAAAGCAATAAGATTCCCAACTCTAAATATTCCCCGGGAAAAAATCTTCGGGAGACGTATTCTTTCGAGAGAAGAATATGTACTCATATTCCGAATTCCCCGGTAGAAAATCTGGGAATGAAAGTTCTGAACAACGTTGCCGCAGTGGCACGATCGTGCTTTTTTGACACGATAATTTCCTCGTGACACGCTGGCATGAAAAAGTTCAGTATGGCACGTTTTTTTATTCCCATTATTTTACTTAAAATGAAGCAAATTTCAACAAAACTTAATGAAAATTGGTCCTAATTTCGTGAAAAGTAGTAATAAACACATAATTTTTGACAACACTCTATTCGTGCAAATGATTTCCATTGAGTTTTCTTATACCCCGTAATAAAATTGATTACAAGTTTTTCAAGAAAATAGAAGAATTTGTGGTTTTTTCATGTGGTACAAAAATTGGCACGTTTTTTCAGAAAATATGGCACGTTAATTTTATTTCGGGCGGCAAACGCTGGTTCTGAATGTTCGGAACAGATTTTAGTATATTTAACTTTGACATATAGATCAATTAGTAGAAGAAAAATGAAATTTATTCGCAGGGAAACATTTTCCCGGGAATTTTCATTTAAAATTGGGTTGTATACGTTTACGTACATTGTACCAAACACTTTATAGGTGTTTTGTAGTGAATTTAATTATTAAACATTTTTATAGATATTAAAAACGGATGATGAGCCTATAATTTCCAGCGTAGTATTGACCACTTTAGCGACTATACCACGGTGTGCGTTGTTCCCTTTGTTGAATTTTAGCAAATAAATCATTTGCTATTATATGTACGTACGTGTGTTAAATATCTTAAAATATGTGAAATATTGGTATGTACTTTGATATGAAAGGGATTGAAATTCGGATAGTTTTTTAGAATTTTTTTTAAAACTCATGTTTCGAGCTCAAATTAAAAGGGCTTGTGTCAAATAGTACATGTAACAAAGTTAGAAAAACTAGATTTAAAAACTAGTTTTAAAAGTAACCATTCTGTTTTAATATTGATTTCATATTTTTTTTAAGAATTTGGTCAAAAAAAAAAATAATGTTCAAAGTTTTTGACCAAAAAGCTAAATGGCTTGGCCGAGCCAAGAATGCATCGTGTGATTGGGCTTGGCCGAGCAAGCACGTGCGTTGGAAATCAACGAGCCAAATTGGCTCTATGCAATATGTCTCCATTACGCATAGCTCATTTAAAAAATTGTTTTTTTTTTTGTTGCTACATTTGAATCTAAAAAACCTAATATAAAGTTAAAAACCCTGCTCCCAATACAGGAAATCGTAAAATACACTTATACTATGTTTCCACCGAAGTCTTATACTACGTTTCCACCGACCACAAAACCGAGATTTAGGTAGATTTGCCTAAATCTTCTTCAAATCCCGAAGATTTACCATACAAATTTATTTCCTAAATCTCGAAGATTTCAAACAAATCTTCTCAAATCTTCATAGGTTCAATAGATTTAAAACTCGAACAGGCCTATATTTTCTTACACTGCGAATGCATTCACTGGAAAGTGGACATACACGAAACTTTCTGCCTCACTTCAACTTTATTAGAAAGAACGAAACAACATCTGCAAACTGTCAAAATAAATCTACTTTTTAATCTTTTTGTGCAGTGGAAACACCAAATACATTTATTTAATCTAAACTGAGATAAACTTTCGGTGGAAACGTAGTATTATCTCAGTTTAGATTAAAAAATCTATTTATTGTTTCCACTGCACAAAAAGATTAAAAAGTAGATTTATTTTGACACTTTGAAGATGTTGTTTCGTTCTTTCTAATGACGTTTAAGTGAGGCAAAAAATTCCACTTTCCAATGAATGTATTCAGTGAGAGAAAATATGGGCATTGGTTCGAGTTTTAAAACTATTGGACCTATGAGTATTTAACAAGATTTATTTCAAATCTTCGAGATCTAGAAAATAAATTTGTTTGGTATCGGGATTTGAAGAAATTTTCAGGTTAATCTACCTAAATCTCGGTTTTGTGGTCGGTGGAAACGTAGTATTATACACTTTTGGCCAAAAAAACAGTACAATCTTTTTTGTGTTAGTCCCCTTTCACACGAACAAACAAGTTGATGGAGATTTTTGTTGACGTTTTCTTTCAATATCCTTAATAATATCTTGTACCTTTCACACGAAGATACAGAATTGGAAGAGATTTGCTGTATTTTCCTACCTTGGTTAAACGCACACAAACGTAGTGTGAAAAAGTACGCCAAAAAAATCTCCTGTATTTGTTGACCGGGGAGACTTTGTTTACCACTCTTTCTTCCTGCCTTTTTCGCAAATGAACTGAATGTTGCTGGAAACTCAGTTTGCTCGTCCGAAAGGGGTAACATCAGTAATATTGTTCCACGGAAGCACTAATAATCTCGCAAACCAAAATCTCGATAACGAAATCTCACATTTTTTTAAAAATCTCGAAAAAATAAGCTTTTAACAATTTCGCATTAACATATCGTAACCAAAAATCTCGCAAATATCAATCAAAATTTCCCATACCGTTGTACGTTTATTGCGGAGCAACGGAATTGCGTGAGTGAAACAGAGGCCACAAGTAGGGAGTTGACATTAATTAGGTACTTCTAAGCCGCGAAGCCGTTAACCCAAGGTAGGTACTATTGTCTGAAAAAACTGATGACATAAATACCTGTCTCATTCTTGCAATAAAGTCAAAAATTTGCTTTGGTCGTAGTATATTTATTTCAAGACAGCGAGATTTTGAAAAGCCGGGTCTTTTAATTGCGAGATTATGAGACTAATGTCGAATTCCTTTTAACAAAATATTAGATTTTTTTTCCAAACAGAATCAATACAAAGAATTTGTCCAAAAAAAATCGATTTTTTCTTCTAAATGAATCGAATTTTTTGGTAAAAGGAATTCGTCATAAGAGCCCACAGCAATGAATGATAGCAACAATTCACTGGTGTTTCGAGATAGATCCTTACTTTCTTTATGCAAATAATGCAAGTCTTGCATGCCGTGGTTGGGGCCTTTGCAGATAATGCTGCATTGAAAATGCGTTTTTTTTTCGAAAGCCCAGATAAAAGGTATAGCACTTAAAAAATTATATTTTATAAAAGAGCTGAGTACCTTAGATATGAATATGGCGATCCAAGACCTCTTAGGTGGGGCCTTCTGTATGCAAGACGCACTAAAAAAAATGCAAAAATGTGATAGCAAAATAATTCTTGTTCCCAATGATGTAGTGGTCTCTTCTCATCACCAAAATGAGGTTCCAAGACTTTTTCCATGAGCCCATCTGTCTGCAAGACTTACTCAAGACTTCTACTACATTTTTTGCATTCTTAAAAATAGGAATTTGTTTTTTTTTTTCAAAAAACTGGGGGAGACAGGAGTTGCCTATACCATTGTTTTCTTGGAATTATTCCAGGAATTATCTCCCAAAAGATAAAGCACGAATTATAGGGGACACCCTGTGCATAAGATTATTTTATGTGTTTATGTGTTTGACTTTTATGAAGGGCTCTTAGTTTAAAGGTTCTTAAGAAAATTGGGAAAAAGTTCTGAGCAAGTTCAGTCTTCAATATGCTGGTTGAATTTTGAATTGACTTTGCTTTAAATTCCATCTTTAGAACGTTGTGTTTTGAAATATTTAAAAGATTTAAAAATACAGTACTCGTACGCATATAATCACTGACTAAAATCCTATTTCCTTTGTCGAAGCTACAACCATAAAGGACATCGATTGATGATTCAGTATAAGCGCCTTTGTCTAACATCGACATTAAAAGAATGCACATATTTTCATAGGCCACTACTGCCAATAAACAAAACCCCATTCAGTTCTCAGCCAAATTAAATAACCAGCCTCTGGCCAATAATTTTTTCCTATATAGAGTCAATGTCCCCAGATGACCTTCAACTGATTGAAATCCCCTCAAAGTGATGACAAAAATACAAAAAAAATACAAATAAATTGTGCCAGTTAACCACCTGTTTAGATGTTGTGTTCCGTAAAAGCCTCTTTTTTTCTGGGCAAAATATCAACTGGCAACCATTTCCGTAATCAGCTGTTCGCACTAACTCGACCATTGAGTGCGTTATTCATTCACAATCCATCGATAGATTCTGACGAGCGATGCTATCTTAAGGATAATGCCAAGAATTTTAACGAATGCAGCCAGAAAGGCACACGCCTTAAACAACAACAATAACCACGCAAGTGGTGGATGATTACCAGACCAGACCAATCAGCCAAGAAGCTTACGCATTAAGATATGAGAATCACGTGTATATACGAGTATATGTGTCATCGCCACTTCGTCACTCACTCACTCACTCACTCACTCACTCACTCACTCACTCACTCACTCACTCGACCGGCCTGAATTAAATTCAGGAAAGTGGCCAAAAATTTGATGTGTATTGGTGCAATGTTGTGATAGCTTCCAGTGACTTGTGCCAAAATTCTCTGAATTTTGTTTGGCGTTTGAATAGAACAAGCTAGTAAATTATCTCTTGTTGGCTAAGTTCTTGGCAAATCTTCCATTCGGTTTGTATATGAATTAAGAAAGAATAAACGATGTGTCCAAAATTTCAGCGTTTATGGCTAAGTCTACTCTCGAGGATGAATTTCAATGAAAAGTTAGTCTTTTTGCTGCAAAAGTGGCGAAAGGGGTTCCTTATTCACGAGGCAGCCAGACAGATTGGCGCCTTTTCATCTTCTTTTTTTTTTTTGTTCATTTACTTGGCCCAATCCACTGTGTTGGCTCTTGTCTACGTTGCATTGCGTCAAAATGCGCTACTGGCGGCGCGGAGATGTTTTTCTTGGCTTTAGTCGAGGACTACTTTATATGCCGCCAACCAACTTAACTATAAGATGTGTATATGACTGTTATTTGTTCCTGTTTCATATTGTATTTCTTTTTTTTTTTTTTTTCAATAAAACAAAATATATTTCACTTTGTGACATCCTTTTTAGGGGAAAATTTATGTCCTCATATGCGGACGAGTGCAGATTGCTATTTCCTTTCACATGACAAAGCCATGGGGGGCGTACTTAAAGTAAAATGAATCAAATAAGGCATGTTGCGCGGATGAGATGGGGATTTTACCAACATTTCCTAAGCTTATAACAATTTTGACTTTGCTTAAGCTTAATTTAAAGTTGTTGAGTTTTTCGTGCTTAATTCACAAACCTCTATACAAAAATTTTGAATTAGCAAAAAACTAGTAAAAATGGGTTCATTCAAAAAAAAAATACGTATACGACACAGTGACCTTAAATACATACCTATTTTTAACAATGATAATTAAGTAATTGTTTTTACTTTTCACAAAGTGCACACCTGGTTTCTTGAAAAAAAATTGAAACCAATTTAAAACATGATATATAAAGGGAAAAAACATAAACATAAATTAGACCATCTCTATACGCTCTTCTTACGAAAGAATTATTATCTTATAAGAAATAACGAATATATTCACATCACCAATACCGCTACAATACCGATATGTTCTTACTCTGGTTGCGATGCATAGAATCGAAAAACATAAACAATATTGAAGTGGTGTCAGTGTTGGTATCGGAGTGGCAATGTGATCATAAAGGGATTAGAGGGAGAATGTTTATACTTCTTAGTTTATAGGTTTTTCACAAAAAAATTTCACTTTTGATGTTAAGAATCGAGAATTTAATATTTTGGATTCGTTTAAACATTTTATGCAAAGGTTATCTATAGCGTGAAGTGGTCAAGGCATGGTTTTTCAATTTACCTCATAATAAGCCTTAAGGGCATAAAAATACTATAAAGTGGTTGGTTATACCACCAAAAATGTTTGATTTGACACTATCTACCTATAAAACCGTATACTTCTTATCTGGTACGTCAATGAGGTTATTTTATGGCGGGATCTTCTACTATAAGATATTGTCAAAAATTGTCACCGACCTAAAATAACAAACTCGTTTTCGTAAAAGATAATTATTATCTCTTGATATCGCATAGAATTTATTATTTACAAGTTGCTATAGTTTACATAATGTAAAAGGCACGACTGGGTTGCATGAACTTGCGTTTGTAGTAAAAGTGTCTTCGAATTTTAAAGATTGAGAGCAATATACATAAAACATAATTAATAATTATATTTTTTTTATCGATTTTTTAAATTAAAGAATGAAAATTTGAATAATTTCAAAACAATTCATCTATCCGTTTTTTTAAATCCAAAAAATATATTTTTGAAAATATTTATATGCAGTATTATTGTAACTTTTTCTTTTTATTATTCTAACTTGATGGAACCTCCTAAGTAAAAATTTTGGCTATGCGAAAAATCGCCCAAAATCTAAAAATCAGAAATCGCCCAAAATTATTCTTGGGCGATTCTTCATTTTACACTATTTGGGTGATTTTTCATAATGAAAGATCGCCCAAAAATTTTAATTGCAAAATCGCCCAAAACAGTTGTTTTTTTTTATGAAAAATCACCCAAAATATTTTTGGCAAAAAAATGTAAATGAGGAATCACCCAAAACATTTGGGCGAACTTGAAAAATGCAAGAAAGCCCAAAAACATATTTTCAAAAACACCAAAAAAATAATGAAAAATCGCCCAAAAATGAAAACAGAAAAAAATTTATTTTGATATATACAGTGGTTGTCCAGTAAAACGAATGCCGATATAACGAATGATCGATATTACGAACACTTTTTTCAAGTCCATTAGGTATTCTATATAACGAACAAATAACGAATTTCAGAAAATAAAAAAAAGTAAAAATTACAAACAACAAATTTGAAAGAAACTCTTGACTGTAAATGTGTTACTATCTACTTATATGTATGTTTATGATAATTTTTTCCATTACTCAAGTGTTTTTTTTTTTTTAATTTCAAATTTTCGTTCGCTATGCACAAACGTTAAAATAACGTAACGGATTTTTCGTCGCATTTTGTGTTGTTTCTTAAAGAGTCTGGTGACCTTGTCAAACCGTTTAAGACGAAATTAGCTGAAATAATAAAAGAAAATAAACTCAGCTATGATGCAATTTTCAATGCGGATGAAACTGGGTTGTATTGAAAAATGCTATCAGACACTACATACGCTCACGCTGGCGAAACGAGTGCTCCTGGTAGAAAAATTTATAAGGAACATCTTAGTTTTCTCGCGTACTCAAATGCTCCAGGTTTAAAGAAAATTTAATGAAAATGGTAGCTCAGAAACTGAAGTTCAAAGAGTGAGTCATTACAAAGCTGTCGGAAATTTTGACAATTGTATCCAATATGCAGAACAAAATAGCATTGAAAACTCTTAAGTCTTAGTTCTTAGGAGTTTACGGGCAGAGGCATTCAATCATAACATTAAACGCCCAAAAAACAAATGCATATTGACGTGTTTTTTTTCCTAAATATGAGCACAAATATCTGTATGTACTATTTATGTACATAATTTGAACAAAATTAATAAATGTTTTCCTCACACGCGCGCCGTACGCGCTGCCGCCCGCGCTGCAAACGGACACACCCGCGCCGTATGCGCTGCACCCACGCTGCACCTCCCCCCCCCACCCCCCGCGCCCCTGCGTTCAAAACTTTGTTTTATAAAATTAGTAAAATCATTATCATTACAAATCGCGACACCATGACTGTTCTAAAAAAAACATTAGGTTCTAGAATTATGTCTCTTTAAACCTATCGTATCTCAATAGATATTATGAATTATGTCAACAAATCGAAATCTTTTAAAATCACTCACCAGGTTAAAATGCCATGAAGCAGGGTTCACAATTTTTAATAATACAAATACAATAACAACTTCTTAAATGCTTTTAATTAATTTGAATAATTATTACTTCTCTACGGCTCGTTTGAAAGCAGAACGAATTCTGCTTACAGCGTTTACATCAAAGTTATGTGTGGAGAATTTTTTATTTTGGTCGAATTTTCATTATGAAAAATCACTCAAAAACAAAAATGAAAAATCGCCCAAAAATAAATGAAGAATCGCCCAAATCAGTTTTTAGGTGATTTTTCATTTTTACATTTGGGCGATCTTGCGTTTTGTTATTATTAAAAAAAAAAAGAAATTCGGCGATTATTCATTTTAAATTTTGGGCGATCTTGCATTCATTTTTTGGGTCTTCTTTCATTATGCAAGTTCACCCAAAAATTTTGGGCGATTTCTGATTTTTAGGTTTTGGGCGATTTTTCGCATAGCCAAACATTTTGATCAAAATCGGTCGAGCGGTTAAGGAGAAAGCCGAAAATAAAAAAAACTGTTTTATGGCAGGTACCGTTAATAGCGGTTTTTGATAATTTTTTTCACCAAAATGTAGACCATACCACCACTAGTACACACAAAAATTTACAAAAAAAGAAGTTTAAGTCGTTTTTTAAGCTGAACTAAAATCTCGATTTTCCAACTAGTGAACACCCAAAAATCTTATGCTCCAAGTTTGAAGAAAATCGCTTTATGGGCTTAGGCCGTAGGCCGTGGACATACACATAGACATACAGGTAGATAGACGGAATTGCGGACCCACTTTTTTCGTGTTCTGATGCAAATAATATTGTATTCCTAATTTCAAAAACTTTTTTTTTTTTTATACAAAAAAACTAATTAAGGAATACCAACAATTGCTTTTTGAAGAACTAGTGACATTTTAACAATTTTCCATTAACAATTTAATTTTATTAATAAACTGATAGTTAGTATCTTTAGTGCTTAGCATCGTTATAGCCTTGAACTTCAAGAAGAAATTGATCCAGTGCGTCTACAGAAATATATTTATGAATCTCGATTTTTTAATATTTAAGTATGTTTGAAATAATTATATCGTTCTTATCAAAATTCTTATGGCATATATCAATTTGACATATAAAATATTTTCCATTTACAGCATATTGAAATACAAAATTATGGTTTTTAAGAATTTTGAAATTTTCGTTTCACAGAACTTTGAAAATCTATACTTTCTGACTCTGTGTAATAGTTATATTCATATTATACTTGTGCATAGAAATGTAGACTTTCAAATTTTAAAGAGGAAGATTTTACCCTTCCTCTTCGAAATTTGACAAAAAATTAAAATTTGTTTAAGATTACGAAAATAAAACTCAAACAAATAACGCACAGTATTGCATTACATCCTAATGTGAATGAAAAGCCCTCACGAAATTTCCAAAGAAATGTTTTGGACTGAAAATCATAGATAGAGGAAATGTCTACCTGATGTCGAGAAAGTTTTTTTAGGGGTTAAATTAATTTATTTGTTGAAATCAAAATACAATAAACTTAAAATGTTTTCAGGTATATATTTGCATTTCAATTGACTAAAGTGATTTTTATTAAATTTAATTGATACAAATTTTTTGAGCTCACCCAAGTGGATTCTATTCAAAAATGGAATCCATTGAAGCAATTGTACAAATTTTACGAACCTATAAAATCAGGAACTAAAAAATTTAACAAAAAAATAAAAACAAGTGGTTAACAGCCAAATTAAATTCAAAAATTCATACGAAATTAGTTAATTTGAGATGAAAACACTTTTACTGTAAGTTACGAAATTACCTTATTTGGTTTTGATGAAAGCGTTATTATTGAACATTTTACTTGCTCTATATATAGGGCAAATATTGGCTTTCATGCAAAAAAAAAAAAAAAAACACCCTTTTACGGCAGATATTTTTATAGACTTTTTTGATTCTTATTTTTTACGACAAATAAAACCTGTGTTCCAAGTTTCATAACTATACTGTTATTAGGTATTCCGTAATAACTAACTTTATTTGCATACGAAAACACTTAGGGGCAGTTATGTACAGTACAGTCGTGGTTCAAATTTTGATCCGTGGTTCTGGAATTTTAATTCACCCATTTCGGCGCGTTAACTGAGGTTCAACGATGGTTCAAGGTTCAAGTATGTGATAATAGTTTTAACAGAGTAAATATGAACAACCTAATCGCTTGAGAACAATAGACAGAATGAAAATTTATTAAAAATATTTTCTCTAAACAACAATAGCTTCGTTCGTGTACTTTCTGCACCAAAATTTACAGTCTATCAAATATTGAGGAGTGGGGATGAAATTCTCTCAGAGAGAAGTAAAACTGCGAAATAGTACACGAATGCTTTGAACAAATAATTTTTACCGGTTTTTTAACGTCAAATATTTGAAAACAAAAAAAAATAAATATCGTAATCATTTCTTTGAAAAGATTTTCAAAATAAAATAAAAAAGTAAGAAAAAGTTTATTTACTACATTAAATTAAATAAAACAGAGGAGTATAAGAAAAGAGATGTTCTGGCAAATATCAAAGTGACTTTTGACTGAACTCATATTTCTGCCCGAAGAATTTCTTTGGGCTGAAATTAGCAGAAAGGGGAAATAATTTACTCTCTCGAAAGCGCTCTCTTCTGCAAAAAACTACACATTTTTTGCGTAAACGAACACAATTTGCGTTAAATTTGTAGAAATTCGTAAAAATTCGTAGATTTGGGGAGTACGCGAACGAACCTAATATATCGAAACCTTAATACTTATTAATTTTGATCGCAAGTATAAACATATCAAGTACTTTAACAAATAGTTAAGTAAATGCCTCGCTAAACCTCAGTTAATCCGCCGATATCGGTGAATTAAAAATTCTGAACCACGGATCGACAACTGGCACTTTCGCAGTTTAAATAAATAAATAAAAACTTCTCGTTTTTAAATTGCACGAACGGAAATAAATAACAAGCCGGATAAGAATATTTTTTTCAGAATCAGCAACACAACAAACACAAAACACATTGAAAAATAAACAAACCCTAACCGTTTGACTTGCTTTCTGGTAAGAAATTCTAAAATTTGACGTGGGAGAGCTATTCAGAGTTTAAATATTTTTGCAGAAAACGAGGAGAAGATAATTTTTAAACTGAGATAGAGACAAAAATATTTTGCTACAACATGATTTGATTCAAAATCAGTCAGATAGTTTTAATTGTTTATAAATCAGGAGTTACTGCTATCAAAAAAACTTCTGTGCAAGTGGCCCTAAAAGTTTCTAAAAAAAATAAGATAACTGTTTCTTTAAAGAAAAAATTACCATATTTGTTAACATACATTTAAAGACGTTCCTTACATAAAATCAATTTCTTCGAGCAGCTTTTGCTGATTTTTAATACAGTTTTTATTTTACAATTGCTCTGAAGATTGCATATACAAAATTAAACACAATCGTTAGAGTCGTTTTTGATAAAATTAAAAAAAAATCGTGAAATGAGACTCACCCGTTAAACTACTTAAATTTCTCAAAAAATATTATGTTCCAAATGTATACGATTTACCTCCAATAACAGTAAACCTTATTTTTGGTTGCTTAAAATTTGATTTAAAAAAAAATTGCATTTAAGTGAATTGCCATTTCAATTAGGCGCGGAGTTGACCGTATTAAAACATTTTTTTTTTTTAAATTTACGAGCTATTCTTAAATAATAAACATTTACCTTAACTTTTTTCTATGAAGCAAGGATCGAAAAGAATAACCATATAAATTGATTGCAGCAAAAAAAAAATACTTTATCTTGACTTTTAAACTGTAAATCGCTGTTCACTGAATTGTAAAAAACCACATCATAAAATAAATTTAAAAAAAATATATTTATAATGTGTTCTTCGAACACACAAACGCATAATTCCAAAAAATGATGTAAATCAAATCGAAAACCTGCATCCAACCGAGAACATTCAAGAAGAAAACTATAGAACGGAACCCCAGGAGCACAAAAAAAAAAAAAAAAAAAACAAAGACATTAAACAAGGAAATAACAAATATGGTGCCAAAGGACGAATAATATTTATTGGACGCCAAGCAAAGAAAAAAGGGGTTAAAACGAGCCCAATATATATGTATTTCGGAGATGTGAAAGCCTCTTAAAAACAACGATTTTTACAATGAATTTTAACTGTCCTCCTCTGGGTGCATTTAAATTAATTGCTACAGCTTTTCACTTCTCTGTGAGATTTATTTCCATCTCAATAGAATTCGAATTCGATTTAATAGAAAATCACGAATAATAAATAAACAAAAGTCACTGGCGCGAGGCTTTGGCATTTTTTTTTTCATTTTTTTTTTATAGTTCAGGAAGTGTGAACATAACAGTTAACGGGTTGTCCAGTACATCAGGATGTGCAATAAAGTTTTTCCCTCTTTTTTTTCACAACCGAAAAAGGCACAAAGCATACGAGGGCAGTCAAGAAAAATGTTCAAAGTAAAATTCTTTTCGCAATTTGTATATCCTTCCCTTGAAGGACTTTCCTGGCGATGGATGCGATGATGGTGAAAAAATAGAGTGTCCATGTAAATGGTGGACATTTGGAGAAAGTTTACAAAAAAAATTAAAAGGAATTTGCGAATTTCCAAAACAGGCGATCAATGTCACCAATAAAACAGAGACAAAAAAAAGTCCGACTTCGGAGTTAGAATATTCAAAGAATTTCAACGATTTGTTATCCTTCTCCTGCCGCTATTTTTGGCAAGAAAACAAAACAAATTTTGTTTCGCAAATCCTTTAAAGTCCTTGACGCGAAAAATGTTTTCTTTGTTAATTACGACTGCTTTCTACTTTTTAATTGTTAATTGCCTAAATGGGTCATAAATTTCAACAACAAAGACGAGTCTATTTCACTGTGCAGTTTAAAATCTCTTTGCCAAGAAATTAATCTCAGTGTAATCCTTAATTGCTTGCATCTCTCCCAGTCGTGTGTTTCATTGTTTTTTTTTTATCTGAAAAGGAAATTTAATGATAAATTAATTGCTGGAAGTCCAAGTGCATAGGCAGCCAAAGAAAACACAAATTTTGTGTTAAGAATTTATCCGACATTGGTGAAAGCTTTAACTTGAAAAAAAGAAAAATATCCTCCTTCATCTTTAGTTGAAAAATATGTAAATAAATCATAACATTGTAAGGAAGTCTTGATGACGGTGCGGTGGGTGCTGCGGGAGGACACAAAATTGTGAGTGTCCTTTATGGCGCGAGACACTCGCTGGACAGTGGCGCTTATTTTTGAAGTCATAATTTTGTGGCAGATTTTTTATGCTTCAGACGGGTAGTTCTTTATTATTTCTTTGTTATATCCTTTGGTCCTTTAGTGAGCCGAGAAAAATAAAACCGCAAAGTTAAAACATTTCGGAAGTGTTATTGGTTTTGGTTTTTTTGTTTGTTTTCATTTTCTGTAGACAAAGTGAGAAGAGTACTTTGCTAGGTCGAATCGTATAATTGCATAACATTATGCGAAGAAAAAAAAAAACAAAAACACAAACAACTGACTTACAAAAGAGATTTTCTTTTGCAAAAGACCATAAGTTTTGCGACATTTCACTTAGGCTTGAGATTATTTATTACTGCGGTAATCGTTTGTGTTTTTTATAGTTTGTGATTATTTGATGAGTGAGGTGAATCAGTCAACATTATCATTGTAATGCAAATTTTATGATTTTTATTTCTTTGAATTAAAAATATTGATTCTGTTCGTTGTTCGTTGTCTAATTTTAGAAAACTTTCCAAGTTATAAGTAAATATTTTTAACTGTTGCTAAAGTGATCTAAATTTTTATCTTACTTTAGACAATGAAACCTTGACAATAATATTTTTTGTTTTTTGTATTAAATCAAAACATACATACATATTTTCTTCTATGAAATACTTCTACACTATCTAAGTAGTCAAAAATCTACTGAAAATTTGTAAAATCTTATTTTCGCCTTAAAACGTGTATGCTTTTAAATAAGATTGACTTTTGAAAAAGGTACGGATATATGCGCATCTAACACATCCGAGAAGTCAAATCTTTACAAAAGCCAGTAGAATGGCTCAAAAGGGTTAAAGAAAAATGATTACAAATTTGAAGAACTCATATGTTATGTGCTTTGGGAAATATTTTTATTGGGTCACTGTGTCGTATACGTAATATTTTTTTTTTAATTCTAAATTTGCCAATTCTAGAACTTCGGAAACTTTATAAAGTGTACAGTTAAGTGAAGAACAAAGTTGGGCCGTTTTTTATAAATATGTGCCATTTTAACTTGCGATATATATAGGTACTATACGGCAAGTTATGGATTCGTGCGAAAATGGAACTCGAGATAACAATCAAACTTGACATAACGATGATAGAGAACACGAAAAAAGTTGGTTCCGCAATTCCATCTATCTGTCTCTATATCTGTATGGCTGTATGTCTGGATTAAGGCCTTAACCAATGAAGCGATTTTCTTCAAACTTGGAGCATAAGATTTTTGGATTATTTCCTAGTGGGAAAATCGAGATTTTTTTAACTAAACAAATAACGGTATGTACTTGCCATGCAACCGTTTTAGATTTTTGTGTGAGGTAGTGGTTGTATGGTTAGGTGACAAAAATTATTTTGACAAAAACAGTTATTAACGGTACCTATGTACGTACATGCCATAGATTTTTTTTTTATTTTCGACTTTCTCGTTAACCGCTCAACCGATTTCGATCAAAATTCTATTCTGAAAATCCTATCAAGTGAGAATAATACTGCATACATATATTTTCAAAAAAAAATATTTTTTTGGATTTAAAAAAAAAGTTCAATTTTTTTTTTTTTGAAAAATCATGGTTTTGAAAGCAGGTTAATGATTTTTTATGACGTTATGGTTGTAGTTGCATATTATTATGTTCTTAAAAATAGCATACCAAATTATTTTTTATTTAAAAAATTAAATAAAAATGCTCTCGGTTGATCTGTTTAAGGCATCAATTTTTCATTACGCCATTACATTATTTATAGAAATTGAGCCAAAGGCGATAGCATTATTTGTTCTCGAAATATTCGAGAACTGAAAATAACAAAATCGCAAATTCAATTTTTTTGAAAATCTTTTTCTCATGTTAGGACGTTATTATCTTTAAAATAAAATTTACTGGAAGTCGATATCTTTGAAGACTTATTTCGGCTCTGATGAAAAGCTTGAAGGAAATCCACTGATTTTGACTTAAGTTTTATTCAGCGATTAAGCACGTTTTTGGACTCAATTACTTTTTAATAACCAAAATTTCCGTATTTTTGAGTAAAGAGCAACCCAATTACGTTCAAGTTCAAGAGCTGCCATCTTCCATTACATCCACTTGCTTGCTGAATATATAAGTCCACAATTAAAAAAAAATGAGGCTACTAGAACGTGACTATAAGCGGCATCTGTTATAGGATCATGATATATGTAGTTAAAGCGAACAAGGCAGCGCTACTTTCCAAATAGCATGTGATTTCATGGTTTTATTTTGAAAAAAAAATTGTGCCAAAATCATATAAAAGTAATCCTCTAGAGAGTTTTCCTTAAGAACAAATAAAGCAATTGGCAGTCAATATTAATTGAGTTACTGGCCAAATACTACGAAATATTCGAACTCATTTTAATAAATTTAGAATTTCAGAATAAACCATGTTAGCCGCAGTTAAAGTCAATATTTAAATATTATAATTATAGTAGGTACAACAAATATATTTTTTTGGTGCATAGGCTTTAATAAAACCAAATAGAATACTTTTTGTAGCGTGACATGATAGTTACTGCGTAAGACTGTCATGCCGGAGGTCTAGGTTCGATTTCCAGCCTTGTCAGCTAATATTAATAAAAAAAAAACACGGCTACTGCCTCTTGCGAGGAACTGAAAAAACCTTCAAGAGTACCTTTTGTCATAGAAAACTGCCGCTCACATTAGTCCTTCAAATTCAGCAATAAACTGTAGGTCCCTTCCATTCTTGTAGATACGCACTCAGGAATGGCTAAGAGCTGTAAGTCACTAGGCCCTGATTCTTCATGAGCAGTTCTGCTTATACATTTTTTTTTACCCTTTATCTAAGAAATTATTGCTGAAAATTTCCAATTGTTTTTCCCCAAAATCATATTCATCTTTTCACATAAGATTATGAATTTCAAAAAATTATGCATATAATTGTCAAACAAAATACATCGCCTAAGGAATAAATTTAAGTTCGATTCTGTGTCCTATTTATCAATATTAATTGCCATAAAGTTCCTTACGGCAAAATTTTCCAATGTAATTAGTCCCAGATGCCATCGGATTTATTGCACCGCAATTAATTACGTTAATAGAGGCCATATGCTTTATTGCCATCTGCTATGACATAGGTTAGGTTCACATAACTTACCATGTGCATTCTAGACCTTCTAGTGTCTGAACTAAATGCATACTCAATATATTTCACGAACTGGAACGTTTCCAATTCTAATTCTCGACCTTTCTCAACATTATGTATGTATAAACCTCAAACCTATTCCAAGTGTTTGCCTCATTATCTATTTATTGAAAAATTGTAAGAACACGTAAATCTTCGAGTCACGCCCCCCATTTTAATTGAGTTTAGAACTCGTATGAATACAAAAGATAAAACACACTTGTTGGCAACACTCCATCCATGGGTGATAAATTCGTGCACTCATATAAAAACTAAAAACCGAGTGGTGCGTTGCTGCGTAAGGAAAACGTGTAACCGATAAACAAACAAAAGTTTTTTTTTTTATTTTTTCCAAAATGTTTACATTCTGTCAAAGAACTGCGAAAGTCAACGAATCTCCTGGCACACGCACTATGTCATCGACATGCCTCGTCGCCGTATTTATCGTTTGTTATTCCTGCCAAGTAGGACGCATCTTGATGGCACCAAAATGACGACTTCACTATAATAGTAATGTCCTCAACCGGATGTGGCAATTTGAATTAAGAAAAAAACAAAAACAGAAATCAGTTCAAAAAATCTTTAATCTTCTTTTGATGAACAATAATTGATTTGGAGAGGGAGGAGAATAACAAGAAGATTCCTGACCAAGTTCCAAAAATCTTCAAGCATTTTAAGTGTATGCGTGTGAAAATGTTTGGCAGCATGGTAATGAGTTCTTGCCAGAAAATCTTCTACTGTAACGTCTCATAGTGTTGGGCGGAGAGGGAGTAGAGTTAAATGTTTTTTTGCAATCGGGCCAAGAAACCGTAAATATTTCTGCAGAGGCAGGTTGTTGAAAGGAATCATGGGGAATACTTGATCATGGAGTATGTGACGTAGAAGGATGGTGGTTGTTTTTTTTTTTTTTTTTTTTTTTATTAAAACGGAAACAGCCAGGTGTCTTGGATTTTTATGACTTCTGAACAACGTGGACCGTGAGAAAATTTGAAATTTCTCACCTCGTTATGTGTGCGTTTTCAAAAGAATTAAAATAGTTTATTTTGTTAGCAACGCGAGCGTAAAGCAAGAAGTGATGATGAGGTATTTTTTGCGTGAGTAGATCTGAAATCTGTGGTATTATAATGGCCACGCATAATTATGTCGAATGATGGACATCCTAAGGTGCTGAAAATTTCAGCATCAAACTGAAAGTATTTAAAAAGAAGCTAAACAAAAAAATTAGTACAAATAAACATATTGGGCCCTACTAATACTTAAATTTAAATGCTTAAGTTTAGTACTTATTTTTTTATGTCTTTAAGGCCTATTTTTTCAGTGCAATGTTAAAGTTAAACCCGAGTTAACTCATCAAAATAGATGGGTTAACTCGGGATTTACTGAACAAATGCTTTTGATATTTTATCTTCTTAGTTTTGTAGGTCGATTCGCGTACTTTTTTTTTTTTTTTTTTTTTTGAAAAACTGTTCCTTAAGTCCAGAGTTAACTGACTCTGGCTTAACTCGACACTGAAAAACAGGGCCTAAGTAACAAAACTTCCCCGTTTAGACGGAAGAAGCAATTTTCTTAAACTAAAAAGAAAGATTTTTGAAAAACAACGGCAAAAACTGTATTAAAATAGTTTAAGGGTCAGTTGTGCAAACGTGGTTCAAGCATTGATCTGTAGTTCACAGGAATTTTAACTCACCAGTTCAGTGAATGAACTGAGTTTTAACGATATTTCATGGTTTAATTATGTGATAAAAAGCCATTTACATGCCTGAACCATAGTTGAACTTCAATTAATCCGCTAAAATCGGTGTTTAAATTTTAAACTATGGATTAAATAAATTATATAGCGTAACTAATTTTCTCTTAAAATCTGAAATCAATTCTTGAATTTTTTTTTTAAATAAAGTTCTTAAACTGAAAATTTTGAAAAGTATGTAAATTTAAATTTATTAAGTTATATTTTCGGTATAAAATGCTTCTATCAATTTTTAGTCAAACACTTAAAACCACATTATTAAATTTGTCTAGTTTTTGAGTCCTTTATTAATTTTTATTTCAATTTGTATTTTCAAATGTTGTTTGTTGTTTGCACTGAGTAAAATATAGAAAAATCGATTTTGCATGTTTATTTTCAACTTGATACTTGAATTAATTTTGATATAGATAGGCTAAGCTGAAAACGAGTCAGTCGAAAATAAAGAACGTTTTTGTGCAAGGTAGTGTTAAAAAAAGTTTATAACTTTTTTAAAATGCGTACCAGTATGCATTTCCGAGATAAGTAACCTCTTTCATAACCGTTGCACGGTAAACTAATAGTTAAGAATAAATTTCGCCTCTAGAGATATCACTAAAAAAAAACCTGTTGTAAGTGGATTAGGCTGTAGTTAATGTTTAGACAGTCAAAAATGTGAGACTTTTTCATTTTCTCCTTCTAACTTCCGAGGTCTATTTTATAATTGTTTGCTATTTAGGTTACTATCAGTTTGGTAAAGGTAGTAAAGGTAATCAGTTACAAAGCCTAGTACGCTGCTGATGCGAAACGAGAAATCCCTTAGAAAAATGACACTCAGCTTTTCGTTCTGCGGTACGCTGTTTGATAATTAAATTTGTAGGAAATTGTACCAGTCCAAAAAGACCGAGAGCCAACAGCAATTTTTGGGTGTTAATGATAGCAAAAATTCAATGATGTACTAAGATAGGTCTTTACTTTCCATCTACAAGTCTTGCAATCCATGGTTGGGGCGTTTGCTGATAATACATGCAGCATTAAAATAGCATTTTGCTTTCCAAAAGCTCAGATAAAAGGTAGGTATAGCATTTAAAAAATTATATTTAATAAAAGATCTGAATACCTTAGACATGATTTTGGGGGTCCAAGACCTCTTAGGTGGGGCCTTCTGTGTGCAAGACGCACTTATAAATTCATTGTTTCAGTGCATATTGAATGCAGAAGGCCCATCTGAGAGATCTTGGACCCAACTATTCAGTCTAAAGCATTCAGATCTTTTATTAGAAATATTTTTTTAAGTGCTATACCTTTGATCTGGACTTTCGGAAAAAAATTAATTTCTAATGCAGCAACGCCCCAACAACGGCTTGCAAAACTTGCATATTTGCAAATAGAAAGTAAAGACCTAACTTAGTACAACATTAATTTTTTGCTATTACTCACACCCAAAAATGGCTGTGGGCTCTTATAGTCTAAAAGTTCTGTCAAAAAAAATTAAATTTGACAAAAACTTGGAGAAACAAACAGACCCATTAAAATATGGCTATCTGTGCTTTTTTCCGTTTATACCGCTTCCTTCCGATATGTCAAGTACATAATTTCAAACAGATGCTCATGTCAAAAATGAACGAACATTATCCTTCCGATCTGTCAAATGCATAAAATATTAATTTCTTTTTATTTACATTACCAAAATAAAACAACAAAAAACGTTAACTCTTTACTTCTGAAGGGAACTTTTTCAACAAATAGTTAGCTGTAAAATTTTCGGACGCGAAGTACGGTTGAGAGCGCACTTTTCGTCCGTAGGCAAAAGTAAATAAAAATTTAACGAATCTTAGGAATTCGTCATTATAAGTGCGTTATATGATTTTTCTGTATTCGCTTCGTTTCGTACGTGCCGCGCTACCGCCGTAAGAACCGTTCATAATATTCTAGTTGGGCCTTAAAAAAAATTACATTCGGCATCAGCAGCGTACTATATTCTTAGTGGTGCAATTTTGTCTGAAACCTTATTTTTTTCCTTCAAAGATGTTATTTTTATTCTTTGCTTTTTTTTCTACCACACTAGTTCCGTGTCAAAAAAGAGAAAAAAATTTATATATGTCGGCAGGGCTGTCGAAGTACTGCAATTGCAGTATTTGTACTGCTATCGGAAACTCCGTACTGCCGTACTGCTAAAACGACCGCAAAGTACTGCTTTTTTTGTAAATCAAAATCATAGCAGGAAAACTTTACAAAATCGATTCGATCAAGGATTTGAAACGATTTTTTTTTTGCATATGACATTCTTTTTCACACTTCATGTTAAATAAAACTTAATACACTGCTAGAAAAAATAAGAGTCGAACAACAAATGCTTTACATTTGTTTAGTGTTTTTTGAAGAGGCTGTTAAAATGGTCAAATCAATGTTCTAGGTCTAAAATGCTGAGATCTTTTTTCGCAATTAAAATTAGCGAGCGAAAAAATTTTCAATAATTTTTTTCTAGAATTCGCGTTTTCGGGAAAAATGTTTGCAGTTGAACCAATGCATTAATAAATGAACTTGTTTTTTTCAACTTAAACTTTTTTATTTTGCTGGCATTTCTATTACTTTTGATGATTTGATCATCAATATAAAATAAATCAGATACATTTTTGACGAAAATCTAAATTTTGCAATCAATTTTTTAATTCTTATTTTTAGTTAAAGAAAATCAATTTTCAGTTATTTTATTCACCAATCACCAACCAGTGTGACTTTTTACTATAGTGCACCCAAAAAAGTACGGGATAGTACAATTTTTCAAGGATGAAGAAAAAATTGATAAGTTCGTTAAAAAAATTATTTATCGCTTGCCTTTTGAATGTACCTCAGGCGAAGCGAATTTTGTATATATTTTTTTTGTAATAAAAACACCAATTTGTCCCAGAAATTTTCACTGCAAAGTGGTTTTGTCGCAATTAAAGTCAGATACATATCTGACTGACAACTTGACTCAGGAGCATGAAAAAAGTTTGTATTTCACTGCCGTACTGCTGTGTACTGCTTTTTTTTCCTTGAAGTACGTCGGTCTGTTTGTCTCTTAATCTGTTCGTCTACATTTACATCAAGATTGAGCTTAGAGAATAGAAAAATAAAAAATAAATTTGATGGCACAACAGCTCATGAAGAACTAGGGCCTAGTGACTTACAACTCTCAACCATTCCTGTGTGCGTGTCTGCAGGAATGGAGGGGACCTACAGTTTATTACCGAATCCGAACGGCTAACGAGCGGCACTTTTCTGTGACATGAGATACTCTTGGAAGATTTGTCAATTCCTCGCAAGAAGCAGTAGCTGTTTTTTCTTTTAAATAAATAGGTGGCAAGGCTGGGGACCGAACCTTAGACCTCTGGCATGACAGTCCATCGCACTAACCATCACGCCACGTCTACTACGAGCTTAGAGAATAGACAGATTCAGAACTTCCATTTGAATTTCATTCAATATTGTAGTAAAAAAAAACAACAACCTCATCTTCGAATATACAGATTTGCTTAAAATTTGGTAAAGAACGCGATTATGTGACTCCCTAGTTTAGAGGAAATATTGAAATTTTTATAATACCTCATTCAACTATTTTGTTATTTTTAAATTTTGTTTAAAACGGTTTTAACTATTTTAATTAAACTTGGTAGGTTTCAAGTTATTGAAATAGTGCTGATGCTTTTCAGGTTTTGCTAAAAAATTCGTATAACGGGAATACAATTTGTTTATTTTTTGAGGAAATCTGTTATTTTCATAAACATTTTTAAAATTGTTTTACTTATTTTCTTTACGAACAAAAGAAAAAAAAAACATTAAGGCCCATTTGCTGAAACGAAACTTAAATATTTATGTTCAACTTAAGCGCTTATGTTTCACTTTTTCCTCAGCGTAAACTGTCACATAAGCTCTTATGTTGAACTTAAATATTTAAGTTTCGTTTCAGCAAATGGCCCCTAAGAGAAATAAATTGAGTTTCAAGTTTAAAAAAATTTACTGAACAAATAATAAATCCGAAATTTGCCACACATGTATAACATGTGATAAGTAACACTGTGACTGTAAGACTAAAAAGCAGAAAAATAATAAAATGTTTTACATACCACGTTTTTAAAACGTAAATTAAAAAATAATTTCCCCTACCTCAATACATGCAATTGTAGATAATAATAAAATAATGATTGTAGAGAGTATAAGTTGTCGTTGAAAAAACTCATATAATCGTTCTTTTCGTCAGTGCAATAAAATGTGAAAAGGAGAACATGGTACATATTTTTGTTTAATTTAAATAATTTTATTAAAACTTATATGTACAACATGTTAATAATAAAATTTGATTTAAAAATTTCTTTTTTTTGAGGAATTTTTTTTTTGAGGTATTTTCCCTTTGTTATTTTAATTTAAAAAAAGAACTGAAATATAAGAAATTTAAAATCTGTTACCAGAAAAATTCTTAACTTTTACTGTCAAAAAAGTGAGACTGAAATTTGTTGCATTCACTTGCTTCGCCTTCGATCATTTCTCATCGTAGATAATAAGATATGGATGTTCAACATGTACGTTTTTATAAAAATATTTTGAAATTGAAAATTGTATTATTTTCCAACTCAAAGAAAAACGAAAACGTTTAAAAAAAATTTTTATTATTTATTTTTGTCTTCAAAGAATTTCTTTTTTAATATTTTTTAATAGTTTTTTCTTGTCTCGATTTCACTGTTGCATACTGGAAGTTAGTTTAATTTTTTTTATGTAAAAAAAAAATATAAATAACAATTAGAATGGCAAAAAAAGCTCTGAATTTTATTTATTTATAGTTTTTTTTACCAAATAAAATACAAATATAATTGACGCAAAATTTTAAACAACCTAATGTTAAGGTATTAGCATGATACTACTTAGCAATTTTCTAACTTTAAAAATCTTTACTAAAATATTCTTAATTTTAAACATTTTCTAACTAGTATCATACTAAACCTATTTTCTTAAGAAACTCTAGCTGAACACGCCCAAAACAGTGACAGTTCAACCCATTTTTGCAATTGTAGCTGCCAAAGTGACACTTGGATTTAGTATCATACTAAAAAGATAAAATAGGCATTTGGCGATTTTAACTTTAGTAAAATGTTAAAAAGATAATACGTTGCTAACTCGTTTAAAATTTGGAAAAGCCTGTTTTTAAGCTAGCATCATACTAAAAATGATTTAACATCATACTAAATCGTCTAAAATTTTCCGCCATATATGCCAGTAAGACCTAGGGTCTTATAAATTAGGCATTGTCTTTATTAAGAAAATAATAAAAGCCAAATAAATTAAAACTCCGTTTTTTTTGTAAAAAAGTGTATATGTAGATAAATTTAAGACTTCCAACCAATATCGTTTTTTCAGCTATGTATCTGCTTATTACACTTATTAAAATAAAAATTTAAAAAAAAAACGGAAAAATGAATTTTACTCACCACGAGTTTTAAAATTTGATGGATTTTCAAAAACTTTTCCACTACTACTGCTTCGATTCCTCAGCATTATAACTCAAAGTTTTTTTTTTTTAATTTTTTTAAATTAATCACTAAATTTATGTTTATCCTTTTTTAATTGTATATTTTATGAATAAAATTATTTTTTTTTATTCTAGCAGCAACTTTTAACACTAAACTAAAATATTTTATTTTAAGTTGAACTATTTTAATTTGTTTTTATTTAATATTCTTAAAAATAACGGTTATTCACTACTATTTTATTGTTTTTTTTAAATTTTTATTCAAAGTTTTTATTCTTTTTTTCGCACACACGAAACGAAAAATACACTAAATCCATTTGTATAAAGGCAAGGTGCTTGAATGAGATGTTGTGGGTCCTTGCCGGGACTTTTCGAACTACGTCTTTGAATAATATATGGACACACGATGACGGTTGGTCTTGGTTTTCTTCATCCACTGAAACAATGAACGCATTTCTTGGATACAACCAAGACGTGTCGTCCACTTCAATAATAATAATTGGCCTCGTTCTTCGGTGATGGTGACATTGTCGTTGTGGGCCCAGGAAAAAGAGATTTTTTGTTGATAATTCGACATGGTCTCTTTTTTTTTTTGGGTATTAGCCAGTTGGCCAACGACTGACGACGCAACAAACGTTCCACTCGGGTATTCCTTGATGGGACGATGACGATGGTGACTGATGGTGCTGACGGTGATGACGACGACGACGAGAGAATTTGGGATTTCCTTTGGTGTAACATTGACACTTTAGCTGTGGATGGAAGGAGCTGTATGATCGAGACGGACGTTTTTTTTAAATGCCAATGGTAAAACAATCGAAATTCCAAATTCCTTCGTCATTGTCTTCAACCTGTTGTTGGCGCGTTAGACGAACCATGAGGCCAAGAATAAAAAATCCAGTTGGCTCTGAGTGAGGTGAAATGTTGGCCATCAACATCTTGGATTTGGCCACCAGCATCTGCAAGAATCATTATCGTTGTCATCATGTGGTGGACCAATGAACAACGAAAGATGTCTCCTTTTGTTCTTCTGTTCGGCTGAAGGTGATGGTAGTGGAAGGAGACACTCTTGGACTTGGCCATCAGAAACATATTTCGTTTCTGCTGGTACTACTGCCGCTGCTGCTGCTGCTGCTGATGGCGATGATGATGATGAGTTTCTGAATCAGTGGCCAAGTTACGAGACACCGTCCAAAATATGTTTTACTTTTTTTTTTTCGCCGACTAGCCCGAGAATTTTGGATGGCTTGTTGGCTGGCCCGATCCGTTTAAGAATTTTGGTGTTTTTTTTTTTTTTTTTGTTAACTTTTTTTTTTTTTTTTTGGTTGTCGGGCGTAATTTTTCTTGGATGCGTCTCAATCGTGCCCGAAGGCACGATTGGTGGCACCGCACGTTGCCTGCCTGTGCCAGAAGCGGCACAACACTGCACTGGCAAACAATTCGCAAACAACTGGCTCCACTCCAAGATTCGACATGAATCGGTCGCCTTGGTCTCGTCGACGACGACGTTCCATTCGGTGGCAGTAGCAGTGGTAGAACTTTTTCGGGGGATGTCGCTATTGAACAGTTTTGTCGTCTTGGTCGGAGTCACCGTATCATAGAGAGGCACAACAACATCGGTGTTTTCTATGAGTGAAATTGCTCTATGTGGCTGAAGCTATGGTTATGGTCGAATATTTATTTGTGTATGTTGGCCCCAAAATAGCACATGCTGTTAAATTGTGGCTGTGTAGGTATTGTTCATATGGAAGTGGTAGTAGTGGTGGTTTAAACTGTAGTATAGTGTATATGCATTTTGTAGTCATTCTGGTGGACACTATTTGGTAGACAGGGACATGAGTTGGCAGATGCATGCGAGTAGATATTTTTTTGTATATCCATTTTTTTTTTGGTGATTTTGAATTTTCCCTTTTTCAATGTTATTATTATTGTTTTCTTCGAAAATATTTTTCGTGCTCCCGCTGTATCGAGTGTGTGGGAGTGAAAATGAGGTTCAATTTGAATTGGTTTTGGTTATAGTTTATGAGGTTACACGGTAAAAAGGAAAGCAAATCTGATTCCTAGATTATTTTTGGATTTTATTATTTAGAAGCGTATTTGGATGATGGACATGTTCATATGTTCAACATGTTGTCGGAAATGTCCACATACTTTAAAAATGTCTGATTGTAAAATTCGAATAGCTAGGTAGGCTAAAATTAGATATGAATTTGTGTTTCATTGAGTTTAATACTCTTGTAAAACTTTCTATTTTAAGTTGTTCTATTTTACGTTTTTTTTAAGTTCTATTTCAATATCTATTTTCTTTACCGATGAAAAAAAAGACAAACAAAGGACAAAAGAAAAAGCAAAAATATTTCTTAAACATTTTAATTTTATAGTGATTATGTTGAAAATTTATTTTTCTTGCCATTTTTATTTAAGACTTGTCGAGTTCACACTGAGAAAAAAAATTTAACAGAAGATGGAGTAAATTGAAAACTATTGAAAAAAACATGAAGAAGTAATGAAATTTTCGCTGAGGAACCAAATCAAGCGCAGTGAATTCTTGAAAAAATTCATTTATTTATGTTTTTTTTTTGTTTGTAGAAACCAGGCGGATTTGAAAATTTCTAATTCACAAGTTTACGTGAAGAAAAAACTAATTCAACTTTTGAAAATCTAAATGAAAATAAAATAACAAAAAATGTTAAAATTTAGGCTAGAGAAAATCTACGAGAGCAATTAAAAAAAAAAATATAATTTATCTGTTTTTTTATTTAAGAACTAAAAATCCGCTTCTAACGTAACACCCAGATAAAACGTAATATCTCAATTTAATTTCATTATAACCAATTTTAGTTTTTAAAAATTGGTGTAGTACAAGTAATATTTTTATTAATTTTTATTTATATAGTTTATTGACTCTTAAATTTAATAAATTCTACATATAAAGATATTGGATAA
Organism: Epistrophella euchroma; assembly: GCA_947049315.1. Lineage (NCBI taxonomy): Eukaryota > Metazoa > Arthropoda > Insecta > Diptera > Syrphidae > Epistrophella > Epistrophella euchroma. The sequence goes on along the minus strand of OX346245.1, from coordinate 14,976,533 downwards.
ACTAGATACAAAATGTTTTTATTAAAAAAACATTATTTTTGTAGTTCTTAAAAAGATTTCATTTAAATTCATTTGGTTCAGATTCAGCTCTGTGTACCACATATATTAAAATTAAGATTAAAGTTTTAACTTACAAGTTAAGCCCGAGTTAACTCATCAAATTAGATGACCCTTCATTTACTAAGTTTTTAGGTTGATCCGCATGAATTTTCAAATAAATAAAGGCTTCTTGAAAATAATTGTAAATAAATATGTCCGGAGTAACTAAATTATAGGTTAGGTTAGCTAACTCTGGTTTAATTCACCACTAAAAAACTGGGCCTTAGTGCGTTTTGAGAAAAACAAACCATTTTGGAAATTGTGCAAGTTGTTTTGTCTCAGGATAACCGACAGCTAGATATCTCATAGGTCAAAATTTATGCTATTTGTTCAAGAAAATGAGATCTCATCAGAAAACCTGTTTTCATAAAAATTGTCAATACTAAAAAAAAAACGCGAAAATTTCGTACTTTTTTCACACTTGCTTCAATTTGAAAACTATCTTTCTGAACTTAGTAGTTTCTTAAATACAGCTTTAAATCGAATAATAATAAATTAATAATAACAAAAGAAAAGAGTAAAAAATCCAGGGGATTAAAATAAAGATACAGGCATCAAACTCGAAAAGTATTTGGTATTTGCTAAATACCAAATTTGGAACAAATCAGTTCACCCTTTGAGGGTGCATGGATACACAGAAGCACAAACTGAAGAATTCTCTCATCACATTGCATTCGTTCCAATACAATTTGAGATGTTGCTTCATCATGTTTATATACTCATCTCTATACTTATCCACATTAGTACATTCTACGTATTTCTATATAAGAACAAGGTAGGACTACGTAAGGAATAATGAATAAACACAACGAACATACGAGTAAAATAACCCAAAAACTGCATATTTCAAATCGACGTACACTGTGGCGTATACGTACCTAACTTTTAGGATAGTTATTTTAGTTCAAAATTGTGTTTGATTGATATTTTTATAATGTATAGGAAAGCTTCCAGTTGATTTGTGTGGAGATCGGAAATGCTTATATTCAATATGGGTATGGTTCTAAGATAAATTAAATAAAACCAAATAAAATATTTCCTCAAAAGAAAAAGAATCACTAATCTGGAGCACCTGATAGTGAAAAATGTGCGCAAAGTGAAAAAAACATAAACATATGATTTCACTCGTATACATTAACTTTGCACATCACATATGTATGTATACATACCCTATTTATATGTACCAAACCGATTCGGAATTATCAAAATTTCGACATTTTAAATATTTAATAGAACGCGCGGGTGCTAGTGGTGGTACTTCTTTTATGGTTAAACATAATGGAAATAACCCCCACGGGCAAACATTCAAACAATGATTAATATACTTGCCATTGAAAGCAATAAACACGGCCTAAACATAAACTTGGCAAAAACAAAAGTTTTAACAAACCACACGATAAACCCAATACTCCTTGGTAGTGAAAAAATCGAATATGTAAACGAATATATTTATTTGGGACAAACTAAATCAAAAACCAAGAAGAGAAAGAGATAAACAGAAGGATTTCAAATATCTGGAAGCAATACTAGGACATAAAACAAATGCATGAAAGCAATCTAAGCAAGCACACTCGTAAGTCTATACTCGACTCAACGATACTACCTACCCTAACATATGCGCAACGAACCTTGGGACTTACTGCAAACTTTCTGGACAAACTAAGAATTTGTCAAACCAAAATAGAATGAAAATTGCTTGGCATACAATTAGTTCAAAGAATTTCCAATGAAGAAATAAGAAAACAGACTGATATAATAGAAGCAATTAAAAGAACTAAACAATTAAAATGGAATTGGGCTGGTCAAATCTCAAGAACTCAAGACCAATGATGGACAAAAATAACAACAAAATGGATATCGGATAGAAAAAGACCTACTGACCGACCTAAAAAAAAGATGAAAGGACAATTTGAGCCAATTTAATCCACAATGGTACAACGATGCAAATAACAGAGATCTCTGGACCCATGTTCTGTAAATTCTCGCATGCATAAAGTCGTTCGAGAAACGATGGAAACTGAAACAAAATACATGAGTTTTGTTCCATTTTTTAGCGTATCTCGATTAATTTCGATGTGAGAGTTACAGAACATGGGTCCTGGAATTTTTGGGGGAGGCTTATGCCGAGTAAAATAATATAAATTTAATTTATTTACATGTATATAGACACTTTGACAATTTTTTTAATTATTATGTGTTTGTAAAATTTAAAATTAAGTTGCATTAATAAAAAGTTTTTAATAATAATAATAATAATAATAATAATTAAGAGAGCTTGTTTCACATTCATACTGTTCCAAGCAGATTTTGCAGTAATCAACTAGACAAATGAAAAAACACACACAATCCAGTTAACAAATATTTTTTTTATGCAAAAAAAATTATCGCCGAAGACTTCATCTACTACATGATACATTAACGACTTCTTAATCCCATTTCACACAAGGAAATTGAGTTTCCAGTTACTTTTGGTCTTGGTGAAAAGATCAGACAAATTAAGAGGGGTAAATAAAATCTCCCCGGTCAACGATATCAGGAGATTTTTTTGACATCTTCACACTGCGTATGTGTGCATTCAACCAAGGTACTTTAAAACCGCCGTATAGTTAGCAGCACTAAGTGAGGAATCTCAATTTTTTTTTATTCCTATAATTTGGAAAACATTTGGAAAAATTTGGAAAAATTTGGAAAACCATTTTCAGAATTTGGAAAACCTTAGTTAATTAGTTATTAACAATTAAAGGTTAGGCGTATAGTTAGCAGCACATGGAAACAAAGTTAGGGTTTTTTGGTATCAATCGATCGGGAATAGTTTTCTGAAATTTGGAAAATCATTTTTAAAATTTGGAAAAGCATAGTTTAGTAGATAATTAACAAAATGTAAACAAAATGACAGTTCTATAAACAATTACAATTAACGCAAAACGTAATGTAATGGAGCGTTACGTAATTAAAACTGCTATACAAGAACACAAAACCAACACATATAAACAAAATTCTGTCCCAATATCTGTCAAACTATTTTTCTGTCAAAAGTCAGCTGTTAAATTTTTTACCTTTTCAGATATAAAATATAAAATATACCTAGTTAAGAATAAAACAATAGCCAATGCTTAACAGGCGATTCAATTCTATACGCCCTATAATTTTGTTCTTGGGACAGAATTTTGTTTATAAGTATGTGTTGGTTTTGTGTTCTTGTATGGCAGTTTTAATTACGTTACGCTCCGTTACATTACGTTTTGCGTTAATTGTAATTGTTTATAGAACTGTCATTTTGTTTACATTTTGTTAATTATCTACTAATACTGCGTTTTCATTAGAGCTGAAATGAGGTAATTTGGCAAATTACAAAAAAAATGTTCACATTTCAAATTTGCTAATTTTGTTTGAAGGCCCAGATTGTCAATCGCTTGTTTTTTGTTTTTTACATTGAATTCTGTCATTTCGAATGGGTTCCACTTTGAGTGGAATCCATTTGGGTGTGTTCATAAAAGTTTTACGTAATTTCCTACCGAATTTCGTGCAAATTTGGTTGAAGTTACCTCATTTGGAAATTTGAATTTGTATGGGAAATGAGATGATTTTGATTTGAATTTGAAAATTTTGAACGAAATTACCTCATTTGCTCTAATGAAAACGCAGTATAAACTATGCTTTCCAAATTCTAAAAATGGTTTTCCAAATTTCACAAAACTATTCCCGATCGATTGATACCAAAAAACCCTAACTTTGTTTCCATGTGCTGCTAACTATACGCCTAACCTTTAATTGTTAATAACTAATTAACTAAGGTTTTCCAAATTATATGAATCAAAAAAATTGAAATTCCTCACTCAGTGCTGCTAACTATACGGCGGTTACTTTAAAAGGGAAATACAGAAAATCGCCTTCAAGGAAATTTAAAGAAAACCCCAAAAAAATCTCCAGAAACTTGTTTCTAAATGTGAACTTACTTTGACCATAATCTACGAACAAACCCCATCCTGAAGCATTTATCGCTGAAACACTTTCCTTTTATTACATGAATTATTTTAGAAAGAATAACTTTTTCTATGTTTTCTTACCATAACTTCTGAAAAATTGTCCAATTTATGTTTTTTATCTGACAGTTGTAACAAATGTGAAATAACAAAAAGACTACTGCGGTTGGGTTTTTTTTTTGGAAATTTTTTACTATACTATATATAAAATTCCAAAAAACAACGCTCATATAATATAAATCCCAAAAAAAAAAAACGGCTAGTATTGCACTTTTCAACTACAAATGTACCAGATGGCCATCTTCATTTATTTCGGTATGCCTATTGGTAGACACATCTTAATATAAGTAAAGTTGAGGAATTTTGTCAAATAAATTTATGAACTGCTGAATTGAATGCAGTTAGGTGAGAAATTTGGGCCTTACCAATAACCAAATTTAGAGATGACTTAAATATTTAAGTGGAATCTAAATTAAAAACCATACCAATAATCAATTTAATAGTCAGCTTAACACAAAACGTCACCTAATATTTTAAAGTGAAGAAACTCATGTTTAACCTCGTGACTAAGTGTAAACGCGTTGTTTGTGCTGTCATTCTGACAGCTGAAATACATAGTTAAAGAGAAAAAACTATTTTTGCTTGAGGTTTGTTATTTGTTTTGGCTTGAAGTTTTTACGCTTTTCATTAAATAAGGTGAGTAAAATAAATTGGATCAATAACTTTTGTATAATTATTTGAAAATTTTAATTTCAGGGTTAAAAATTTGAAATGGCTGCAAAAAGAAGCCGTTCCTCTAACTGGACACCAGCAATGAAGGAGTTACTGGTAGAGTCAGTGAGCCCCTATTCAACCATTATCGACTCTAAGCTGAATGACGGCAAATCCCTGAAATCAAAGTTCGAGGCTTGGGAAAATGTTTTCAAAGCTAGCGGGTATAGTCTCACCGCAAAACAGATAAGAGACCAATACAACAGAATGAAAACGAAGGCTGGGAGTAATCTCAGTGCATTTAGTCGTTCTCAGAAGAAAACTGGTGGTGGAACATCCCCCAATGAACCTTCTGAGATTGACTACCAAATAGCCGGGATATCCACATTTAATTTTTTTGAGGATATATTGCTGAATTGAACTGTGATGCAATTTATTCAACTGAAAAGTAATTTTTTTTCTAAAAAAATTAACATATCTTTTAACATTAAATATTACTTTTATGCAGAGAAAACACAGCACCACTGCCAGAAGCAAAATCACCACCTACATATATCCTCGTCTGTACTCATTTTTATTTATGTAAAGGAAATCGATCTAACAAAATATATCTTTTACCTTTCACAATAACAAAAACACAAATGTCATTTCTACAGCTATCTGACAATAAATGTAGTAGATTTAGTAATAGAGCGCTAATTAGTAAAAGGCGTGTTTAATTTGGTTATTGGTAAGCACAAGAATTAACTCATCTCAGGTTTAACGTTGTGTTTATCTAAACGAATGTTTAGCGATTGATTATTGGTAAGGCCCTTTATGTTTAAATCTATTTATGTACATATGTAAATATTTTTTTACCAAATAGTGCTTCAATTCTTTATAATATGTTATATTTTATTTTTGATAGCTTTGTAACAAAATTATCCCACTAAATCAAAAGTAACAAATCTTAAAATGAGAATGAGAAATTTCAAGCAAAATAATGTATCTAAATTATATTGTGAATTTTTTTTGCAGTGCATTTATTCTACAAACACATCGAATGCAATTTTAAACTGTGTGTAAGTTGGTATAGATGAACTCCTATATTATAACAAAACTTTCTCTCTGCAATCTAAAATGCGCGAGAGCAAGAACTCGCCTAAGATTTTGTTCCAAATATTCAAAAAGTATTTTTTGACGTAAATTTGAAAATCATTCTAGTTAAAAAAGAAAATGATCAAGGTAAGTAAAAATTTGTTTTGTTTGATGTAAGCAAACCAGTCTTTTGCGTGTTTCGTCTTGAAGAACTCCCAAAAGACTGCAAGAGATTCGGCTTATTCATCCGAAGTAAACGTTTGATGTGCACCAGGGCTTGTGGCATGTGCCAATGCCACCCCATATTGTGATGGTCATGTCCTGCCAAGAGTTGTTAGCTCTTAAAAAGGATATACCTACACTTATTCGTGACTTCAAGAGTCCTTCAGCGCATATAAAACAAAAATAATATTCCTTTCAAAAGAACCATGAAGATGTTTATCTTGATTTCGTAGTTTTTATGCGTTTCCTTTTGTTTGCCCTGCATTCTGTCTTCTGACGGACACGGACAATTTTGGCAACAAAGTCAAATATTTTGGACTTTTGTGACCTCATCCTTCGATAGAGTCAATCGTGAGGGTTTTTTTTTTTGTCATCTTGTCGCTGTCGGGACAAATTACCCATCCTTCTATGACTTAGTTCACCCACCATAACCATGCACTGCAACAACCATATTACAACGATGAGCATACAAAAAATATAACATCCTTTTGCTCTCCGACTCCGATAAAATGTTTCGTTTAGAGCAACCAGCCACATCGGTGTGGCGCATGTTTTATGGTTCGCGGTGCACGTTGTTGTTTTCCCATTGATAACATTGATGATGCTCTGCGGTGGTTGTATTAGCTAGTCTGCTCAGCACGTGGTTTTTCAAAAACTCTGCAAATTGGAGCAGCTGATGGTTGTAGGCAGATTTCGGTTCAACGAGGAGGATATCCTTGTTGGTAATGTTGGAGTTTTTTTTTGCTTCTACTGCTGCTCCTGCTGTCATCGTCCTGTTTAATCCTGGCCATCCTAAACGATGAAGTTATTTCTAATTCAATGGGTCTATTAAGAGAGAGAGAGAGGATATGCTAATGCATATGTGCGGGCTGGATTATGGATAGGAGTTTTGAATTATGTGGCTCCATGTACTTCTACCTTTATGGCTTGGTAATGGATTGAGGGTTAAACTCTGCTTGTGTCGAAAAAGAGACTTTATTATATCACTGATATATCGAAACCACATACATTGCAAGTGATGTAATTTTGGGTATTTAAGGTTAAGGAAATAAAATACAGTTTGTTTTATTTAAAAAAAAACACACACACATTAGAAATATATTTTACCTTCTACCAAATTTTTGGAAAATGAATAACGTGCTTGAAAGATGCTAATAATCGCACTATTAATTGAAACAAAAAAATAAATTGATATTAAGTACATAACCTCAGATTAAAACGACGCCGGTAAAAATTTATCGCAAGTCTCTTATTAAATGATGCACTTTTCCATATAAAATTATAGAGATTAATTTATTAATGTTATTGGTCATGTGAAATTGAAATGTTAGTATATCAAATAAATGAATAAATAAATTTGATGGCACAATAGCTCATGAAGAACTAGGGCCTATAGTGACTTACAACTCTCAACCATTCCTGTCTGTGCCGTGTCTGCAGGAATGAACGGGATCTAAAGTTTATTGGCGAATCAGAACGGCTAATGTGAGTGGCACTTTTCTATGAGAAGAGATTCTCTTGGAGGTTTTGTCAATTCCTCGCAAGAGTCAGCAGCCCTGAAAAACATTTTTTGTGTTAAGGTGTTACAGGGTGGGAATCTTGAAATTTCGTATTAATACTCTTGGTGCCAATCGTAATACATTTTGGACGTTAGTTATGACCACGCCCACTAAAACGCCCACTTTCTAAAATTGTTTTTTTTTATACACACGACATCCTTCGGTGTGTCACCTAATATGTGGACTTTATTTTAGTGGATGATTCCTGGGACCATTTTAAGAAAACAATAAATAAAGGGGAAAAATTATATATCTCACCATCTGAGGCTGGGGGTCAATTTCTGAAAAGTTGACTTAAAATAGAAAAAATATTATCAAAAATCAACAAAAGCACAAACAATAATGTCTTATAACATTTTGGAAGACTTATGTATATTTCATGTATTTATTAGTTTTTTTTTTTAATCAAGTTGTTTAAGAATAGTTTTTGCGAATTTAAATTTCAAAGTTAAAATTTTTGAAAAAAAAATTATTTTTTTTTTCAAGTGGATTTTTTTCAAAATTTTGCGTTATTGAGTGCAACTGTTTCTGTTCTTAGTCAAATACTGCTTACCAGAAGTAAAAATCTTTTTCAGTTTTTGAGAAATAAAAATAAAAAGAAGTACTTCTTCCCAAAAAAAACTTGCAAAAATGTTTTAATTATGGATGGTATTATACATGCAGTATAAAAAGGACATCGAATAAAATTTTAGTTTTAATTAAAAATCGGTATTTTTTTTATCAATAGTGTTCAAAAGTACTGCAGTGCTTTGAACCCGATTTTCAACTTCTATCCTTAAGAATTCCATTTGGCTACCCAATCCCTGGCAATTTGAATTATCCATTACATTATGAAGCTCTTTCTTTGTTATAGACAAGGTTTTGGAAGTTGTTTGGTCTGAGAATTAATGATAAATTTTTTTTTACAAAAATATTTAATTTTTTTCGAAAGTGACGTCACCAACAAAAATGTCTTCTACACAAAAAGGAGCAAATTGGAGCAAGCAAAAATTACATATTCTAAAATTAGAACAATTGCTTTACACAACGACATATAAAACTTTGCGTCATCCCACGGACAACACTACTAAAAGTTTAAGGATTTCAGTAAAATGTCAAACTAATACATTTTTTTTACACTTTTCCTAAAAACACAGATTAAAATAACAAAAATGTATATTTAAAAAAAAAAATCTCAATAATTAAAAATACACCTGAGCTTACTAATTCTATTGCAAAAAGAATGATACAGATATATCTAACGGTTAAAAAATAGCAAACGAATTACTGGAGGCAAACAAAACCAAAAACACACATCTGAATTCGATGCAAAAAGTGAACTAATGCTGCATTTGTTACGATCTGCCGAAGATCACGTGATCTCTCGCATTTTATATTCTATCATATTATAACAATAGAAATAAAATAAAAGTTTAAGACAAGGCTTAAATTTATAATTTGATTTTCTGCAAGCTTTTAGGGTATTTTGCCCCACCGTGCATCATCGGGAAGAAGAAATTAATAATATTTCTTAAAGTCTTTAAAGAATGATTAATGTCCACGAGAAGAATAGTTTTAAATTTCATATGAAATATAAGTGCTGATAAAAATGAAAACTAAAAACTATTTAAAATTTTAATTATTATTAACATTAAAAATGAACTATAACAGATAATAATATTGAAAAAATTAAAAAAAATACAAAATAATTTCAAAGGTAGAGCCTTTGAATGCTAGAAGGATTATAAAAAATAAAAGCTCTCAACAACACGAAATATGAGATTTATTTCACAAACAAGATGATACATTAAAAGATGAAATTTATTTCAATTTGGTTCACTGGGGCGTATACGCACTTTTTTATTTTATTGAACTTTTAACAAATTTTACAATTTTTTTTTTTGCACGTTGACTTGGTTTATGTTGATTGAACCCACCTGGAAAAATGGCAAGTTTAGGCAAGGGCCTGGCAAGTTTTCGGTAAGAAAAAAAACATGGACGAGGAAAACATGACACACCCCTTTAAGTGCCTCGCTGATAACATTTATTTAGTAAAATACTGGTGAGGGTCTTGATGGTTACTAACTATATGTACACATAGTGAAATCATTTTACGAAAATTAATAAAAGCAGGATCTTATTACATCCTATATCGTAATAAAAATCTTTGTGTGTTTATTTCAAATAATGATTGTGAATCAGTGTGTCAAATAAATCGCAACTGCAGACATTTTTAGAAATTAGTTCTTAGTTGTTCTATCTAAAAAGCAAGTGCAAAACAGACTCACTGAACAGCAAGCCAGAACAGTTTAGAATAGTAAATTTCTCATTGAACTTGTTCTTTTCTGTTCTAAACTTTTCCGAACAGCCTCACGACGAGAAATGCTTTATTAGGTATTATTTCATTTTTTAAATTCTTTTTTAAAAGAGAACAACTCGTCACGCTGACGTCTCTTTTTCTCGTCGCATTGTGAAACAGCCTTCATGTACAGTTTATAACCAAGGTGGTGGGCATCGAGGAACTGGGTGTCTAGATTAATATAATATAGAGCGCCTGACAGCTTATAGCTTTGACCCTCATATCTGAAATGGTTGAATGGAAAACCATGTAAACAAAATGTGTGGCTTAGGCAGCATTAAACTGACGAGGCAAAAAGGTTCATAACTGGCGAGGGCCTAGCGAATGCCTATAGTAACGCTTGCTAGACCCTTGTTAGTAACTATGAAAAACTTGCCAGGTGGGAGAAAGCTATTTGAATGAATAATTTTTCTCTATTTCAAAAAAAAAAAAATTGGGTGCGGTGCAGAGTTCGCGGGGAAACATTAATTCAATTCAAAAAGTTCTAATTTCAAGATAAGCGACTAATGAATTTTTTTTTAAAGCATGGAAAGAGTACATTACATCAAGTGTTATAACTTTAAACCACCCCAATGCAAAAAATAAAATCATTTGTTGAACTTTCATAGATTGGTCCTGATTTTCCGATGGTTTCTTAGTGCGGTATTTGTGCCACAATACCTTCTACAAATATTATCAAGTAGTGTCATTTGAAGATTTCCACCTGATGTAGAAAGAAAGAAGTATAGAAAAATGCTTGCAAAAATTCGTATTCCGCGCATTATAAGACCACATTTTACTTAGAACAAAACATTCTGTAAAAATGGCGAAGACCGAAGAATCTTGATGTCTATTAGATTTCTCTTTGTCTAAATTAAAATTACCATATTATTCCTATAAGACGGTACTTCAACTTCATTTCATACAAAATGAAGTAATCCAATTCCTTCACTTCCACAAAAAAAAGAAAACAAATTCCTTGATAACATTTGAACTTTCCCAATTTATCGAGAAAAAATTAACATATTTCTAAACAACCACTTAGAGAAAAAGGATTAACAAATACAAAATACTAGTAGGTGCTATCAACTCGTATCTCCCAAAAAACAAGGTGTCTAACTACTCAAATTGACTAACATACGAGAAACAACAAAGGAGTTCAAGTAAAAAGGTGATAATTTGTGATTTCCTAATCCCAAATGCCCACATATACATACTATTATACATCTTCACAAAAAAGGATTACTTTGTATTCATTGCAGTGCTGCAGAAACCTTCTGCTATCGACAAGTTTTCAGGTCATTAAGTTTTGGTCCATGAACAGAAGAAGAGAGAGGCAACAAACAAAAAACTAGAACACCAGAACATTGTCTGGTCTGGGTTAGATTCTTGCTTGAATGGAGATTAAATCTTTGAGGACTTAAAGGAAAATGTTTTTGGTGCTTTAAGGGCGTGTTTTTACCATGGTATGTGATTGTGATTGTCTTGAATAAAATTAATATTTTTAAATTCGAAGATCTTAAAGGTTTTTGTATGTTTTCATTTGTTGTTTTTTTTGTTTTTTGTTCATTGTGAGAATAATTCAAACTCATCCTCTTTTAAAATTTTTGGCAAGAAAATCAAATTGTTTTGCAACGAAATGAGGAAAGAATCAAGGAGTGTCCTTTGGCCTTAAATTGGTACTTTTTGTCATTTGTGTTTTGTCTTTTCAGTCGTTTAAATATTTTTACATTCTCAATTGCATGCTGGCAGTCAGCTTATCTATGTATGCAGTAAGGATATCTGTATGGTTGAAGTGTTTTTTCTTTTGGAAAGGGGAAAGGGGTAAATGAAATATCCTGGCGGAAAGGTATAGTAAATATATGTATGTTTATCCTGGCGACACCGAAGTCAACTTCATGAATTGAGATCTTATTTTTTTTTGTATCTTCTTAGGAATTTTAAAGGTATTTGAATTTCCGAAGTAAAAGCTCAGTGATATGGAATTTTATACTGAGATGCATTACTTAATTTTTTTTTTTAAATTCTGAATCCTTCATCAACCTTTTCAATTTTAAAACTGAAAATAAATTGATTTTCAATTTCTCCAATCGAAGTTATCTCGGATAGAACTCAATGGGCTTTGAATAAAATTACTGAGCAGATGTAATTATTTTGACAAATTACTAATAATAAAACAATTCAGTGCTCAAGTGTTTTTCATAATTAAATAGAAGAGCTTTGATCTGTTCAGATCTTAGTTTGTTCGCTCAAGAAAATAGTGATGAGAGTTTTCGTTGTCAAAATAAATAAAACGCACGACTGAAATTTGAATTTTAAATTTAATTTCAAAAAAATCATCTACCCGTTTTTGAAATATCGAATTTTCAAAAAAAAATTTCAAATTTTTTTTAAAAATCCAAGATTTATTTTTTTGGAATTTTGATATGCAATAAGTATAAAAAAAAAATTTAAATCGGTTGTACAGATAAGGAGAAAATCCAAAATTAAAAAAATTTAAAAATCAAAAAAAAAATTTTTTTGAAAATTTTGGTATACAATACTATTTAAATTTTTCAGAAGATTCTCCATAAACAAAAATTATCAAAATCAGGTTATTCCTTTTCTAGAAAAACGAAAATAAAAAAAAATGGTTCTATGGGAGGTACCATTTAAAACCATTTTTTGGAAATTTAATTTTTACAAGAAGGTAGCATATACCTAATAAAATTTATTGATTTTTTTTTTAGAAAAATCTGCCGAGTCATTTTTGAGAAAAATAAGATTTTTCAAAAATGCTAAAAAAAATTATATGGCAGGTACCGTTATTTTTGGTCCTAAAAATAAAAGGAAAAAAACGTGTCGGGGTAATGTCCCGAAAATGTCCCATGGGTTTAGGCTGTAGGTGAGTCCACAGACAGACAGACAGTTGGACGGAATTGCGAGACCCAATTTTTTCGTCTTTTCGTCTTCCCTATCGTCGTAATGTCAAGTTTGATCAAAATCTCGAGCTCGATTTTTTTTACGAATCCAAAACTTGCCATATAGTACCTTTATACCGTAAGTAGAAAAGTTGGTTGTTGTTAGGACCACTAACAGACATTACTTGCATAAAATCCAAAAACGGAAACAGGCTAATCGATAAAACTTTTAAATCATTATCCAACTAACCAGTTCTTAATTTAAAATTATTTCCCACTGCAACTATTTGCGTACGTATGTAAGTATCTTTTTCATAATATTTTTCTCCACATGACAGATTCACCACCTAAGCCCACCAAACCCTTTTAAGAGCAATTCAACATTCATATCGGAATGTTTTTTTTTCCGCTTGTGATTTATAAGTCTCGCATTTTTCTGGCTGAAATATTTCATGGCACTAAAATAACGTAAATATGTATATAAAGTCAACATCAACTCTCCCCCCAACGAAGACGTCCTTAAAGATGAATTTATCGAATGACTCTTAATGCAAACTGAAAGCGTCTTGGACGATTTATGACCAAACAGCTTTCGTATAAACAAAACATTTTCGATTCTTATCATCGCCGATATTTATACTCAAACTCATGTCGACTAGACAGGGTTTTTGCGTAAAAATCTTAGAAATAGAAACAAGAAAATCTATATACATACGTACAGTACATATGTAGGTATGTATATTATTGGTAGGTAGGTACTGCACAAATTGCAAAAGAATTTCAAATCAAAATGTTTGACTCGACATCTCAAATGTGCTTCTGGATGATTAAAGTCCAGTAAGACAGAATTAGATATTCAAAATACGTTCGCCCGTAATTCGCAAATGGGAACACCGAATACAATATTGTTTTTGTTTTTGCTTTTTTTTTTTTTTGCTTTTGTGATGCATTGTGAAAGTCTATTAAGGTAGATCGGGCCAAAATCAAATGCCATCACAGCAAACGTGCACTTCAACAAATCAAAGAGTCTTAGATAGTGAAACACTAACGCGTCAGGCCACCGAAGACAATCCGTTGAGTGCACTTTCGTCTACGTGCAGTGCATGCATGTCAGTTGTATTAGATGACATTTTTCAAGCAGGTGTAGACGATCATATTAGAAGCGTATACAGGCGCAGGCATCACAGCACTTGCAAGGTACCTCCATACATATATGTTTTGAGTTTTATATTTAAATTTATGTGTGTTTTTCTTTATTAAATGCGTTTGCTGCTATAGATTTACAGTAGGGATTGAAAGCAAGAGATTTAAGGCATTATATAAAAATATTTATATCACATGTCACTGAAATGGACATAGGAATTTTCACGTGGACAAAAAATGAGACCACAAATTGCAATGTTTTTAAATTTCTATTCCGAAATTTACATTTTTTGTAAAATCTAATCCGTATTTCGATAGCATATACCGAAGCCTAATTTTAATTTTTTGGAAAACTTTTTGATTCATCGTAATCTTGTGTTGTTTTTGGATTGGATTTTCGGTCTGTTTCTACTCCACTTTTTGTATATTACTCACACACTATTGAATGTTGGCATTAAACAAAATGGCTTCTTCAAGCTTTTATAACTTTTAACAACATTAATATACATATAGTAAACCAATGAAAAAAACCAAAAAAAAAAATATATTTCTATGTCTATTGGGAACAGAAAAACAGTCTGAAAACATTATCTACTCAGAATGTTTAATCGATGACTTTTGGAGCAGTATAGGAGGGCAAAAAGAACTTAATGATTAACAGTCTTATTCTTGCTGGCTAGGCTATAGTTCACATTGGATTTTTGTCATAAAATTCATGTAAGTTGAGCTGAATTTATTGAAGATTGCGTATTGATAAGGCCCTCACTAGTCAACTGATGAGACCAATTGAGATCGACTAAGGGCCGTTAAAAGCACCTACATTGAACGCTCAAACGAAAATGACATTAACCGCTAATTTGTAATTCGGTGCTTTTTTCAACAAACTGACTTTTCAACTTTGTCTTAACAAAGTTATAAAGTTAAGGCAAACTTAAAATAAACTAAAAGAATACTAAAGAAATAATACAAAATAATAACACATTTGATAGTTGATAGCTTTTCAGTTTAGAATTAACTTTAACTTATACAGTTTATCACAAATTATCGAAATCGAAATGGTGCACTAAGAAAACTGTTTTTCCATAGTTAAGTAACTTGATTTCGATAGAATTTTGAAAAAATTACATTTCAATTAATCCAAAGTTGACTTTCAATTTGATGAGTAAAATAATTAAAAAAAAAAAATATCTTTAAGCCGTTAACTCAGGCTTAAACTCCAAAGTTAGGATGATCACTTATTGCAAAATTGGGCCTAAGTAAAGTCATCTAAGGTATTAAATGTTAAAAATGTGCAAACTAAATTTCAAATCATCTCATTTCCCATACACAAATTCACTTTTCCAAAATGAAATAATTCTGAATTTACATGGCCCAATTTTTCCATTCCCGATTTTTTGTTTTTCTACTTCGTTTTGTGGAGTAAAAAGCTAGCGGGACTAAACAAATCGTTTGTTCTTTTGTTCCAGTTTGTTTGGTTCTCTTTCACCTCTTTTTCAATTTCTTGTGTGAGTTAAGTACCTATTAATGTAACGTTAATTGATAGTATGAGTGAATCTTTAAAAAAAAAAATTAAGAGTAAAAGAATAAAAATGAAGAGAACAACGACAAAAAATCTCATTAGAATAATCGCTCAATGTAAACATTTAACCTGCTTTATGGAAAAATCTTCGTTGAAAAATCTTACAATGTGAATCCAGACAATTTTCAATCAAATTTGCACAAAATTCAATAAAAACCTTATGAACACATCCAAATGGAATGCATTCAATGTGGAACCCATTTAAAATATCGAAATTTTTTGTATAAAGTTTCTCCCACACCAACGTGAAACATTCGGAGCGACAACGAATCTTTCGAATTTCTAATGGGGTTTTCCATTGGTAAAATAAATCAATTTATTTTTGATTTGGATCTGTCAAAAACACAATTTCCCTTCTTTTTGCTTTACATTGGACAGAATAAATTGATTTATTTTTGATTTTAAATCAAATTTGCAAATCTAAATTTTTCCGCAGATTTACCCCTCCATGTACTAATACCAACATAAATCCAGCTGTCAGTTTGCAAATGTTTTTCGTTGATATTTCGGTTGTGAAAATTATATTGAAAAATGTGGAAAATAATTACTAATAAATAAATGGTAGCAGTTTAAAATGAACCGGCAACTTTATCAAGTTCATATTTCTCTTCTGAAAGTAAATCGAAGGATGAAGATTTTTTTGAAATATTACATAGAAGCTATAATGCACAAATACAGTGACAAAAATAAATAAATTTGAAATTGTGTTCCATTCGCCACAAAATAAATCAATTTTTTCATTAAAAAATCTTATTTTACCAATGGAAAACCCCATAAATATACATGATGATTAATTAAAGTGCCCACACAGCCGCGATGCAAATCTTAGTACATTCTACAGTCGTCACAGATTCGCACCGAATGTTTCGCGTCGGTCTGGGCGAGCTTAAAAATAAAAAAAAACAGCTGATGGACACCCAAAAAAAAAAATCACAATTAAATGAGTTGTCAAACATAATTAGGAAATTTAAGATGTGAACACTTTTTCTGTAATTTGCAATTGCAAGATTACTTCATTTCAGCTAGAGTGAGAACATAGTATAATTTCAAATACAAATTCACATTTCAAAGGTAATTTCGACCAAATTTCCATGAAATTCGGTAGGAAATCACTTTGAAAATGATGAAATTCTATGTCAAAAAACAAAAAATATACAAAAATATAACAGAAATAAGCTGTCAAATGAAATTAGCAAGTTTAAAGGGGGGTTCACATTCAACGACAAGTTGATCAACATGTATTGAGTCGGAAGATTTTTGTAATGTGAACAGCAGTCGAACGACCGTCGTCGATCGACTTGTTATGTAGTTCAAATTTTTTAAATATTTTGCTCGGTCGGTCGACTGATGATGATAAGATGAAAACACTTGCATTTGGAGTTTGCAAAATTGCCTTATTTCAGCTCTAATCAAAACATTGTAGGTATAAAGCTAGAAAAAGTGTATAAAAACGAATGCAGTGGTTTAGTCTAAGCTCTTATCCCCGTATTAATAAATAAAAAATAATGAAAAGATAAGAATTTGACATCTTCTATCAATTTATAATTTTTAGATACCTATCAATAAATATTTAGGTAGTTAATGGACTGTGACATGTGACAGCGAGAGGATAACTTTTTAACTCGCCAGATTTGGCGTTTAAGGGATGGATAACTTTATAACACATACATGCATACATTTCATAGATAGTTTTTGTTTAAGAATACCTCCACGATTTTATGAATGTTGCCGTACTTGTAAAGATTGGAACTGTTATGATATGTTTATTAATGAGAAAATTTAATCTATTCGTGTGCCAGTGCTATAACACGTGTGTTAAGGAGTGGAATATTTCCGTTAAGATGACGGTAACAAGAGCCGCGTTTTATTATCTACGGATTTGGATCAGGATCATTTTTTAACACGTAATAAAAACATAATTCGGAATCCTGCTCTCTAAATAAATAAATAAATTTGATGGCACAACAGCTCATGAAGAACTAGGGCCTAGTGACTTACAACTCTCAACCATTCCTGTGTGCGTGTCTGCAGGAATGGAGGGGACCTACAGTTTATTGCCGAATCCGAACGGCTAACGAGCGGCACTTTTCTGTGACAGGAGATACTCTTGGAGGATTTGTCAATTCCTCGCAAGAGGCAGTAGCCGTTTTTCTTTTAAATAAATAGACTCGGACAAAAAAACTTCTAGAATATATTTCGAACAAGTTTAAATCATCAGAACCAAGAAACTGTTTAAATACTGCTAAACATAAGAGAATCATCATTTCAAAATCAGCCAATTTTGATTTAAAAAGTTTTTTTTGTCGCGAAAAGGCTACCAGCTTATTTTTTTGTAAAATTACGTTACTTTTCTACATTTATGAACATTATAGATGGAAACAGATATTTTCCAAGAAGATTAGAATTTTTCACGTCTAAATGTATGGAGTCGATCAACTGTGCGTTGCCGCCCAAAATAAATTAACCTGCCATATTTTCTGAAAAAACGTGCAAATTTTCGTGCCATATAAAAACCATAAATTCTTCTATTTTGTTGAAAAACTGTTATCAATTTAATACGGGGTGTAATATAACATGAACAAATCAAAGGAAATCATTTGATCGATCTATTCGTGCATTGTCAGAAAATATGTATTTTTTCTATCCACTTTTTACGGAATTTGGACGAATGTTCATTAATTTTTTTTTAAATTTGCCTCATTATGAGTAAAACAATAGAAATAGAAAAGCGTGCCATATTAAACTTTTTCTTGCCACCGTGCCACTAGGAAATTATCGTGTCAAAAAAGCACGATCGTGCTACTTCGAAAACGCTGACCCAGATCCGTAGATAATAAAACGCGGCTAATATATTAGCAATATTTTGTTTCTTCAATTTCACTGCAGAAAATTAGAAAATTTTCGATTTATGCAATATCCACACCGAGTTTTTGTCAAACCTTGGACCCAACTGGAACTGTTATTCAACTAAACCACAAAATTCTTTTATTACTAGGAGCATGATTCATTATTTTTAAATAAATTTTTTTTTTGTTTTCAATAAATGTCATCTATCTTTCCGTCACTACTGTGTGCTTTAAGCAATTTCAATATAACTGGACAAGAAACAAAATCAAAAAGAAAATTGTCTAATTCGTTTTGTCATGGTGTTATTTCGATATAGATGCAAACATTATATCCACATTTACATGTATTTGGGTTTTTTCATTATTTTAATTTGTTTTTTTTTTTTGCGCACCACTTTTTATTCTTCGAGATGCATTAGTGCGACAATCGTATGTCACACTGTCTAATAGTTTATTCGTTTCATGTCTTTTGGCAGATGTGAAATTAGAAAATACGGTATTTAATTTTCTAAAATTTATAAGTTACAGTTTGTAGACTACAAATGCTTCAAAGACCAATGTAAGATATAGAGATGGCTGTACATTGTGTATCTATAAATCTGCATATGGAAAGATATATTTGCATTGCAAAGCGAAATCTATAAATATAAATTTTGAAATTGCCCGGAACTGGCTGGGCTAATGCAGCCAGCCACACAGTGATGCCATTCACTTGGTACATTAAACATTTTCTGCATCTTGTTGATCCAACAGATGCCACACAGTCTAATATTTGAATTCTCAGAAATAAAAACAAACTAGTTTTTGATTTTATTTTCAAGTGAATCGACCGCTGCCATCCGGGATATTCCTCCTCAATTACATTAATCATTTTATATGCCAGCCAGCCAAAGATATAACCCCCCCAAACACAATAACGACAATCCAAAATGACCCAAAAAACAACCTTTTACCAAAGAAAAACAAACAAACATTTTCAACCAAAACCATCCAACGTTTTGACAATCATAAGCAAGAAATCGGCTGGTAGGTATAGTTATATTGCTTTTATTGGTCCTGTCCTGACCTGGCTATTTGGAGTGCTCCCAGGATACATTTCAGGAATTTCCGGTTGTCATTGCAGCTTAGAGAGTTTTGTTTTTCATTTTTTACTTTTTGTTTTGCAGGTGTAGTAAGTCATTTTTTATGACTTTTAACCTAAAGGTATAACCGAAAAACGGTTATTGTGTGCATAGAGATCAACAGACAAAGGACATTACTTCAATCATAATTTACAAGTGATTGCAATTTTATTGTCTGTTGTATTGGTACTTTTGGGCGGCATGTTTCTGATACCACTTCTAAATGTTTTAGATAAACTGCGGGTGTAGTGTTTTGGGAAATTTATGTGCTTAGATAAATGACACTACTGAGGCTGGAAAGTAAAACTGAATGCGATTGCACAAGGTGTGGTGTGTGGGTTAAAATGGTCGAGGAATAGACTGATAAAAATTAAAATACAGACAGAAATACCGTCGGGGAATTGCTGAACCCACTTTGTTCGTGATCTCTATTATCGCATAATGTCAGGTTTGATTGAAATCTCGACGTACATTTTTTTACAAATCCAAAACTTGACTTACCCCTTGAACACAATGAGTTGAAGCTGGCAGCTAAAATAATCGCTATAGCACAAGCTGTCATCATCACTCACTCAAGTAGCACAAAAAACTTCTACAAAGGTGTAGCGTGATTCTCAATGACTAGCTTCTTTAAGAAGGAGAAAGACTTAAACAATGCCATACATGACATCTTAAATGCAGAGCTTGTAGCTTGTAGAAAAGTTAAAGTTAAGCCAACTTTTGCTTTAGCAACTTTTCATGCTGCAGCTGCAGCTGCAGCTTCGCATTGTAGCGCTGTATATTATTCTTGTATTTTTCAACATTTATAGTGCTACATGCTGCAGCAACAGCTATACGCAATTGTGTTCGACCGATTGATGTATATGTTTAGAAACCATAAATAAAAAAAATAAATTAAAAAAAAAAAAAATTAACGGGTCAACTGCTTGTGAAGAAACAGGGCCTATGGTGACTTAAAATTGAATGGTAGGGACCAACAGTTTTTTGCCAACTCCAAAGGCCTAAGCAAGAGGGGCTCTTTTTCGTGATAAGAGATACTTTTTTGGAGGATTGGTCACTACCTTGCAAGAGGCAGTAGCCATAAAAAAAACATTTTTGTTTTGTAGGTGAAAGCGGCTGGAAATCGAACCCAGAACCCACTTCTGGCATGACAGTCCAACATACAAACCGTTACGCCATGTGCTATTATAGTAACCTATATACAGGGTGTTCCATAATCAATGGCAGCTAGGTTTTCGCTCACCTGATCCATAACCTTTTTTTTATTTTATTTATTTCACTGGGTTAAAAATTAAACCAATTTCTTATTTTCATCAAAATGTTTTTAATTTTATTTTATCAAAACCTTATTTTGAACTTCAATCTTTAAGGGCCAGTTTTTCAGTATTGGATTTAACTCTGAGTTAAATCAGAATTAATTAATCCTTCAAATAAATTGCTCCCAAGATCATACACAGTTTTTCAGTGTAGTATTAATTTTAATTTTCAGTTGTGAAAAATTTATTGACATATACATATATTCGACAACACTATGGAAATTGACGTTTTGCCATCGAAATCGAGATGGAACAACTTATGGCAATTGCCTTTTCCATAGTGTCGCAAGTTGCAACATGATTTCGATAGATTTAGCAAAATTGTTGAGTAAACTCGGAATTAAAATTGACTAAAAAGCATGTTTCAGGCATTTATTTAAACCCCGAAGATAGGATGATCTCACTGAAAAACTGCGCCTTAAACAGCTTCTTGATAAAAATTCGTATGACAATACTAGTTTTTAATTAAAAAATGTTCTTCAAGATTCTTAAAAAGTGTAAATACAACTTTCCGAAGCTCATTATTTTATTTTGATACAAACAGTGGGACATTATGTTAGACAGACAATTAAGAGCTGTCAAAAAATCACGTCATTTAAGTTCTATCATTGCTACTTCACCTTTTACACACTTGATAAAACAAATACGGTTTACTAATTTAGACTAACTAAACCGTACTTTTAAATGCAACTGTAATAGATTTTCTGCTATTACCATTTTTTCTTGATTGAAGGCATTGGTGCAAAATTTTAAATAGCCTGATGTTAAGGTATTAACACGATACTACTTAACAATTTTCTAACTTTAAAGCTCTTTACTAAAAATGTTCTTAGTTTCAAACATTTTTTAACTAGTATAATACTTAACCAATTTCCTCAATAAAATCCAGCTGAACACGCCTAAAAAAGTGACAGATCACACCATTTTCAACATTTTTAATTGTCAAAGTGACATTTAGAGTTAGTAAGACACTAAAAAGATAAAACAGCCATTTGAATATTTTAACTTTAGTAAAATGTTAAAAAGATAATACGATTTTAACTTATTTAAAATTTGGAAAATCCTCTTTTTAACCTAGCATCATACTAGAAATGCTTTAACATCATACTAAATCGTCTAAAATTTTACGCCATTGTTATTTTTTTTTTAAATTTTTTTTTGGTGTTTTGGTTATTGAGCTATATGAAATAGATATATAAATATATGTTGGTTTTTTGTTCGTACGCGCATATCTCGTACATAGAGATTAATGGTGATATAACCACTAATGTAGCCGAAAATTTGAAATTTCGACCGGAAAGTTTAACATTGTGAAAACCCGAAATCGCGTATTTTTGGAACGAAGTTTGCTGGGTCAGCTAGTTTTATTTTTAAATAGAACATGTTCTTTTTTCTATTTGGTAAGAAGTTCCGTATATATTTATTTACATAGCGTGTAGCAATGACATTTGTTGACATTTAAGAGCGGGTCAAACGCAAAATATGTCTAAATACATGGAATTATATAATAAGGGATAGTTAGGGACAAAAGGAAGGAAGTAAAGGTATAAATTTCGCAATTGATTTCAATTTTTTTAAACAACAAACTCTGACTTAACTCTAAAAATTAAATTAAATTTGATGGCACAACAGCTCAGTGACCTACACCTCTCAACCATTCCTGTGTGCGTGTCTGCAGGAATGGAGGGGACCTACAGTTTATTTCCGAATCTGAACGGCTAACGAGCGGCACTTTTCTGTGACAGGAGATACTATTGGAGGATTTGTCAATTCCTCGCAAGAGGTAGTAGCCGTTTTTTCTTTTTTAAATAAATAGGTGGCGAGGCTGGGGATCGAACCTTAGACCTCCGGCATGACAGTCCATCGCACTAACCATCACGCCACGGCTACTACTACTGACTTAACTCTAACTATATAAAATGAACTGTAAGGCTGTGAGGTACATATTTTTAAGTCTCACTAATATATGCTGATAAAAAAGTACGTATACGCCACAGTGTCCCCATTAATGCTTATTTTGTATTATTTATTGTAAAGGGTCTGTAATATTTTTTTAAGGGTCATAACATTTGGTTATTTTCTTCTTCATCTGATGGTAAATCCTCTAGAAGTAGGTACTCAGTATTATTTTATTGTATATTCCAGTTCCAAATTCATACTTGTCGGGTCAGCTAGTATCAAATGAATATCAATAAGGAATGTAAGTTAATTAAACATGCGAGAATAATGATCCTTCTCTCTCATTACAGTTTTGTATGTTCATCTAATTTGAATCACATTTAACGCTTCTTCGTTCAACTCTTATATAACAATGTTTTGCTTGCATCATCAACACAAACCAACCACACGTTCCACAACAATTAATTTCCTCATTACAACACAATTACCAAAAAATTAGCATACAACTTTCTTTTCACAACATTCCATATCCAATAAAACCATCCAGCACCAACACAAGCTCCAGCAAAGTGTTGCTTTTTTTTGATGGCTTAAACTCTTGATAATTTTCATGGGCCATTTAAAAAGTTGTAAGTCTTCCCACAAAATTGGCTCTGTCTCTTTACACGAAAAACCAATTCAAACCAACGAAAATCAAATGAACTCAAGTTTTTGTTTGCATTGCCAACACAGACCATATCGTCAGTCTTTAAATGGTTTTCATATCCATTTTTTTTGTTCGTTACACTAAATATACTCTGCATAAAAACTCCCTTCTTTGAGATGGAATTTTTCCGCAAAAGCACATCTCATCAAATAAATTGCCTCGTTTCCGGTTTGTGTCTTCTTCGCTTCGTCAATTTGATTTTTGCATTTGAAGGACTCCGCAGCTATATAGCCTTTTGGTTGAGATCCGATCCAGCATATATAGGCTTAAAACAATTGTCTTATTTGAAGTAATTCGTATTCAAAAGGGCATGTGTCATTTTTTATATTTCCGTCTTGTGCGGGTTACTCCTTCAAATAATATAGAATGCAATAATAATAAGGACAACACTTTTACTCGCATAAGGCACAGACGAAATAAATGCCCATATAAAGTGCGGGAGGAAGCTGGTTATAGGGGGAAAGGATTGCCACACAATATTTTGCAATATTTTAATGTTTGCTTTGTCGCGATTTGTCTGCCTTTGATTTTTTGGTTCTTTTCAAAAAATTCAAGAGGGAGGTCCTTGTTGTAGTATTTTTGTTGTTGGCACAATCTTTGTGATGATGCTCTCAAAACACCCATATAGCAACCAGACCAAACGATACAAGGGAATAATGAGCAACAGACAATGTTGTCTTTATTACATTTCGGCTATTATGGGATAAGTTATGTGCCTAAAAGGCAAATGTACATTAATTGGAAAGATTTATTTATGTCCTTGGCACTATTATTGTAGAATGTATGAGTTGGATGTTAAATAAGAGTTGAATATAATTTCTAAATCCTTTAAAGAATTATCCTTTTCTAGAAGTTGAAAAATCATTTAAAGTATAAGTACCTAATAGCGCATATCCATTCTCGAGGATGAAATAAAGTAATTAATTGAATAGACAACCTCCTTTATCCTTACACAATTCACAGAATATGTGTAGAGGTATAGAGGTAGGTACTTGGAGGAAAGAAGGCGATTATCTATAGATGGATATAAGTGCCGGGAGTTTTAGTGTTTGTGGTAATTTATCCGGATTTTGGCACCAGAAATTGAACAAATTCACAATCCTTTCCGCCCGACAAAATCCTTACAACCGCATTTTGTGAAAAATCTATGCATGCGGGCATAGAAGTAATTTTTCAAGGATCTCTTATAACTAAAACGACTTTGCAAATGAAAATTCATGTTAGTTAAATGGGATTTTTTTTTATTTCAAATGCTGAACTAATTTATAAGAGGGATATTTACTTGACGAATATTGTGCCATCAATATTGTTCAGTTTGGACCAGCGTTGCCGAAGTGGCACGATCATGCTTTTTTGACACAATAATTTTCTTGTGGCACGGTGGCACGAAAAATTTCAATATGGAACGTTTTTTTATTCAATATGGAACGTTTTTTTATTCAAAATGGAGCGAATTTCAACAAAAATTAATGAAAATTGGTCCAAATTCCGTAAAAAGTGGGCAGAAGCACATAATTTTGACAATGCACGAAGAGAGTGATGAGTGATAATGATTTCCATTAAGTTTTGTTATTGTATTACAACCTGAAATGAAACTGATTACATGCTTTTCACGAAAGTAGAAGAATTTGTGTTTTTTTCATGTGGCACGAAAAAGGGCCCGTTTTTTCCAGAAAAATATGGCACATTAATTTTATTTGGGGTGGCAACGCTGGTCTTTCTATAAGAAACACCAAATATAACTCTGAAATAAAAAAAAAAAAAATAGCAAAACATTATAAAAAAGGTATTGATTATCAATTGAAGCCCTCCTATTCCAGCATGGTGACCCCGGAAGCAGAAAAAAGTGATCTGCGAACATTAACATTTTAATACAAAAGTTTGGATCTACTTTTTTGTAAAACCACTTAACAAGCTGGTCAGAGAAAATATTAGTCCTATTTCTACTGGAAACTTTACTACCAAAGGCAACAACAATACAATGTTTATTTGACTCGTATAATCGTTCCAATTCGTATACTTTATTTCAGAGGATAATTTCTGGTATAATTTTAAAGAAAAAAAGATTGCATTGGCAAGGGCGTACCCAAGGGGGGCAGGGGGGGCGGCGCCCTCTAAATCAAAAGTTTATGCCCTACAAAAAATCTTCCTCTATAATATTGAAAATAGTTTTTATAGAATTTTTTTCCCTAATTTTTGACTGAGGTTTTTTAAAGGGGTGATCATAAAATGAAAATCAACATATTAAGAATATCGGCAGTTTTTCGGGAGAAAAAGAAATACGTAAAAAGTTCATAAATCGCGTAAAAATTTGTATGGCTTAGGCTTTAGAGGCACGGGTTAACGAGCTTAGCCAGGTTTTGACATCAGCGTAGAGATCAAACGAAGAATTACTCTTGACAATCGCTGTTTCTTCGGGCTAAGAAGGCTTTTGAGTAATAAAGCCCTCTCTCAGAGAACCAAGGAGACCCTATATAAGACCCTAATCATCCCAGTCCTACTATATGGGGCAGAGGCATGGACCCTGTCAAAAACGGATGAGAATCTGCTTGGGTGCTTTGAAAGGAAGATTCTTCAGGTGATCTTCGGCCCAGTATGTATCGATGGAGTATGGAGGAGAAGATTTAACAACGAGCTTTACGGGCCTTACAGCGACGTCGACCTGTGGTCAAGAAGCTGAAAATACAGCGGCTGAGATGGCTGGGACACGTGGAGCGTATGGACACCGACGCACCAGCCCGACGAGTCTTCGAATCTACCCCTGACGGTCTGCGCAGCAGAGGAAGACCCCACCTAAGGTGGCGCACACAAGTGGAGAACGACCTCAACCAACTTGTAGTGCGTAACTGGAGCTAGGGACCGAGTTGGCTGGAGGGGCTTGTTGGTTGAGGCCGTAGTCCATCTTGGGCTGTGAGCGACAGCTAAATTAAAGTAAAGAATAATATATACATTACAAGGGTTGTGGTCAAAATTCTGCCTGGGTCATTATTCTTTTGTCAAAATTCTGATTAAAAAATTCTGCACTAAAAATTTTAAAAGTTTTGTTTTATTATTTGCAGAATTTTGAAAAACAGAGTTTTTTTTTGAAATTGAGTTGAGTTCATTGTTTGTGCTTTCGTTGATTTCTAGTAATTTTTTGTTTTCATTTTAAGTAACTTTTCAGAAATTGACCCCCTCCCTCTAGTTCCTAGATCCTAGTAATTATCCCCTAAAATAAAGTGCACGAATAAGGTGACGTGAAACCCTGTATATCTGTTGTAACTTCTCAAAAATTGTTTTATATTAGAGATGTATACTCTTTGGAAAAATCATCCCTATTATAAAATTAAATTCGGTCTTTGAATATTACTTGATTTTCTTCAATTTATTTATTCTACAAAGCTTAGCTTCCATAAGAAACTCCTTAATTTTTATTCACTTGTACAATAATTCATAATATCTAAGCTTAAAAATGATTATCGGCTGCCATAAGCAGCAGCCAAAAGGACCAACCTCCTGCCACTTGCCGCATACTAATACATCTTTTCCACTTAATTACGACATCGTTTAACGTATGTATAAGAGAGGATAAAATATAAAAAAAAATACAGGAGTTTCCCAATCTGCCCCTTCATTCGTTCATAAATCTGTGATTTTTATACTTTCAACCAGAAAGGATGAATATTTTATTCTAAAGCATTTTGACTGAAGGAGATGAAATGGAAAAAAAGGCCAATCCACCAACTACGACCTATACGAAAATGCACTTACTTGCGAGAGAGCGGAGATATCCTTTATAACGCTGCGGTTGGCAATTTGGCAAGGACTCATTCCAATTCCATTCTGGATTTTGTTATATTTTCTTTTAGGAAAAATGTGTGGATTTTGATGTTGGGGGGACGAACGGCTTGAGTATTTTTGTCGCCTTCGATATGAATTCTAAGATATCGTGAACATATTCATATTTTTACAGTCTTTTGCTGAAATTTTATTTTTAAAATAACTATCTATGGAATGAGAGTAGATGTGGATATATGAATGAAAACGAGGTCATAAATGCCAGTTTACATTTATGTAGTTCCTCGGCTGCATCAGGGAATCCTTTGTATTTGAGAATATTTTGGTTTCTGGCCAATGCATAGAAGTAAAATTTGGTCAAGTGAACAAAGGAAGATAATTTATGATTCAAATGTTTCCATAAGAGTTTGTGGTGATTTCAGCTGCATTGGCAGTTGTTTTTTTCTAAAGGTGTTTGTTAAATAGAACAACTTGAGACCTACAGAGGACTAAACTCAAGGAACCTTCGCCTTCGGTGCAATAAATTGTAGGTCCACTCCATTCATGCAGATACGCACGTAGAAATGGCTGAGAATTGTAAGTCACTAGGCCTTAGTTCTTCACGAGCTGTCACGCCACGAAATTTACATATTTTCAAAGAGTTTTAAAGCGTGTTCTCTTAATTCAAATTCCGCAAGTTATTTTTACTTGAAGAATTGCCGCGCAACAGCTCATAAAGAACAAAGACTTACAACTCTCAACCATTTCTGTGTGTGTGTCTGCAGGAATGGAGGGGACCTACACTTTATTTCCGAATCCAAACGGCTAACATGAGCGGCACTTTTCTATGACAAGAGATACTTTTTGGAGGTTTTGTCAATTCCTCGCGAGGGACAGTAGCCGTTTTATTTTTTAAAATTATTACGTGGCGAGGCTGGGGATCGAACCTATAGACCTCCAGCATGACAGTCCATCGCACTAACCATCACGCAACGGCTACTTCTAATAATGGCAAGTACAAAACCGTGGAAAAATTTCTAAGACACTGCACCATTTAAGGATTTACCATGTATAGCTTTCTTTGTAAAAAATCTACAAATTGAATTTGCCTGTCGCGTTCTCTTCTGTTTGAGTTGAGGGAAGCTTAAATTTGTGAACAAATACCCGCCCAGAGAAGCTGCTTTAATGGCTTCGATCGTGCTCTATGTTCTAGTGAGCCTGTTTATATTGTCACTGTTTACTATGCCACCCCAACCACGATGATTTTGATTTTGAGGTTGAGTTCGCTGAGAGCCAAAGATGTCACAGATCTTCTCCCGTAACCATCATCGACATGGATAGCGTAGTGAAAAGTCACAATCTAAACATGAGTAGATTAATGCAAACCTCCTTAACTTTTTAATAGTACTAGATTTTTCACTACTGTGACCAAACCTTTATACAGGGTGTCCCGCGGTCAACGATGCAAATGAAAACCATGGGTTTCTCTTCCTGAGGCTATTTTAAGTTAAAAAAAAATTGAAAATTTGTTGAACAACAACTTAAAGGCGCTACCACCAATTGTTTACGAATTAATTTTAGGTATTTTAATTCCTTTTTTTTTTATTTGGCTGGAGATATAGCTATTTCAAGGGTTACCAAGCCCTATTATCAGTCTCCTTTTACTGGTGATGGGCTTTAATCCAATTTTATTGTGATTGTGAAAAACTTTCTACATGCACACATGAGATTTGCTCATTCTTCGAAGTCATATGCACTACGCATTCCACTACTGATGACCACTGACGTCACAGGTCGAGATGTGCTGTTTGTTTATCAAATGCATTTGGAGCATCAGCATTTTTATAAGATCCTTTAAGTATGTTGTCTTGTTCCGCCTCCATTTAATAATAACTTAAAAGTCTGGTTTGTTACCGATCTTCCAACCTCTCCCCTTTTGATACGTACTACGAATTCTATACGGGTAATGGTTTTCCCGCAATTTAGTATAAAACCCATTTGTTGGCATTTTAGGTTGTTTTTTTTGGCTTTGGTATTATTTTTTCCACAAAAACACGTTATTAAGTATATTTTTTTTCTTTTTAATTTGAAACCCCAATTTATTTTCTTAAAAATATTTGAATTTTTTTTTACAAAAAAATACATTTAAAATTATTAACAAAATAAAAACAAAAAAAGAAAATTCAAGAAAATTTTAACATTTGAATCAATTATTTTGTGACGTTTTCTGAACGGGTTTTTCTAATTTTGCCTAGGTATTTCCAATACTCAATAAAAGCACAGGCGTAGTTTTTAATTGAGTTTTTTTTTCAAATATTCAAATTTTTTTAAATTTAATATTTTGTCTTTATTTTTTTAATATACTTTTAAATGTATTTTTTGGCAAAAATAAATTCAAATATTTTTAAGAAAATAAATTGGGGCTTCAAAATGAAAAAAAAAAATGAAGTTCATAACGTGTTTTTGTAAAAAAAAAAAATACTACCGAAGCAAAA
Organism: Epistrophella euchroma; assembly: GCA_947049315.1. Lineage (NCBI taxonomy): Eukaryota > Metazoa > Arthropoda > Insecta > Diptera > Syrphidae > Epistrophella > Epistrophella euchroma. The sequence goes on along the minus strand of OX346245.1, from coordinate 14,946,804 downwards.
AACCTAAAACTTTTAACAAATGGGTTTTATAATAAACCGCATAGAAAACAGTTTTAGTGCGGAAAAAAAATCAAAAATCGGTTGCAGTTTTGCAAAGTTAGACCCAGTTAAAGAAACGAGGCCAACAATCATTAAAACCGTTATAATTCGACAAAGAAGTGAAAACGAGAAAATGACCTCTTAAGTTTTTCGACTTAAAATGACTCAGTGCCAGTTGTACAATTGTGGTTTAAATTTTGATCCGTGGTTCAGGAAATTTAACTCGCCGATTTCGGCGGGTTAACTGAGGTTCAACGATGGTTCAAGGTTCTAATATGCACTAAAAGCCAATTACATGCCTGAACCATCGTTGAACCACAGTTAATCCGCCGAAATTGGTGAGTTAAAATTCCTGAACCACGGATTAAATATTTGTACAACTGGCCCTCAATGCCAGTGGTACAATCGTGGTTTAAATTTTGATTCGTGGTTCAGGAATTTTAACTCGCCGATTTCGGCGGGTTAACTGAGGTTCAACGATGGTTCAAGGTTCTAATATGCACTAAAAGCCAATTACATGCCTGAACCATCGTTGAACCACAGTTAATCCACCGAAATTGGTGAGTTAAAATTCCTGAAATACGGATCAAATATTTGTACAACTGGCCCTCAGAGACTCATATGGTTTTCGTCTGCATCGCCGACCGCGGGATACCCTGTATAAAGGAAAACAGGTGTACGACAAACTGAGTGCGAGTGACAGTACTAAATAATGTTTTCCCCTTTTTTTATTCATGGAAACTCTTTCAGTTCTTGGTACCGAATTTCCCCTTATTTACGTTCCCAAGATTCAAATCATACCCCCGATAAAGAAGTTTCAGTTCAATAAAAATTTCTTTTAAAGAAAACCGCTCCAACGATTTTTTCAATTTTGTTTTGCATAGGTGCTCTATTTTGAAATTAGGGTTCATCTGGCCAATTTGTTTGTTTTTTTTTTTTTTTTTAATTTTTAGTTTTTAGTTGGTCTCCAACATGACAACGAAATGCTTACAAAAACCATAACGAAAAATTACCCCTTGAAAGTGTCACCATTTGCAAAAAAAAAAAAAAAACAAACAAACACAAACGCATAAAAATCACAGAAAGCAATGTCGTGAGGAAAGAAACAACAAATACAAGCAAGAATAGAGAGCAAATGTCACTTTTCCTCACACAATTAATGGTACAAGCAATTAATTATGTGCGAAAACGGAGGCAGATCTCTCCAAATAATCTGCTACAGTTATCGATTTCGTTGGTCGAACAGCGTACTGCAGAACGAAAACCAGAACGAAATTTTTCGTTTATGATTTCGTTGTGTCATTTTTGTATTGGATTTTTCGTTTTGCATCAGCAGCATACTAGGCTTTAATCTTTTCGCAAATTCTGATTTCGCTAATTTCCGAAAATCATCAGTTCGCAAATTTCAAATCGAATTTTTTATCTTCTATTACATTATTTCGCATTATTATTTCGCTTTTTATTACTTTATTACGCATTTTACTAGTTCATGTTAAGTGAAATTTGCCCGAAAAAAAGCTGAATTTTTTGTTGTTTTTGTATTAAAATCATATTTTGCAAAACTAAATAGCAGCTGATATTACCAATCCATTAAAAAAATAAACATTTATGTATTTCATTTGTCACGTGAAATTTTCACCAAGATTCCCACTTTTGGGTTCTTTAATCTATTGGTTTTGAGAGCAAAGTGAGAAAATTTGCAAGAAATTTCACGTTACCAAACAGTCTGAATTATTGTTTTGCTGTTAATTTATTCTTGCTTTCACTGTTAACTGTGAAAAGTATACTATAGAAAAATATTAATACATTTTATTTGCATACTTTTAGACATTTTTTTTTAAGTTTCCGGTAGTTACTATTTTTAAATCAAATATTCTAATTCAATTGATATTTATTTTGCTGAAGGAATACGAGCTGGTTGTGGTTGTAACTTAGTAGTTATTCGATATTTTTGTTTATTTTCCAAAACAACAATCGAATATTATCCAATACAAAATTGAATTGTTATCCAGCTTTTCTTGTGATGACAACTCAATCAGCATTAATCATTTATTAACTTCCCAATAAGAGATATGCTTAGATTTTCACTTTCCAAAACTTTAGCCCAAACATAGAATTAGACAGTAATAAAAGTCCATGTTTGCAAGTGAAAGGCAATATTACCTATGTACGTATTTTGTGTTATCAATTTTCTAAAGAAAAAAAAATATTAAAGGTCATTTGTATTCTGGTAACGTTGTCTTAAGTCACAATATTGGCAACTGCGACTATTTCTGTTGGCTCAAACAACTGTTGACTTTGTAAGTTAACCAGTGAACGGAATGCGTCTCCACGTTAAACATCTTTAGTGTAAAATTTATCGCAGATACTTACTTGCGTTTTAAAATATTCTTTTTATTTATTTTGATTCTTTTTTTTTCTGAAAAAAAAAAAAAAAAAAAAAAATGAGTGACTATGACAAGTGGACATGTTTTTTGAGTCTTTTGGGCCTTTATGTGTTATTGTGGTTCTTATACGAACATTTAAAATCGGGAGTGCTGATTATTAGATCTCTCATCAAGGATTTTCTTGATTCTGAAAATAAATTAGACTTACATAAGAATTTCGGTTCATGGGCGGGTAAATTAAAATTGAAGTTTTGTGCGATTATAATGAATCAAGCTGTGTATTCTTTTTAGTTGTGACAGGATCGACTGATGGAATCGGAAAGGCTTATGCCAAGGAATTAGCCAAGAAAGGCATTAATATTGTTCTAATTGCTAGATCTAAAGAGAAGTTAGTTAATTGTGCTACAGAGATAGGTAAGTTGTGAGCTTTTCCCATAAGATACAATATCTTTATGAATACATTTGACCAGAAAATAAATATGGAGTACAGAGCAAATGGATTCAAGCTGACTTTTCCAAGGGGGCAATAGTTTATGATCATATCAGAAAGGAACTGGAAGATATTCCAGTTGGTATTCTAGGTAAGTCTAATATAATAGGCTTAAATATTTTTATTCGTAATAAATAATTGTGATTTTATAATTTTAGTTAATAATGTTGGTTGCACATATGGAAGACTTGACGAAATGTCTGAATTCCCTGAAGAAGTGCTTTGGAATGTTATGAATACTAATATTGGTGCTGTAACGATTATGTGCCGTATGATGATCAATAAAATGAAAGCAAGCGGAAAAGGGGCAATTGTTAATGTGTCGTCGGGCACCGAGTCACAAGCAGCGCCATATGGTGCCATATATGCGGCGTCTAAGGTTAGTGATTTTTTTTATTAGAATCTATTAATTTAACAACAACAAAGAAATATTTTCTTTTGACTATTAATAATTATATACTAGAAAAAAAAATATTTCATTATTAAGTATTTGTTTTGCTTAAATCAATCGATTTGTAGTACGGGTACACGATTCTATAAATCCGATTTTTTAAAGCAAAAGTTTTTGGGCCTTACCAATTATCGAATTAAGTCATAACTTAAATATTGCAGTGAAATAAATCATAACTTTATGGATCCTAAATAATTAACCATACAATATGTTCTTAATTTTTTGGAATCAATTAAATATATGGTTCATCATTTTTAGTCCGTGTAAATATTTAAGTAATACGATGCACGGTTTATTATTTAGAGCTCATTTCATTATGGTCGATTTTATTGAAATATTTAAGTCGCAACTAAATTTGATTTATTGGTAACGTCCATTGAAAGTTCTATTTATACTTAAAATCCCATTAAATTAGTTTGGCAGAGATCCGTGTAGGTATCGTAAATTGTTCAGCTGGATTTAAAATTAATTAATAAAAAATAGTTTTTATTTGTACGCAAAATAATTAGTAGTATGTTAACATAATCCGTTATTTACCAAACTCATTTTTTTTGTATTACACACCCCCTAAATTAAAAGCTTATATACTTTTAAAAATGGATTGACAAACGACAAATTTTGTCCGTAGTCATTAACCATAGTGCCTCTAAAGTTATTCTTTTCTATGGAAATTTTAACTTTGTACTTCTCTCGAACTAATTAGTCCAGTCACTTTATAAATCAGCGTGTGCGTTAGATCCGGTAGTTCTGATTTTTTGCTGAGTCGTTTATGATATTGGCCTCATGAAAAACTCAAGTTTTCGAACTCGAGTGCCAAACGCATCATTGTCAAAAATCAAAAAAACCGCGAAATTTGCGTGCTTTTTTCAGTTATTGGCAATTTTAATCCCAAAGGATTAGTTTTTCGACTATAACTTTGCGCTACGATTTCAAAGTAATTTAATGTTCTTCATAATTTGAACCCAGAACCATCTGTGTAGATCCAACAGTTTCGAAAATACAGATATTCAAAATTTAGCAATAATAAATTTATAACAACAAGTAGTATAATTTTCAGTATAATAAAAAAAAGATGGTTCTTGGCAAAAGATGCATAAAAATACTATAAAGCGTATAAGTTGGGTCAAAAGAAGAAAAAAATTCTCTGGAGGGGGTAGTCTATATCCCCCCGTTTAATGGTACTTATCAACGTAAATTAAAAAAAACATAGTTAAACCCAAAAAACTATGTTTTATTCCTAATTTTTGAGTTTGAAATGAAATTGCTCAAAAACTATTGACTAAAACAACTTTATTTAAAAAGAAAATATAAGAATGGATTCCTGACTTTGACAAAAGGTACAAGATTTTATTCTAAAAAATTTCGTTGGATTTTTATAAGTCGTTTTCTATTTCATGTCAGTTTTTTGAAAATTGCCATTTCCAACTAAACGGGGGGTTATAGACTACCCCCTCCAAAGGATATTTTTCTTCTTTTGACCCAACTTATACGCTCTAGTATTTTTATACATCTTGTGCCAAGAACCATCTTTTTTTTATTATACTAAAAATTATACTACTTGTTGTTATAAATTTATTATTGCTAAATTTTGAATATCTGTATTTTCGAAACTGTTGGATCTAGACAGAGGGCTCAAATTGAAGAAAATTTTATTATTTAGAAATCGTAGAGCGAAGTTATAGTCGAAAAACTAATCCTTTGGGGTTAAAATTGCCAATAACTGAAAAAAGCGCGGAAATTTTGCGGTTTTTTTTTTGATTTTTGACCATGATGCGTTTGGCACTCTAGTTCGAAAACTTGGGTTTTTCATGAGGCCAATATCATAAACAACTCAGTCAAAAATCAGAACTACCGGATCTAACGCAAACATGTCTTCCTAGGAGACGACAAGGTTACTAGACACTGATTATAAAGGAATTTATTCAAAGTTTCGAAACTCTTTTGCAATATTCGATATTGCTTGTAAAGATCACGATTATTGTTAGACTTATAAAATTGCTTATAAACCTGGTTTTGACACGCCTTTTATTTTTACTTTAGGTGTGTATAGGGCAATTGCAATATGCACAATCTTTAAAAATGAATCATAACTCTCATTAAAACTGCATTAACAAATAATGCTTGCCAATTCGTTTCATTAATATAATTATTGATTGAGTCAAAATTTGACTTAGAAAAATTATAAATATAGTTAAAATCATGAATTGCAGGTGAAAAATACACGTAAAATTCTAAATGCAAACTAAATGCGACATGATGAATAGCATAGCATCATACTACTGTTTCTCATTTACTGAACTGCTAAAGGCCACTTTACACTATAATAGAAGTCATATGACTGCTCAAATGACCTGTCAAAAAAATCATATCATCTGAACGCACTAATAGAACTCATACAGCTTCTCAAAAGAAAAAAGCATATACGACTTTTTTGACATTAGGACTGCATCTAATTTCGTTTGAGAAGTCATATTATGCAATTTTTGTGTTTCTAGTAGAATTTATTCTATTCAGTGTTGAAAACAATTCAATTTTGTATTTTTTGTGCTTAATATCTAATATTCTTTGTTAAAAAATAGTGGAAAGTGAAAATATGAAGCTAGTTATGAGAAAAATAAAAAAGAAAGTCATAGACGTGTAAACGTACCAAATTGAAAATGGTATGCTTTCACGAATAATGACAACTATTTTGAGAAATCATACAGAAATTATATTGACGGGTCATATTGAAGTCATATTATCGTGTAAAGTGGCCTTAAGAAACGATTCCTTGTTTAAATTTCACACCATATTTATTCTAAGTGTTATTTCAAATGCATATCTATTTATGGAGGAAATTCGTTACATCTTAATCTTTTATTTGAATTCTCCATATCATGGATAGAATTTCAAAGAGTTGTATTAATCTTGGACGAAAAGCACAAAACAAGTTCATATTCACAACATTTTATTAATTTATATGAAAACGTAAATACATATTCTGACTTTCATTAGAAATTTCAACAAAGCAAACACAACACACTGAACTTTCATTTAAACCTAACCGTCAAAAAATAACAACACGTATAAGTACCAAAATTATATGATCTTCAAAATAACTTAACAAACAATAATTACTATTAACACTGTCATTAATCAATTTGTTTTTATTTTTTGTCCCAGGCCTACATAAAAAGTCTAACATACTCCTTACAATACGAAGTTGCCGACTACAACATCAACATTCAACTATTGTCACCGTACTTCATTGTGACAAAGATTAATTCATATTCATCAATGATAATGCGCGGCGGCTTAACAATACCAACTGCGGAAACATATGCCCGATGGGCTGTTTTTACCTTAGGAAGAACTAATCAATCCACTGGATATTTTTGGCATGCGGTTGAAGTAAGATTATGATTTTTAATAGATTTTTATTTCTTTCGAAAAAAAAAAAATATTTATTTATTGATTTTATTTAATTTTAGAATACAGTGGCGAGTTTTGTTCCATATAGAGGACGTTCGTATGTTGCTGCTCTGATATCAAGAGCATTAAGAAAACATCAAACTAATAGCTTGAATATGACAAATTAATTTAAAAACAAATATCGAAACTATTAATATTTAAAAAAAAAAAATATTTTAAAATTACTGTGTACATGACCTTTATTTGGTTTCCTTAAAATAAACTATTTTGTAAGCTTTTGTAGGTAAAATGAGCTTTTTTTTCTCTTCTTGTGGTTTGTGTCTCGACTTTGTAGAGTTTAGTTACTACTTACTAGTCTCCAAAGAAGTTTTACTTTCGCAAGACATGCGCATGGAAATTGTTTGATTTATTTTCTTTTGATTCCTTGACATTTTGGTCAAGATATTGTGAAGAATGTCAGTTTAACTATTAATCGGTTCAATTGTGGTTGCGGCAATTTTTATATTTAACTAGAATTTAAAAAATAAATAAATAAATACACAAAATAAAACTTTGTAAACAATTCAAAAAGGCATATAAACATTTTCCGTTGTATGGGGATTAGGTTTGTTTGAAACACTAAGTTGTGCCCTTGTTTAGAGTCAAGGTGTTTGAAAAATGCAAATCCTTCTATGAGTCACATATAAATAAATAGTTAATGGCTATTTAACCTTTGATGAACTTTAAAATGGTTGTGATTAATTAAAACGAACTAAATATCAGTTACCCTACTTTTTGCTGAACTTTTTCCTGATTATAGAAATCAATTCATGATCAAATAATAACATTCAAATATAATTAAAAATAACCTGGTGACCTGACTGACAACTCGTAGAGATAGAGAACAACATTCTTATGACATTCAACAACATTCTATAATATTCTGTTGAATTCGAATGGCTTGAGGGGTAGTTTTTCATTACAAGAAATACTTACTATTGGAAAATTTTTCACTTCCTCGCAGGAAACAATAACACTGAGCTATATAAAAATAAGATATATTTGGTGGCACAATGGCTCGTGAAGAACCAGGGCCTAGTGACTTACAACTCTCAACCATTCCTGTGTGCGTGTCTGCAGGAATGGAGGGGACCGACAGTTTATTGCCGAATCCGAACGGCTGGCTTGTGAGCGGCACTTTTCTATGACAGGAGATACTCTTGGAGGATTTGGCATTTCTTCGCAAGATGTAGAAGCCCTGAAAAAAACTTAAGGTGGAAGCGGCTGGTATTGAACCCAGACCTCTGGCATGACAGTCCTACGCACTAACCATTAAGCCACGGACTACACTGAGCTACATACTTTTGATTTATTTTAATTTTTGATAGATGTGTAATTTTTTTTGATTTGACTGGAAACATTGATTAAGATAGAGGCGCATGTTACTGATCTTATTTAGTGGTCAGCTAGTTCCAACACAAAGCCACAAGTGGGAAATTGTGTGATTAAGTTAATTAGGAAGTGATTTTATCAAACTAGTACGTCCAGCCTTTGAAATTCGTGTGTCAGTTGACATAAAATTACAGAAACTTTTTTTACGGTATATTTAAACATTTTTTATTCGAAGCCCTCCATACCCGATTGGATTTGCCCCCTTTGCATACGCTCTTGTATTTCATTACATTTTACCTTTTCGCTCCCACTTTTACTTACCTACGCAAATGCACATAGTTTAAATTGTTTTGTGGTTGTTTTTTTTTTGTCTCTCTTTTGTGATTCGCGTGAAATGATGAGGTTCTCAAAATTTTCCATAAAGTTTTTAGTATAAATTTTTGTAGAATTTCGAAAAAAAATAAGATACAGCTTTGTATAGGTTAAAATTTTCGATTTCCCATTATACCTTCATATTGAAAATCGGACAAAGTTATTAGCTTCTGAGTTACATTTAATCGGCTGTTTTTAGGATTTTACGCAAAACTAGCTGACCCAGAAAACTTCGTTCCACCTATAATTCATTAAATTATTAATGTTCTTTTTGAAGGTCGAGCACCGTTCGAACTGAAAGCTAATAAGAGCATTGAATTTTGAAAACAAAAATTATACTTAATTACATAAAATTTTGAAAAAAAAATAGTTTAAAACTTTTTTTTCATTTTTTTTTATTTCAAAATTTCGAGTTTGGAAATTAATTTTTCAAAAACTATTTACTAACACAACTTAATTTAAAATGAAAATCAAAGAAGAGATCTCTGGCATTTAAAATTGTACCGTTGTTTTTAAATATTTTTTTTTCTGTTTTAAGTCAATTTTTTAGAAGAGTGCCCCTCCTGGCTTAAACGGGGGAATATAGACCCCCCTCCCATACAATTTTTTTCTTGTCTTATCGCAACCTACTCGCTCCAACAGTTTGGTGCATCTTATACCGATCACCCTGTATAAAGAAGATGATGATTCTCCACTGAATCGTCTGCGGACGATTTTGTTTTACTAATGTTCTCTCTCTCGCTCGCTCTTAATACGAAGTTTCCTTTTGTGAAACTAACTTATTTGTGGTTATATTATTTAATAAATTTATATTTTTTGCATTTTTGTGGCATAAACCCTTTACAAGAATGTATAACTCATATGATGAAGAGGAATAACAAAAAAAAAAGAAAATTATTTTTGTTCTTGTTTTAGTGGACTTGGACTGTATTGAATTAAATTTAAATGGAAGATTTTTTGCTACCTTTAGCCCAATGCGTTTCGCCTAGGCAAGACGCATAGTTTTAGTCGATGGCTACCGATTTAAATATATAGTGTAGCAACGATATGCTGCAAATTATATTTAACTTGTATGCTTCCGGCTATTGTAGACTATGTAAATTGTACCACAAAATTCGTATTTGGTATTTTATTGTATGATAAATAAAATGTTAAAAGGTAAAAATGTTAAAAGGTAAAATTTAAATTGCTTTGCAATTTTGACACAAATTACATTGAAATATGAGCTATATTCGAATATACTTTTTTCGAACAGCCAGCTTTATCTGTTGGGCATATAAGGAACACCCGCTGTACTGAAATATCAGCAATCTCAGTAACATTTTACTTTTTATATACAAAGGTTGCATTAACATTATTTCTTTCGTAAGTATAGTTTCTTTTTTTTTTATTGATAAATCTTAACTTAAATTGATAAAGAGCATTTTCATGCACACCTAAAATATCCTAAAATATCGTTAAATTTATGCTCTAAATAATACAACTAAATGCATTAGAAAGAAGAAGTGAAAGCTATAAAAAACAATTAAAAATAATTTACATAGTATTATACCGTTCTTATCATTTGACGAAAATTTCTTAGACAAAAAGACTCTTAGAAACCAAAAGATAAGTTTTTAAACTATTTTTTTTAATTAATTTTTTCAACTATTTTTTTTTTTTTTTTTTTTTTGTGAAAAATCTCGAATAAAGTCTTAAATTTCGCTTAAAAAGGTAAAGAGGTAAACTTGTTTATGAATAACTTTAACTTATTTTTGTAGTTACACAAAATATGAGATTTATTAAATAAATAAAATGCTTCATAAAAAATAGAAGAAATAAACTCGGTTAATAAAGAGGTTCACTAGGGCGTATACGTAATTTTTTAAAACTAACAAATTTTACTAATTTTTGTGCACGTTATGTTGGATTATGTTAATTGAATTATTATTGTATGAATTACTCCGTTCATTAATTTTTTTTCATTCTAATAAAAAAAAATGCGGGTGCGGTACAGAGTTTGTGGCCAAACGCTAGTTTCTAATTAAATATTTTTTTTAAGGTATGAATCTGTACATTACATTTTAACGTTTTTTGCCATTTTTTCTCGTTACAGTTTGAAACGAAGTAAACGATATAAGCAGACTTTGAAGTGATATAACTTAAAGAAGAATTAACGTACAGACTCCATTTTAAGATATTTTTATTCTCTAGTCATTGGTCATTTTGTGCAAATATAAAATTAAAAAAAGTTATTAAGTAAAAACAAAACCACAAACTTTTTCAAGATAGGGGCTTAGTTAAAAAAAAAAAATGTTGCCCATCAAATCATGCAATTTTGTTTAATTTGGTTTACTAAATTTCCTACACCTTAACGTTCTGACAGGTTTTTTCTAATAATCGATAATATTTTACCCCCTTTCACCTCCCCTTTAAAATTTTAGCCCCGTTTCGAATTTAGGATATTTTTTTGGGAAAATGCTTAAGACATAATAATAAAGCTCTCCAATAAAATCCAGTTTTGTTGGAATTTTTTCGTAATTTTGTTATCTAATTTTCCTAGGCTATTTGCCATCTCAATGAATTAAGAGTACCTAAAGTCATTTATTGAAAGAAAAGTAACATAATTCCCTTTGTAGGGAATAACCTTAAGACTTCAACTACAAAATTTGAAGGAAGCCACTGCATGTGGAGCCAGAATATCGGAACAACTTTGTATCGTATTCTCTTAGCGTTCATCGCAATCCCTCACATGAATATAAATCTTTTTTCTAATAATTTTAAAACATGCCATATAGTAAGGTAAATTTATCCGAAAAATATAAATGTACCTATGTTATCTCATGGTAAAGTAAATTTTAAAGGAGAAGATAATCAAGGCCGCAAGTTCTTAGTTTCAATTTTTTGCAATATGTGCTTATGAAAAAATTTTGAAACATTTACATTTATAAATGTATCATTATTTGTGTTTTAGCAGCTTAAGTCTATACAAACAATATCTATGTTATGTACTCAATTCCGATGATAGGTATCAATCATTAATTAAACCTCCTCCGCCCATAAAATAACTAGTTTTTTTTTTCATTTGTTCACGTTGAAAGATAGGTATAAAATAAAACAAACATTGACCCACTTTGGCATTTAAATAAAAATTAGTACATCACTCATGTTATAGTCTTTGTTTACTTGTGGCATTATCTCATCTCGTTAAAGATAATTACTCTTAAATGTTTATATCTATCATGATTAATTTTACTACATGTTCCGTACGGAAGCGACAGACATTTTTTTTTTTTTTTTAAATATAACCTGAGTATTTCTATCTGCATCTATTCAGTGAAAGTAAAGTGGTCAACGCTGGTTTTGACAGACAAAACACAACAAACGGACATGCCAATTTTTAACGCCACAATAGTTTTGTATAGTTCGAGACGTAGCGTTGTTAATTTTGAATACAGAAAATAATATTTTAAAATTGCCGCTAAGCTTTTTGTTAAAATACTCTCTTTTAAAAAATTATAAGTACAGGCGGTAGTCCAACTTTAGTTTTCGATCATTCAAAAAATAAACGTAGGTTCCAAGCATGAAAAAATGTCAGTATATTCAATGTTTATTGTCTCTATAAAAATTATGGCCCTATGGAACTCTGAGTGAGTATTCTACAGAAGTTTTTCCTTTCGTGTTAGTTATATAGATGAGTTTTTTTTTTTTTTTTTTTTTTTTATTGAGGTTAGCTTTACCTAGGGGCTGCTGGTTTGGCTTTAGTTTTCTTGCAACCAACATAAATTTTTAACGAAACTCTACAAAAAAAAATTCCAAGCTGTTAAAATACAAATACTTTAAACTACTTACTTTTTGGGAAAACAATAAGCCATCCAGATAACTATTTTAAGAGACATGATGAAATTTATAAGAAAAATTTATAAAATTATAGTGAAGACCATAGTGTAAAATGTTTTTACCATGTTCTTCACAGAAAATCATATTTATAAACGTTGTCTAACTTTAGACAGCCGTCCAAGTTTTAAATAAACATTTTAATTGTTGCTAAAATGATCTTACTTTTTATTTTACTTTAGACAACGTAATCGATTTTCTTAACCTTGAAAAATGTTATATTTTTTTTTTAAATAAAGCATATTTCCGACTATTTGGAAATACTTACGCCCTATTTCTTCAAATAGGTACTAAGCTAGATTAGAATCCGGTCTAGCTGGAACAGGTATACTAGCTCTGGTACTGGCTCCTAACGAAAAGTTAGTACCTGAACATTTCTTCACATCCCCAGTACCCGATCTAAGTTCACACAGCGGTACTGGGAACTTATTAAGTCTAAAACTGGTCTTATACTAATTTTGACAACATTTTGGCACTTTAAAAATTATTTTGATTATTTTGATATTTAAAATTTACATCAGTTTTTGTGAAGTTTTTCAAGTTTTCCGCGTATAATTACGGACGTACTAATGGGATTACCAAATTCGCCAGCTACGAAATATGTGCGCACAATTTAAATGTTGGTGAAATATTTGACCAAGCATCAATCCGGTACATTTTTTAACAACGTTTAGTCCTCGGTCAAGGATCGGTAAAATGCATAAGCAGCCAATTCTGATAATGTTGCTGGCTTTGATCCATAAATGTCGCAATTATGCCATACAAAACCGTCGATTGCCAATATTTTCAAAAAATCGTCAACCGCTATATGCATCGAACGTCTTAAAAAGTTGAAAATCTAAAAACCAATAAAATTAGAAAAAAATGCTCTTATCTCACATTTATTTAAAAAAGGCGGTCAAGAAGTTATCAAAACTGAGCTTTATCTCTCGGAGCGAACTTCCTCTCCTTCTTCATAGTATTCGAAATCGCGAAACAAATTGTCACCACCGAAAACTAAATCCATTTTCTACACAAGAACATCATCGATTACACGAAATTGAAAAACAAGAAATAACTAGAATCAAAATTAATAATAGGCCTTTTTGTTGCAAGCACGGAGGAAATTGGTAAAAAAAAAACGATATCGGGGTTAATCGATGCCATCGCAGAAAAAGCATGGAGTTTCCATACAAACTACCGATAACATGTATGGAATTCAAGTCTGTAACACAGTTTTTCTCCGTGCTTAAGTTAAGCACCAAAAATTCTCCGTGCTTAGCTAAGCCCGAATGGGCTTAGTTGTTGTTGCATTTAACACGTAAACTGTTAAGCCCCAACATCGTTCTTTTCATCCAATTCCCTTCGGACTTGCAAAAAAACACGGCTAATATTAACAAAAAAAAAAAAACACTTATTACCTATTTCTTCAGAACAACAGGCAAGAAATGGTCAAACCAAATAAAATTTTCTGGTCTGAGTATTAACCTGTAGAGTACCTGTTACTCAGTAACGGGTATTGAATTCAGTACCGATTTTGGTAGGTGTCAAATGTGCCAAAAATGTTGTACGTCGGATCGAAAAACGGAGTTAGCCAATCGATTAAGGAGGTGGATATTACCTAGTGTCACGACCGAAGCTCTGGGACCACTGGAACCCTATTATTTTGACAGGTGTCAAATGTGCCAAAATTTTTGCACGTCGCATCGGATCGAAAAATGGAGTACGCCAATCGATTTACGTGGTAGATATTACCTACTGTTACGACCGACGCTCTGAAACCACTGGGACACGATTATTTTGACAGATGTAAAAAAATTCCAATCTTAAGAACGTAATTAATGAGTAGTAGTCCAAACTAGTTCCAACCACATACGGGTATTCATATTGTGATTACTTTTACAGCCATATTAACCTGCTAGACTGGCGATTTCGAGGCCCTAGCTTAAACCAAGTCCTAACTAGTACTCGGTACCAAATTGACAGGACTAAGCCTTAGTACTTGTGTGAAGAATGAGGTGATACCTCACTAAGACACTGCTTAAACAGTTTAACAAATACGAGCGCGACCTGACGATTTAAAACTTGTAACTTTGTGTAAGTTTTGCTTCATAATTTTATCTTTATAAAACGCATATTAAATAATATTTACTTATTCTATAGGGCCAGTTGGTTTCGTCGTAGCAGCCCTCAGTATATGCGTATGAGCATATTTATTTAATTTGAGCTAGAACAGAATTTCTCAACCGGTGAGGACATGAGTAGTCTTAAGGGGAGGCGTGGAAATTATATGCCTGTTTGGTAAAGTAAAATGTTCACCAAGTTTTCCAAAATTGAGTTGTTTTATTTATGGGTTTAGGTTTTGACAGCAAAATGTGAAAATTTGTGAAAAATTGAAAAAAATTTCACGTTACCAAATAGACAATGATATCATAGTTTATAATGCAAATGAGGTGAAAATGGTTGGAAACCACTGGGCTAGAGCCTAAACGGGTGGGCAGATTTATTTCAAATTTTGCAAAGGGTATTTTTATGATTCCCTTGAGGGGAAAATCTAATTTTCGATTCTGCTGAAACAGGTAGCTTGAAAACTTTGGAAAGATATACTTTACCTGACAAATTACCCAAATCTACAAATTTTAACCAACAACATTCAGCCCTTGAATGAATTTTTATCTCCTCCATAACATTCTCGCTGCCCCTTTTCATGCTTCATGAAGAACTTAGAAATTTTCTTGAGTTTTTATTTCGCTTAAAGAAATCTTCAATTGGGTTTTCAGGAATAAATTAAATATGGTTAAGTGAAACTAAAATCTCAATAAAAATTATTCGATAACAAAAAAGTTATTGATATAAACCAATGTTAAAATATCTGATTCAATGGGGTGTCTGATGGAGCCTAATTTTCACCGTTTAAGGGACTTCGATCAAATCGGGGGGTTACACATTTCCATTTATGTATTGTAACGATGAAATCAGCACCTAACTACTTTCGGAACAAACAAAGAGCCAAGTACAAAAATACCCTTATCGAAGACAACAACCATTTATAAAAAAAATCCCGAGAGAGCGCGCCCATCTCTCTTAGGGGGAAAATGCGCTGAATGGAAGAGTGGAGAGAACGCCATCTCTCTTCATTGGAATGGAACCTTCCAGAAGCTTATGTGCCAGTACTTTCGAGTAGAGTCCCGAACCTCTCAGCTCACTATATAAGGAGAAACTTTTTGAGCACAGACACAGTTTATTTTTGAAAGCGAAAGTGTAAAGTTAAAAGTTAAAAGTATCCGGAAGTGAATTTAAGTTGCATACTCTTGAGATTGATGATTAATAAAATATTTGAAGTGAAGTAAAGTGTGTTTAATTTAAAAGAAAATAATTGACGGTTGACAGTTAAAAAGAAATAAGTTTTATATCGAACCGTGGTAAAACGTTACAGTATATTAAAAAAAAATCATTTCCCAAAAGCTCAAAAACTTTGCGTACATGTTTTACAACGCTTTATAATTGTTAATTTTTTCAACGCTACATCTTTGACTATTAGGTTATTGTACTCTTATAGCAGCTTATTTCGTTTCGTCATTGAAAGCTATACGTCACATGCATGCGCATAAAACAAAACAAAAAAACCCAAGAAACGCATGTGATTTATCTTATCAGCATGCGACCGTAAATGCCGGATAGTGAACACTGTATGTTATAATATTTGTACTTTACACACCACACACACACTTCGCCACAATTGTATCTATGAAATTTCGATTGGACAGAGTGTTGTGGCTGTGTCTGCAACGATTTTACTAGTTGCGGATTCAAAAAATTCAACTGGTGGCTTCAGTCGGGTGTCGACGATCTTTGTTTGCAGAAGGAAGCTTAAAGTGATGTATTTACCATCATCATCGGTTAATGGTGCTATTTTGTTGTAAATAAACATAAAACATTAAAGACAAATTTTTGTTTACTTGTTTGAATAAAATTAAAGTCCATAATATTTTTCTTATCGTTCAATTATTATCAAATTGAAGCTTATCAGAAAATTAACGCAGGTATCATTAGTGCAAGTGATAAGAAATATTGTGTGTTTCTATGTGTCAACTCAAATTGAATACTTAAATTTATATTTAATCAAACAAAAATGATTGAGAATCTCCTGAATATCCTTCGAATTGGTATCCTTATGGATTACTGGACAACGTTAATTTATTTCGTTGGTATTTACTCGTTGGCTATTTATTTGTATGATAATTTCAAATCGGTTATTTCAATTATAAAATCAATTTTGGAGCCATACTTTCAACCGCATTCGGAGAAGTCGTTGATTGAAAAATATGGAAAATGGGCGGGTAAGTAAGGAATGAAAATAATTAAGTAATATGCATGCAAACGTGATAGTTGAAATATTTTTATGTTTTGTTTTTATTTTGATCAAAAGTGTTTTGTTAGTATTGGTTAATTGTCTGATATAAAAATAAACGTGGAAGGAATCTTAATGTGTTCTATTAATACATCTATAAACAACCGATTCATTTATAGAATGTGTTTAAAATATAAAAATTATTATGGGACTATATTAAGAAAATTTATTAGAATCGAGAAGTACAGCCAAGTTTTGGTTTGACAATTATTCACGCAGGAAAGGCTAATATATGTATCTACATTTTAAAATTTAATATTTTTTTTTTTTCAATTGTAGCTAATACAAAGCTGTGAAAAAGGTGGATAGAAATTGTCCTTTTCTTTTCTATTTTGATGATGTCGATTTGACAATGTTTATAAACCATACAATTTGTTCCTTTAATTGGCTTGTAGTGTACGATTTTGATCATTCGGTACTGGAAAACGGTTCAATGGGTCAATTTGAAATTTTACAGATATACTGGTAGTCTATAATATAAAATAAAAATGTCTTACCAAATTAAGTCCGGCAATCAATATTTGGGAAGCCGTGAAAGATTTACTAAAAGTCTTTAAAAATTAATTTTTGTACCTTTTTCTTAATCTTACGATAAGGAGGCAAACAAACAAATCATAATTGTTATAAAGTTTTAAAATGATCTTGTAGAAAATTAATTCCAGTTTTCAAAAATGCTCTCAAATTTTCCGTGTCGGCGTTCCTTGCTGAGACATTGGTAACCAAATTCAAAAGTCTCTTTTTTCATACAAAGAGCCAGATGTTCTTCTATGTAAAAAAAAATGTAGAACAACGAAAAAAAGACGATTTGAAAGCTAATTAAACAAGTTATAGAATCAATACATTTAATTGGCTCAAAAATTTTTTTCAAAGAAAATGACACTCTTCAAAAACAAAGTTAATAAAATTAAAATGTTTGGCTCGTGCTGTCTCTTAGGATTGTGCAATAACGATACTTTAAAAAAAATCGTTCGCTAAAATTTCTCAACACAAAATACGTAAAGCTTTAGTATGATTTTTGTTTCATTTCAATACGACTACTTTCCACAGAGATACAGCTCTTCAAAAATCATAAAAACAAAATGTGAATTTTCTTTTGTTCCCCTAATTTTTTCGACTGTGGAATTTATTTTTAAAATAAATTCAATTTAAATTGGTTTAGCGAATAATAATGAGATTCGAAAATAAATAAATAGAAAAACAGTTCTATGAGAGTTACGGGTACCTATCCTAAAAATGACTTATGGTTAAATTAATTTCAACTAAAAGGCATATTAAACTATTATAGCACATAGAAACATTTTAATTAAATCGTTTTCAGATTTTTTCTTTTTGTTTATAATTTTTGGTTTTAAGTGCAGTTTTTTTTTTCAAGTCTTTTGAATTGTGTTAAAAAATCACTATGTTACCAATTAAAAAAAAATCGCAAAGCCGTTTTCGAAATGTATTGGTTTTCCAGAAAAAAAAATTGCAATTTTTTTTATTTTAATCTAAAAAATAATTTTCGTGAAAATCTCGATAAATTTATAAAAGATTTTTCATAAGAAAATTTATCCAAATCGGTTAAATCGTTTTTGAGGAAATCGAAAATACAAAAAAAATGGTACTACATATGAATTATTTTGCCAGTCAATTACCCGATAAATTCTGTTAGTATGCTTTTGAGATTTGAATTTTCTTAGCAGCTGAATAAATCTGTTGTATAACAGGTAACGTTATTTTTGGTCCTTAAAAAACATCAACCCGTGTCGGAGTAGTGTCCAAATTATAAACCCTAAGTTGGGGCCAGATTTATTGAAAATTGACTCATCAGTTTAGGCTGCAGCTAAACTCATGGACAGAGACACAATATTTTCGTCTTCTTTTTATGAATCATCCATAACTTACCATATACATAGTTCCAACATAAATATGTAGATACCTAAATAAAAAGTAATAGGGTGTTTTCAGAATCACCAATTGGAGCTGAAAATCGTATGAAAGTGGGCTCTTTTTTCCACTTATAGACAGGACGGGAAATTTTCTAAAAAGAAATACCTACTTATGTGTTCCGTTTTACAAATTAATATTAAACGGACTTTTAAGTTTTAAAATAACGTATTTTGTATGGAACAAACATCATATAAAGACTTAAAAACTGTTAAATAATTAAAAGGGCTTCATGAAATTGGCTATTAAATAGAAAAAGTAAGCTCTGCAAATAATTAAAAAAAAATCGTGCATTTTTTTGTTTATTTGCAGAGCTCAATTTTAAAAACCTAGCTTTTATAATATTGAATAATTAAGTTTTTGAAAATTCAGCTTAAAAAGCTCTGAAAATAATAAAAAAATCGAGCGATTAAAAACTTAATTTTTGAGCATAGGTAGTGCAAAAATACACTTATTAAAATGTTGCGAACAAGAAGTGAAATATTTTCCTACACTTAGTGGGAAAATACTCCACTTATCTGAGTGAAGTTGTTTCTCACTAAAAAGTGTAGTAAATTCTCACTCTCGATGGAAATCAGCTCCACTTTGAAAACTTATCATTAAAAAAATTAATATATCGCCACCTGAATGCAAGAACTAGGTAACTACATTTTTGTCTTTTTTGAGATAATATGATTTTAAGGTATCTTACGGTAGTTACCATTTAATGAAATATATATTTGAGTCTAATTCCCTCTCTGCTACTATATATGGAGCAATGAAAAAACTAGACAACTAAAATAACGCAAGAAGTAGGTATCTGCGATATGAAATTTTTGGGTGATCTTAATCAGGTAATTTAAGTTATCTAATTTGAACACTTGGTTCGCACAATCAGCTGCAACTCAAGTAAGACCTCTAAAGTATAATAAAAAATTCAAAAACTGAACCAAAGCGAAAAAGTAATAAAAAAATTAAAAGTATAAATACCTATGTATGATTTTTTTACTACTACTGTATACCCATCCAAACAGCAGCTAAATAAAATGTATCAAACAATATGGATAATTCTACTGACAATATTGTTTAAGATAATACATAATTTACCGTTTTATGCACTTGGTTACACAGCAAAGAAAAGCTCTTCATTAAATCTGAAAAAAACTATTGCATTGGATGTGATCGGATTTAATTCATTTATATTTCTTCGCGAATTTTAAAATTAAAGTGATGTTTTAGTAAAAATAAAAATGATTACCCGAGCTAAGTATCGTACGCAAAAAATTCACAAAAAGGTATTTTCTTAAAACATGCAAGACTTTTTTTAGGAATAGCTAAGTGCTTAACCGCGAAAATATTTTAGATCTTTGAAAAAAGACTTTAGTTAGCTACGGTAGCTGTCTCCGATGTCTGTGTGGTTTCAGACTTACATATGTACATACAATTCTCAATGAAGTTAAGCATTTTTATCTCAGAAAAGTAAAATGATTTTAATTAAGAATCAGCAAAAAAAAATTGGTGCAAGAATTGGGTAACTACCTATTGTTTCACTAATTATTTTATACTTCAGGTAAAATAACAAAAATAATAATTATTTATTCGGTATCTTATAGATCACGAATATCCTTATCAGGTAAAAAAAAATTATGTTGCTGTGTCCGGATTACATTGGAAAAAGAGTCTAGTAAATTATTCTTAATAACGTTTTTGCTGATAACTCGAAATATGAAAAATGCAAGTTACCTGGTTCTTGCACTCAGGTGACGATATATGAAAAATACACGACATTTTTCTAATGGTATATACTAAATACATGCATAAATTCGTTATATTTTAAACAAATACTTTTTTGTAAATTTAATGTCAGAATTGTCACAATTGCAAATAATATGGCATGTCACAATATCATAGTAAATGGCGCCATCTTCCTATAGACACAACATTATCCCTCATTCATTATGCTTCCCACGATAAGTACTTATGTATAAGGTAACCTTGAAAACGTAAAGTAGATACCTTGCAATTTTTTTTGTTAGGTTGACATTAACATACATTTCGGTTTAAATCCGTAGCGTAGGTATAGGTAAGGAGCATCAAAAAATGATTCATCTCTCAGCAGGTTCAGAGTGTGCAATTAAACGAGAATCTTCATACCTCGGGTATATTATTACATGTCTTGTTTAATGTTTATAGAAAGAAAAAGTGAAACAAAAATAAATACTCATTTGACCTTGAAAGTAACAACAACGGTATTAAAATGTCTTCAGTCAAAAACCTTACTTATATACTTGCATATCAAAGCATTTATTAATTAAAGTGAATAACTTCAATTATTTCCAAAACAAAAAAATGTTTGCCGGTACGTTATAATATGATAATCGTAAATTTCCTCTAAAGTCGAAAGTTAATTGGCTCAAAAATAAGCCAACGATATATACAATGACAGAAGTTCGGCATAAATATCAGAAGCACAACCATGAAGAGCAACCAACAAACCAATTGGAAACATTTTCATTTCTTTATTATTATTTGGATATCTATTTAACTTATTAACAATTTATCCACGTTTTATTGCAAAATCTTAAAGCCATATAAAATATATATGTAATTGTGTACTTTTTTATAAGACATCCATATTGAAGATAGTTTTAATGTCGAAGTTTTGCTGAGATCTTTATTTTGATTGCTGATGCAAGATGACTATAGAAGAGACATTTTATTTATTAGTAGAACTACTTACCTTGAATGTAAATGAGTATAATAATTGTAATTTATATTTTGGTATTCATCGGTCATTCTTAATTTAATTGAGTCAGAATGAATTTCACTGCTAAATAATTAATTAATTTACTAATAACTCAATTTTTTAAATCTCAAGGTGTTGAAATTTTTATTAAATTTTTGAAATTCTCTTATAAATCCAGATTTTACGGTTTTAAATTTCATTATTGCGAACAAAGAATTAAAATGTTCAATCAAATGCTTTTTCTTTTTCTTGCAGGCGTGGTGTGCTTTATGTCTTTTTTCCAATCAAATTTGACGATGAAAATATTTGTTTACGTAGCTAGATACTTTTTCAGGTCTTATTTAAAACGTACAAAACGTCATTAATTTAGCAATACAACCACTTAAGTACCTATACAAAAACGACAAGTTGAAAAGGTTTCCAAGAAAGGAATCTAATATAATTGGGGATAGCCACACCTACACAATAATTGTTTACGGCATATAGGGTAAAAAACGGAAATACGATCAAAATTATTATTATTAGGGCATTAGCTCGAATAAAAGTGGATGAAAATGCTCACACACCACAGTCTGAACCATGATATACCGAAAACTGTTTTCTCTATCATCATTATCATCTTTGCCCCAGTTTTTTAGTGGTGAGTTTAGCCAGAGTTGGTTAAATCTTTACATACATTTTTTCAGTAAAGAATTCATGCGGATCGATCGTAGTAGCCCGTGGCGTAATGGTTAGTGCGTTAGTCTGGGTTCAATACCAGCCGCTTCCACCTTAAGTTTTATTTTCAGGGCTACTACCTCTCGCGAGGAAGAGACAAATCCTCCAAGAGTATCTCCTGTCATAGAAAAGTTCAGCTCACTAGCCGTTCGAATTCGGCACTAAATTGTAGGTCCCCTCCATTCCTGCAGGCATGCACACAGGAATGGTTGAGAGTTATAAGTCACTAGGCCCTGGTTCTTCATGAGCCGTTGTGCCACTAAATTTATTTATATTTCTATAAGGCATTGATTTCGTGTAACAAGAAAATATATTTTTTTTATAATTATATTTTTCAAAATTTTTTAATTCAATATTTGCGGAAATATGATTTATTTTTTGGTAAAACTTAAAATAAAATTTTCTTGTAAGTAGGCAGTTGAAAATTTAAGCGCGAAGTTTAATCAAAATCATTGGAGTCGTTTTTGAGAAAATTTGAAAAAAAAAAAAACGAAATATTTTGTATTAAAAACTTGGAGTTACACCTCCGGGTCTCGGAATTACATAAAATTGTCTTGCACCAAGTCTTAAATAAATCTCTGATATTATATTGGGCGCACAGACGCAAAGGCCAACAGACGGTATAGCGAAAACAATTTTTTCAAAAATTCTCCATCATTTTAGTGTAAATTTTGATAGCAATGGCAACCTCGAAATTTTTTTGCTTACAAGAAACTAATACTTTCCATATACAGAGCAAATAATAAAATTATTGTGCAATCAAGTTTCAAAGAAATTTAAAAGATAATCGATGGAGAGGAAATATTTTTGTCTCTTATTTGACTTTGTCTGTTGCATTTTTTTGTGTTAACAAAAACAGGAATTCGTGAAAATTTATGCAAATTCATTTCCAAATAGATCTTTTATTCAGTGGAATGCACAATCACACATCTATACCACCAACATGATGAACGTTAATCTTGATGTTGTCTTACATTCATTTTCAAACTTTTCAAACTGGAAATGGAGAGCAGCTTCTTTTACAACACTCTATATAGAGCAAGTATTGATTTTGTGTAAAATTCGAGTTTAAATCGAATTCAGCATAACGATAACGGAAAAGTCAAAAAAAAGTTGTAGGCATTTAAACCATCCATGGGTCGGATTGTCTGTACGTCTCGGTATACGTCTCTTATTTCTTATTACAGCGTAAAGAGCGAACGGCGTGTTGGTTCAAACGTGGGATTTTTTCCGACAGTGCTGAATTTTGGCGAAGAGCTTTTTTACTTGCGATATACATATACATACATATAATGTAGGTACTATATGAAATTTTGGATTCGTAAAAACAAATCGAACTCGAGATTTTGATCAACCTTGACATTACAATGGATGGGAAGATGAAAAAAGTGGGTCTTACAATTTTGTCCGTCTGTCTGTCTGTCACTTTGTCCATTCGCTTACAGCCTAAACGTCTAGGTCGATTTTTTTAATCCTTTTGGAAAGCCAGAAATTTTTTATTTTATTTTCTTTTTAAATTAGGTTGTGTTAGTTTTCGAAAAACTAATTTTCAAACTCGAAATTTTGAAAAAAAAAATTTTTTTAAACAATTTCAAGCTTATTTTTTCTAAAATTTTATGTATTTAAGTATTAATTTTATTTGCAAAATTCAATGCTTTTTTTAGTTTTTAGTCTAACACAGAAAAGCGGATGCTTAAATGTCTTAGTTTTAGAGAAAATTAAAAATAAGCAATTATTAATTTTCTAAAATAATTAATAAAACAAAATTTATTAAAAAACAACGGTAACGGCTAAGACGACATACTATAATCTCTTGTTAAGCCAGATATACGTGCTTTTATTTTGTTTTTAAATTAAATTGTTTTAGTGAACAGTTTCTTTTTTTTAATTAATTTTCAAACTAAAATTTTTGAAAAAAAAAATTGTCTTCAAACTGATTTTGTTCAAAATTGTACGTTATTTAAGTAGTATTTTTGCTTTTAATATTCAATACTCCCATCAATTTTTAGTCAAACACTGAAAAATAGGTGTCAAAATGTGGTCTAGTTTTTGAGAAAATTAAAAATAATAAAAGTAAGTATTTCTTAAATTCGACTTCCATCCAGTATTTTGTTGTTCCGAAGATCCTATTTCTGCTAATTAAGTAGTAAAGTAGATTTTTGGTCATTTTCAATTTTCTCAAAAACGGTTTTCTGGTTTTGACTAAAAACTAATAAAAGCATTGAATTTTGAAAACAAAATTAGTACTTAAATGCGTAAAATTAAAAAAAAAATAAGTTTGAAATTTTTTTTCAAATTTTCTAGTTTGAAAATTAAATTTTCAAAAACTATTCACTAACACAACTTAATTTAAAAAGGCATAGCATGGCATTGTATTAAAAGGTATAACATGGCATTGTATGTTTAACCGTTGTTTTTAAATAAAAAAAACAGAAAATTCGATATTTTTTCGAAATTTAATTTTTAATTCAAAATTGGGTGCCTCAGGGGGGGGAGATAGAATGTTGTGCACATAAAATAGAATGATCCCACGAATCATCCTCAAAAATATCATGCAGACAAAGTAGGGGGCACCCTGTAGATTTCTAGCTAACAAATATGGCAGAAATCTCAAGATTTTGCGAAGAAGGTGCACTACTAACTTTCAATATCAGTTGTTTTTGTTAATGTAGTTTTTTCCAGATCACCGCACTGTAAAGTAATATGGAGAGGAGTTTATGCAGGTTTTTTCTAAATCTATTTTTTTTTTTTGCTTACCAATAATTTAGAAAGAATCTTTTTAATGCAGAATATTATATGCTACAGTTTTCGTCAAAGCATATTAATACATTTTGGACTGAAAAAACGAATACGTGCAACCAATCATTTATTTTATTTTTTCTTCCTCATCATCTTCATCAAGTCCGTTTTTTTTTTTTTTTCAACATGTCTTAAGAGAAGGTGCAAGAAATTCAACCTGACCTTCAGATTCTGCAACACAACACAAGTACATCAAGCATTATATTTACCTCTTCTTTTGTGATTCATCTGCGTTTGGCAATCTGCATCACTGGCTAAATTTTACTTATAAAATGGAAAAGTAAACCTGATTGACCCACACGTCTCTAGGTATCTACCAAATGACTTTTTGGCATGAAGCCAAATTAGTTTTTCCACAGAGTTACATCACATACGCTACCTGCAAATAGGAAAAGCAGCAGAATTCTCATAAATATCATTCAACGCTGCCTGCATCCTGTTTAATGCAAGAAAAACTGCCTGTATAGTGCGAGTGCAAGTTAAAAAAAAACCAAAATCTTGTTTTGGAGTAGATTTAGCCAACCAAAGCCACAAGCAACCAGTTTCCGCATTAAGCAAGAAGACTTCAAATATTTCTTTTCATTGCCCAAGCAAAAATTACAGATATACAAATGTAGGTTCATTATCGTTGCTGCTGAAGTTTTTTATTTGTTTAGATAGCGACGATGCACTGCTGCAATGATCACACGGTAGCGGGAGCGCTGCTTGCATCAAAAGGAAATATTGACCAACTGTATGCAGTATTGACCTGTTTGTCGATCTGTTTTTTTTATAGTTGCTAATGTGCTACATACATAGTTTTGTTTGGCGATGATGCCAATGTAAACTCATAGACGATTTTTTTGTGTTTGCTTTGGTAAATTGTTGAGACTAGAGTGCAGTGCAGTAGCTTTGATGCAGTGGCGTATTTACAGATTTTGCGCCGTAGGCCAATACGTTTTTCCCCCTGATTAATTGACAAAAGAGGGAAAAAGTAAGTTTTTTTTTTTTGATAAAATTTACCTACATTGTTTTATCAATAAAACTGTCATAATTTACAAATTGTGCTTAGTATTTTTTGAACGATTTTCGCATTTCGGGAATGTAGATAATTTTGTATTCTTTTGAGTTCGGAAAACAAACATTCCGCATTTTCCAAAACAGCCAGATTTTGGGAAATTTTGTTTTTCTATACGAACTTTGACAGAACTTTTGACTAAAGTTGGTAGTTTTGGCAAGTAAATGAACAGAGTTAATTTGTGCAAAGGAACATAAAGGTAATGCTATTTCCGTTTATGGAAATTTGCTTCAAGTTATTTTGACTAATAAGGAGGTTAATTTGCCTTGAACTTAAATTATTTTTAGTTGACTTGACTTTGACAAGATCGACGGGTATAATTTTTGTGGTTTTATAGCTTCTAGCTTCCGCGTCAGATATTATATCCATCTTATTAAAAAATTCAAAATTGGTGCGATCACTGCATCCAAGGCAGATTCTTTTAATATTCATCCCCGACTATTGCGACAGTAGTTGTTTTTTTAGGTTTACATTTTAACAAGGTATCATTTTATTGCTTTCACAGTTTCATATATATGTATATGCATTTAGGAATTTACAGCCTGAGGCCCGCCCCAGACCATATGGCCTCCATGGTCCTAGAGTAAATACGCCACTGCTTTGATGACAAATTATTTTCATTTTAGATTACTTGGTAAATATTAGGAAAATTTAATATTAACATAATGTATGTAGTTTTTGAGAGTAAGTTTAATATTTAATTTAAACAAGGTAGGATTTTATGCAATTTATATATTTATTTATCATTTAACATTGCAGCTGGATTTTACATAAATAACTAATGTTTGAAATTACGAGAATAAACACATAAATCTTTAATTATGAAGGCGAAACTATTATTTATTTTTGTCATGTGTAATCTCAAAAAGTTTTTAACTGATTTGCATGAAAAAAAATTGTACATTATTATTTAAATAAAGTTAGCAGGACACTTTTTTAAATGGAGATTCAATAGTATGTTATATGTAATTAGCTACTTCCAAAAAATATAAAGTTACCAAGAAGACGCACCTCATACAAATTTTCTACGGACAATTTTTTTATGGGCTTTTCAATATTCTCTCAGCGCTTTTAAAATGAGATACCACACACATTGAAATAGTCTGCTTTTTTGTCCTTGAAAAGCCCATACAAAAAGCAAAAGCCCTGGAAACAGGTCGCAATATTGGAACCCGCCATATAAAAATGTTCAGTAAAAAATTTGTATGAGATGCACATTCTTGGTAACTTTATATTTTTGCTACTACTTAGTTTGGTAATTAGTTACGCAAAAAAAATTATCGCTGTTTAGGTTTGTGAAAAAATTGGGTATCCTGCTTTAATGACGTCATTTAAGTAGAAAACCCGTTTTTTTCAAAGATAAAAAGAGTAATTAAATTTTAAAATACAAATTTTTGAGAGAGAGTTTATACTGGTTATCACTTTTAAATATTCTTAATATGCTCGTATAATTCTAATACTTTAAAGACTTTTTGTTGGAAAATATAGGTTTTTCAATTAAGAAGTATTGTTTAAAAAATCGTTATAAAAAGAAGCAGGAAAAGTTTAAAAAACCAACCTTAAAAAATATGTAGGTACGATTGGATCTTGTAGTTAACAACAATATACAGGGTGTCCAGTAAAAAATGGATAACCTTGCAACCAGACATAGCAGGCCTTAAGACCTTTCAGAAAATAGCATACAAAAAAAATATTTACCATCTGGTCTCCATTGTCTAAATAAATAAATTTGATGGCACAACAGCTCATTAAGAACTAGGGCCTAGTGACTTACAACTCTCAACCATTCCTGTGTGCGTGTCTGCAGGAATGGAGGGGACCTACAGTTTATTGCCGAATCCGAACGGCTAACGAGCGGCACTTTTCTGTGACAGGAGATACTCTTGGAGGATTTGTCAATTCTTCGCAAGAGGTAGTAGCCGTTTTTTCTTTTTAAATAAATAGGTGGCGAGGCTGGGGTTCGAACCTTAGACCTCCGGCATGACAATCCATCGCACTAACCATCACGCCACGGCTACTACTGGTCTCCATTGTCTGGTATACCATTTTTTCAAAAATAATTTAAAAAATTACGTCTCTCTTCGAATACCTTAACACTAGGACTGCCAATGAATGATTTTTGTTGTTTTTTTATTTTTATAATTTTCTTGAATAACTATTCTAATAGACAGATACTAAAATTTAACACTTGTTGTTGCTTTTTTTTATTATAATTTTTCAATACAAAAACTACTAAATATTAATTTTTACAAAAGTTTGACCATCCGTTAAAATATAAAAATGTATGAGAACATCTGTGGGCAATTACTTTAAAAAGTTGCCTGTTTAATGTACTTTTCAAAACAGTACTACAAATGGTTTAGCCTATACAAAAATAACTAATAAAACTTGCTGTTAATCAACTAAAGGAGCTTTTCGCCATTTTCTGAAATTTAAATTAAGTTACAGTCAATAGTTAATTATTAGACTAATTACAGTAGTATTTGCAAATAATAAGTGGTAAAATATTTTATTTTTTGGTTTAATAAAAATAATTTTTATACAGCTTTGAATATTTTTCTTAAAAAACATATTCGTTGTTTATGTTTAATTATTTAATTTATTAATTAATTATTTAGTTTTTACTTAAAAAAAAATACAAAATTTAAACAAAAAAACATTTTTTGAAATATTAAATAATAAATATGTATGTAGGTATACTCGTAAAATATAATAAATAATATAACTAAATTCTTATTATTTACATAACTCCAATTGTATATACAGATTCAAATTCAACCATTTCTGTCTGTGAAGGGGGGTCGATTTTGTTTTATAGGGGGGCAATATAAACTTATGCTCCATTACACTTTGAAGATATATTTCTGATGAGTTGGTTGTTCAATCAAGAAAAAATTCACCAGTATTCATTCAATGATGAGTCAAATAAAAGTTTATTTGACATAAAAGGAGCGATGGCATGGCTTTGTGAGGAAACCTAAATCAAATACCCCAATATGCAAGGGAGCTGTTGTTACCTTTTACCTTCTTCATAGTCAACTGAATGCGAATTTAAAAAAATGTTGATATAACAAAACGAGGTGACTTGAACCGGAAGATCTCTTAATTTGAACCTGACATAAAAACTATTTACAGAAAGCATCAAGCGCAAGGATCACACTAATTTTTAATAATAAATATTACATAGTTATAAAATTATTTTGTACTTGAATTTCTGTTCTACATTATTTCGAAAACAAACTTATTGTGTTTACTTTTTTTTCTATGGATTTTTTTTTAATATGTATCAGCCATTTTATTTTTATTTTACATTTCAGATTTGTTTATGTTAAAAATTGTTTAGGTATCAACATTATATCTAATGGGGGGATGAGGATTTTGGAAATATTCTGGTGGGGCATAGTATAAAAAAGGTTGGAAAAAAAAACTGGTCTAGAGTTAACAAAAGTTTAAAAACAGCTTAAACTTTTTCTGAGTTGGTTTTTGTTAAATCATTCAAAAAATCAAAAAAACCACATTCTTGAGATAAAAAACGTTCAACGAAGATGAAGAAATGGAATTTATAAATAATATTTCTTTTGTTTTGGTGGAATGATTGAATGAATTTAAATTAAAAAATTTATTCAAGTGACCTCAACAGCATGCGTTTCGCACAGGTACGACAGTGGGCTCATCGGTTAAATGCTGTCGTACCCTTCTAAGACGCAAATATTGTATGATATTTACCGAAATTTAAAAAAAGGTTCTACTTTCGAATAAAAGAATAAAAAAAAAAATAAGAATTACATCTTAAAGAAGTCAAGTTAATCATGTTACGCAGGTCGCAGACTGAAGACTCAGCGACAATTACATGTGACTATGCAGCCGATTCCACCCCTGGTTTTCTAAATAATTTTGATCTTAATAAATAATTCTATAAAAAATATAAATAAAATAAAATCATAATCAAAGTCCTGCGATTATACCCTTGCATATAATATGTATATACTGGACGTGACTTGTACAATAAATACCTATTTAAACAGACATTATCTAATCTTTATTGCAGTTTCTTATCAAATTGAACTATAAATTACTTAACTGCATATAGATTTCCTCTTGATAGGTAGGTATTTTAGTATGATTAGACTAAAAAACTCTAAAGCCACTGAATTTTAATTAGGTTGCAATAACATAATTGGAAAATAAAACTATAAAAATGAGTTCACACTTAATGTGTACTTATGGTTTTGCTTAATTGTATTAACTTTTTTTTTTTCTCTTTGCAATTTGTAGTAATTACCGGCTCTACCGATGGCATTGGAAAGGAATATGCGAAAGAATTGGCCAAGAGAGGTATTAATGTTGTACTTATATCGAGGACGGAGAAAAAGTTGATCGATGTTGGAAAAGAGATTGGTAAATTAGTCCAAATAAAATAATGAACATTATTAAAGCAATTAATTTAATAAAATCATTTATTTTTACTTCAATAATATCTAAACTTATTGCAGAATCAGAATTCAAAGTGAAAACAAAATGGATTGTTGCTGATTTTGGTAAAGGAAGAGAAGTCTATGAGCACATTCGAAAGGAATTAGAAGGAATTCCAGTTGGAATTTTAGGTGAGTCTAATTGAAAATAAAAATAAAAAAATATGCTAATTCCTAATTATCTCAAAAAAAATGAAAAGAAGTTATATTTACAAAAATGTCAACTTTATTGCAATTTTCATTAAAGAACTGAGTTTTATAAGAGTCGCGGTATCGCTGCCAATTTTATGACATGTTTGCTATCGCTTGTCTAAAAAATTTGAATCAGTATTAAACAATTTGAGCAAAAATCGTTCACCAATTCTCGGACTGTTTATTTTATTCAATGAAGCTAAGGCTAAGCACGCACTTGCGATTTCAATCGCGGGACTATTTAGTTGCAAGAAATAGAACAAATGGAGTTTTAATGTGAGTGACCACACTTGCGACCGAGAAATCGCAACTGATTGTCGCAAAATAAAATGAAACAAATGCGCAATTACATGTTTGTGACCGCACTTGCGATTGAAATTTCTGCGATTTAAAAATCGTAGTCGCGGAAACAAATAAACATGCACGCACTTGCGATTTTTCAGTCGCAAGAAATGAAACACATGGTTTTTAGTGGGGAGTGAACGCACATGCGACTGAAAAAGTGCGGTACTTATAAAAAAATTAAACAGGTTCCATTTTTAGAGTGACTTTTCAGTCTCAACGACTTGAAATCAGTGCTGTCGTTTTCCAAGTTCCGAGCACTTTTCAGAAATTTTGGGGAGCATTTTTAAAAGTTGAGGAGCCCCCAAAAATTCAAAATAATTCATTTAATAATATGATTCCATAAATGAAAAGAAACAAATACTTTTTTCAATTGAAACAACAATTTTTAATATTCATTTTTGCAAATGAGTTTGCACAATCAAAAGAAACAGCACGAGCCATAGAATATCTGACTTTGAATGAAAAAAGACAACTTTAAATTGGGTGACCAAGTTTTGGAAACCTGAGTTAATTTTCTACAAGAGTTTTTCAAAGCCTTAAACCCAATATGTTTTTTGGCACCTCAACGTTAGTTTAAAAAAAGTAGAAAAAACGGCTTTTTATAGACTTAACAAAAATAATCGTAGGATTTAATTTGGTAAAACATTTTGAGGACCTATTAGACCACCAATTTTTTTTTTTGATTTAAAATTGATCGATCGAATTGTTTTTTTTTTTTTTTTACCGAATGATCAAGTCGTACACACAAATTGTAAACATTGTGAAATCGTCAATAAAATAGAACAGAAAATATCAATTTTTGACCACTTTTTGTCACAGTAAAGTACGTCCACTTTCATCAAAGAAACAGATACAGCTCTTCAAAAAAAAAAAAAACAATTTAAAAAAAAACTGTATAAAATTATGTTCCTTTAATTTGTTTTACTAGTAAGTGTATAACAAATAAACATAATGGAAAAAGAAAGACTTTTTGGGCATTATTTTAATAAATAAATACATAACACCATTTTGTTAAATACTTTCATTGAGAGTTTGACATTTCGAGTAGTTCTTCATCATTATATCGCTTTCTAAAACCTAACAGAAATGTGCAATATTTTTTTGAAACAGCTAGCGATGTGAAAAAATAAAAATTTGTGTTCATAAAATGTTCATAAATAAAATCTTTTCAATTAATTCTTTAATGTGGTGACTTGGGACTGGGGAGCCATTTTGAGATATGGGTAGCACATTAGCCCTTTCCGCAGCAAAGTAGCCAAATGCTACTATAGTAGCCAAAACGACAGCAGTGCTTGAAATCGCAAGTGCGTGCACAGCAAAAATTTGAAGCGATCGCGATTTTTTAGTCTCACTTTTCTTGTAAAAACATTACGCAAGCACTTAATACGATTCCATAAAATTTCAAAATATTGATTAAATCATAATAATGTTGGTACTAAACGGTTTCTTTGGCTAACGGTTCATAAAATACGTCACAAGGTCGTTATAATGAACAATTACTGTTCCAGCCTCTAAGCCATATAAATTAATTACGCCCTAAAGGAATGTGTATATGTTGTGTCTGGCATTCTCCGATGGTAAACCTTGTCTTTGACTGAATTTTCGTTTTCATGGCTGCAAGATAACCTTTTTGTTATATATTTGTTTCTTCCTATCCTCATGTTGAAACATTTTTTTGGTTATTTCAGTTTTTTTAATTTAATGGCAACATAGCAAAGCGGCTACGCATGTTGCTACAACATTAATTGTACCGTGTAATCATAATTATTATTTCAAAGAGGTAATTAAATTCCCAAAATTGTTTTGTTCGCTTTTAATTACAGTTAATAATGTTGGCAAAATGTACGATTACCCAGATGAACTGGCAAAGGTTCCCGAAGACATTTTATGGGATCTTATAAACATTAATGTTGCAGCATGCACAATGATGTGTCGAATGTTAATCGATCAAATGAAGAAGAACGGAAAAGGTGCAATTGTTAATATTTCATCTGGAAGTGAATTGCAACCACTTCCTTATATGGCCGTTTATTCAGCAACAAAGGTAAACTATTCTTGGTTTTTTGTAAAAGCGGGGATGAAATAAATTTACTTTCCTCACAGAAATATGTTAAGAGTCTTACATTGGCAATGCAAGAAGAACTAAACGAATATGGAATTACAGTACAGTGTGTGACACCATTATTTTTAGTTACAAAAATGAATCAATATTCGAAGAAAGTCATGAATGGAGGTTTTCTTATACCGGATGTTAAGAGTTTCACTCAATCGGCAGTGTTTACATTGGGAAGGACAAGCGAAACTACAGGCTATTGGACTCATGGACTTCAGGTATATGATGTTATTAATTTTTTTTTATATGAATGTACATTATTATAAATTTTCATATTTATTTTTTTTTTAAGTATGCAATCAGTAAACTTGTGCCAGAATGGGTCCGGACAAAAATCGGTTATAGAATAACTCGACGACTTCGAACGGAATATTTAACTTCAATTATGGACAACAAAGAAGACTGACTCAATTAATGTGCCTCATTATATTATAAGATTTTTAGCTTAATTTAATATTTTATTAATAAATCATTTTGTAAATAACTTTAATTTATATATGTTTACCTATTCAGTTGTATGTGTTGTGTAGTGTAGGACCCCCTTCAAAGAAACAAAAAAAAAATCATTATCAGAAAATATCAGAAAATATCCGAAATAAATTCATCATCATCAAAGTTTTGCGTTTATTTCAAACTTTGTGCCGTTAACAATGAGATCACTTATAGATAAAGGAACACTAAGAATGTTAAACGAAGCTTCTTCTCCTTCGGGATTCATATCTATTTTCATTATTTATTAAAAATTAAAATAAACATTGGAAGACCTAAAACGAGGTTACTGAAACCACACCGGCGGCCGGCGTCTCTCGTCATCCAATGTTTATTTTAACATTGTTTGAAATAAACGCAAACTTTGATGATGATGAATTTATTTCGGATATTTTCGATAAAATCAATCCCGGATCTGATAATGATTTTTTTTGTTTATTTGAAGGGGGTCCCTTCATATGTTTATGTAACCATTTGTACCTAATAGCTTTTGGTTCTTTTTCAAAACCAAACATTATATATGGAAATTAAATAAAATGCACGACTGGGTCGCACAAACTTGCTCTTGTAGTAGAAGTTTCTTCGAATTTAAAGATTGGGTGTAATATATGTAAGTACATATAATAAATAATTACATATATATGTATTTGTCCATTTAATAAATTAAAGAATGCAAATTTGAATATGAAAAAAAAAGCATGAAACACGTTCTTTAAATTGATAAAACTAGTACTTAAAATGTTTTAATCTCAGAATAAAGAACGCCATCTCAATTCTTGAAAAAATATTTATTTTTATGCTGAGCTAATTTTAAAAATTATTAAGGCGGTTTTTTTAAAAAATAATTTTTTTTTATAGTATAAAATTTCTTCCAATTTTTTAGAAAAAAAAAATGGTATGCCATTTTAAGATATAAAGCCTAGTACGCAGATCGGGAAAAATTTTTCTTTTAATACTAAATTTTTCCCAGGACAAATTTTGTCTTCAGTTTTTTTCCAGGCAGTACGCAGTTCACGCACAAAATTGTGACGTTTGTACCCGCTGTAGGGTGAAGTCTCCTCTAAATTTTGGCAGGAAAAGTAATGTCCGAAGCATTATTTTTCGGGAAAAATTTTGATGGGTCAATAATTTTGCACGATAAACACGATCAACTATTATTAGAAAAACACTAATTTTGCGCGATTTTTCCAACGTTTTTGTAGAGATTAGAATTGTAGAGATAAAATTTGTCTTTTCCCGATCTGCGTACTAGGCTTAATAATTTGAATACAACTAAAACCATAATTTCAAAAAAATTCAGCAACCCGTTTTTATGAAATTGATTTTTCAAAAAAAAAAACAAATTTTTTTTCAATCTAAAAAATATTTTTTAAAATTTTATATACAATATTATTAAAGCTTGAAAGGACCTCCTAAGTAAAAATTTTGATCAAAATCAGTTAAGAGGTTCACGAGAAAGTCGGAAATAAATATAACGGTTCTATGGCAGGTATCGTTAGTAACGGTTTTTGGTGATTTTTTCACCCAAATTTAGACCACTAGATAGTACTTACAAAAATTTGAAAAAAAAAATCGTTGCTAAAAAATATCGATTTTCCCAAAAATCTTATGCTCAAAATTTGAAGAAAATCGCTTCATTGGCTTAGCCCCCCCCCCCCCCCCTCGGTCAGCCTCTCATACGATTTTTGTTTCTTGTCTCGACTAAACTTACACGCTCTAGCTATTTTTAATGCCGTAAGCGAATCACCCTGTATATTCGCTTAACAGTTTAAGGTTTGTGGCATAAATCTTCTTACTCGTTTTGCAATTGCACTTTCTGCAAGATATCAGGTAATGTTGCCGGTGTGCGACTTTGGTTGCATTTTGACCTCTTTTGAGAGGACTCTTTAAAAAAATTGGCTTTTTTTGAGCCTTTTTAAAAATCTTGCGGCTTTTCTGAACCTATTTCTAGAAAATTGCTTGGACTAGATTTATTGTTGTCTTTTTGTGAAAAAATAAACATTTTTTGTATCACTTTGATATTTGTCGCAAAAAAATAAATAAGTATTTTGTCTAAAGGTAATTTTTGTTTCTTCTCAATACGATCACTTTCCACAGAGATACAGCTCTTCAAAAAACACTAAAAAACATATAAATTTACTTAAAAAAAAAAAAACCAAATTAAAAGTAGGTTCACAAAATTAAGTATGTAAGTAATAATACACATAATTAATGATCAATAAAAATAAAAATAAGAAATTAAATTAAGTTTCACGCCACTAATAGCAACTGATTAAAAATATAAAATAAAATGTATTTTAAGCTATATTTTATGAAATTTTCTGCAAGCGACTTTTTTTTCTCGTGACCCTTTTTTTGTGACCATTTCCAATTTCCTAGCGTCAACACTCATCAGGCGATAAGAACAACAAATATTTTTTAAAAATCTCCTTTTCGACTCTTTAAAAAAAATCGACTTTTTTTCCACTTTAACCACCCAAACCACGTAAAAATAGCATATACAATATACATTAAGTTCACTCAACAAAGACCCAAATATCATAAAATAAATGCAATCATGTAGTCTGGGTTGTTTTTATTATTGATAGCGGTGACATTCAAGTCCAACATACTAAAAGTACCCGCAAAATTAAGCCTGCAGGGGGGGGGGGGGGGGGGGGTTAAATGTCCTCTTTTGTTGTTTTTCGCGAATATTTTAATAAACAAAGTGTAGATGAAAGTGTACACTAAATTTTTTTTCTTCATATTTTCGCTAGGAGTAACACTAAGGGAGATGCGGGGTATAGAAATGTCAACAAATCTAAAAAATCGGTCATTAGCTTACAAGATTAATGTTCGGTTTAATAAATATTTAACAGGCTTTTAAATTTTTAAATGACTTTTTTTATGGAACAAACAACATTTAAAGATTTAGAACCGTGTTAATTAGTTAAAAGGGCTTTATGAAATCAACCATAAGGGTTTATTGATCAATTTACTCAGAAATAACAGAAAAAGTATTTATAAATATGCATAACACTGTGCTACAAAATGAAAAAAATTGCACGAACTTTTGAAGTGACCTAGTAGAGGGTGTAGGCCTATTCGAAAACTTCCCTATACCCTCAAAATCTCAATTTATTGTTAAAAAAAAACAATTTTTGAGTGATCTCCCGCACTCAAAGATTTTTAGCTCGACCATATTTCATCCGATTCAAAAACTATTTGCGGTTTTAAAAAGAAGAGTAATAGCCCTTTCCAATGATGTACATAAATATGTAGTACGAACAATAATATCTGTAGATTTCTTAAAGGTTATTTGAAACTAACACTTATTTTTCACGTTTTTTCAAGTTTGAAGACCGTTTTTGGCAACAGCTTGCATTACATTTTTTTTTGTTGGTTCTTATATGTCAAGTGCTTTTTATAATGAGTCAAACAAGCTATTGTTCTTTAAAATCGGTACATAATTTTTGAAGTTATGAATTTTGCAATATAACCTTCATCATACAATTTAGTACTAGGTATTAAGATTTCATTACATGATGATATGGGAAATAATTCCAAGGTGCATTTTTCCTTTGATATATTAAAAAGTATCAGTTCACAAGTCGAAAAACACATTTTTCACAATTGCACCTGATGTTGTTTGGCCGCCATCTTGTTTTTAAAGATTATTCTGATTTTCGCAAGTAACTGGCATATTTTTGATCTCAGAAAAAAATTTCTGCTACAAACTTGTAGCAAATTTAATTTCCTACAAAATATTTTAATTAACTTTTTTCGATAATTGCTTTTGTTTAAAACCTACAGTGCATTTCGTTGGGATAAAAAATGACGAATGTAAAAAGTCAAGTCCTTATTTTAACAACAAAATGCTCTTTAGCTTTTTAAAAAAAGCGATTATCGAAAAAAGTTAAGAACCAACGAAAAATAAAACGCACGACTGGATCGCACAAACTTGCTCTTGTAGTAAAAGTTTTTTCGAATTTTAAAGATTGAGTGTATTAAAAGTAAATAATTTTTTTATGGGGGCTTTAAGTTTAAACTAGTATTATACATTATAGAGCTTAAATTGAAAAATTATTAAAAAGCAACATAATTCGAAATACATTTATTTATTCTTAAATTGTTGATAGAGTTAAAAAAAAAAGTAAACTATCTGATTTCTTAAACTTACCTTAGTTTCGGAGGAAAAAAAATTTAAAATCGTGGGAGCTGTTTTTTTTTAAATTAATTTTTTATACATACAATTTTGTACACATTTTTAAGAGAAAAAATTGGTACACAATTTCTTAGTGTTTATTTATGTCGACTTAAAAATTAAATTTGGAAAAAAATTATGTACCCGTTTTGGAAATATCGAATTTTCAAAAAAAAAATTGAAAATTTGTTTTTTGTTGAAAATTTTGATATGCAGTATGATTTCGTTTCCGACAGATCGTAGACCATACTATTATTAGTTTTCATAACAATTTTAATCAAAATCGTAGGAGTCGTTTTCGAGAAAATTTATATTTTCTGTAACTGTTTTTTAACATTCATATGGAAGGTACCGTTAATTTTTGTATAAAATATGATAATGTTAAAAAACCGCTTGGTGCCAAGTTTCATAAAAATCAACAAAAAAATTTTCGAAATATTTGGTTTTCAAAAAAAAAATTTTGAAACTTTTTTGAAAATCCAAAAAAAAGTTTTTGGAAAATTTTGGTATACAAAACTATTAAAATTTTTCAGAAGATTCTCCATAAAAAAAAAATGATCAAAATCAGTTTATTCCTTTTCTAGAAAAACGAAAATAAAAAAATGGTTCTATGGGAGGTACAATTTAGAACCATTTTTTGGAAATCTCACTGGCATATTTTTTTATACCAAATAAAATTTTTTGATTTTTTTTTTAGAAAAATCTGTCGAGCCATTTTTGAGAAAAATAAGATTTTCCAAAAATGCTAAAAAAAAATTATATGGCAGGTACCGTTATTTTTGGTCCTAAAAATAAAAGGAAAAAAACGTGTAGGGGTGATGTCACGAAAACACTTTATAACAAGTTTAATTAAAATCGGCCCATGGGCTTAGGCTGTAGGCGAGTCCACAGAGAGACAGACAGACAGGCAGAGAGACAGACAGACAGACAGACAGACAGACAGACAGACAGACAGACAGACAGACAGACAGACAGACAGACAGACAGACAGACAGACAGACAGACAGATAGACAGACAGACAGATAGACAGGCAGACAGATGTACAGATTTGCGAGACCCACTTTTTTCGTCTTCCCTATCATCGAAATGTCAAGTTTGATTGTTATCTCCAGTTTAATTTTTTTTACGAATCCAAATCTTGCCATATAGTACCTATATATCGCAAGTAAAAATGTATTGGTACCTAAAGATTCCTTTTTTTTATAATTTCTTATAACTTTAGTACTAAATTTATTCAGAATTTATTGTTCTTATTAATTTTTAGTCGTATGCTGAAAACCAGAAGGTTGTAGGTGTTTTAGTTTTTGAAAAAATTAAAACTTTTGAACACTACTAGTTTTTTTTAGAAAATTGTCTTTTTAGTACTGTTCAAACCGTCACTTTTCCAATGAAGTAAAAATCATGTAGTCTGGATTATCTTTTAGTGATGCCCTGCTACAACATACTTAAAGTCCCCAACTCATGGCCGCGAGCTTTAAATAGGAGAT
The DNA here is from genome assembly GCA_947049315.1 of Epistrophella euchroma. Lineage (NCBI taxonomy): Eukaryota > Metazoa > Arthropoda > Insecta > Diptera > Syrphidae > Epistrophella > Epistrophella euchroma. Next base: position 14,907,511 of record OX346245.1, on the reverse strand, counting down.
TGTTAAAGATTCTTTAGAAGTAATTTTCTAAGAATGTAGTAGTGTACATAATGTTAAATTTTCTGAAAAACTAAAACACCTTACAACCATCTGGTTTTTAGCGTTGGACTAAAAATTAATAACAGCAATAATTAAAAATCAACTTGAAATCGACTTGTGCATCTCTGGAATCCTGACAATTACTTTTTAACTTCTAAATCATTAGTATTAGTTTCTTAAATATAAGTAAAAAAAAATATAAAGAAAGAAAGAACCATTTTTTATCAAATATAATATTTATTTTTAAACTTGTTTTATTTCTTAAAATCAAGAAAATAATTTTATCGGCTCGTTATTAAATCATTAAAGTATAATAAATAGATATTGTATAGTAAAATAAAATGCAAATATTTCATTGGTGAAAGAATTAAAAATAAATACAACTATAAACTTAAAATCTTAGATATCCATTAATCCCAGGAAAAAAGTAAAAATGGACAGCTCGAAGTGAATTTACAACAAACAAAAAAAAAGAAGCAAAAATTAAATAAAATGAATAAGCTATCAGCAGGTGCACCCTTTCCACAAATTCAAATTTACAAAAAAAAAACATGCTTGAAAAAAATAGTTTACAAAAAATTAAATACAGTAGCGTTTATGTTGTTGTTTTTATTTTTTTTTTTTAAGATGACGACGCACATTGAAATTTTTATAGCCCACTTTTAAAAACACAAATGACAGACGTAGGCATCCATTTTCCATTTTCAAAAGCTGTGAAATGAAATCTATATTCAAATTTTTGTTGAGTTTTTAAATTTTTGTTAACAGTAATAATTACCATTTGTCTGGGTTTTCATCACCTTCGGTGTTATAAAGGTGCGGGCAATTTTATTTTGGCTTAAATTTGAATAATGTCTACATGATGGAAATTGCATGTCCGTTTTCCTGTTTGCATGGCGCCATATCCGTACTTACGTCATCTGTAATGAAATAAAAAAAAAAAATTACTTAATTTGTGATGTGTGTCGTTTTTTTGATGAGCTATTTTAAGATACAGATTGCTTTCAGTTTTCAAATCTTTGGCAATGTTTTGAGAAGTTCCCCCACAATCAGATATACTTACACTGACAGACAAAATAAAGTGCAAAAGTATTAGATTAATTTTCAAACTACCGCTATTTAAAAGCGAAGAGTGTTTATCATTCCGTTTCATGTTCTGACGTCACATATTCTCAGCTGCTAACTCTTAAAAAAAAAAAACAATCCATTGTTATGTCTAATTACTATTCGTTGCGGTGTTTTTGGAGCATATACAATTTAACTCGCGACAAAATAAAGTGCATTTTTATTATTCCCTGCCAAAAAGTTTTAAGTTTTAAAGAAAAATATTTACAATTGATAAAATATAAAAAGGTAGAAGCAAAAGATCCCAATTTATAATAATTTCCGTGTTAAATTTTATTTTTATTACTTAAAGCTTAAGTATGAAACCGTTAACATCTGAAGTGAAGGAATTGCTTGTTTTGGACCGTGAACGTGGATTGATATTCCATAAACTGGCAGAAAAATATGGATTATCCATTTCTATGGTAAGAAAAATCTGCCTCAATTTCTTTGAACGAGAAACTGTTGCTAGTTTTAAAATTTCTTGCGGAAGGAAGCGGAAGACAACTGCAGTTGATGACCGCAGAATTAAAATTAAGGCTAGAAAGAACCCTTTATCTTCCGCCAGAAATATTAAAGAAGAACTGCAGTTAAATATAACAGCAAGGACAGTACAAAGGCGACTCCATGAAAGCGGTTTAAAAAACTTTTTTGCAAAGAAAAAGCCGTTACTCCGTCCAGTTAATATTAAAAAACGGTTAGCTTTCGCTAGAAAGTTTTTAGTGAAGCCACAATCGTTCTGGGAAAACATTATTTGGTCTGACGAATCCAAATTTGAATTAAGAAACTGTAAGAGAAGAAAGCCAGTTTGGTGCAAGCAATCCGAAAGACTCAGCCAGAGCCAGAGGTGTATACAAAAAACGTTGAAGCATAGAGGTGGGTCACTTATGGTTTGGGGATGTTTTTCTTTTAGTGGCGTTGGAAATATTGTCAAAATTGAAACCAAAATGACGGGTTCTAGTTACGTGAACATTGTTAGGGAAAACTTAGCTTCTTCTGCTTCTAGACTGTCTCTGGAAAGTTATATTTTTTAACAAGATAACGATCCAAAGCATACAAGCAGAGTAGCTAAGCAGTTTTTTTACCGAAAATAATGTTGACGTACTAGAATGGCCAACCCAATCTCCCGACTTAAACCCTATTGAGCACCTTTGGTCCATTTTGGATGAAAGTATTCCCTTAGATCAACGTCGCAATTTACAATCTTTTTGAAAAAGCCTCCCAAATGAATGGGAGAGAATTCCAGATCAAATCTTGAAGAACCTGGTTAGCAGCATGCCTAAACGTCTTGCTGCAGTTATTCAAAATAAAGGAGGAGCCACTACCTATTAACATTTTTCTTTTCTGAAGCTGAATTCCTATTTTACGTGATGATCTTTCGAATTTGCACTTTATTTTGTCTCTTCTGTTTTCTTTGAATATTGCGATTTTATTTAATTTCTAACCTACATTTTGTAAATAACTTTAAACGATTACTTTTGTGGACGTAAGATAATCTGAAAAACATGAATAAATTATTTTTTTTAAGAAAAATAAATCAGAACATATCGTACTAAATAAAATATTATTGAAAATAATTTTTGCACTTTTTTTTGTCTGACAGTGTATATGAGGAGCAGAGTTCTGGCAAGCGGGGTTAACATATTTAAATGAACCATAATGTCGGTTTGAATTGATAGCAATAAAATGAGTCGATGGAATCTACTTGACTAATTGCACTCGATTGTTTATATTTGGCTGAACTAAATGTGTTCATAATTTGTTTCTCGAGGGAAATTATATTCTTCGTTGAAAAGAATCTTTTTTTTTTCTTGGTTTGCTTATGCATGTTTGTTTGGGTAATAAAATTTAAATGGAGATTATTTATTGGGTTTCCACAATAAATTTGTGTCTTTTGTAAAAAATTAGGTTATATTAAAAGAAAATGCATTTAACTAGAAAAATTTATTTTAGTCTAGATTCATGTTAAGATTGAAATTTGAAAAATAATTAATGTAAAAACAATACTTTGAGGCTATATTTTGGTTATGGTTTTTGGTATGAATTGATTTATCATTAAAAATAAAAGATCAAATGCCAAACTATAAATAGATATAATAATATACAGCCTTATTTCTCTAAACGTTTCCATTGAAACTTTCGATTCACGTGAATGTTTCATTAAATTATTTTTTAATTTTTTTTGTCTTTCGAGTGCAAATCTTTTATTTTCTATTTATTTTCGAATTTCTCAAGAGAATTTAACTATTTAGATTTTAATTTCATCGAAATTTATTCAAAATTTGGAACAATCCTTTTCCTCCTACTGCTAGCAAAATACAAACTCTTACACGAAGGTTTAGCAGAATAGGGCTGATATGTAGTTTGTAGGAATTTCTGATTTTGATTCAAAGCCAAGTCAACTCCACATTAAAATAAATACAAGATAATCTGATATTTTAACAATTTTAACAATTTTTTTTTTCGCAAAATAAGATGGGAAGAATCTACTCAATTTTTTTTAATATAAAATCTTTCACGGGTCAATCCGTGACCACGACAAGTGCAACCCTGTCGAAACGTCAGGAAACTATTATCCAAAACAATCGTGGTAAGTCCGTAAAAAGATTTTATATTAAAAATGTCTCAGAACCGCGATAAAAATAATCTTAAATCAAAAATCTACTCAATGTTCTAAAAGAACCACATTTACATCTTGTCTCTCACAAAAATATTACTCATACGCCCGATTGTACATATGTATGTGTATTTAATGAACTAGCATGTTTTTCGCCAAATAAATAGTTGACAATTTTAAATATAATATTTGTCAAATGCTGATAAATGATATTTAACCTTTAGCTTTAGTTTTGACCGTTTACTTTGTGCACAGAAACCCACAAACTGTCAAGTTTTAAAGAGCTCGCATGAAATTTTTTCAAAGCATTTTGATAATAGCAGTGTGACTCGAATTAGGTATTGTAGAAATTAATGTGAATTTGTGTGAATTTGTGTTTCTGTACTTTTGCACAGTTTTGAATTTTTTGAGAGATTTTCCCTACTGCTTTACAAAATTGAAAACTCTGTGAGTTTCTCTGTAGAAAGTATAGAAATGGAGCTTCAACTCTCATAAATATATTCTTTAATTTGGGTAAAAAAAAACAAGCAGGGGAAAATGTTACTCTCCAGAATACAAAGGTCTCTCTTCTCACTGAAATTCACAAAATATGCACAGAAAATCATAGAAATTTACAAACACACTTTTTATCTATAACGAATCCCTTTTTATCATCTTATTTGTTTGGGGATTTTTTTTGTTGGATTTGCATTGAACCAGATTAACACACAACAGAGTCGAAAATTAAAAAAATTAAACGAAAATTAGAAAATTCGACCGACAAAATCGGAAAATCGTGAAAACATCTTGAAATTTCTAAATTTCTGAATTAGTTTTTTGTTCGTATGTGCATAACCCGGCTGAACATAATCCAACATGGATGGGGATTTTTTTGTTGGATTTGTATTGAAACAGATAAACACACTACGGAGACAAAAATTGGAAAATTAGGCTGAAAAAGTCGGTTATAGTCGTAATAGCAATAAATTGTATACTTTCTGAATTGTTATTATTTTTTTTTTTTTTGTTCGAATTTTCTTTCTAAATTGGCAATTGATACGAATTGATTGCACGATGTAACACCTCAATAACTACATCCATAGAGTAGCGCGATACAACGTTCGCCGGGATCAGCCAGTTTTTTTTATTATAAAATTCATTGTCAATAACAAAAACTTGAAAAGGATTTTTCATACAATATTTTAAGAAAATAAGTATTTTATTTAGACATTGCAATAGAGTAAAATTAAGATCACAATGAATTTCTTCGAAAAATCTGTAAATTGAATCTTTACACTTTTTGCTTTATAATTTTTTGGATATTTTTTTAAAGTAGTAAAACCAAACAAAATCGTCAACCATAGTTTTTAAAACATGGTAAATTTTGGCTTCATATGTTATTATTTTAGTATTTAAGTACTATTAAGGTAAATTCAATTTGGAAATTATACTAAAAAAGCTATGTACTAAGTTTAAAGAAAATTTGCCCCACCATTTATTTATAAAGGTTCAATATCAAGGTAATATAGCCGTGGCAAAATGGTTAGTGCGTAGGACTGTCATGCCGGAGGTCTGTGATATTCGATTCCCAACTACTTTCTCTTACGAGGACGTAAAAAATCCTTCAAGAGTACCCTAGCCATTCGGATTCCCTTGAAAACTGTAGGTGCCCTCCATTCTTTCCAATTATACGCACACAGGAATGGTTAAGATTTGTAGGTCACTTATAGGCCCTGGTTCTACAGGAGCTGTCGCGCCATCGATATTATTTTATTTTTTTTTTTCAAAATCAGGACAGGGTGAGAAGAATGCCAAAGATTGCCCATTAAAATAAAAAAGTATAATCTATTCAATTTTTTAAAATTAATTTAATTTTCATTTTCCTTTGCGTGTCTAAGGACAAACGCCACAAACGCTTGAAAAAGGGTCCAACATCTTTGCTTCTCAAATGACAATCTTATCAGTTCTATATGTGGTGGGAATATTGCCGAAATTGTTTTAAAAAAAAAACGAATTGAACAATATATTCTCTCAATTTAACAGAAATAAATATGGCTATTTCACTAAATAGCCATTTATTTCTATTTATGTGCTTTGTTATAAATCAAAAATAGTGCTGGCTTAGAAAAGGAACCCTTTAAAAAATCTCGAAGATTTAATCAAAAATAACATTACTTTGATTGAGAATTCCAAAGCAGTGGTTTTCGTCATAACTACCTCCCGTGTGTTCAGATGTACATCGAGGTAGAGCCTAAAAGGATTGATGGATTTGCTTTAAATTAGGTAAACAAATCGATTTTTTATAATTCTCTGGATAGGAATTTGATTTATTTTTTTTTTTTTATCTTGATTTAAAACTTTACTAAACCTAAACTAATTGCAATAATGGTGCCTTTCCAGTATTTGCCAAAACATTCACGCATATAAAAAATATGCTTTTTAAATTTCTTTGAGAAAATTGCGTTAAGTCTTTAAGTCATTTCCGTATATAGCGTTAAAAGTTGATTTTATTACAAATTTTCCATATAATTTTTCTTGCATTTAAATAATTTTTGTATAAATAAAAACATGAAAAGAAAAAACTCATTCTTCTAGTAATTTCAATTTTAATTATATTATGAAAGCACCTTTCTTAATTTTTGTTTACTTAAATTAGATGGTAAGCCATTAAAAAAGCACTTATTTTCATTGTAAACATTTGTTAAATGTTTAAATTTTATAGCATTTTGATTAATCTATGGGTTCTTTGAAAAGAAAAGCGGCGATATTTTGCATCAAAGTAAAATAAATAATAATAGTTTTATCAAATCGATTTTAATGCAACATGGAGATTACTGCACATTTAAGATACTCGTAATCCATCGAATGAAAATGATATATGTATGTTTAGAATGGTACATACATACATACATATACGAGTACAATTTTTGAATGTTTGCTTTTTATCAACAATATTTCTGTTTAAAGGGAAAATTCAATAGGATTTATAATAGATACTCAAAATGCCTCCGGGGGGTGGCCCCGGCGCAGTGGAAGAAGTGCTTGACTGCTAACCTGAATGTGTGGGTTCGAGCCCCAGTGTAGGCAGCATTCTTTTCTATATTCCCTCAACTGAACGCCACCCCTGGGATTTAATGAGGTAATCAAAGCCTTATTTCTCAGTCCACTGTGCCAACAAAAGTCTATCCTATCCTTCTATTCCTTCTAACATTGCCTAATTTATAAGACCCTAGGTCTTACTGGCATATATACTTTTCCATTATTTTAAGGAAGACAGATTAACCTATAGGAATTTATTTTGTTTTTGAAATAATTTTTTGTTTTTTACCACAATAAATAATTTTTATAATGGAAAACAAAAACCGCACCGCATTAACAAATATCTGATTATTTTTATATCATGCAATAAAAAATGGTATATATGTACATTATGTATTTATGTATGTATATTAAATTTTGCAGGAATTTTTGGATTCTTGATTCGATGCCAATCTAATGCTATTAAAAAATTTAAAAAAAAAACTAAATCTGAAATGAAATATATCTTAAAAAATGTTGGAAGCCAAAAATGATGGCAAAAACGTCTTTATATACAATGATAATTATGACAGGCGAGGTGACTTTAGAAATAAAAATACAAGAATGTTTATAAATTCTAATAGGACCACCTCGAATTTTTTATTCTAAAAAAAAAAATAAACACTCATACGCCTGAGTGTCCTGATGGTGATTTTTTTTTAGCATTTTGTATTCGAAAGATTACGTCAGGTTTTGAAGAAATAAAAACGAAACCTATGCACAGCAGCCATCTAATGATGATTATTCATTTTATTTTTTTAAGATCTTAAAATTTTGTATACAGATTGTGTATGTCAATAACATTATTTTTACACGCATATAGGTAGTATTTTGTACAGTTTTTTTTTTTTATAAAATACGAAAACAAATTTTGAAAGGGTATTCAAAAAAACATAAAAGTTTATCACTGATTTGAGTCAAAAATGCACATTTGGTTTCTAAAAGACCATTTTTTCAGTTTCAAAAAATGTTTTTTTTTAAACAGTAAATCAAAATTTTAAAAAAACTCAAAGAAAACCTATCAAATTTGATAAATAAAATCCAGATTAACTGGAATGACATAACATACATTTAGTGCCAGTTGTACAATCGTGGTTTAATTTTGGTCCGTGGTTCAGGAATTTCAACTCGCCGATTTCGGCGGGTTAACTGAGGTTCAACGATGGTTCAAGGTTCTAATATGCACTAAAAGCCAATTACATGCCTGAACCATCGTTGAACCACAGTTAATCCGCCGAAATTGGTGAGTTAAAATTCCTGAACCACGGATCAAATATTTGTACAACTGGCCCTTAGGCATTTGACAAAAATGTAAAACTTAAGCCTCGTATGCTGTTGTCTATACTGAAAGAAACATGTGCTTTACACGTAGAACAAAATATGACGAGACGCTTCGTGTGCAGATAGCCTTTATTTAGATTTATCCTTCTGGCATTTAACTGATTATTATTCAACTGACGATTTCAAAAGTTTAAATATTTATGTTCAACGTAAGCAAAGTTTTGGCAAAGAAAAATGTAGAACACAAGGGTTTAAATTAAAAGTAAATACTTGAGTTTTGTATTGGCAAACGGGTTTAAGGCCTAATTTATTCACTCTCCATATTAAAAACAATCCAAACAAAAACATTACAAACAAAAATAAGCAAATAAAAAAAAAATATCAATACCAATTCAGAGTGAAAAAATAGATTCTACCTTAAACGTCTTTTAGGTTGGTTTAAAATTTCAAATAAATTTTATCCGAGATTAAAATTTGACATTTTTGCATACAGATTCACCTCACTAGTGTCAAAATCTTCGGATAAAATTTAACGCGATTTAACCCAATTTTCATTTTTTAACCCAATTTGTATTAAAATTCATATTCATTTAAATTTAAAGTTGCCCAGTTAATGGGGTTGTTGTAGCGATCAGGAAAAGTTATCAAGAACACATTTTCTTTTTTATAATTTGATTTTTATATGAAATATAACCGAATAAGGACATGAATCTACGAGTATGAGAAATATTTTGAAATATATTTTTACTAAAATAAATATTTCTTTGGAAGAAGTGTTTTTTCTAAAAAAGTATTTATTAATTTTATTTATGGAAAAATGAGGCAAAACGGGTTTCCATTGCTAAAATTTATAAATTCAAATCCAAAAGAAAATTTTTCCTGATCGCTATAACCGGCCCTTAAAGCGATCTATTTAACTAATGTGAAGTAAATGAATTTAAAACTTAATGGAGTGCTCTCAATGACATAATTAACTTAAACGGGAGTTCCGTTAAATCGACAAAATCCAGTTTTTTTTTTAAAGTGTGAATAAATTCGCCCTAAATTATATAAAACTTATGTCTGAAAAAAATTAACTTTTTTTACATATTTTTCTACTTTGTTCTTCTTTAAAATTTCCTTTCCTAGTTAAAAATTTTAAATTCAATGGTTCCTTGCTTCATATAAATTAATATGTATAAAATTAAATATTAATGAAATATTTTGACTTATTTCACAAAATATTTTTAAATTTTTAATCATTTATTTAATATTTATTTATTTATTTTTTATTAATTCAAGTTTTAATATAAATATACTTTAGTTGTTTTTTTTTCATGAGCGTTTAAAGATAATCCCAATGTCTAATAAACAATTTTATTGATTTAACAAACATTTCTTAAAGTTTGTTAATTTTGTGTAGCTTTAAAAAACACTTTTACTACTTTTAAACGAGAAACCTACAAACATAATTCAATTAATTTTAATATTAATATTTTTGCTCACCTTTTCGTTGGTTATAAAAATTACATTCTCTTCTATTCAATTATAATAATACATGATGATAAATAAATAAATTGGAATACAGTTGATTTTTTTTTAAAATTAACATGCCTAAGATAGTGTAACGTAGAAGGCATACAATAATCCAAGAAGGAATACCAAGATGGTAAATGTTGTCAACAAACTTGTCATTTCATTCATTTTGAATGATTTTTATTTATTTATTTTGTTAACACACGAATAAAAAGAGATCAAAAGTTTGCGAAGGGTTTAATTCCTTCCGATCGATGATACTGAACTAACCGAACGCTTGGTAGAAACTGGGATGTATACGTACTTCCACAAAATTTCCACAGTAAATTTTCTCTTCCTCCGAAATATCAAAAAGCTAATGTGTGTTCCAAGTTGTTATACGTGGTTGCTTTCGAATCTTCAAAATACTTCCCCTATGTTTTGTTGTTTTTATTTTGCTGACTGAATTTAATTTTGGATTTGAGTTTTCCATTCCATGAAGTAAAGAAAAATATCAATTTTTTTTTTGTTGATAAAAGATTTTTTTTTTTATTTTCTTTTTTTATTTTTTAGCTTTTATATATTTTTTTGTGTACGAATTTGTATACCTTAATCCAGAATCATCTATATACCCACTAAAAATGTTAATAAATAAGATGTCTTTTTATTGTTAGTTTTTTTGTATTATAAATTTATTTATTTCAATTGTTTGGTTTTCAAAAAAAAAGAGCTGTGAGAAATTTTTGAGGGCACTCCATGATAAAAATAGCCGAGCGATAAATTAGGCCTGACATATTCCATAATACGTATATATATTTCTTTATAAGTTATGAGAATGCTTTTGATTATAAAAAGACAAACGATATTTAGAAAATTGGCATCAGAATAAAAATATTCGAAAAATGTTTATTTTTTATGAATTATGTAGAAAAGTTTAAAAAATTATTTTAACAATGGAAACTCAGGAAAAATAATGGGAGATTCGAGAATGCAAACATTTCGCGGTAGATATTTTATGTAAATTTAATTAAAATGAATCCTGACCACCCAATGGTGTGGACATTATCGATCATATCATTGTAATTAGATTCTTTTTCCAAAACTGTTCGAACAAGGCGAAAATTTAATTTGAATAGTTATTTGAATAAATAATAAAAAATTTAAAAAAGTATTAAATTTTGCAAATTTTATTTTTAAATTTTAGATTTATATCACAACAAAAGTCATTGAATTAAGCCCGATGATGGATGAAAATTATATCCGAAACGCGGAGATTAGTAATAAATAAAATCTAAAAAAATTTTAAACTATTGTTGTGATAAAAATCTAAAATTTAAAAATTAAATTTATAAAATTTAAAGCTTTTTAATTTTATAATTTATTCAAATAACTATTTAAAGTTTCACACAACATGGAGACAACACCACTTAGAAAATTTAATGTAAACATATTCAATTGTATTTAACAGTTGTAAGCTATGATCTGATGCTTTGCAGTAATCCAAACAAAGCTAGCGTTTGAAACAGAAGTTTTTTAATTCCCCGACAACTAAACCGAGATTAATTTAGATTTACCTCTTTAATCTTGGTCAAATGTTTCATTGATGTAATAGATTTGAAATCAGGGCTGCCGAAAGTACTACCATAGGAGTATTGAACTACTTTCAACACCTCCGTACTCACGTTCTCCTCCTTTCACATTCGTACTCCTATTTTTTTTTTTTTAAACCCCATATTTTAACGTCGAATAACATAAGATTTTAAAAACGTCTTTAACTGGGTGGCTAGCTCTTGAACAGGTTGTGGCAAGAATACTAGAACAGTGTCCTACATTATTGCATTATTTTTTTTTAGTATTCTTTTGATGAGAAGAGCTAAATGACATGACACAATTTTTATTTCTAGCCTATTCTCTTCACTTAACTAAACAACTTAACTTACGGCCATATTATTCACATTGGATTTAAATTGTATTTAAGTGAATTTTAAATCCAAACGGAATTATTCAATCCGAAAATTTAAATCCATGTCGATATTATTCACCCTAATCCATTCTTTACTTCCCATTGAAAGTTATTATAATCGGTCCGATTTGTGAAATTGAAAATTTTGACATTTCTCGACGTTTCGAGGTCTCTGGAGTGGATTACATTGTTTTTAGAGAAAGTCTGTGTACGTACTTTCGTTTCGTACGTTCGGAAGCTTTTTTTCGCCGACGATATCTCGAGAACGCATAGAGATATCGACTTCAAATAAATTTTATTTTACAGATAATAAGGCCATAACGTGAAGAAAGGTTTTTCAGAAAAATTCAATTGGCGGTTTTTTTTATTACAGTCATTTTGAAAAAAGTTGTAAAATTGCTTGTTTCTCGAATATCTCTAGAACAAATAATGCTATCGGCTTCGGCTTAGTTTCATTCTATGCATAATAATGTAGTAAAAAATTGGTAATACTTAAAAAAAAATCAATCTAGAATTTTTTTTTAACATTAAAAATTGTTTAAAAAATATTGAATATCTTGAGAACACACAAAAATATAAACTTCGGGTTACTTTTATATAATACACAAAATTATAGTTGATAATCGGTAGAGTTTGTTAAAAAAATTCAATTGACGGTTTTTTTCTATGCCAAAAAAATGCTAAAAAAAACTGCTAAAAATTGAGCGCAAAACCAAACACTTTTGAAACTTGTGACGAATATAGATTGAGTATATTCTGGATGTAAGTTCTTAGGGGCCAGTAAGTTTTAGCTTGAAATTTATCATTGAAAAGTTTTAATTTAAGATTTAGGGCACTTAAAAAGCAAAGTCAGTAATTATTTTGATGCCAATGTGAAGCTGACGACTCAATTAATATTTATTGCGAAAAAAAAAATTTGTTTGCGTACAACCTTCCACATAATTTGACTTTCATTGTTTCATTATATCAATGATTGAACTACCTTATCAATGATCATTGAAATAAGAAAAGTTATTTCATGAGAAAGGTTGGGCCGAAATGAAAATTTTTTTTGGCCAGATATATTAGTTAAGTTAAGAGATATATTTTGGCATCGAAATAATCATAGATTTTGCATCCTAAACATGTTAAAATGAATCATTAAAATTTTCAATGATGAGTTTCAATGATAGCTATAACTGACGCCTAAAACTGTCCTCCGAAGAGCAGTTTAAATTCAATTGGATTTACCTATGGTTTCTAATTCTTTAGAAATAGAAAAAATTTGTTCAGAGATATTTTTCTTAAAAAATGTCCTTAATGAAACACTTTTCCCTCTGACAAAGGATTTTGTAAGTGCTTTGTTACTTCTTCCGCACAACAGCCAGCACAGCGCAGAACAAATTTGTTTCCAACTGTTTCGCACTAAAGATAAAAAACGGAACAGATTGGAGGTAAATACATTGAATTCAATTATAACTATGCATTGAGCCTGTTATAAGACAATTTTTTTATAATTTAAAACAAGTTGGTTTACTTACTTTTGTTATTAGAATTTATAATTTATTTATTTATGTTTTTCTTTTTTTAATTGATTTTTTTTTTCCTTGATGATTTGTATTAATAAAGTTAAAAAAAAAATTGTGTCTGTAGGGTAGCGAAGGGTAATGCCGGCCACTTAAGCTAAAAAGCCAATAAAACAAAAACGGTTAACGAAAACTGAATTTTCTTTTAATAAATAGGAACTTAAATATTTTTTCTTTAAAAAAGAATTCAATTTGTAAAAGAAAGAAATTCTTAAAAAAAAGAATTCAATTTGTAAAAAATAATAAATAATCCACTTTAAAAAAAAAAACATTGCTTCGGCCGGCACTGTCAGACCTACCGGGCAATACCGGTTACAGTGCTGGCAATACCCGCTACTGAAGTTCTAGGTATTGCAAATGCAAATGTAGCCATTCTGCCAAGTCAATTCCACTGCATTCTTCATTGGCCTATAATCCGCATAATGTGCAGCGCTACCACAGCTCTTTGTGTTTTCCCATATCCCCACATATAATGCAGCGATCTTCAGTTCCAGCAACCAAATCGTCCAAGTCCTGCATGACTTTTCTGGAGCATTTTTTTATTTTTTCAATTAATGTAGTCACTTTTTTACCTTTTTTATTTCCTTCACTTTTGTAAGCATCTTTTTTTCATTTTAATTAACTTACATTTTAAGTAACTTTTGCTTGAGGTTAATACCGGCCATATGACCGGCATTGTCCGCAATTCAGTTTAAAGATACAATTATTTATAAAAAAAATAAGTTCTAATAACTAACGAAAAGTTTTTTATAAAAAAGCATTAATAAATAATTAAAGTAACAAGAAAAAAAGTATAATTGGTAAAAATTCAATTTTGGATAGGACTAACGGCTTAAGCAAGGTTTAGCAACCAAAACACTTCGATAAAGTCAAGAAAATGACATTTAACACAAACTGGGCTTACACATGAGAATAAGCCCCTGTCAAAGCACATTTTAAAAATATTTCAACCCTAAGGCATCTGTTACATTTGGAGATATGGTATGGATATGACCGGTATTGCCCTCTGGCCGGCATTGCACTTATCTCCCTACTACTATTTTTTTCAGAATACTCCTCTTTTTGGCTGCAGTACTACCTTATAATATTTTTGTCCGACAACACTGTTTGAAATGAATCTAATTAAATAAGGCAATAATTTAACTTATATTATAAAACCCATTGATTGAATTATTGAAATATGTACTTATGTGCACAAATTAATTTAATAAAACCTGAAAAAAGCTTTTACTCATTCAATAACACAAGTTTTTTTAATAAAATTATTTCGTACAGTATACATTATAAGACCATGTGCAAATTGGATTAAAACCACGTTTAATTTCATTTAAAAATTAATTTTTGACAATAAGAGGTGAATATGCACGTGGAAACGTCAAAATTTAATTTTAAATAATTTAATTTAATCGAAATTGCAATTCGCACGTAGCCTAAATATTCAAAAAGTACACAGAGAGTATATTTTTTTTTTTGAGTTTTTAGCATAGGTAGGTAATTGAAAAATCTTTTGTGTACTTACTTCTTGTGCTTATGTCCTTACTCTAAAAGTTTTGTTTTAATATAAAATTGAGTTTAGGTATTTTTTCATACTGGCTTACGAGCTAAACGCAGCATAGATAGCCCACAGGAATACTAGAAGTGAAACTAGAATAAGGAATGTTGACATTAAGCTTCTGACTTCACTCATGTTTATTCTAAAAAAAAAAAAAAAAAAAAAAAACAAAATTAAAATATATGTAAATTTAAGTAAAAAACTATTTTTCAAAATTAAAATTTAATTTATGTAAATGTAAATCAATACGATAAAATTTAACAACACATTTAGGATTTAAATTATGAAAAAGAGGCTCTATCCAGAACCTCCTAAAGAATTAACTCTTAAAATAAAAAAGGGAATACATAAACCTATAAAATTTGTTCCTACATACTTTCTGGTTATAATACAGGAAAAGGTTCCTAATTATTGTTAGTTTTTTTGTTGTTGTTGTTACAACTGTAGTAGCCGTGGCGTGATGGTTAGTGCGATGGACTGTCATGCCGGAGGCCTAGGTTCGATCCCCAGCCTCGCCAACTAATAGTTTTTAAAAATCAAACGGCTACTACCTCTTGCGAGGAATTGACAAATCCTCCAAGAGAATCTCTTGTCATAGAAAAGTGCCGCTCACCTTAGCAGTTCGGATTCTGCAATAAAATGTAGGCCCCTTCCATTCCTGCAGACACGCACACAGGAATAGTTGAGAGGATGTCACAAAAATGCCAAAATGGCGACTTGGGTTTATCTAAAGAGCATACCTTGTGCCTTTTTATTTATCTATCTGTCAACAAAAATCCATCTGTATATTTTTTGGATAGTAAATAGGTACATAGATATTAACCCGAATGGGAACCCGAACCCGATGGGAATAATTTGTATGTTTTTATGCTATATACAAGCAGACCCGTCCTCGTGTTGCTTCGCAAAGTTTATGCAATACATATTTTGACTAAATAATATCATATCAAAATAGTGCTCAATAAGGCTTATATTGCAATACCATATTATTGAAAAAAAAAATTACTAAATGCTTACTTTCTGAGCAAATATCAATGAGATCTTCTTAAAAATGTAAAGCTTTTTGCATTTTTTTTATAATTTCAAATTTGTTTGTTGAGTGGAGTCAGCAAGGTAAGCAAATGAAGGAAAATGGAGGACGAGTAAATGCAAAAAACGGCGAAATGACCCCGCTTCTCTCCATTTTTTCACTCATGCCCATTTTGGTTCCAGTGATTTACTTGAACTTAACTTCATACGAATCATTATGCATATTCAAAATACTTTTTTTTGTTTTTTTTTAAAGTGGTTGACATTCACAGACTGAATTAGGGCGCCCACTTTGTATGTTCTCAATCACCATAATGTATGGTTGTTATCTCGCGCTTGATTATCTTACTAATCCAATAATTTTCCTTCTATAGATGCAACTTATATTTAACGCACGCAAGTAGAGCGAACAGTTGAGTAACAGTAGACAGAGATTCAGAAACAAATAAACAAAAGAAAACGCACAAACACCGGAACGTTAATGAAATGGAACAAATAAGCAACCCAGTCATTACAATTGAATCAAATTCATAGATGAAAAAATAAAAAAATATGGTAAATTTATAATTTGTACCTAAATTTATTTCTCAGCTTGTAAGTACAGTAAAGAAATGATTTAGGACTTAAAATTTGCGTAAAACTATTGACTTTATACAAAAAATATCATTTTTCTAAAATATCAAGCAGGTTTAAAAGCATAATTAAATACGTTGGTCAACCTCGACAAAAAAGTGTGTGAACATTTTTTTTATTTTAATAATCTAATTGAACAAACATATTTAACAAATAAAAATATACTATGACATTCTTAAAAGAATATGGAAAATTATAAAATTTGTTTTAAGTAAATCGGTTGATTACTTTCTGAGATTACTGCGGACAAATTCAATATTTGTTTCATCCTTATATAAAAATAATAATGATTAGAAAATATTTACTGATCAAAAAAATAAATTGAATTGAATTGAAATTGAATTGAATTGATCTATAAAAAATCTGTTTTTCTCACTCTGTTGAACATAATTAGAAGTTTTATAGGGAGCTTTTTGAATCTGTGAAATGTTTTTGGGTGTAGGCTCCCCGCACTTATCTTACCCAAAAACTGCCACGATACCGGCCTCAATCTTCCCAATCTAAACCGAATCTTAGTCTTTTAATTTTTGTTTAATTCTGCATACTGTCAAAATCGTTAGAAAATGGTGGATCTGGGCACCTTCACTTTTCAAATACCCCGAAAAAAAAATCATTTTTTTTTTAATTGAATAATAATTTTTTATTGTCTTATGAATTGAACAATTTTGGTAAATTTTGATCGAACTAAGTTTTGATCTTTCAGATTCGGTTTTTTGGCATTATAATGCATTATAACATTAGTATCATAAAGCCGAGTTTTCTGCAATGACCACTAGGTCCCAAGAGCGCTGATATTAATTATTTGCAAAAAGGAAACTGCTAGAGTAACCTACGCAGATCCAATTAAGATTTTTAGTACATACATATGTTTAGCTTTTTGATACATAATATATATGGAAAAAAAAAAGTATACTTAATTCATGTATCTAAAATGTTCTAAAGCACTGAATTTATTTTTCAAATAAATTTGACTCATCTATGAAATCCAGAAATTCAGATATATCTACTCATTTCTGTAGAATTTTATTTTGGTGATGGAGGGGCGACCACCCACATCCCTCAAAGATTTTGGCGAATTCATTTTTTAATATTTTGAATAATTAAATATAAATTCATTTTTTTTCTTCGTTGATTTAAATTTTTGTCAGCATTTAAAATGTTGGTCACATTGAAATTATAAGGAAATAATCAAACGTTTCACGTTCACTTTTTAATGGTTAAGGTATGTCTTTTTTATTCACATCATCAGCTTGAATTAAATCCATGTTGTAAGTTTAATTATAAATGAGTGCGAAATTTCAGTGATAAATGTCGGTTTTACAAGCAACCCTTCACTTTTAATTAAAAAATAAAGTAATAAATATAAAATGAAATTAAAT
This sequence comes from Epistrophella euchroma, assembly GCA_947049315.1. NCBI lineage: Eukaryota > Metazoa > Arthropoda > Insecta > Diptera > Syrphidae > Epistrophella > Epistrophella euchroma. Next base: position 14,889,798 of record OX346245.1, on the reverse strand, counting down.
TTAAGCAAGCTAACTTTCTAACCTTAATGTTTTTTTTTTTTAAACGAAAAGAAAATACAAATTTGTATAAAATGATAGAAGTACCGAACTTTGGGAGACCTGAATTTAAACTGAAATATTTTTCTAATATTATTTTTTAACTTTTTCTTAAACAAAGTAATTTTTTTAAGTATTTATTTTTTTTTTTGTTTCTTTGAGAAGATTTATTATATGAAAAAAATCAAGAAAGGTAGGTATATAAAAAAAGAAAACCTGAATACTTGAACAAAAATTTATTTAAAAAAGATTTTGTCTCATAAGATTGAACATTGAAAAATCAACTTTAAGCGATATGCAAACAAAACCAATTTAACATATACATTAGCAAAATTTTGAACAACAACAAAAAATAATGCCGGCTGTCAAAATGAGCAATATATCACATGAAATTCACTTATTTTATTATTTTTTTTATTTAAAACTAAAAATAAACCTTACAAAGAAGAATAGAATTTTTTTATTAAGTTTAAGAATAAATAGCCAAAGGTTGACAAAATACGAGTCAAATGAATAATAAATTGTCGATAGATATTTTAATAATACAAAAAAAATAGTCGCTTGTTTATTTAAATAAAATTAGATATTGCATATAATGTATAAAATACATATATGAACAAAAATGCTATGAGATAGGTTTTTTATAAATTAAAATTCGTAGTTTTATAGTTCCGTGTATGAGTGTCTAACTGGAATGTACTAAATTGATAGATGTTTTTATTTTTAGATTTTTTTTGTTTAATTTACGATTTAATATATAATATAAAATTTAACTGCGTCATTCATATGGAAAATATAAACCTATATTTTAATTATATATATTTTTTTTTGTTAACAAAAACGACTTCATCAGCATAAAGAACAAAAAAAATTTGTTTTCCAAATAAATCAACAAATAAATTATTTTTAAATGAAGCGTATATTGAGTTTGAAAAATAAAAACAAAAATTAAGAAACAAAATAGTATGCCACGCGTAGGTGGAAAGAAGACCATTTAAAACATGTGTGTTGTGACAATGCTGTCCATCGTCGTAAATTCATACATACCTAAGCACTCTAATTTTCCTTAAATTTTTCTTTGTCTCTTGAATTTTTTTTGTTTTTTAAGTGGTGTTGAAATTCACGCCCATTTTCAAATAGACAAAAACGGCAAGTAAGTTTCTCACGTTCAATTATTCATTTTTGCTAATTATTTAAAGAAATTAATAAATTACTAATTCCAATGTCTGCCCTTAGTTGAATATTTATTTTCTTTAATTTTTCTAAGAATGTCTTTTTCTTAGAGAAATATATTTATTTCTTTGGTGAAAAAATTATAAATAGAAATACTGTTGATTTTATTCTTGGGTGACTATATGAATTATTTAGATTTGTTTTATATTATTTTCTTGATTTTATTTTTTTGTTTTATTAGAATAATTTTTCTTTAGAAAAGAATATGTTATTTTATTTTAATAGGTTTTATTTCTTATATCACTCTTACTTATTTTCTTTAGTTTCATAATTATTAATTATTTATTTTAATTATATATAGTCTTATTCTGTATACGATTTGGGTCAAATAGGGTTCTATGTTCTTTAATGGCGCCCAACTAGGGATTTTTATTTACTATAAGCTAATTGTTGGTCAAGTTTCAAGAGGCATTAGCCGTTTTTTTTTTTTTAATTATTAGGTGGCAAAGATTGGGATCGAACCCAGACCTCCAGCATGACATTTCATCGCACTGTAACCATCACGCCACGGCTACTACAAATAAATCAAATATAAACTTTAAAATACAAATCTTCGAAAGTTCGACCAACAAATTCAGAAAATCGTGAAAAAATCTTGAAATTTCAAACTTTCTGAATTCGTTTTTTGTTCGTACGCATATAACTCGGTTAAACATCATCCTATTTGGATGGAGATTTTTTTGTTGCATTTGTATTGAATCAGAGAAATACGCTACGGAGATAAGACTTTGAAAAAAAGTCTCACGTTTCGGAATGCAAAACAAAAATTTAAATCGAAGCAGGTTAAACATTTTTGGATGCGCAGTTTGCGCAATAACTGCCTGAATAGAATGGTGAGGGAGACGGATCCGGAGCTAGAATAGCTCTCAAAATATTGAATAAACACAAATTCTGAACTTCCACCAAACGTAACACCAAAAAAAAAAAAAAAACAGCGAAACGGAAATAGCAAAATGAAACTGCAACCGGCCCTATCGAGGTAACCGTCGCGTCGGAGCGGAATTCTCTACGATTTCCTACGAATCGGAGACATTTTGCTTCGAGGTACTCGTAGTTCTCCGATCAGCAGAATGTCTGCGATTCGTAGGAAATCGGAGAGAATTCCGCTCCGACGGTTACCTCGATAGGGCCGAGAGTCAGATTCTGGAAAAGCCCTTATTCAATGTTGCGAACACAACGGAACGTAGGCGCATACGTAGCTGCAGCCGCAGACGGAGGAGTTCCACAACTTTTAACTTTTCACGTACGGCACTTTTGACGTTTCAAATTGTATGAAGAAATAAATCAACTTTTTGGGTCGGAAAATAAAACGCACGACTGGATCGCACAAACTTGCTCTTGGAGTAAAAGTTTCTTCAAATTTTAAAGATTGAGTGTGATAAAGTAAATAATTTTTTTATGGGAGCCTTAAGTTTAAACGTATCTATTATACATTATAAAGCTTAAATTGAAAAATTATCAAGTCAACATAATTCGAATTCAATTTATTAAAAGTCTTCTTAATTTGTCTTGAGAGCTAAAAAAAGTACACCATCTGATTTCTTTAACTAAACTTAGTTTTGGAGAAAAAAAAATTTAAAATCGTAGGAGCGGTTTTTTTTTTTTTAAATTAATTTTTTATATATAAAATTTTGTAAAAATTTTTAAGAAAAAAAAATTGGCACACAATTTTTTAGTATTTATTTATTTTGAATTAAAAATTAAATTTCGAAAAAAATTGTCTACGCGTTTTTGAAATATCGAATTTTGAATTTTTTTTAAAAAATCCAAAATTTGTTTTTTTGAAAATTTTGATATGCAGTATTATTTCAACTTTTAAGAAGCTTTTGTATAAAAAATTTTATTTAAATCGGTAACACAAAAATTTTTCAGAAGATTCTCCACAAAAAAAAATTATTAAAATCAGTTTATTCCTTTTCTAGAAAAACGAAAATAAAAAAATGGTTCTATAGGTACCATTTAAAACCATTTTTTGGAAATTTAATTTTTACAAAAAGGTAGCATATATGTACATAATAAAATTTATTGATTTTTGTTTAGAAAAATCTGTCGAGCCATTTTTGAGAAAAATAATATGTTAAAAAAAATTATATAGCAGGTACCGTTATTTTTGGTCTAAAAATAAAAGGAAAAAAACGTGTCGGAGTAATGTCCCGAAAACACTTAACACCAAGTTTAATGAAAATCGGCCTATGGGTTTAGGCTATAGGCGAGTCCACAGACAGACAGACAGACGGCCAAAACCAAACCAAACACGAAAAAAATTATTTATATATTGGAAACAAAAAATAGAATAATTGTTTTGTTTTTCTTCAAATACTTTCAAAGCTGTACAGCTGCATTGTGGGCACGTAAAAAAAAACATACGACACTTTTTGATAGCTCTTCCAGTTCCGTCTGCAGTTCCGGTTCCAGAATTGTATTCTGTTCAGGCAGTAAATGCGCATCTAATGAATTTTGGAACTCAGCCAAAAATAAGAACAATAGTTAGATCTCAGACAATTTCAAAAGTTTGAAATTTGTTGAATAGTGTAATAAAAGATAATAGTAAAATGTTCATACCCTGGACCTTCAGTATCCACTAAATTTTTTTCCATTTATTACAATTATACGTAATAGGGCCCCAGAATATGGCCGAGTCCGTAAAAGTAAAACTTCGACATCACTGCCACATTCAAGTCGCATTTTTGAACGCAAATGCTGTCTGTTTCAAATTGTGTTCACTGTAAGCGCTGATGTTTGCTCTCAGTATTGAAACCAAATTTAGCCGAAAATTTACGGCCGAGTTCATAATTGCAACATTTTTGCACATGCAACGCATAAAATATTTATTCAATGCATTTATGAACAGAAAAACTGCTGCAAGTATGCGGCAGTTCTGCATTGGAAAAAACGACAAACTATGACAAAAATTAAAATTATTCCTCCAGCAACGCGGCAACAAAACAAAAACAACTGCAAACGTGATCGCATTTTGTCTGTCATGTTGCTTTTATGAACGCAAGTCAACTGCTCTCATGCACAGATAATGCAGTCTATTTTCATTTATGAACGCAAATCTTGCAGGACTGCTGCATTTCTACATATATGAACTTGGCCTACAAATGACTACTATCATTTGTTTGCAATTGTTTTTAGCAGTGATTGAGCATGCTTACTTTTACGAACTCGGAGTAGACCATAGCATCAACCAACAAGCCCTAAATGAAAGTTCACTACAAAGGAAATTATTGAAAGATGGAACCTTTTTCGGCTTAAATTGACAGTTGGGGGAATTCGCAATAAGGCTAATGATTTATCATATAAAGGTTCTCCCAAACCGCCGCGAAACATTCGGAGCGACGACCAAAATATGTTCCAAGAATCGCATAGCACCAGTGTAGGCACTCTTATTAATCACCATTTAAATAAAGGGTTCGCTCTGAATGTTTCGCGTTGGTTTGGGAGAGTCCTAAACCGAGTCGGATAATCTTCCACAAATAAAAACAAACACTATTTTCATTTGATTTGTTTTTTTTTTTTTATTTTTAACTAAAATATCTTTTTTTTAAATAACTGCTCAAGATGGAAAAGGCATTTGTTTGTTTGTTTGTTTGTTTGAGGAGTGTTCATTTGTGTCATGTCCTTGTCCTGGGATCTTATGTTCGTTTACGTCTTATTTTTTGTATTACTTGAATGAAATAAAAGTTAACAAAATGTATATGTATATATTTTTTTTTTTTTTTTTCAATTTTCAAGTCTAATGAAAGTTTATATATAAAAAAAAAATTGTATCAATAATTAATTTAATTTAAGAAGTGATTTCATAGCACAACTCTCGCTCGCCAGTCGAGTGCTGAGAACAAACACATACGATAAAGTTGAATTAAAAAAGGAACAAAATATTATGAAGACTACAGATCTCTAATACAATTTTTGTTTCCAGGAGCAGAGGTGTTCGTCCTATTAAACTCCTTGTAGGTTTTTCACTTTTATTACATATACTTTTTCTATTAGTTGTTTGTGTTAAAGGGTTTAGTGGCCAGTTTTTTATTTTTTTATGATTTTTTATTAAGTTCTCTTCGTGAGAGAGTAAGAACAGAAAATTAAATTTAAATGTTTTTGATGTGGGGAAGTATATTCCAGACTATGATTTTTGTAATATGTATGCCTCCACATTTTTATGATTGATAACATTTGGAAAGTATACAAATTGATTTTTGTTTATATTTTATTATATAACTATAACTCGGACATGGATAATCCTCGTCACTTGTAAATGTGTACACACAACGCAGCGTGTTTAATCTTCGCCATCCGAATACCACGAGAGCCGCTCTTCATAGAACTTTATCACCAGTTGAGGGCATTTTATGTTTGCAATGGAAGCCGGCACGAGTTCAGCTTGATCGACACCCTTAAATTGAATGAGGAAGGTAAGTTTTCCGGTAGAGTCTGACGCTCCGAGAATTTTCTCGGGATCGAGTCCTCGTTCGAAGCCATTCTTTTCGGGTTTCATGGCGCCAATTGCATCATTTGATGGTGAATCATTATCCGAATCAGATTTAGATGATTCTCTTCGTCCCTTCTTTTTATTATTTGATGTGTTATTTGTCGCCGTGCTGTTGTTCGAGTCCTGGTTGTGATCGTCAGCTTTTTTTCGTTTGGCTGATGACGATGAAGTGTTATTGATTTTTTCCTTTGAATTTGTCTCATCGGACTTGCGTTTTGATCCAGGTTTAGCGGCCGGTGCTGGCTTACCCTTATCTGATTTCGTTGAGCTGCTCTGAAATGACAAAAATAAATAAATTTTATAAAAAAAAAAAACAAAGGTTTTGAAAGGGAAAAACTTATAACGAATACATATGCAAGTATATTAACATTTTTTGTATAAATGCAAGTTCATTAGTCCCCCATGACATCTTCGCATTATAAAAATCTATACAAATTTTTAGTACATATTAAAATTTGTTTCATATAAATGTACGATAACCACATTTTAAAATCATACATAATGAAGATCTCGTAATTTGAAAAATTTGACATTTCGAAATGTGAGCATTGAGACAGAAGCAAAGAATATGGGTTTAACGGTCAATGAGGGCAAGACCTAGTTTATATGTACATACTGCCAACAAGAAAGAACACCAAAGCACAAACAATTATATACAGATGTCTCATCTCAATAGAAAATTATGACATCGAAAGAAAAATGAGCCAACAAATTATCCGCCAACAAAAAGCTTTTTAGATTTCATATTAACCAAGAAAAGCTTTTTGAGAATAAAAAAGAGAACAACGTGAAAAGATCTCTTTGATCTTCTTCTGTCACTTAACACAAGATAGAGATACAGATACACTAACAATATTTTATTATTTGTGACCAATCATTCTACAGGTCAGTGGGTAAATGTTATATATATATAGAAAATTTTTTTTACATCCCTTATATATATAGAGCTCCACTAAGAAGGGATTTTTTGAAATTCTCATAATTAATAGGGTAAATTTGGGTAAATGTAGGGTAAAGTCGGATTTCTAACTTCTAAATGAAATTTTTTAGAATTTTCAAACCAAATACATTCAATAGAGTTTTATTATATTAAAATGGCAAAGTTAATAAAAAAATTCTAAAAAAAAATTTTTTACCCTACAAACTTGGTTAAAATTCAAAAACACCAAAATCGAGTTTTTTTTAAATAATTTTTTTAAATCAGGTGTATTTTTAAGAATTTTTTCAAAAACATTTTTAATTAGGAAATTAAAAAAAAAGTTATCCATGTTTAAGGAATTTTTTGTGGGCGTGGTTATTGTGGGCGTTAAGAATTTTTGAAAACTCATACATTTTTTTTTCAATTTTTTCACACCTTTTATTTTTTTATCTTTTTAACGGAGAATGCTAAAAATTTGAAATTTATAGGTGTTGTAGAGATTATTGACTCTGACATATTTGGAAAATTTCAGATTTCCAAAGTGCCGTTAAGCTGAGATATTTAAGTTTGAAAAAATGGGCAAATCAATTTTTTATAGTTTTTTACAATTATCTTTTTATTGGTAGGTAGTAGGGAGTTAAAATAATAGAATTCATTGAGTTTGATGTAATTGCATTTCAATTTTATTTATTTTTACATTTTACCGGAAATAGCGGTAAATATTGACTTCTTTAACATATCTGTTAATTACGTATCACTGCGTGCATCGATTAATTTCGTTTTTCTTTAGTTTGCATGTCCGTTTAACAACAAAAATTTTGATACCTCATTTGCATATGTACGCCCCCTACAAGCTTCGCAATCTTAATTAAAAACCAATCAAAAAATCAATAAAAATGCACTAAAACTGCCTGTTTCGTTCGTTGTCAACCACCATGCACCAGTGGGAGATAACTGTTATTTTATCAAAATCCTAAAAATCAATTGATAGTGTTCGATTAAAAAATTCATAACTTCTAAACTATACGTCCGATCGATTAGGTTAATATCTTAAAACAATCACAAAATGTCAAGCTTTAATTTTATGTAAAAATAATTTCAGGGAAGGGAAGCATTCTATACGAAAGTGGGATGAAAAGCCGTCATCAAATCGATTTTCATTTTTCAAAATGCAAAACATGATGAAAAATTTCCAAATATCGAAAAACAATATACTAGAAAGTTATAGCCCCAACATTTCTCTACAAAAAAGTCAGTGATTGTATACATGTAAATGCGACACGAGACGAGCCAGGGGCCATTTAATTGGTTTAAAGCCAAAAAACGGCATTTTAATTATAAAAACTAAATAAAATCACCGACTTGGCCATCTTATAAAGCTAATAACTTTGCTATTAGTTACCGGATCTTCTTCATGTTGATAAATATAGAAAGAAGAAATGTTTATCTACATATATATATAAAATTTATTGCAATACAATAAAAAAAAGTCATACTAAAAACGTGTTTTAGTCCAAAATCAATTCGATTTTTATTCTTTTAAATTCAAAAGTTGATGAAAAATTTCAAAATTTTGAAAAATAAATATAATATATATGTAGGCTAAAACATTTTCTAAAATAATGCCAAGCAATGTTTTAAGGTTAATTCAACAGGAAAATTACTAAAATTCGTTTTACGCGGTTTTTACTATTTTAGTCAAAAAATGCAATAGACACGGCTTCATATATTATTTTTTTTCTTCCAAACTACTTAACTTAACGCACCTTAAATGTTAATATCTTAAAATACTGTCGTTAAAACAGGTATAAAATTAAAAAAAAAAAGAATGTATATAATTGCATTACAAATTTGAAAAAAATGTAAAAACAAATTGAAATAGTGTTTTTTTTTTACCCACTTAATTGATTTAAAAATTTAAAACTATCGTAGAGAAAAAAATTTATTAAAATATCATTGGGAAATATATTCTTTAAATATATGTAGAACACAACAAAGCCATTCATCAAACAGGGGAGCCGATATTAATTATTTTTTGAATTAATTTTTATCAAGACTTGGTTTTTTAGGCCAGCGCTTGCCTGATTTAATCGTTCACTACTTTTTATATAATTCACGGATTTAATTCAAATAACTTTTTTTCACTTAAGGGTAAATAAGCGCTTTATTTTTATATATAAAACATACCCATACGTGACGTAGTATTTACATAAAATGTTCCACAAAAAAGAATTCAACATAAAAAAATAAACCTAAAAATTGAAAAATAATTATTTTAAGTTGAATTTTCTGAGCTTCCCACCCTTACCATTTTCACCACGATCAGTTTATGGGTTAATTTTTTTCAGAATTGCATTCCTCAAATGTCATTCAATATTTTCACATATGAAACATAGCTGTGTGTTTTTTACAAGCCCCATAAAAAAATTTCAAAATGTATGCTAATGAAATTTCGTAATATTTCTAAGGCCAAATGCATGAAAAATTGCGAAATTAACGATGCAACTGTGTAAAATCGGCTATAAGTCGAGAAATAATACTTCGATTTTTATAATTTAAATGTCAATAGATAGATAAAATCATCACAAATATTTAAATTATAAAAAAATATAAATAAGTAAATAATTTAGTTAGTTTTTGAAATATTAATTTGAAATAAATATACATATATAGGTAAACAAAAAATTTCAAACTGATTTTTTTCAAAATTTTACGTAATTAATTACTATTTTTTTTTTTAATTTAGTGCTTTTATTAGTTCTTTGTTAAAAGCAGAAAACCGGATCCTCAAATATCTTTAAGTTTTTAATAAAATTAAAAATAACGGGAATGGGAAATTTTCTAAAAGAATTGACTTAATACAGAAAAAAAATTATTAAAAAACAACAGCAAACAGACATTTTTGCTTTTATTTTAATTTTAAATTAAGTTGCTTTAGTGAACACTCACAGTTTTTCAAAAATTAATTTTTAATCTAAAATTTGTGAAGCAAAATAAATAAAAAAATTGTGTTCAAAATTTTGAGTTATTAAGTAGTATTTTTGTTTTTAAAATTCGAAGCCCCTAATAATTTCTTGTCAAACACTAAAAACTGGATGCCTAAATATCCTTTACGTTTTTGAAAAAATTGAAAATAATGAAATCTACTTTACTACTTAAACAGTAGAAAAAGGAGCTTTAGAGCAACAAAATATCGGATGGAAGTTCTTTTGTTATTTTCAATTTTGTAAAAAACTAGAGTAGGTACATTTTGACATTTGGTTTTAAGTGTTTGACTTAAAATTGATGGGAGCATTGAATATAAAAAACAAAAATGCTACTAAATAACGTAAAATTTTTTAAAAAATCAGTTTAAACATATTTTTTTAATTTTGTTGCTTCAAAAATTTTAGTTTGTAGCTGTTACCGTTGTGGTTTAATAATATTTTTTCTATTTTAAGTCAATGCTCTTAGAAAATTGCCTCTCCCGTTATTTTGAGTTTTCTCAAAAACTAAGACATTCTAGCATCCGGTTTTCTGTTTTTGACTAAAAACTAATATGAAAATTGAATATTGAAAAAAAATAATACTTAATTACGTACAATTTTGAAAAAAATCAGCTTGAAATTTTTTTTTTTCAAAATTTTGACTGAAAATCAATTTATCAAAATAAAATTAAAGAAAGGATATGTTTTCAAAATGCTATTGCGTGACTCTATAGGTACATACTACGAGTTTTTATTTATAATTTTTTTCTGTTTTAAGTGATTTTTTTTTTTGAAAATTGCCCCTCCGGCCTAAACAGGGGGAAATATACCCCCTCCCATTTTTGTATAGCTAAGTAGGTAGTTACCTACGTTAAAATTTAATAAAAACCAAAAAATTGTTAAGTATTCTTTTCATTTACAGACTGTTCACATTGATTACAAATAAGTTTAGCACCTATGTATGTAGGTACCCAGGCACATATGATCTAAATATATACCTAATCCCAACCAACGTTGGTACGACTTTTTGAAGTACCTACATTTCAACGACGATGTTAAAATAAAATACAAGTACAGAACTCTGGCTTTCAAAAAAGGCAAAACAAGTATGTACATATGTGTAGGTACATACCTACAACATAATCCGAACGAATAAAATTAAAAGAAGTAGGCACCTACTCAGCTACATTTATATGGCCACTTTATTTAATAAATCAGCACCGGAATGGGATAAAGTTTCTTCATAGATATCCATTTAAATGCATTAAACACAAAACCTATGCGTACTAAATAAAAATTACATAGCTACCTCTACTTAACTACATATACATACCTAACCTATCCTTTATTTTAATTTTAGAAGCAAACAGATCTTTTAAAATCAAAAACTTATCGTTATCACTCATTTCATTATTCCAACTTGCACCCCTAATTCAAGAAAATCTTTAAGAGCCCTTCACCTAAATGTGGGAACTATTTGTAGAACCTATCCATCATCTGAGATTCTCACCCCAAGGTTTAAACATCAGATAATAAAAAAAATGCAATCCAATAATCCACAAAAAAAAAAACATCCACCACGCACCACCGCACCACCGTTTACTCCATCAAGTCAGAGAGAAACACACGCAACGGTTGAACTCAGCATTGAAGTGTGTGGTGCGTACATTGTTGCTTGTTTTTTTTCTTTTTACTGTAGGTCAATTAGAAAGAAAAAAAAATTGAATACGATGATGAAAAGGTTAGACATTACTTGTGTGCTTTATTTGTGTGTTGTTTTTATGCAAAAAACTGGTTTCGTTGGTAGAGTAGGTGTATTTTCTCTTGATTGGTGTGACCCAGGTATATTTTTGCAAGATGGGTTTCATTCATTTTTGGGTTGTCTTTTTGATTTTATTAGATAATAAAGCCCTTCAAAAACCTTTTTAAATCAATTACTATTTTTAAATATGAAAACAAGCTTTTGATATTTAATTACAATTTTAAAAAGTAAAAACAAGTCACCTACATAGATTATTACAGTAAGTGTTTTTTTCTTTTGTTAATAAATTCACAGTAATTGGTCATACTGATTTGGTGTTGACTAGCATTTGTTTAGTAGGTACATTTTCTTCATAAATAGCTTTTTACAGTGATCGGGAAAAAATCCATACGTTATATATTTTAGACTGTGCGTAAGGAAAATTAGGGACAAGGTCGGTTTCTTGCTTCTTGGACAGAATTCACAACTTGTTGAATTTTGAAAAGTAGGTAGGTATAAATCATATTCACAATTTTTAGAATATTACGAAATTGTAATTTCAAAATAGTAGAGAGATTGTTGAGAAGATTTGTTTTCTTTTCTGCATTTCGTTTGGTTTGATTATTGAAAAAAATGTTAGATTAACAATGAAAATATACCTATGTACCTACCTACCTATACATGTATGTACATATGTAGGTAGGCAGTCCTACTATGATAGATAGGTATGTGAAATTTACTATTTCAAGCCACAAAGGCGACATAACGCTGCAATTTATGTATTGTAAACGGAAGTAGGTATAGGTAAATTATTTCTTGATTTACTGTGAGTACCTATTAAAAACTTTGAATGGTACATCTAGGTTGGTAGGTAGGTCTTAGAAACTAAAATGAAATGTAAATTTAAAGCAAACTTTGTAATGTTAAATATTAGGTAGGTATACCTATATTATTGTTTAATTATAAATTTAGAAAAAATGAGAGGATGTAGGAAAGAAAGTTCCCTAGTATGTTCAATAATGGGTACCTAGAAAAGGTACCTACTTTCTAATGTTAGGTCTTTTCCACACCATGCACCCATGAGGTAAGACATTTGGCGCGTTTTTTTTAAAGTGGTATCCCCAATAGGCCTACTCCACAAAAAAAAAATATTTTTGTACCTACTCACCTACTACATTCTTAGATAGGTATAACAATCTGGAGTTTAAGTTTATACATATGTTATATTATTTTCATTATTATTTACTTGATGGAGTACGTAGGTACTTCCATACCACGAGGGATGCGGGGATCTACTAGCTCTGGCAAAAGCCAATCTTCATAAAAAGATGAAAGTTTGTTCACCATTTCATTTTCCCAAAAGTCGTCATCCTTTTCTATTCTTTCAACGTAAAGATCATATTTGCTGCTAGTCCAGGTACATATGTACCTACCAAAATATTTTAACTTTCAAAACATATTACAGAAATCTAATGGTTACTTGTAATCAAAAAACATGATTACAGAAACAACCAAAATCATAAAATTCAATAGAACACAGATTACCTATATTGAGATTTTTCGCAAAAACCAAATACCCATTTTCTTGGCAAACAAAAATAAGAAAACAAATAATTACAAAACGCCTACCGCACCAACACCAAGCATTCAAAGTAACCATATACACACATACAAACCATATTTCACATCTCCATACAGCGCACACCAAACTAAAAATGCACACGGTTTGTTTTTTTTTGTTCTTGATACAAACTCTAGCGGTTGCTTGGAGAAAAAAATAAATGGAATGATTTGTGTCTGAACTAAAATCTTGATAATTTTGTTTGGGGGAGATGTTTTAAAATTTCTTTGTTTTATATGAAAAACACGATTACTGATTAAATTTTTTGATTGAACTTGACTAAAGAAATATCAAATTGTTAACAGGCATCATTACAGATGCAAAATTCGTTAATTACATACAAGAAAAAACGTGTTGAAACACAGTATTTTTACTGTTTTTAAAATCAATATATTGTCGAAACGGTGCTGAAGTTTGTTTTTTTTATTCCTGTAGTTCAAAGATCTATTTAAACCCTTCAAAACAAAACTAAATTAGATTTAATTAAGTTACTAATTTACCCAAAAAGCAGCATTTGGATAAGGAGTTTTTGCAAAAATCTGACAATATAGCAGTACATTTTTTGAAATATCTTATGTTTTATGCAAACTATCAAAAAAATAATACCTGCAGTTCAAAGGCAATAAACAACTCTTTTATGTGCTATTTAAATTATTGTCATACACGCTCAAATGACTTCGTAAAGTAACATAGCGAATGAGCATTTTTCGTTTTTTCCTCAAATGTAAGGAAAGGCCTCTTAAGCGGACACAATAAATTATTGTAAAAAAATCCTTCTTCGTTTCCCACCCTCATGGATACACACAATAAGAAATCAGAATACACAACTCCACACTTTTTTCTTGCCAAAAGATTCCGATATCTGTAACCATTAAAAAATTGCTACAAAAAAATGTGGCGGCAGGTGGGCTGTGAATTTGAGAAAAAGAGTAAAAGAAAAAATACAGACGGAAGCAAAAGAGCAATAGAAAAAATACATTATTATTTGTTTTTAGAGAATACCAATTTTGAAGAGAAAAAGCATTGGACAGAGACGTCAAAACAATTGTTTGAAAAGAGCTTTGTTAAAAGCTTTTCGAAATGCAGATTTTCAGTTTCATATGACACTTTTTTCTATGGAGCTGAGACATCTGTATATAATTGTATGTGACCAAAGTCTCATACAAAAGCATTACAATATACAACTGTAACTTCGAAGTTGTAGCGATTTTTTTTTACCTAGGCTTCGATATTAATAACCCGGCGAGTGAGTCCATATGACCCACGGCCTTTTAAAGCTCGTGCTTTGTTAATTTTCTCAGTAGCTGGAGCTAACAATCCCCTTTCTTCGTTTTTTACTGCCATTTAGTCCTATTCCACCTGTACAAATAGATAGATGTAGCGAAACGAGAGAAAGGGTACATGGCTCATTTATACACAACGATGTCGTAGTTTTGTCCCAAACGGCCAGACTTTATTTGATTTATCTTAGCCGTGATTTTTTTTTTTTGCGCATTTTAATCTCCGCCTACAAAAAAAAATACATGTTAAATAAAACAACAGTTTGGTATAATTCCATAGTGTTGTTGTATTTGACACGGACTTTTTTCTTAAGCGAAGATACAAATGCGCAAAAAACGCCGCATTTTATTTTAAGTGGTATTTGCATAGAATGTCGGTTTATTAGACTTGATGACCATTCTTTATTCCGTTAATTTCATTGAATTTTTGAACAACAACAACTTTAAGGCGCTACCACCAATTGTGTACGAATTAATTTTAGGTATTTTAATTTGCTTTATTTTTGTTTGACTGGAGATATAGCTATTTCAAGGTGTGCCGAGCCTCCTATCATCAGCCTCCTTTTTTAATGGTGCTGCGCTTTAATCCAACTTTATTGTGAAAAACTTTCTACATGCACACCATGAAATAAAAATGCTGATGTTCCAAATTCATTTGATAAACAAACAGCACATCTCGACCAGTGACGTCAGTAGTCATAAACGGTGGAATGCGTAGTGCAAACGACCTCGGAGACTGAGCAAATCTGATATGCGTGAAAGTTTTTCACAATAACATTGGATTAAAGCTCAGCATTCAGCATCACTGAGACTGATGATAGGCAGCTCGGCACCCCTTGAAATAGCTATATCTTCAGCCAAACAAAAATAAGTTGTTGTTGTTGTTCAAAAATTCGTAGTAGATATCGCAATGGACATGGTCCTGTCCTGCTAAATTTATTTTTTTTTAATTTTAGCCGATTTACAAAAATCGGTCTCTGAAAACGAAAACATTCCGTCAGAAAGCGGACAGGAAAAAAGAAATCACATGAGTTTTCCCAGGCAAGAAAGTTTCACTAATCAGGACGCTTCCGATGATGAAAAACGATAGTGTAAGCTAAAACTAATAATATCTAATAATACATATCGGAGCTGCAGTAGCCGTGGCGTGATGGTTGGTGCGATGGAATGTCATGCCGGAGGTCTAAGGTTCGATCCCAAGCCTCGCCACCTATTTATTTAAAAAAGAAAAAAACGGCTACTGCCTCTTGCGAGCAATTGACAAATCCTCCAAGAGTATCTCCTGTCACAGAAAAGTGCCGCTCGTTAGCCGTTCGGATTCGGCAATAAACTGTAGGTCCCCTCCATTCCTGCAGACACGCACACAGGAATGGTTGAGAGTTGTAAGTCACTAGGCCCTAGTTCTTCATGAGCTGTTGTGCCATCAAATTTATTTTTTATTTACATATCGGAGCTGCAATGTTATATTGCAAAAATAGTGCAGATAGGGTGAAAGCGATGACTTTGGCACATTAAGTAGGTATTTTATTGTGAGTAACAATTAATATCTCATTTAGAAGTGTCATTAAATTAAATTTGTATAAGAATATTTATTTTTCTTGAATTCTTGTTGCCATAAGACCAGAAGATACCTATGTACCTATCTATTTTGTTAATTTTTCATAAAATTTTAGTTTAGAATGCTTTAGATAGTTTTGAGAGGAAGATTCGAAGGGTGATTTTTAGTTCCGTGTACATGACCGGGGAAGCTCTAGTGCATCAAATACATAGGCTACTGGGACGTCACCAGATAGCAGAGAGCGAATTACCCTCTCTAAAAATACTACAAATACTTAAGTTCCTCAAAGCAATAAATTTGGAGGAAGAGCTGTAAATGAGCAAGCTCATCTGGCTGTAATAAAGGGGGGCACAATAGATCTCAAGGTCGCAGTGCAAATAATAACCCCAGATTATTCATTCTTTCATTCATTCATGACCGGGGAATAGAGGAAAAGATACAACGAACTGTACGGTTTGTAGAACTTTACAGACCAAGCCAAAAAAAACTAAAAAGCCAACCACTGAGGTAGCTGGTTCATTTAAAGCCCTCAATGTCAAATATACAACTGCAAATGCACCCTAAATATTATTTAAGCAAAGTGGAGGAAGTCTGAGCTGCAATTTCAAGCTTCAGAGTAGCTCCAGTTGTAATAATTGATGACAAGATTGGTAAGTTTCTGTATCTAAAAATTATTAAAAAACGATGGAATCATTTTAATTGAAGTTTAAGACCAGTCATTTGGATTTAAATGCATCAAAACGACAGACAAAAATTAGGGCAGTTTTGATACAAAATTGGTCATCAAAAGAAAAAATTGATATTATGTATGCTGGTCAGCACAAAGTTCCCATCTTTATCGTTTATAAGACCTTGTTAATGATAAAATAATGTTCAAAAAAAAAAAAAATAAATAAAGTGAAAAAAATGCGAGGAACTCTAACAGAGAAGATGCAAAAAGTTGCTAATAGCCCTTCCCCACTATCCCATCGAGTATTAATACATACATGTCCGAAAAATAGTGTGATAGACGGCCCTATCGAGGTAACCGTCGGAGCGGAATTCTCTCCGATTTCCTACGAATCGGAGACATTTTGCTTCGAGGTAGTTCTCCGACCAGCAAAATATCTCCGATTCGTAGGAAATCGGAGATAATTCCGCTCCGACGGAATTATCTGCGACTGCCAAATTTGTTGAAGAAAACGATTTTCATATTTTGCTTCCACACTTGCATCCAAAAAATCAATTCACCATAACCCCAAACCAAGCGGGATAGAATGTGTGATAGTTTTAGAACCAATCCTAAAAATGTTCATGTATTAACACATGTCAAATTGTGTGAGATGCGCTGTCAAGTCGTGTGGGATGAAATTTCATATTTTGTTTCCACGCTATTACACCTGATTTATTTCCCACTTTTTTGACAAGTGTTAATACTCAGTGGGATAGTGTGGAAGGCCTTTAAAGAGTTTATCGAGAAGATGCTAAGCTTAACTGAAAAATCATGGTGAATCTACAAAATATAAGCTTGGTTGATACAACAATGATGTAACATTACATTGTTCCCTTTACCAAAATTTAGTTTTCTTTTAAATTTTTTGAAATGTGTGCTCCGTGCTATTTCCGTGTTAACCCGAAATCTTGTCATCACAAACTAAATCAATTTAAAAAAAAAAAAAAAACAATATAATTGAAATTAGTTGAATAATTAGTTCACATTTCACAAGTTCGTTCATACCAAACTACGATTATGTGCCTTGAAGTAGGCAATAATAGGCATGTTCAGGAAAATGAGATCTCAGAGCCCTCAGCAATTTCAATTACATGAACAGGATTCCTCAGCATAATTTCAGTTTTGCTATCAAAACTCTGAGGAGAAAAAAAATATAGATTCGCTTGCTCACTTTTTAACGTCAGCCCCGAGATTTCATTTCCCTGAATACGCTAAATAAATCGTCGGTTCAAAAGAAATTCGACACAACTCAACAAATTAAACTTTTGAGCTAATATTGCAATTTTGTGAAGTAAAGAAAAACCTACAAGTTGAAAAACACCAGACCCTGCTACAAAATTTGGAACTTACAGAGCTATTCTATGGTCTTCATATTTTAAGAGATTATTGGAAATTCATATTTTCATGCAATTTTCTTTTGCCTATTTTAAGAAATAAGATTTGTTGTATTGTTTTTTTTTTACTTCATAAATAACTTGATAATTATGTAGGTGTTTTTTTTATTTTTTTTTTTTAAAACAGCAAGCCAATTTTCGATTGAGTTTTCAAGTTTACAGTGGGTTCCCATATTAATAAGGACATAATTATTTTTCATAATTTTGAAGTTTGAGTGCATTCAAGAGATTAAGATAAAACTTTATGTCCTTTACATTCAGGAATACAGTCTTCCTTCAGGAATACAGTCACAGCCTGGGATTTTAAGTAATTGCTTTTACTGGTCCCACACCAACAATATAAAGGCGTCTTAAATTCTCGGCTGCAATAGAGCGGACCACATCATTATAATTTAAAGATCCTGTAAGCCCTGCCATGTCCCATGGGACATGGCCAGAACAAGCGAGAACTCGAAAGTCTCCAAGCCACAGAGTTTTTCCGAAATGGCGAACCCTAAATTTGTATGCGCGAATGGGAAGCCTGTTACAAAACCAAGTGTGACTGCATTTCTGAAGAATAAATCCATCAATGTTATCTTTGGTCCTCATTATAAAATCGAATCGATGTGGATGTATCGAGTGAATAATATGGCGGTAAACGTTGGTCACGTCTCGGGTTACCTATAACGGATATACATACATATGACCTTGGATAAGGCAAAAAAATTTAAAAAAAAAAAAAAAAAGGAATTCGTATTTCTACCGGGATGTAGTTACAAAAAAAAAAAAAAAAAAAGGTTGAATATAAGTTTGCTCCTCCTTTTGTTGCCCTTGGATCATAAAATAAACAATAAATGATTTTTAAGCACTTAAATTTGAAATTCGATAATTTATCACATAACTTTTTAGTTTGACTTGTTTTGAATCATTCAGCAAACAAATAAGCGAAGATTCGCTATTTGTAATAAAGTGATAATCAAATTCGCTTAAGTCTTGACATTTGAAGCGAACTTTATTTGACCGATTCATAATACCTAATTAGCGAATTCGCAGTTTTATTTTCGATTCGCTATTCTTGAGGGCCTTACGCAAAAAACCTGATATTGCAATGCGGAAACGTAAAGAAAATGCTTAGAATAAAATTGAAAAATTTAACAGCTGTCCAGGATCATTTTATTGGCGTAACAGGTCCCTCAAGGGGTTCTACTTATGTGACAGTTTACGCTGAGGAAAAAGTAGAACATAAGCGTTAAAGTTGAACATAAAACCTTAAGTTCGTTTTCAGTAAATGGGCCTTAGGGCCATTCCCTACCTACAAGTCTCTTAACTACGAGCTTAAAAATAGTATGGTTTAAAAGCAACCAAGTTCTCAAAAAAGGCCGATATAGTGCTCCGATAATTTATTGTTTTGAATATTTTGTTTTGTATTTATAATTGATTTTCAGTTCTCGCTGTATTGTGAATGAAGAATTATTTTGACTAAAAAAGGACAACACACTCGCATCATGTTTTCTCGTTGCATTTTGAATAATTTAAAAATTATGAAAAAAAAAATATTCCAAAGGTCGTAATACCTATACAGAAGCATAAGCAGTGCCAACTGACTTGCAACGTATTCTTGTTTTTAGATTTTTGATAAACAAAATACGTATAGAATTTAATTTTGTTTCCAATCGAATGTAAACAAAAAGAAAAATTTAACATCGTTCATAATAAATTAAAAAAATAGATACTAAATAAATATTTCCCGCCAAAAAACACTGCAATTGAGTTAGTGTCAGTACAGAAAACGGCGCACCAGATACTCACATACATACACGCACACAAACGTGAAAGAAAAAGGTTTCCCAAATACAAATTCCACGAAATGGGCGCAAATGCACAAACGAAAACCAGATAAAGTGAAGAAAAAATACCTATTTTTTTTGCTTTTAGAAAGTGCGATTTTCAATTAGTACAATTTACAGTTGGTCAAAATGCCAAAAACAAAAAAAAAAAAACTAAACAAAAGATGACGTCTTTGAACAAAAAAGAAATAATCCAGGAACTTACCTCGGCAGCTTCTTCTTCACGCTTTTTGCGGTCAGCCTCGTAAGCTGCAATCAGATCCTTGCAGTCGAGATTCTCCACTGGCTCCCAAGTGTTATCCTCATCCGGATAGCCTTTCCATTTCAAAAAATACTCAATCTAAATGGGAAACAAGTTTAGTTTCGTGAGTTTGAGAAATATTGAAATGTTTTGGCGAAAGAAAAAAATTATAAGATAACTTGACAAACCTTTCCCTTGCGCGTCCTTCGGTCTACGACCTTTTCCACAGCGTACTCTTCCTCCGAAGACTCTTCATCTGTGGGGGGCGTGGATGCAGTCTTCTTTGGGTCATCGCCGCCTTCGACACTCTTGGTTTCTGTGGATCCCTTCTTGGAACGCATTTTGTTGCTTTTGTCGGAAATTTTGATATTTTTTCTGCGATATCGAAATAAAAACAAAAAATAAGTCAATTTTGGTTGAATGGATCGCTTGCTTGATGGCGGTGGCGTCTCTCTTCGCAGTACGCGTAGTGGATGTCGTTTCAAAAGATATCTTTTTTTTCTAGTTTCTTGTAACTTACTTTGCGCCGGTTGTTTTTTGAACTGAATTTTCCTCGTCAATTATTGCTCTTTGAATACGATACTTTTTTGGAAAAAACAATTCAATATATCTGTTTTAATTTGTTAATGTATAACGCCTTTTTACTGTTTAAAATAATATATTTTTCAAGACGAAATCTACAGCTACTATACTTTGAAAACTTTTTAAATCTCACAAGCACATTCCTCCTCGCAATAATTCCGAAGTGTTGGTTGGCTATATTCACGCCGATATTTGGATTGAGCAAAATGGCGTCGAGCATTTTTGGCAAATGATTTGTGTTATCGATGACATTGTGGAAGGTGAATGTCTGCTGTGGAACACAACCAGAATAGGAATGGTTGCATTCAACCAATCAAATAGTTATCTGTACTTGACTGGTAAAAGTTGGAAAAATTGAATAACAAAAATATTCTCTAGAAAAATGCTCTGTCTGGGAGAAAACTATGTTTAATCTGTGAAATCAATCTAAAATAGAAAACTGCATGCACATTAGCCTATAAATTAATGTTCTTGTTTGTTTGCAGTTAAGCGAAGTCCTTCAAAACAAAAACAAGTGATTCATTCATAGATCAGACATCAAACACATTTGTACAAAAATAAGTGAAATGTATTTGTTAGGATACAAAATTGTGGAAGGAAAATATGAAAATCATTTTCTTCACACATATTTGGCAATCGTAGGAAATTATGTCCAACTTTTTGTTTGACATGAGTGTTAACACGCAAAGGAATAGTATGGGAGGACTTTAAGCTTCAACACCGTAATAATTTGTCTTGATTTTTAAACTAGGAGTTCAATATATCAATGTTCATTTGAGTGTGGCAACCGCTAGATGATTTAATTTCTTGATTTTACATTCAAGACTTTTTGCAAAAAGTAGGGCAAAAAGTGAAAATGTGATGAGCAAAAATTTGCTTTGAGATGCCTGTGTGCGAAAAAATTGTGTTTTGTCTGTAGTATCATTCTGAAATGACAATTCAAACACTATTTTCGCAGACTTTTTGGCACAGCGCATGTTTTAGTTTTTCACTTTTGTACTTTTTGCAAAAAGTCTTGAATGTAGTTAAGCCTTTAACTTAAGATTTTTCTTGTTAATACAATTTATTTACAATTTGTCTACAAATGAAAAATAATTTTTTAAGAAATCAACCGACATTTCGTTACTAATTTTTTTTATAGTTTTGCTGAAGAATTTTAAATTTTGTAGTTGGTAGGTACAAAAATCCAATTGCGGAAGCGTAAAAGTTCTCTGTGTTAACAAGATTCCTTAATGTGATTCCGTAAAGAGTGAAGTGCAAATTTGTTTGGCAGATAACGTAGGTGTTAACAGATATGGTAATTTACTAACGTATTTTTTGAGCGTGAATAGAAAGTATACACTCCAAATTATTTCCACTTGCGAAATTGGGCATCCAGATCCCACAGAAAGTGAATAATTGACATTTGAATAAATTTGAGTAGAGCTGAATTATTTCATTTTTTCGATAACACAACTTTAATGGTTGAACACAAAAGACGCGTCGGTAAGCCGCCTTAACACAATAGACGCGCGCTCGAAAAAGCTTATCCAGATCTGCTAAAACACCGATTTTGACTATTTTCACCTTCCAATGATTTGTCATTTTTTTTTTGTTCGATAAAAAATCAATTTTGCAGATCAGTTTTATTTTTACTAATAACCTATACGCCAGTACAATTTACAGCTATCAGTGGGGTACACATTAAAGATCCCGTATCACAGTCGGCTGACTGCCAGTCAATATCAAAAAATTTTGTGAGCATGAGTTTACTTGACTAACCATCAAACTGTCATACGTGATCGATAATAGGAGTGTTCGTGAGGCTGTTCCGAACAGTTTGGAACAGAAAAGAACAGGTTTTTGCTGTTCAGTGAGAAATTTTCTGTTCTAAACTGTTCTGACTTGCTGTTCAGTGAGTCTGTTTGGAACAGTTCAGAGCAGGATTTTCTCACTGATCTCTATAATACACTGGATAGTGGATTCCCTACAAAGTATAACAGTTTTTCTACTTCCAATTGAAGATGACAAGTACGTAGGCAATTCAACACTTTAGGTATGTTCAGTGAGGCAACTCAACACTTAAGGTATGTTCAGTGAGGCTGAGAAGGCCAGTTCAAGTTGCTGAGATCTCAAAAATTCTACTACAACCGAAGAGGGTCAAAAACCAAAGTGGAATTTCTAAGAAAAAAAAGCAAAAGAACCATCACTTGCTTGTAAATTTGATTTTTTTGTAATTTAAAATAATTGTAAAAAGTGAATTTAAAATATTTTAGTTGCACGTTTGTAAAAAATTTTGCATTTCATTATGTACAGTTATACCGTTATACAAAATAATAGGCAACTCAACATTATAACAATTCTCAAATGGCATCAACTTTCTTGTATGGATGCGCTATCCAGTGTATTATAGAGATCAGTGGATTTTCTGTACTTGCTTTTGAGGTAGAACAACTTAGAACAGGATTTGTGGGAAATGTCAAAATCAATTGTTGTTCTGTTCTGACTATTTCTTCAGTGAACAAAGCTAATGTGTACCCCGCTTATGACGTCGCACGCTAAAAAAAGAGGTTACAATTTAAATAAGAACTGTCAAAAGATGACACCCCAAAAACTTCGTTTTAATTTCAATTGAATAATAATTTTTTTATTGTTTTCATTTTTTCGGTTTATCGGCCCATGAATTTGAACAATTTTGGTAAATTTTGATCAAACTAACTTTTTGTGAGCTTTCACATTGGGTTTTTTGGCAATATGCATTGTTACAATAGTATGTTGAAGGCGAGTTTCCTGCAATGACCACAGGGTCACAAGAGCGCTGCTGTAAACTGGAACACGAGTGAAGTTGGGAATTCACAGTCCATATATTACATCAATGGATTAGAAACCTAAAAAAGTTGCCAAAAACACGTTCGTTCACGTATTGATATAGGACGAGACTAGAGAAATGCCAAATTATAACAGTTTATTGCCAATGAAAGTCTCTGTGCATTGAATCACTTCGCGCGGATTCAATTGAAATTGAACAAAATTGAAAAGGTTTATAAATAAAAGTGTTATAAACTGACATTTCTTCAGTCACTTCCATCGATGATCATGTTGTCTATATTTTTTTGTTCGTTTTTGTTTTATTAAAAACTATATTTGTTTAGAAATATTCTTAAAGTACTAAACAAACTTAGTCTACCGATAACACAAGCTTTTTTTCCCTCACTTCACATTTCACTTATAATTGTTATTTTTTAAATTTTGTTTGCATATCAGTTTGTTTCCTATAGTTGTTTTTTTTTTTTCTTTTATTTTTTGCTTTTATAGCGCTGCTGCAGTATTTGTTGTTTGCTTGAAAGAGAACCGGAGTTATGTTTAGTAGCTTTTGGAATTATCCGGAATTGTTTTATAAACAAAAATAGATTATTTTTTAGTTGATTTTTAGAAAAAAAAATATATATATATATAAATATTTAAACATTCCTAAGACCCTGGCGAGTTTTTTTACGACGAACTGCAAAATGCATCTGAAAGAGAGAGAGTAAGAGAAAAGAGTGTTGTTCAATAAGGTTAAATTTAAGGTAAGTAGGTCAACGCCAAAGATAATCGATATAGAGATAGGGATAGGAAACCTCGACTAACATTTCGTTCTACCAACAAGCTCGAAAATTGAGATGTATCAAATTTTTTTGTTAGAAGGGTCAAGATATTTCCCAAAATATTTTTAATTTGATATTGAAATTCTTGAAATTATTTGTATTGTCAAAAATATCACATAAAATATAACAGTTATAACAGTTTATCGCCGCTAATGTCGTTTTCCATTGTAGGATTTCATCTTTTTGCTAAAAGATTTGCACTTTTTCCAGTTTTTCATGTTCCGGATGAGTTCTGAAGACGACAGATGAGATCTGTTTTATTTTGGAGATTTTAACTGCGTTCATGCAAACAAATGGGGTTTGGAAAGATAAACGTACCCAGGTTTCCAATCTTTATATCGAGTATATTTAAAACTTGCCATCTTTGGAATGTTATTTTTATGAGAAAAAGTCAACGTGTCGAACGTTTATAGTTTAATACATATGTCTACTGAAAAACTTACATCTTGTTCACGTTCCTTAGCACGTTGCTCTTCGTATAGTTTGATTAAATTTGGACAAATTTCTTTGAGCACTTCCTCGTTTTCCCATTGAACGCCAGGCTTATCAACCCATCGGAAGAGATATTCAATCTATATGTACAAAAAAAAAAAAAAAAAAAACAAACAAATATTGAAAAAACTTTTTGGATTTGGTCAGTTTATATTTCAGAGCGCTCAGTAATTTTCCTCCGTCACTTTGAAAGAGTAGACGCATGAAATATAAACAAAATTCCTCAAAAACACTTGCTTTTCCTTTCTTTCTTTTTTAATTTACTGCGACAGAAAATAATTGAGCAACGAGTCCAAAAAAAAAAAAACTTCCTCACTTTTTTGACAGAAAAACTGAGGAATTTTTGTAAGGAATTTCGTTTATATTTCTGAGAATACGGATTCCTCTGAGATCTCTGAAATATAAACTGGCTAATTATAATTTTCAATATGATTTTAATTTGAATTTTATATTTATTATTTTTTTACTACAATCACCATACTTCAAACAAATGACATAACTTTTTTTTGTAGAAAATTTAACATTACAGAAATGGTTTTGAAGTGTTTTATCGAACTTAACACTTTTAAAAGATATCTACAGCTAGCCAACGCACTTAAATCTTAAATCTTAAGACTTAAATCGTAAACGCCATATTATTCACTCCATAGATCCAGATTTAAACTTAAATCCAGATGAATTTATATTGAATTTGTATGATTTACATCCAGATTTAAGTTTTAATCTAGATGTATTGAGTGAATAAAATGGCCGTAATACTGTGTTTTTATTAGAGCTGAAAAGAGGTAATTTGGCAAATTACAAAAAAAGTGTTCACATTTCAAATTTCGTAATTTTGTTTGACGGTCCAGATTGTCAGTCGCTTGTTTTTGTTGTTTTTTACATTGAATTTTGTCATTTTAAATGTGATCCACTTTGAATAGATTCCATTTAGGTGTGTTCATAAAAGTTTTACGTAATTTCCTACAGAATTTCGTGCAAATTTGGTTGAAATTACCTCATTTGTAAATTTGAATTTGTAGGAAATGAGATGATTTTGAATTGAATTTGGAAATTTTGAACGAAATTACCTTATTTGCTCTAATGAAAACGCAGTATAAGATTTTGAAGAAAATGGTTTTTATTTAATTTCTTTGGATTTAACTTATTTTTTTAATTAAACAAACCAAAAGCTTTCCACTCTGCAATATAATAATAATTGGAGGGGTCTTAGTATGAAGCCAGACTTCACTGTGATAGCCCAACGCCCTCATCATTATACCAAAACCATAAAAGTTCATAACCAACATTCCGGAATTTTAAACTGGAAAAACCATTCAAGTTTGTATCAACTAGCCCGTAGCGTAATGGTTAATGCGTTGGAGTGTCATGTCAAAGATCTGAGTTCGATTCCATCTTAAAACGAAAAATGCTTTTTCACGACTACTGCCTCTTGCGAGGAAGTGACAAAACCTCCAAGAGTATCATAAAGAATTAAAAATGGAAAAAGAAAAATTTTACATTTTTCTCATTTTATTACCGCTATAGTCGCTGTTAACGATTAATTCTAACTTCTGTTATCGTTTTTTTCTTTTTTTTGAGGCATTGAGAGCAGTAGTGGTCCAACCCACATTTCCCTTGAATCCACCACTTCTAAAATAAAATAAATTTGGTGGCACAACGGCTCATGAACAACCAGGGCCTAGTGAATTACAATACAACTCTCAACCATTCCTGTGTGCGTGTCTGCAGGAATGGAGGGGACCTACATTTTATTACCGAATCCGAACGGCTGGTGAGCGGCACTTTTCTATGACAAGAGATACTCTTGGAGGATTTGTCACTTCCTCGCAAGAGGCAGTAGCCCGGAAAAAACTCAAGGTAGAAGCGGCTGGTATTGAACCCAGACCTCTGACATGACTGTCCAACGCCACCATTACGCCACGGGCTACTACATTTTAACCGTTCGGATTCAGCAATAAACTCTAGGTCCCCTGCAGACGCGCACACATGAATGTTTGAGAGTTGTAAGTCACTAAGCCCAAGTTCTTCATAGTTCATGAGCTGTTGTTCCATACATTTTTTTTATACTAGCTGCAATTAAAACAATTTATCGCCATCTAGTGCTCGTTTTCTTAAGTCCTTTATTAGCCCCTTTTATTTGCAGTTATTTTAAATATGATTGTGCTGGTAAAGGCTCAATTGACAAACAAAAGCTAGATGTAAAAATGCTTGATCACGTATTTCTTCACTTTTCTAATTATTAATTTAGCATAACACCTATTTCACACTTTGTATCATTCAGTGCATGTGTACGCTTTGTTTACACTCTAAAAAAGTATGACCACGTATCCCACTTAACTAATTGTATCTTCGGGGTGGTGTGTCACACTTTGTTACAGAGTTACGTAAATGTTTGCTTTTTAACTTAATCATCATTTAAAATATAAAATGTCCCTAGAGCTTTAGTAATGCAAGCTCGTAGGCACTTTTTGTTTTAGCAAACTAAGCTAACTTATCTACTCTTTTAAAGAATATCTCAAGAACCAATATTAAACAAAAAAAAGATTGCTGTGCTATGACACAGAGTACAAATTCTAATTCATCATTTTGCATATGTAACTTATTAGGAAATGTGTTTATGTAATAGAATACAGAAACTACAAAAAAAATCAATATAATCAGCATTTACCTTGCCCAGTTGGGAGACTTTTCCCAAAATACTTTGCACTCCGCCCTCCGGAGGTGGATCTTCCACCGTTTCGGCTTCGCCAGCGAGCTGTTGGGCACTTGCATCGTCGATCAAAATATCGTCGTCCTGGTCGTGTGGCGACTCAAAGGACAACGGAAACTGTGAGGGATCTAGTATGCTTTTACTCCGTCCACCTTCGTTTAGAGTATCCTCGTCGTCGTCGTCTTCGTCGTCACCCTCATCGGGACACATTTTGCCATGCTGATTGTACTTAAACCGAACCTTTTTCGTGATTTTCTTTAATTTCTTTTTGTCCGACGACGAACTTGATGACTTCTTGGATGGCGATTCGTAGGTTATGGTCCTGTCTGAATCATAACCATCGCTGTCGTTCTTGATGTCCACGCACGTCGCTGTCGAGCCAGCAGCCTCATCGGCAGGTGCTTCTTCTTCTTTTGTCCCCGACACCACCGACGAATCATTTTGTTGACCGTCGCCTTTTTCTAAACTATTCTCGTCGGCGAGTGTGGTGTCCTTGAGATCGTCTGAGATCTGTCTGACCTTCGACTCGAAGCCTCGAGAATCGTCTTTCGAGTTGCTGCTACTCGTCGTTGTCTCGGCCAGTTCTTTGTTGTCTTTCACAACTAATGCGGCATCATCGACGTCGTCGGTGGTGCCGGTAGTGGCAGACTCGCCAACTGAAATGTTGTTTTCTGATGCAATTGCTGTCGGAGGCGAGGGCTGCTGCTGTGACGGTGGTGGTGGCGATGGTGATGCTGGTGAATCTTTGGGGTCAGACATATTGATTCCTCCGGGCTCGGTGGTAGGGGCGTCTGCAGCATTCTTTTCGCTCACTATTAGCATTGAAATTTTAATTATATCTTTGTGTTTTTTGTGATAAAAATTTAATTTTTTATTTTTTCTTTTCGTATACCTGCTGCATCCGGCTGTTTTTTTGATGATGAACTGTCATCGTCGGCGACCACGCATTTTTTCTGCAAGGACTGATCAAGAGTATCACTGCCGGAATCATCACCCTTCGGATCCATTGTGCAATTGGGTGTATTGCTAAATGGTTTTACTTTTTGCTAAGTTACTATAAAATTTAACTAAAAAAAGGAATATTGTTTAAAAAAAATTAGCAAACAGAGAAAATTTATTTTATTATTTTCGTCTGTTTATTTTTGTTGACTTTTGTTTGAAATTGCACCACCATCTGTCATAATTTTGGAATCCAATTTGATGAGTCGGGTACGTTCGTTGAGTGTTTGGGGGGATGATGTGGATGATATGCCTAATCTAGTACACAAATTGAAATCGATAGCAATAGGCCGGTTTGGCAACTTGATTACAAATTTGTACATTGGACGTTATCGTAACAAAAATTTCTCTGTCAATGTTTTTCTCATTGGAAAATTGGGAACGTAAGGCCAGGCGCGCACATGCAACTAAACAGTTTGGTTTCGATTTTGAGTACTATAGAATTATATGAGAGTCCGCACACATAAACCGGCGCGCACTCCCATATAATCCCATTGTGCTCAAAATCGAAACCAAACTGTTTAGTTGCATGTGCGCGCCTGGCCTAAATGATACTCGAAAGTTTCCCTCAGAATTTATTGGTGTCGGGAATAGATTTTCCACGGAGGTTCGAGGGAAATTCGCAAAAAATTTTACGAGGGAACAGAATATTCCGAGGGCGAAAATTCCCCTAGAGATTTTCAGTAGGGCTCACTGTTTTTTCCCATTTGTTTTTTGACAAAAACACAAACCTAACCGAATAGCTATTTCGATATGTATAAAGTGCAAGTCAAAATGGAAGCGATGAAAACCAAAAAATTGTCTTATATCTTTTGGGGTATATTGGAATTATTTGACAAAGATTCCCCATTGGCAATAGACAAGGCAATTTTCAAGGTTTCAGGGCATATTTTTGTTTTTCACTTTTTGTTAGCTTTTTTTTTTAAAAAATACCTTGTAAGGAATAAGGATTAAAGGCTCTCCCAAACCAACGCGAATATTTGGCGCGACGAACGAAGACAATAATAACAAGGTGTTGTTTTTTTTTTGACAACCACGTGTTGTTATTGTTTTTTTCGTTCGTCGCGCCGAATATTCGCATTGGTTAAAAACTACAATTTGTTTAAATCAATACATGTTTTATTTAAACGAGAACATTAAACAAATTATTTCCTTCGAACAATTTGTCCAGTTTTAGGGTTTACAAGGATAGTTTTGCGACTTGATTTAGCCGGTAAGCTGTCACTGGGTCTCTTTTTATTATTACTTGAAGGCGTCATGTTGAGTTTGATTTTCAATTGTATGTCATTATCAATTTTATCCATTTGACGATTTACTGCAGCATTATTCTTCAACGATATATTCTCACTTAATAAAGATTTTTCTATCTTTTGAAAAAAACTTGTTGCAGCCAGTTCAACGTTGACATTTGACGTCGAATGTTCTTCGTTTTGTTCCAATTTAGTGCTGGTTCCTTCTCTTTCGTGTGATTCACAGATTTGAGAATCCTTTTGATTTAAAACCTTGTAATGACTTTGCTCATGACACTTCATTGCTGAGTGGCAGCTGCTCGTAAATGAACAATTTGGACATTTCTCAATTTTATCAGAAGTTTCATTCTTTCTGACGGAAGTAGCAATTGAGTTATCACTGTTTTTCGTAGCACAAGATTTTTTAATTTTCTTGCTTACAATACTTGATTGTTTATGCTTCTGGGCGTAATGTTTATTTAATTGAAGTTTATTTGTGCAAACATTTGGACAATCTTTACATTTAAACTTCAAAATATTCTGTTCAGCTCTTTTATCCTTTAATCGAGATTTCTTTGCATTTTTGGGAGCAACATCATTGATTTTTGCAGAAAGTTCCGTGTCTAAATCAGTGGAACAGTTTGTATGTATCGTTTTTTTCTCAGTATTACACAGTTCATCAGATTTACGATCAGTTTGGATTACATCTGGTAATACTTCAGAATTTGATGAAAGATTTAACATGCGATAAATGGGGTTATTTCCATCGATGCTTCGATCGAGGGTTTCAATGCGAATTGATCCAGAATGTTTAAGACGACAGTGTCGCTGAAAAAAAATGAAAGATCTTGATGAGTAATGCCGCATTTACATGAGTGACAAATTGCTTTTCAAATGGCTTAATGTGGAATATTGCAGAATCGGCACAGTTACTAGCTCAACAAAACACAACTATAACACGAGAAATATTTCATAGAATACTTTATTGAATGCTATGAAAATTGCTCATGGAGGCTACTTATATTATAGTAATCTATAAAAAATATTTCTTGCCACATTACTGCTCTCCTCATAGAAAGCTATGTCCCCTTTCACACGAAGATACTAGTTGCTGGTGATTTTTTTGACGTTTTCTTTAAATCTCCTTAACAATCTCCTGTACCTTTCACACGCAGATACAAAGTTGGAGGAGACTTGCTGTATTTTCCTTTTAAACTACCTTGGTTGAACGCACACAAACGTGGTGTGAAGAGAAACGTCAAAAAAGTTTCCTGAATTTGTTGACCGGGGAGATTTCATTTCCCCCTCTTTCTTCCTGCCCTTCTCGCCAATGAACTATTTGTTGCCGGCAACTCAGTTGCCCTGTGTGAAAGGGGACTATGAATAGTATTCTTTGAAAAAGCAATTGTCCCTTTGACGTTTGTGGGTTTGTTTCAATTTTGTATTGTTTTGTGTTTTTTCAAATGTAAATTATTAATTGTAGGTGGATTTAAGCAAAATTAACAATCAGTTCTAACTTTGCCCTGTGAAATTTTTGAGACAAATGAAATAGTAAAGCTAAGTACAGACGATTGTCAGATCTTACAATATTGTCAGATCTGTCAGTGAAAATACTGTCCCAAATATCTTACAATCGTCTGTACACACAATTTTGTCTGACAATATTGTCAGAAACGTCATTGTCAGGTAATTGTCAGATGACAATCTGACAAAAAATTGTCAGGTATCTTACAATCGTCTGAACGCACAATTTGTGTCATTGTCAGACGATTAGGACATTGTCAGACTCATTGGTCATTGTCAGATGTTTTCATTGAAAACATCTTACAATTGCTGACAATTTTTTCATTGTTCGAATTGTCAAACGGTTGAAGCCGAGTTGAGAGATAAAAAAAAAAACATTTTTGTAGGAAATTTGTAGTTTTTCCACAACTGAATAAAAGAAATCTATAAAGCAACTGGACTCACTTTTATATTAAATTCTTTGTGCTGTATATTTTGTTCGGAATAAATAAAACCATTGAAAGATATCTACTCAAATGAAGATTAAATACGATTAAAATAAAGTGAACAGCAAATTCCAACAAGTTAAAAAAAATTGGACTTCAAAATGGCCAAGAAACTATACGAGCAATCAAAAAAATTTGAAGAATGCCAAAACGAGGGTGGACAGTGCCACCAACTCAGACCTAACATAGTCTCAAGGTCACTTGCTAAATCAGCCGAGCTCTCTAGAGTAAGCCTGCTGAATTTTTTGGAAGCAAAGGTTTATTTTTCTTCTAAACAATATAGTTCAATTATTGCAAGATCTTCTCATTCTTGCGTCTTTCAAAAAATAAATGATTTAAAATTTAAATTCTTTTTTTTTTTTTGTTTATTAATTTGATACAGAATATGGACTTTTGTTCTTCGTAGCGCGTCTTGACGACCTCTGGTATATTTCTCCTTCGTAGTAGTCCGTCGCCCTCGATGTCCAGTTGTAGTTAAATTGTTTCAAATGCTCGTCCAATTGTTTTGGCATTACCACTATGACACTAGATTTTCAAATCACTTTGAAAGTATCCTCTTTGAATTGAATTTTTATTGTGACTTGAATTTTTATTAATCTGCCAACCGTGTGAACAGAAAATTTTCAAGCTGACAATATTGTCAGATATGTAACTGTCCGAAAATTGTCAGACAAGAGCTGACAATTAAATTGTCAGACTTTGGCACAAAATCTACCAATCGTGTGAACAGACAATTTTACATTGTAAGAAATTTGTCAATTGTCAGCTAATTGTCCGCTATTGTCAGACCATTGACAGATCTGACAATATTGTAAGATCTGACAATCGTCTATACTTAGCTTAAGCAATGCAAATGCCCAACATTTTATGGTATACTATCGCTCTTTCTTTCTATCAAAAGTAATAGATGGCAATCTATGAAATATTTCAAGTGGAGACGGTGTAGTAAAAGAAATTATGGCAATTTGTCACTCGTGTAAATGCAGATTAATATTTTTGTTTTTAGGCCGTGTGCGAATTGGTTTAAAATTTCGATTAAATTTTATCCGAGATTAAAATTTGACATTTCTACGTACAGATTCACCTCACTAGTGTCAAAAATTAATCTTTGGATAATATTTAACGCTATTTTAACCGAATTCGCACACGGCCTAAATATACTTATGAAAGATATTAAAAAAAAATTGGTGTGTGAAATGAATCTGTACACAAAAAATCAGGGACAGTTGTTAAAACCATCGTTCAGCAATTTAAACTTGCCTATTTCGGTGGATTAACTGAGGTTCAACGGTGTTTCATGGCTGTATATGTTTATGGTCGGATTTTTAACTCCGGTTTTAAGTCCATAGAGTTCAGAGCCCGATATTGAGTTGATTTGAAATGGTGTTGAGATGGCATTATGGCGTTTGTCAAGTTGACTCCTCAACCGAGGTTTTTTAGCACAAATTTTGACTCGAATCCGCTCCTGAAACTAAGTCGATTCGGTTCAAGCTCATTTCAACTCGATGTAGGTATATAATGGGCCGAAGTGAGCTTCAAGCTGGTTTAAATATATCGTGAAAACGTAGTGTTAATCTGATACTGGTTTCCTGATAGGCATTTCCGGTTTTTGATTTCCCATATTTTCCTTTTTGCCCCATCCTCATTTTATTGAAAAATGCAAAAATTCCCTTACCTGAATGACATGTTTCCAATTAGATACTTGATGACAATGCCAGCAACGGAAAGGTGCATAATTATCGTTATACGAACTCGAAACTCTGTCACTGACCATAAGATCAGCCACATTATTGTTATTTTCCAAAGTATTTTTAACTGGAGAAGTAAGAGGAGTAGAAGTCTTCTTAATTATTAAACAATCTTTCTTAGAAGTTAAAACTGTTGCAGTATGATCATCCTCAACATCAAGAGACATAAACTCTGTAGTATCTTTCGGCTGATTTGATTCAGCGGAACTTTTGACTTCCTCACATGCCATCATTTTTTTAATTTCATTACACTCAGCAGCGTTTTTTTTCAACTTAGATAAAATCATGGAACTATTAAGCAAGTCTTGATGGTGAATTTTAACATGCACTAGAACTGCATCACGATTTGAATGCCTAAATAAGCATAAGGTTAAATAAATATTATATTCTCTTAGGATTAATTTGTCTTATCCCTTACCTGAAATAACATTTGCTACACTTATAGACAGGTTTGTCTCCATCTTCCAAAATTAAATAAGTTCGAGGATTACATTGCTTAGATCCAGTTCGTAAATAGTTATCATTCTGCGCAACTTCCGTTGGAGTATGAACTTTTTGAGGTCTAGAATTTAGTTTCTGCTGTTCATTCAGTTTTGTTTTCTTTTCATCGAAACTTTCTTTTTTCATTTCCTCTTTATCCAGTTCACTTGAAATCACCTTAGAATCCTCGTCATTCGACGCCATTTCACCACATTTCTTTAACTTCAAATCAGTATCATTATTTGATATCTTCATCAAAGTAATAAATTTGTCATATTTGGTATAGTTACGTCGACCATTCTCCCCTTGCATCAGTACTCGAGCATTCTTATGACTTGGACTGCGAATAGTTCTTAAACGAATATGCTTTGTGATATCCCAACGCCAATTAGAACAATACGCACACAACGAACATTTAAATTGCTTTTTATTTTGATGGCCAACAATGTGAACATGAAATCGGGATGCAGTTGAAGCCCAAAATGGACAAAGTGGACATTTGAAAACTTTTTTATGTGAAGCATGAGTTCTTGGGTCTTCCATTGGTATAATTGCAGTATTCACCACCTAAAAAAAATAAAAAAATTATAATATGACTATTTTGGACATAAAATAAAAAAGAAACGAAAATAATCAAAAGCAGCTCGCCTAAAGACAGCATAGACTGGTTCATTTACGATTGGACGACAATGGTTTGACCTTAATTCAAGACACATTCAATTTAATCAATTCTACAAACCTCATCATCGTGAAGTTCTGAATTTTCACTTTTTATTTCTTCTCCATTAAGATGATGTTCGAACTTTTCTGGATTTTCTAATACATGTTTATCGATTCTTAAGTTATCCTTGTTCAAATCGTCATGTATAATCTGGGAAATATTTTCATACTGATACTTATAGTTCATCGAGTCAACCTGCTTGTCTGGCACTTGTTCCATTTTTATATTATTTGTTGTGTTGGAGGCAGAACTAAATTTATTCGATGACCTTATGCTGAGATCCAATGGCGCACTTTCATAGTTTTTCTCATTTAACGCAGAGCAGAACTTTCTATGAACTACAAAATCCAAGAAGCATTTAGATACGTGTCCACAAGGACAAGATATGTTCAGTTCTTCATCTCCGATACATTTTGGATCCCCAAAGATCGTTCTGGCAGAAACCCCGACTGAAGGTAACATATCACGTACTGGCACTACCTCAACAACATCACTAGCTTCCATTTTAGCCAAAATATCCTCGATATCATTTTCTGCAAAATAAATGGCAGCAATGTCCTTAATTGTTTTACGAGATGACTTTAGATCATAAGACAGATTGTCAATGTCGATAATCCATTTGGGTGGAGTTGGTAATGGTGGTATGGCTGGGGAATCCGGTGTAATATCTTCAATAAGATGACGCTTACGTGATTGTTCGGGAATTCCTTCGGCCGTAGAGCCATGAACCATCTTCATATGCCGGACTAGTTTTTGATAGTGACGAGAAGCATACAAACAAAGACTGCAATTGCTGATGGTTATTCTCTCGCCGTGGACATCGCGTAGATGAGTAAGATAAAATCTGGGATTTTGAGTGTAATACAAACAATGGCTGCAGGAGTAGTTTCTTTTGATTTTACATTGTGGTAAGTCTTTGTCTTCTTGGTATTCAATGGAGGATGTGATATCCATGCTTTGGAAAAAAGAATGTAGGTACCTACTTGTGATGGAACTTTTAACTAAAAAAAATGGATTTAATATTTTTATTTAACAAACCTACTTTATAGTTATGTAATGTTGATGTGCATATATCAATGTAGGTAATTTATTTTTTTAGGTTTAAGCAGGTTCCTTTGATGAAATTTGAAAAGTGAATGATAAGTTGATCGAATAAAGCGGTTTGGTTTTGTATAAAGTTTAAAGATTTTACT
This sequence comes from Epistrophella euchroma, assembly GCA_947049315.1. NCBI lineage: Eukaryota > Metazoa > Arthropoda > Insecta > Diptera > Syrphidae > Epistrophella > Epistrophella euchroma. Next base: position 14,853,987 of record OX346245.1, on the reverse strand, counting down.
TGTTACAAAATAATGTTATTTGTGAGGTTCTGTAGGTTTATAGGAATGTTTTGGATTCGTAAAAATATCAAATTGAAGATTTATTTATTTTAAAAACTTACAAAAAAATGAGTCCCGTAATTTTGCCTAAATAAACGGATTACCTACATAGTACCTATTACTGTTATGTGGGTAGTTATATGTACCTATACTGGCATTTTGGTTAAACGTTGTATGTATGTATGTATGTGTATAGTAGGTATGGATAGTTGTACAAACTTGGTTATTTCGGCAGATTAACTCCGGTTCAACGATGGTTCGCAGGCATGCAATTGGCTATTGTCACATACTTGAACCATTTTTAAAATAGAGGAACCAGGGAATAAATATTGAACCACGTTTTTACAACTGGTTCTTAAAGCCTAGATTAGAAATTCGAATTTTTGTTTGAAGCTCATATACAGCATTTTTAATTTTTTTTTTACGTTACCGGAAACTGTTCTAATCTAATGTTTAATTGATTGCAATAAATCTGCGGTTAAAGTTTCCGCCATACTAGGTAGGTACATATCTGTGTTTTTTGTGAACTAAGTACCTACATTATGTCGGTTAAGTATATTTATGTAGGTATATAATATATAATGTGGGTCAATATTTCAAAACATTAATATTTTGGATTCCATTACTTTTCGTACCGAAAGAAAATTATATTTTTTTTGTAGGTAGGTATTTAGCTGAAATAATTTCAACAAACTTGTTTTAACAGGCGCAACTTTTAGAAAGCTTAAAAAAATATCATACCGTTTAACCGGATTTAAACACCGAAAATGTCATTCCCCTAACGTGTTCCCACCCGATTTACTTCAACTCAATCACTTTTAGCAACTAAATTGAATACGGTACAAAAATTCTAATAATGCCAGTCATTTGAAAACGAAATGCACCCTTCTTGAAGAATATAGTTAGGTATAGGGGCAAAAGAGAAAACTATTTTTTTTTTTTCATTTAAAGGGATATAAGTCTGCTATTTATGAAAGTTGATGTAAAAGTTTGAGAACAACTCAGTATTGCTTTATATTTAAAGTCAAAACCATGATTTTGTTGTTCGTCAAACGAATATGTCATTCCCCTACCCATGGTTTTTTACTGAATAGCGTGGTTTAAAAATCAAAAAAGTTTACTCCTCTGTGTCTTTACAAAGTAGGTACCTCACCTATACATATAGGGTGATCGGTATAAGGTGCACTAAAAGCTAGAGCGAGTAGGTTGGGTTAAGACAAGACAAAATCGTAAGGAGGGGGGGGGTCTATTTCGCCCCGTTTAGGCAGGAGGGGAAATTTTCTAAAAAAAATTGACTTAAAACTGAAAAAAATTATATATAAAAAACGGTAATACTTAAAATGCCATGCTATACCTATATCGAAAGCCAGAAATTTCTTCTTTAATTTTCATTTTAAAATTAGTTGTGTTAGTGAAAAAATTAATTTTCAAACTCGAAATTAAAAAAAAATTTAAAGAAATTTCAAACTAATTTTTTTTTAAATATTATGTAATTAAGTATAATTTTTGTTTTCAAAATAAAATGCTCTTAATTAATTTTCAATAATAAAAAAAACCGTATGCTTAGTTTTTGTAAAAAATAAAATAAATTTGGCGGCACAACGGTTCATGTTTCATGAAGAACCAGGGCCTACTGACTTACAACACAACTCTCAAGACCATTCATGTGTGCGTGTCTGCAGGAATCGAGGGGACCTAGTTTATTGCCAAATCCGAACGGCTGGTGCGCGGCACTTTTCTATGACAGGAGATACTTTTGGAGGATTTGTCACTTCCTCGCAAGAGGTAGTACCCCTGAAAAAAACTTAATGTGGAAGCAGCTGCTATTGAACCCAGACTTCTGGCATGACAGTCCAACGCATTAACCATTACGGCACGGGCTACTACTTAGTTAGTTTTTGAGCAATTAAAAAAAATGAAAAGTACTTTTTTCCAAAAAAGGTGAAATCTAGTTAATTCAGTTTATTTTTTGTATTATTTGCTAAAATCCGGATGGCGTGCAATAAAAAAGGGATAATCCGCTAATTTAATAACTAACCTAAGCAGATCAAACTTGGGAAAATAAAAAAAAAGTGTTTTTCTTGGAAAAAAGTACCTACCTACTTTTCATTTTTTTTTTGTAATTTCTCAAAAACTAAGAACATCGTGAAAACTTTCTGAATTAGTTTTTTTTTCGTACGCGCATAACTCGGCTAAACATCAGTGGACCTGGATGGGCGTTTTTTTGTTGGATTTGTATTAAACCAGATAAACATACTACGGAGATAAAAATTGGAAAATTAGTCCAAAACGTCAGAAAGTCGTGATAACAATAAATTGCATACTTTCTGAATTGTTTTTTTGTTCGAACGGTCTTTCTACATACATTGGCGATTGATGCAAATTGGTTGCCTGCTGTAATACCCCTATAACTTCTTACATGGAATAGTGAATACAACGTTTGCGGGATCAGCTAGTTTAAAAATAAAATTCAAGCAGATATTCCTGGCTTAAAAAAAAAAGTAGATATAGTAATGCCGTTGTGACGGTTACAGTTGTTTTTTTTTAATAATTTTTTTCTCCTCTTGATATTTTTAATTTTCTCAAAAACTAAAAGACAGCATCCGGTTTTCTGTTTTTGACTAAAAACTAATAGAGCATTGAATTTTGAAAATAAAATTAATACCTAATTACGTAAAATTTTGAAAAAAAAAAAATCAGTTCGAATTTTTTTTTTAAAGTTTTGAGTTAGATAGTTAATATTATTTTTCTGTTTTAAGTTCATTTTTAATTTTCTAAAAAAATGACTTATTGAATTGACTTCCCCTAATACCTAATTATTCAAAACATTTTTATACTTGCGATATTCGGTACTAGGGCAAGTTATGGATTCGTGGACAAAATCGAGCTCGGGATAACAATCAAACATTACGATGATAAAGAAGACGAAAAAAGAGGGTCCCGTAATTCCGTCTGTCTGTATGTGTGTATGTCTGTCTGTACCTCGGCCTACAGCCTAAATCACTGAGGTGATTTTCTGCAAACTTGGAGCATAAGATTTTTGGGCGATTCCCTAGAGGGGAAATCAAGTTTTTTTTTTTAGCTCAAAAAATAACGGTTTTTGCCATAGGACCATTTTATAAAAAGTTATTTATTTCAAAACCGGCTCTAACGATTTTTTTAAAAATTTTGTGTATGTAGTAGTAGTATGTAGTAATATGGTCTGTCTTGGTGAAAAAAAATTACCAAAAACCGTTACTAACGGTACCTGTCATAGAACCGTTTTTTTTATTTTCGATTTTCTCGTTAACCGAGAAAATCGAAAATCAGCTACAATCTTGTAGCTGACGAAATTTCCCACCAAAAATAGTCCAAATTATATTTTTCGTAGCATTAACCCTTAAAAAGTTACAGCAAATCGAAAAGTCAAAAACTTTCATAAAAGGGGCCAAAGGTCATGAAAATGTGCTGTAACTTTTAAACGGTTAAATGCTACGAAAAAAAATCTATATAACATTTTTGTGGGCAATTGCCTCTGGTACAAAATTTGTATGACCTTTGACCCCTTATAATTGACCTAGCGGTCATGGGACCGTTGAGGAACTCTCTCAGTTTTTAAACAGTCCCATTTCCCATTACCAACGTCCATGCCAAATTTCAGCCTCTAGATAATTTTTTCCTTTCTTTGGCATTTTTTCGGCTATTCTTACTAGACTAGAAATTGAAAATTTTAATTGGTACCAATCTCAATCATTTCGATGCTTCTCGATTTTCCATCCCAATCTCAATCATTTCAATACTCTCGATTTTCGACATCAAATTCAAGTACAGTAAGAATAGTTTTTAGAGTTTTTTGCGAATATCTCAGAAACAGTTTGTGCTAGTAAAAAATTTTATTCCACAATCTTGTATCTGAGGCAAATTCTCACAAAAATGGTTTAAAGATTTTTTTTCGTTGCATTAACCGTTTAAAAGTTACAGCACATTTTTACGACCTTTGGCTCTTTTCGATTTTCTGTAACTTTTTAACTGCTAATGCTACCAAAACAAATATTCAGGACTATTTTTGTGGGAAATTGCGTCAGCTACTAGATTGTAGAATACAATTTTTCTCTAGCACAAACCGTTCCTGGGATATTTGCAAAAAGCTTATTTTTATTACCTTTGACCCCTTATACTGACCAGCATAATCTTTTCTTTCTTTTGAATTTTTTCTTACTGTACTAGAGATTGATGTTTTAAATCGAGATGTATTAAAATGATTGAGATTAGGTTGGAAAATGAGAATTGAGAATCATCAAAATGAATGAGATTGAAATCGATTGAAATGAAAATTTGTGATTTCAATCATCAATACTTTTAGATGATCGGATCAAAAAAATCGAATCGTTCATGATTGACACAGCCCTGCAAAACACTTCTGGAAGTGTTTTTCTAGCCTTAAGTTCGATTATCGTGTATGCCCAGCTTTTCAATGGCGATTTAATTCAGAGTTATAGTAGAATTTGGACATTACATTTATTCACAGTTAACTCCAGAAACAGTTATGAATCGACCAAAAAAACTCGGAGGACAAAATATCAAAAGCATTTATTTGTTCAGTAAATCCCGATTTAACTTACCAAATTTGGTGAGTTAACTCTCGCACTAGAAAACTAGGTCAGTGAATGAAAATGACATTTAAAACAAATAAAAAACAAAACATGTGCAAATACCTACATAGGTATATGTTTTGATTTATAATTCTTCCCAAAATAAAAATACCTTAAATTGATGTTAAGTCCACATATAATAAGCATTATACCTATTTAAGACTGAAAGCATAATAACAAGATAAATGTTTGTGTTGTCCGTATCTAGATTAATTATTATATAGACTGTATTATGTATATTCTTATGAATTTTTCTAGGTGATAATATTATTTAGTGATATCTTCGTGTTTACACTCCTAATAGTGTATTTAAAGTATTGTATTTGCTTTAGGTACTATTCCGCTCTCCTGGCATTCACAATTTTCGCAATATAAAAGGTGGGGAACTTATTCTAAACTCATTAGTTACTACTTTTTCGTTAGAAGGTTTCTACTAAAAATTAATAAAATTAAAAATGTTTGCATCCAATCTGATGTTCACCGTTCTTGTTCTATTCGCAATGATTGCTGTTTGTACATTCACTGCCAATGCGATTCCAGTTTCTGTAGCTGGTCCTTGCAGCAAAAACCCGGCACTAGTTAAAGTTGAGGTTAATCCTTTACTTTGTACTGACGTTTTATAGGGGAATCAGCGAGAATTTGACAATGTGACCAACCAACGTATGGACTTAAGCCACTACCACCAGATGTGTTTCTACGTGATACGATTGAATCATGTACGGTACTAAATCCTTTTTATATTAGTTTGGCTTATTTTTGAATAAAATAATTTAAATCTAAATGGCACTTTCTTTTTTTAATGTCGAATTCCTTTTACCAAATTAATTCGATTTTTTTTCTAAACCCAATCGATTTTTTTCTTTCAATACAAGAAATTTGTACAGAAAAATCGATTTTTTCTTCTAAACACAATCGATTTTTTTATTAAAAGGAATTCGACATAAAGTCCTTTTTGATTAGTAGTTTTTTTTTTGTTTTTTAATTAAGGGATACAATAGCAATTTGTATTGACTCTGCGTGCATTTGGTACCTATAACCTATACCTTAGTCCCCTTTCACACGAAGATACTAGTTGCTGGTGATTTTTTTTGACGTTTTCTTTAAATCTCCTTAACAATCTCTTGTACCTTTCACACTGAAGCAACAAAAACCCGGAGATTTTCTTTATTTTCCTTTTGAACTACCTTGGTTGAACGCACACAAACGTAGTGTGAAGAGAAACGTCAAAAAAGTTTCCTGAATTTGTTGACCGGGGAGATTTCATTTCCCCCTCTTTTTTCCTGCCCTTCTCGCCTTTGAACTAATTGTTGCCGGCAACTCAGTTGCCCTGTGTGAAAGGGGACTTACGACCTTACCTACTCAAGACTTTGCATAGTTGTACGAAAAAAAAATATCTACATATGTGTGTATCACCCCCAATTTAGACAAGCGAGTAGAACTAGTAGCCTTTATGTGTATTAGTGTATCGTTACACGAGAGAGCCAACTAGTAGCTTTAATAGCATAATATTTTTGCCTGTGGTGCGTTCTTTTATGTTACTGTGGTTAACTATAGTTAACTATAGTTAACTTCGGTCGTTCCTTTAATTCAGAAAAGTTACTTCGAGTAACTTTATGACGTCATAAAATCGTTCCTAAATTCCAAAGTAAAAGTGTCAAAAAGTAACTTTTTGTAACTTTTTCCAACTCATCTCCTCGATATGAATTGAAATAGTTGATCTGTCAAACACAGCTGAAATGCAATGGTGGATGTTTTGTTTACTTTTTGCCCTTTTGATTTGGAATTGTTTTCAATATTTAAAATATATTTTTATCAATTTAATCGATTTTTTTTGTCGAATCTGATTTTTGGAATAGTTTTCTTTTATTTTCTGATGCATTTTCTTTCTGTCGGCATTTTCTTCTTTAAATTTGATTAATTTTTCATCAAAAAATTCTGTGCCATAAGCAATGAAGAAAATTGCACATGTTATTTTGAATTCCTAGTAATTATTTTTGCAATAAATTTAATGCAATCACATTTTTTCTTGGTAATTCATTCCAAATATACAATTCAATTTTTTTTGTCAACCCTTGTCGTTTGACAGATTAACTATTGTTAACTCTGGTCGTTCCTAAATGAAAAAGTTACCAAGAGTAACTTTCTTAACTATGGCAGATCAACTTTTGTTTTTGACACATTAACTATAGTTAACCACAGTAACATAAAAGAACGCACCTCTGCGAGTTGGTTGCTAGTTAGCCTGATAGTGATTTGACGTTTGTTTATTATTTTTCCCTTTACACTATTAATTGTTTGTTTTGTTTCAGTCGTAGGAATGTTTTTCGTTTGAAATATTTTCTTTTCAAGCATTTTGAATTTCTTCTCATTCTTGTAATATTTTTTTTGGAATTTCTTCCCGTTTGAAATTTTATTTAAATAAATATCATACTAGTTGATCGAATGCGCAATGAACTACTAGTTACACATACATTTACAAAACTAACACTACGATACCAATCCTACTAGTTCTACTCGCTTGTCTAAACTGGGGGTCAAAAGCAGGTATTAGTCTCTTCATTAATACGAACAAACTAAGGCCCAAAAAGCTTGAAGTTGACAAGGCGTCTATATCAGTGCTGGGGGGCGTTTTTAACAGAATCCCCTTCACGCAGTCGGTAAATTCCTTTTTTGTCCCACAAATATTTTCTTTGTTCCCTTTTTATTTCCCACATAAAAATAGTTGAAAAGTTGATTTAAAATGAAAAAAAAATAAATAAAATATTACAAACCAAAGAAAGCACATATAATGTTGTGTTAGTCTTTTTGAAGGCTAATTTTTTTATTTCAAAGGGTTTTTTGTATGATAAACATAATGTTTGCCACTTTTGTCAGTGCCACCGTTTCTTTTTTATATTCAATGCTCTGTTTCTTAGTTAATTCTGAAAACTAGATGTTAAAATCATTTTTAAATTTTTGAGAAATTAAAAAAAAAGAAGAAATTTGTGAATTTGAAATAATTTTTTTTAAAAACTGTTTACTTAAACAACTTTATTTAAAAAAATACTAAAAGAATGAAATATTAGCCTTCAAAAATTTCATTGATTTTTAATAGTTTTTTCCATTTTAAGTTAACTTTTCAGAAAACACCAACCCCAGCCTCAAGGATGGGGGAGATAAAATTTTACCCCCGTACAATTTTTCCTAGAGTGATCCCAGGAATCTTCCCCCCAAAATATTTTACACGAATCACATAACACCTGTATATTTTTAAGTGCATTGTAAGCAATAAAGCAAATCGGTCCAAGCGTTGATTCTCTATATGTGGAAGTGAAGAAGCAATTTACATATCTTTGGATATATCATGTTTCTTCCAAACACTAAAGATATAATGTAATGTATGTCGAGTCGTTGATACTATATTCACGATCGGAATTTGTACCTATTGTGTAATTTTTCAGGTCTTAAAAAATTTTGCCCACGATCCCCCAGCACTATATTCTGGACAATAACTACAACGCACCCCAACCCCAACAGAAGACGAGTCTTCTTTGGGTTTCTTTTTTATTTAGAAATAGCTAAGAATAAAATAACCGAGTAAAAGGCTCAGCGGCGGCCAACTTTACCTACAGTTTTTATGTAATTTAAAAGATGTGCTCAGGTGGTGTATACATAAGGTGACCATACAGTCCCGCTTTCGAGCTATTTGTCCCGCTGTCCCCTAAGAACGCAAAATGTCCCTCTTTGAAAATAGTCGATAAATTCACATAATATTAATACATTTCTTAAAGAAATCTTTAATAAAGCTGACAAAAAACCTCTGGGTTATAATAAGACAAAATATCTTAAATAGATGCCTGATGCACTGAAAAAGGTTTTGAAAATATTGCAGATTTTTGAATAGATTAAAACAATTTTTTTTTGAAAATCCCCAGCTTTGAATTTGGGTTATTTTATTTTGCATCGTAAGATCTGCAGCGGCTGATTTTATTTTAACAAGTCAAGATTACTTTGAGAGGTATTTCGTGGTTTGGAAGAAGTTCAGAAAATGATGGAATTACTAAATAGAACAATGCTACACTCAAGATAAAGAATTGACCAAAAAATAGTCTTGACAGATTTAAAAAAGCCAACCTAATATTTTAAAGTAGATTTCCTATGGTCAAAATATAGAAAACCAGCCCACTTAATTGGTCAAGATCAGTTCTATTTTCATTTCCGTATTTTAAATAAATAAAATTTGAAAATAAAATCTGACAAAATCCTGCTCATCATAATCTTTGTCTGCAATATTTGAAAGCAAAGCTGGAAGGGAAATCGTTGGTTCAAATAACTGGGATAGCTCAGATTTAATTCTTCTCGCTAACCAAGTTTCGTCTCGGTCTCGCCTTTTTCTCGTGAAATTTTAAAATTGTTGTTTTTTCTTTCAATGTATCGGAAAACCTTTTTCCGGCGGGGAAAACAAAGTCTGAAAAATTAGCGATTTCTATTCAAACGACATACATTCGTGTTTTTCTCTGGGTTTCCGCAGTGCACCTGACTATAAAACTATGTACATATGTGGTTCGATATTTAAATGCACATAGAATATTTTATATGTCGCAAAAAAAACTTGTGAATATTATAAAAATTGAACATGAGTACCTACTAAAAAATAACTAAATAAAAAAATATTTCTTCTAGCGAAAACCGAAACCAAACCACAGAGACCAGCGAGACTCGGTACCAAAAATACTGTCTCGTCTCGGGTGCTTTTAAAGTAGTCTCGTCTCGGTCTCGGCCCGAAACCGAAGACTAGTCTCAGTGCCAATTGTACAATTGTGGTTTAAATCTTGATCCGTGGTTCAGGAATTTTAACTCGCCGATTTCGGCGGGTTAACTGAGGTTCAACGATGGTTCAAGGTTCTAATATGCACTAAACGCCAATTACATACCTGAACCATCGTTGAACCACAGTTAATCCGCCAAAATTGGTGAGTTAAAATTCCTGAACCACGGATCAAATATTTGTACAACTGGCCCTCAGTCTCGTTGCCAGCCCTAATCCGCTCCGCATGACTCCTCCTAGTTAAAATTGCTGAACCACATGTTAAATATTGAATCTCGTTTGTACAACTTTCCGTTAGTGCTAGTTTTTTCAGTCCCCGAGGTACCTCTGGATTTATTGCAAATATTATTTTCATGTTTTATCCTCACAATTCCTTTGGTCAAGCCACATGTAATCTCTACTGAGAGTTCATTAACTCTGTTTTAACTCACAATTGAAAAGCTGGCCTTTAGTATTGAAAGTTAATCCGTACTTACTCCAGCTTCCAGGTAGAATAGATACCGATCAACTAAGAATTTGTAATTGATTAAAAATCTATAAAAATAGTAATTCTCTTGAGAATGATAACACCTATACATTTTTTATTTAAATATTAGCTTCGTTCGTGCACTTTCTGCACTAAAATTCACAGTCTATCAAATATTGACGAGTGGGGATGAAATTCTCTCAGAGAGAAGTAAAACTGCGAAATAGTACACGAACGCTTTGAACAAATAATTTTTACCGGTTTTCTAACGTCAAATATTTGAAAACAAAAAAAATAAATATCGTCATCATTTCAAGTAAGTAAGAAAAAGTTAATTTATTACATTAAATTAAATAAAACAGAAGAGTATAAGAAAAGAGATGTTCTGGCAAATATCAAAGTGACTTTTGACTGAACTCATATTTCTGCCCGAAGAATTTCTTTGCGCTGAAATTAACAGAAAGGGGAAATAATTTACTCTCTCGAGAGCGCTCTCTTCTGCGAAAAACTACACATTTATTGAGTAAACGAACACAATTTGCGTTAAATTTGTAGAAATTCGTAATAATTCGTAGATTTGGGGAGTACGCGAACGAACCTATTATTACAGATAACAATATTTTAATAAACTAACGAACTAGTAGTAGCCGTGGCGTGATGGTTAGTGCGATGGACTGTCATGACAGAGGTCTAAGGTTCGATCCCCAGCCTCGCCATCTATTTATTTAAAAAGAAAAACGGCTACTGCCTCTTGCGAGGAATTGACAAATCCTCCAAGAGTATCTCCTGTCACAGAAAAGTGCCGCTCGTTAGCCGTTCGGATTCAGCAATAAACTGTAGGTCCCCTCCATTCCTGCAGACACGCACACAGGAATGGTTGAGAGTTGTAAGTCACTAGGCCCTAGTTCTTCATGAGCTGTTGTGCCATCAAATTTATTTTTTTTTTTGTTTTAACGAACTAAATTCATTATAAATTTGTTATCATTCATAGAATATCGTATTGATAAATGACAACTATCAAAGAAAATTTAGATCTGATATTTGTTGCATTTAATGCAATCAATATTTTTCTTTCCAAGCAATCATAGACTGTTGCTTGCTTTACCTATATGCTAAGTTCATGCTTTAATATTCTTAAAGGTCTTAAATTACGTAAGGTCCTTTAGCAGCCTTTCCTTAAAAGTTATTTAAAAATATTTAACAGTCGAAAATTGTTTACAAAATAAAATAGGCTTGTCCGTATTCTAAAACTAACAACCCAATTCTAAATATTCCCCGGGAAAAAACTCCCCGGGAGACGCATTCCTTAGGGAGTAAAATACACTGATTCCAAATTCCCCAGTTGAATTTTTTTACCCTCGATAGTGGGAATGAGACTATGAGAGTTCTGAATGATACAAACAGCTTTTTTTCAGTATATGACATATAAATCAAATTGTAGAAGAAAAATAATTTATTCCCGGGGAAACATTTGCCCGGGAATTTTCATTCAGAATTGGGCCGTAAGTTTTTTGTATCCGGACAAGCATTTTCTCACTTAAAAAATCCTGCCCGGATACTTAATATATGTGTGAAAAATGCAATTCTCTTACTTTTGTTTAAATCGTCTAGAAAAGACATAGCTATCATTTAGCGGCATTTTATAAGAATTTGACATTTTACTCATATTTTCAGTATCCGGACACTCTGTCCGGGAGCTGAAAATGATTTAGTTTCTAGTATCCGGACAGCAAATATTTTGGATAAAAACTAAGTTTGTTTTACTTTTATTTTTAAATTATTAATCTTCATCATATTTTATAGATAAAAGGCTCTCCCAAACAAACGCGAATGTTCGGCGCAACGAACGAAATTAATAAAAAAAAAATTACACATTGTTATTATTGTTTCCAATGTTTTCGTTCGTCGGGATGAATATTCGCGTTGGTTTGGAAGAGCCTAAAAAGTCACTTTCTTTAACAATGACTTCTAGCGGAGAAACTTTATTCAGGTTACTCCTCCTGCTCATTGGAGCTGATGGAGCTTGCTCAGTGACATCTCAGAAAGGTGAACTGGCTAAATTAATCCTTCATTCCTTTTATATCTAGATATGATTAGACATTAAAAAAATAGGTAGGAAATTAGGATAGAACGCAATGACCGGTGTTAATATTGGACTAACTCCGCCGATTTTTTTTAGATGTCTATAGCCGTGTTTTTTGCGCATTTTTATCATCGCTTAACAAAAAGTCAATGCTAAATACAACAGCACACGGAATAACACCAAATTGTTGTTGTATTTAACATGGACTTTTTTAAGCAAAGATAAAAATGCGCAAAAAAACACGGCTTATGTACTTTAACTTCATCTCACTCCCACTTAATGGAAGTGACGGCAAAGTCAGGCTGGGTTTTTTAAAAACCGAAAAAAATTATTTTGCGCCATTGATTTGTCCAATGAATGTGGTCCGAAGCGTACTTATTGCGTCCTGGCAACGGCATTGGTTACGCTTCATTTTCTTGAACTTGAGATGTTAGGCCAGGCGCGCACATGTAACTAAACAGTTGGGTTTCGATTTTGAGTACTATAAAATTATATGAGAGTCCGCGCACATAAACCGGCGCGCACTCCCAAATAAACCCATTGTGCTCAAAATCGAAACCAAACTGTTTAGTTGCATGTGCGCGCCTGGCCTTAAGAACCACTTAATATTTGTTGAACACACCGAACACCAACTAGAACTAATAAATTATTTTCATTCATTAATTGCCGAACAGACTTAAAACTGTTCGATGCACCTGCAATTAAACAATGTTTTTGCACTGCAGATACGGCTGATGGCCGACCAGTTTTGTAGTTTTTACCGTAATTCTCACGATCCATTGCAATTTGAAGAATTCACAACGATGTTATCATTAACCGCCATATTATTCACTCGATACATCAAGATTTAAACTTGAATCCAGATGAATTTACATTGAATTTGTATGATTTACATCCAGATTTAAGTTTTAATCTAGATGTATTGAGTGAATAATATGGCCGTAAGAGTGGAAAGTTTTGCCTATTCCGCTTCAATCAATGGTTTACAGCGCAACCCGGGACAACTGAGTGATAGCCATTCCAAAACTGCACAAACAAATTCTTATGCCCAAAACAGATGTGCAGCTTTTTTCAATGCAGCGAAAATAAATTTACACAGGTTCTTATGAAGGCTGACATATTCCAGACTCTGCATGCAGCCTTTGCTGCATGATATCTCTATTTCTAAATTCGCTGCATGGGGAAAAAGTGCATAACGGTAAATTATAACACAAGTGTTTGTTCTGTCAATACCTTCTGTACATTCTGCACCCAAATCTTCAATTAGTTCTAGCCTTTTTTCGTGCTTGCAGAGTACCAAATTTCAAAAAAACTTGCCAAACAAAAATTATTTAAAGGCTCTGCCAAACCAACGCGAATATTCGGCGCGACGAACAAAAACAACAATAACAACACGTGGTTATCAAACAAAACAACACGTTGTTTTGTTATTATTGTTTTCGTTCGTCGCGCCTAATATTCGCGTTGATTTGGGAGAGCCTTAATGCCCAGATCAATTATGTTTTCTTTGAAAAGTAAACGAATTTTGTGTGCAACAATTCTTCAAGAATTTCATTGAATTTGTTTAAAAATTTTTGTGGTTCTAACCTTTTTTCGTGCACTGTATATGGTAGTAAAATTATACCATGATTGGGAATTGCAATACTAACAAAAAAATAAATATCAAAAATAAAATAAAATCAATTTTCTATTAATTCACTTTATTGCAACATTAAATTAATTTACATAAATTTGTATGATTTTTGTTTAATTTTTCTTTTTTTGATTTATTATTCTGAAGTGTTTTATTCTCATTGATTCACTTGCCTTTTTGCAATATTTTTTAACATTTATATTCTGTTAAGATTTACACTCCTCGTGTATATGTACATATTTCATGTGTAAATGCATACACATATTAATTTTTTATTTCTTTATCAACTTTTCATGTTTAACAAATATTTGGCATTTAATGCTTTGGTAAAAATATCTAATTTAATTAAATGTTAATATATAATATATGTATATATGTATGTATATATCTATTGGTTTTTTTTTTCTTATCAAAATGAAATGAGATTTTCCCTTACATTCTTGTATTATTCACTTACAAGCTATTTTGTTTAATGTTTTTGTTTTATTTTTTTTTTCATATTGATTTTTAGTAGTATATTTAATATTAATTTTTATATAATAAAGTTTGTTTGTTTTAATTTAAGATTTTGTTTAAAAATAGTTTAAATGTATATATTCGAATGTCTGTAGAATTTATGTATGTATGGTGTATATATATTTTTGTATAATATATATTATATATATATTTATATTTTTTGTATATAAATTATATTTTCAGTTTGATTTTCTGTTTTTTATTTCTTTTTGTTTATTGTTGTTTTGTTTGACAATTTTCTAACTAATTAAAAAATATTTTTGTTCATACATTTTTTGTATTCCATTTAAATTTAGAACCGTTTATTGTTTTGTTGTAAAATTTAAATTTAGTAATTTTAAATATTTTTTCTGAATTTTATTTTTTTTTTAATAATAATTATCTAAAAGAATTAATTTTCTAAGGATAAGGATAAGTATAATTTTATTTGTAATTTTTTATAAGAAAAAAAAAATCTTAAACTAAAAAAATGCTGCACCAAATACCTTAAGAGAAAATAATTAACACCTAAGTTATTTAAACAAAACTGTTTTAAATAAATAAATTAAATAAATGAAGTTCTCCTGCTGTATTTTTTTAATTTATTTTTCAATCCTATCTTGTGCATCAAAATAACAAGCCACCCTATAATCAGATTTAACAAAATCAATTTTTTTTTTTTGTGAAATTTAATGTTTACGAATAAATGGCGCCCAACGTAAAATTAAAATGTAATTTTTATAAACCATTTTTATTAAATTCACAATTTAAAATTTTTAAATAGAAGCATGTTTGTGAATTGAAACATATTTTTAGTGTTTCCACCACCAACGAATTTGGAAATCGCGAATCTTCTGCGTTGTTTTACCATTGCTGACAAACTAAACTGATTGAAAAACTTATCGTTTATCCCGGATTTCTTACTGCAATTCTGCACCGAATTGTGTCATAAAACATAGTAATACATGTCTGGAAAATATTGCAGAAATAAGGAAATTTTTCCAATGGTGTAATTTATCAAAATACTAATTAAAAAATTTCATATTTTTGGACCACTTTATAATTTTAAAAAACTTTTAAAATGCCAGATTTATATTTTTTTTTTTAAATAGGAAAACATAAATGATCCAAGTTAAGCCTAGTTTATAGATCGGAGGGAAGTGAAATTTTTATACAAAAAATTAGCTTTTTTTCCCAGGCTTGAAAAATTCAATAAAATTAAATGCAATTATTTAAGCGACAAGGAGGAAGAAATTTGGTTCGACGGACTTACCTAAACCAAATATAAAACAAAATTTATTTTCTTTATAATCCTTTCGAGGCAAGATTTATTGATGTTTCATTTTGATTTGGATTTCACTTCGCATTGATGTATAAACTAGGCTTTAAAAAACAAATACTTTTGCCGATATAAGAATTTCGAATGAATTAAAAAACACAAGTTAAAATATGTATCTAGAAATGTCACAAATTAAGCATGCTTAGGAATTGAAAACGTTAAACTTTTTAAAGAGAACAAAATCGAAAAAAAAACAAATTTACTTTATGAAAATTGGTCTTTCAAGTCGGAAATAAATCTGTTTTTTTCCTTTCTAAAAACATTTATATAATTATGTTTTCTTTTTTTTTGCAAATCCTTTCGGTATTGTAATATACTTCTTAAATGTTTATCTTAATTAATATTAAATAAAAAACTTAAATTTGGTGCTCTTTTCCTGATTAGTAACAAGGTGACAAAAAAATCCATTAAAAAAAAAACAGAAAACAAATGATTTACTAAGAAAGTTAATAACAAATAATAAATCATTATACATATGTGATACATATTTAACACTTACAAATAATACACAAACAAAATAAATTTAAATTAAATGTTAGTCACATTTTCATTGTTATTTAATTAAAAAAAATAAAATAATAATAATTTTAAATATTACATTTAATATTTAATTATCTAGTTTATTGTTTATATAAATATGGCCCCGCTATTCCACAAAGTGTAAGGTATGTATATATATATATATATTTTTGTTTTAAAAATATTTAATCTATGTATTAAACAGACTATTTACTAGACTTTTTGTTTGTTTTCATTTTTTGTTTTATCTACAAAAACATAATTTATTTTAATAATGAAATTTATTTAACAAACAAAACATATAAACAAATATGTAGACAAAATAACAACATAACATTTTATATAAATGATCACAGGCTTTGAGAATAAAATTTGGATTATTAAATTTTTCTAGCCCTTTTGTGTTCATTTCTTATAGAATTAACTTAAAAAACAAAAACAATTTTTTTTTGTTAATTTAATTCAAAAACTTAAAAAATAATTTAAAATTAAAAAAAAAAAAAATGACAAAAACTAATTCCTCCTGATGACCTGACCAGTTTTGGGATTCACTAATATAGTTTTATGGCTTGACGGTAACGGTGGTGGTAATGGTGGCGATGTTGTTTTGTCTTCTCCATTATGTGCACTCGAACGGCTACTACGACGGAGAATTGATGTAGCAATGTCCTTTCCGGATTTTTCAGTGTTTTGTGGGTTCTTGAAATCACAGTTGAAATTTATTGGCTTCGGTGGTGTACCCTTCTTTGAATCATCATCGCTGGTAACAATCAATTCGAGATTGTCCAATGACGTAAAGAAGTTCACTGATTTTCGACTTCCGATTGCTTCGAAATGAATTCGTGTGTGCTCGGCAAGGAAGGCCTCGGAGCTTATGCTGAAGTCACAATGATCGCAGGTATATTTGTCGGGCTGATTTGACACACAAATGTGATTTTGCAAATGGCGTTTGAATGTGTCACTGCAGGTAGTCTGGAAGGGACAATGTGTACATTTCTCCGGCTCACCAGTTTCACTAATCAAACTCGAACTGGGAGAAGTTGAAGTGGCATGCGAGGCTGATTCCTTGATCGAACCGGTCTCCAATTGCTTTTTCAGCAATGAACCATCGCCATCGAAGGACGAAGTCTCTTCTTTAACATCAGCTACTATCCAAACACTTGCACCTGTTTTAGGCAAATTAAGCTGTTGCATCTTCCTAGCTGGATATTCCGAATCCTCTTTAGCACTTGCGGCAATATGTTCTGTCTTTTCCTGATACGTACTCGTATGGACAAATGAATGGGAAAGAAGGATATTCTCCTGTTTTGTCGAATAATCACAAGCTTCGCATTTAAAGTCCAAACTAGCACCGTGTGCTCGCATATGTTGCAGCAGGTCATTCGAGTTATTAACGAATCTCTTCGGGCATTTAGGACAATACGAGATGACTTTAGACACCATTTCTTCATCATCGCTGCCATTCGAGTGCTTCGATCGAAGATCAATAGCAGTCGGGGCATCTTGAATAAAAAGACCACCACTTTCGTGCATCGCTTTCACATGATTACTCAGATGTTGCTTCTTTGTGCAAATATACGAACACAAATTGCACTCGTGTTGCGTTGGTTTATGCAGGGATATGTGATAGTTCATTTGGGATTTGCTCTCCGAAATATATGGACATGAAGGACACTTTTGTTGTTTGCACTTATTCGAGGATGTTAAATTATTATTATTATTAATAAAAGCTGCTGATGGATTTCCCTCCAAAGGTATTCGAGTGATTTCAATGCGATTCAATGGAATTTCAGGTCTGTACTTCTGAGGATCCGAATAGATAGGCGAATCAGATTGTGGATAATGTTCATCTTTGCTAAGTACATTATTGTTGTTGTTATTGTTATGTGCTTGCTGTTGATGATTTGCCTTCATTGCTCCGAGGATATAATTATCTGCTGATGGACCAAGGACATGACATGACTGTCCATTGCCACCCAAACCAAGTGGGCGATAGACAGGAGCATCGCAAGTTCGATCAAGAGACTCGATTCGAATGTCACCAGAGTGTTTTAAGCGACAATGACGCTGTAAGAGTTATATAAAATTTTAAAAATTAGTTTTCAATATTTATTAAGATTCATTTTTAATTTTTATTTTAAAAAAAATTGTGTTAGCAAAGGGGCGGGAAGGAAATGTGTTAAATAATTGACTATATGCACATAATAATGAACCTCTAGTTTGAACAAAAAAAAAAAAAAACATTTAAAATGAAAATAATGAACTTAAAATATATTTAAGGCGTGTTTTGATGATTATGTTTTATTAATGGCCAGCTGAAAACATTAAATCAAATAAAATTTGCCGTCACCGTCATGATTCATTCCCTTAGCAATAATTTTAATCTTTTTCATTTGGAGTATAAGAAATAATAAATATATTAAGAGTCATTTAATCAGTACCTGTTTTATTGCATGGAATTATTGCAATTTTATTAAAAAAAAAAAAAAAAAAAAAAAAAATTGGAAATATTTTTCATTCCAAAAATTTAAAATGACAACCAAATTGCAAGAATTCCCGGGTTTAAAGCCCCGACTTTAATTAATTGCGTTTTTATTCTTGTGTTGATTGATGAAACCTTTGTCTTGTTGAAGACCACAGATAAATATTGTTTTGACTCTATTGCAGATTGCAGCTTATACACCAAATGAAAATTTAAAGCCGGATTAAAATGTTTATATTTTCTTTTGTACTTATGAATCTAAAGGAAACCCGTTTTTTTTTTTTTTTTGTTGCTAGAAAAGCCTTTTTAGAATCGAATTTCATTCAAAACATAGAATGAAATTATATATTAGCCAGACATTAGCAAACAAAAACTGTTCTTTTTTTTTGCAATAAGAAAAACTTAATTTAAACAAATATAATTTACAACGTATACGTACAAAAAAAAACCCTCTTGAACTTATTAAAATGAATGTAACCTAATTATAGCCCACAATGAATTGAAAAAAATGATAACCCATAAACCTTATACAAATAAATTAAACACCAATACATAAAAAAAAATTTATGAAAATCCACTAGCCAAACATTAAATTTATGAAAATAAATTAAACACCACCAACCGCGTAATTTTTAATGTAAAAAAAGCAAAATTTTACAAAAGTATGCAATGTAATGTCATAAAAAATGTATAATCTTTACTCACACGGACATTATTTAAAAAAAAAATTTAAATTAAAAGAATATAAATTCAATTTATGAGTACAAACTATAAGTTTCACTAGGACAATGTAGATATCTATACGCTTGAAACTATATATTGGTAACGAAACACGAAATAGGTCGTTTGGGCTTGGGCGGAAAAAAACACGATCAATTTAGCAAAAAAACAAAAAAATAAAATCAATATTAAAAAGGTAAATTTTCATTTAGGGGCTTATTGCGGATGAAATAGAATCTTGTCGAATAGAATTGAAGTCTACTATCGTTATTTCAAAATTCTATTCGTTAATATTTTTCTATTTGACTTTTAATATTTGTACTGAATATTTTATATTTTTTTCTATTTGAAAGAAATTTCAATTCTATCAAGAATTTTGATCGACTTTTGTCGAATAGACTTTTTTCGAATAGACTCTCGCAATAAGCCCCTTAAACTAGGAAATTACTTTTTTTGTCAGTGAATCTGAAAGACTACAATACTCTTATTTGAAGCTCCATCCAGGAGATTTAAAATTCCTAGGATGATTAATTTCCAAAAAAAAAACTGACGTTTTAAATGAGTGGGACATGTCAAAAATTGAATTTGGGACTTGTGTCCCACCCCATAAGTTCATACATTTTTTGAGGCACTATCTTCGATTAAATGGGAAATAAGACTTCAATTTAATTTGGAAGTTGTCGCTCCGAACCCTAAAGTGAGAGATCACTTCTTGGGACATAGCATACGTCAATCCAATTTGAGATATGTTTTCAAAATAGTTTCAAAAAACAATAAAATAAAAGAACCAATTTAACAGAGACGCTTACGCATAATGCCGGATTTACACGAGTGACAAAATGTCATTAAATTGGTCATTTTATACCAATTAACTGTCATAAAACCGGATTATGACAGTTTATTGGTATAAAATGACAAATTTAATGACATTTTGTCACTCGTGTAAATCCGGCATAAGACTTTTAGCTTGAAGACTTGATATTAAAGATAATATTTGCGTCAAAAAACTTTTTTTTAACAAACCGAAGTTCCGATTATATGCGAGCTAACAGTATGTAAAAGTGCGGGAGTCTAAAATGTTCTTCTTTTTTTTTTTATTAAAAACAAAGAACACATTAAAAAAGAAAATGTAACAAAATTCTCCTCCGCCTCTGGCAGGATAAAAAGGAAGTGACTTCAGACACTCCAGTTTATAACAGTTTTCTTTATAAAATTACTGTTCCCAGCGGCCCGCGCAGAGACAGGGACAGGGCCATCCGCCGGCAGGCATACTTCGGGATATAACACATTCTTTTCAATTCGCGTGAAGCGCGCTAATGCAGGACTAATTTTAATAATGAAAAACTGTTATAACTGTTATAAATTGGTATTTATCTTGTCTTGTCGTTTTGACAAACATGAATACAGCAGAGTTTAAGTAAAGTCTTCTTTTTCAACAAAAAAAAAAGTTAAATACTCCTAAAGATTTGAAGAACTTTTAGATACACTGACTAAAAATATCAAAAAAAAATTGTGCAGCCCTTTCGAAATATCCAAGGAATGAAATTTTCTCCAATTAAACTTTCCAATAGAATATCTCGAGAAGGCTGCCAATATGTTAGTTAAAAAAAAAGTGTAATAAAAATGTCCAGTTTTTTTTTTTTTTGTGTGCATTTCTTATACAAAATACCTGAATGACATGCTTCCAATTTGATACTTGATGGCAATGACCACAACGAAAGGGTGATGGTTCTCGCCTTTCGTTGCTATCGTTACTAAAGTTAGAACTTGGTGTTACACCCATTACCACCGTAGTAGAATTACTAGAACCACCAATGAATGATGAAGTACCACCCGCTGAAGTTAAAGTAGTTGGAGTAGTAGTAGTAGTAGTTGCATTGAGAGTTATATTAAATGCATTTGGCATAGTACTATTAGCACCACCGGCTGAAGTAGTCGGACTACTTAAAACCGTTGGACTACTAGTCATGGCCGCTGGATGCACTGATGTTATACCATCATCACCACCACCACCAATAACTGGATTAGAAGAACTTGCCTCATCGATCATTTCACCATGCTCGATGGTGGTACCTGCGGCTTGAATAGCAGCCAAAGCCTTCGGAGAGATGGCATGATGGAGACCACTAGCACCACCTGGTGATAGAATGGAATGTTGATTATTGCTATGACTGCTGCTGTTTGGTGACTTCTGTTGCTGCTCTTGTAGCAATTGTTGTTTCTGTGAAAGGCACATGGCGGCTGCTAGAACCTTATTCATGTAAAAGTTCGTTGGATTAACAGCTACCTGAAGGGGTGTACTGTGATTGGACTTGGATGGAGAAGAGAAAGACATCGGGGGTTCTTGATAATGAACTTTGACATGCGCCAACACTGCATCTCGGTTGTCATGTCTTAAAGCAAAAACAACTTGAATGAATGAAATGTTCAATAATAATGATGGTCCTCTTAACTTACCTAAACTGACACTTTCGGCACTTGTAGAAGGTTTTCTTTACGAAACCCTCCGTTTTGACATCTGTTATCAGATCGTCACTGGGCTTAATAAGCGGTGGTGGGCTACGTTTAACAATTGCTGCCGCTGGAATAACATCCTGTTCTTGCTGTTCCTTTTGCTGGGCAATTGCTGCATTCATCATTGCTGACGCTAGATAAGGCAAACGCATAAAACCATTTGTATCAACAACGGAATCAGGCGAATAGTCATTCTTTTGTTGATCTCGCGGCGAATCACCTTCCTGAGAATGATTGCTCTTCAGACCATTAGTCAAACCAGACTCTGATGTTGTTTTATTGAAATCATTGATGAAAGCCAACGAAGCAACTTGATTCGGTGTCATTTCACCGGATTTCATTAACTTCGGATCACCATCTTCGTCGGTGACTTTCATTAAAGTTATATATTTATTGTACTTTGTGTAATTACGACGTCCCGTCTCATCGTTCATAAGCACCCGAGCATTTTTATGACTTGGATCCCGAATTGTCTTGAGCCGGATGTGTTTTGTAATATCCCAACGCCAATTGGAACGATAGGCACACAGAGAACACTCGAAAGGTTTTTTATTTAGATGACCAACAATATGGACGTGGAAGCGTGATGCTGTCGAAGCCCAAAAGGAACAATGTGGGCATTTGTAGACTTTTTTCAGTGACGAATTGGCGGCTTCTTCTTCGGGTGTCATCTTTTTGGTTACCTAGAAACATTGAAAGTCTCAGATTTCATTGGAAATGGTTGTTTAAAAATTGTTTCAAAGAGCTGATTTCTAAAGAAACTATGAGATCTTTTCCAAAATAAACACCGCTTCTTTAAGAGAGCATATCACACATAAATCAAACCACAAAAATATGAAAAGAAAAATTTTCCAAACAAAATCACTCACCTCACCATAACCTGGCGCCGTTTCTACGCCATAATAGCTGTTGTCCTCGTTTTTGCCGCCACTTGTGCTTCCACCAGAACCACTGCCACCCCCACCACCACCACCACCACCGCTTCCACCACCCATTAGCATCACATTCTTAACATCTAAATTATAATTGACATCGCTTTTGCTGCTGCCACTTCCATTAGCACCATCTGCTCCACCACTACCGCCACCACCTCCGCCACTGCCACCACCACCACCACCACTACTACCACTACCACCCATTTCAGGCATTTTATTCCACACAAACACTCGATTCTCCATCGGGTGCTTACTCATATCCTCTGAACCAGCACCATCATCATCGTGCTCCTGTCGACCGCTGCTGCCACCAGAAGTTGACATCGAATCGAAGGAGTCATTTTGACAACGGCCAGCATCTGAGCAATTCTTCAGGTGATTTAACAGATCCGCACTGGATTTGCATCGATGGCGGCAGTGTTGACATCGCAACGAACCATTACAGTTCACTGTGAGATTAATTGGTGATATGCTGGAATGTTTATCCTCATCCAAGAAACTGCATGATTTCTTATGAATGATAGATTCTGAGAGGCACTTTGAGATGTAGCCACAGCTGCAGGAGAGATTCTCATTTCGGGTGGATTCATCTTCGAAGGATTTTTTCAGTTTATCAAAGAATGACGAACTGGCAGCTTTTCGTTTACTAGCTGCCGAATGATTAGATGACGGTGATAGTTGTGCTGCATCAGCTTTGTCCATTTGCATTATGATGTCTGGAATTTGATTTTCGGCAAAGTACAATGCTGCGATGTCTTTCAAGGAATTCCTCGACGTTGCTAGATCCTTGGTGAGATTAAGTGCATTGTTGGCCGATTGAATTGGTATAAGATTTGGCACTGGTCGGACTAATTTCTTTTGATTGTGTTGGCTCCCCGCATCGGAGCCCCCACCTTTCTGGGACAAATCGGTTGGCTGTTCTTCGTCATCGTCATCATCGTCGGGCATCTCGTATTTGCATTTTTTCGCATAGCTTTCATCGAAATCATCTATGTTGTTGTTGTTATTGTTGAACTGGTCGTCAGGATCACCAGGATCGCTGAGATAGTCATCCGAGATGTCGGTTCCACCGACCTTATTTCGCCGACGAGCTAAGCTCATTCCAGCAGCATGACCCACCGGCGGCACATGATGGTTCATCTCATGAACGGTAAGGCTTTGTTTGATGTCAGCTGTGAAGTCACATGCCGCACACTTAAATGGCCCAGCTCCACCATGATTCTTCATGTGTCGGTCCAAATTCCATTTGTATGGTGTCCGGAAGTCACACGTCACGCACTTGATCATCGGCATCGAGTGGTATTTCACGTGCTTGCTGTAACGCGCCTTAATGTGTGTGACATACGTGCATTTGTCACATGGGAAGAATTTCGTCCGGGAATGCTCTTTCTGCTCATGATCCACCAGCTGTGCTCGATACAGAGTCGTAAATTCACACAGGCTGCATTTTAAAAGTCGGTGCACAGGCACTTCATCCACCGTTGGAGATTCGGTTTTTGAAATCGGGATTGAAAATTGAAACATCTGCTGTGGCTCCTGTTGCGAAAGATATTGCATCTCTCGTTCAACATCGAGTTCTTGCTGGGCCGCCAAATGCTGATTAATCATCATATTGTGTTTCGCTGCAGATTTCTTCTCAAACTCCAATCGCTTCTTTTCCACACGAGCTATATAAGCATCTGTATTTGTATTCTTGCGCTTCTGAGCATCATCCCGATTAATGTTCCTCTTCCTCGATTGACCATGATTGCCGGCAATACCTTCGGTCGAACCATGAACCATTTTCATGTGTCTCACAAGCTTTTGATAGTGTCGCGAAGCGTACAAGCACAGCTTGCATTTGTTTATGACAATCTTTTCGCCATGAACATCTCGCAAATGTGTTAGGTGATAACGTGGATTTTGGGTAAAATACGTGCAATAGCTGCACGAATAGTTCCGTTTGATCTTACACTGTGGCAGACCTTCATCTTTAAGATGTTCAGCATTATTGTGAGCATCATTTTCCTGAATGTGTTGCTGTTGTGGTGGTGGTTGTGGTTGTGGTTGTTGTTGTTGTTGCTGTTGCTGTTGCTGCTGCTGTTGTTGTTGTTGTCGATGATTTGTGGAAAACATAGACGCTGGAGGTGGATTATTTACCACATTGCCAGTTTCTTGGTCCAGATAAATTTGATTTCCGCTTACTACACTGCGAACGATAAGAGTATCACCTGAGCGCTGGACCATCGATGGGACGTCCATGATCGTTTGATAACAGTCTTGGATTTTATTTTTTATTTTTGTTGTTGTTGTTATTGATAATAAGGAAGACTCAGGATGATTCAATTATCTGTAAAAGAAAAAAAAAAAAACAACAAAAATAAATCAAGAGAAGAAATTGGTTCAAATTATTACATTTAATAGAAAATTGACCTCCTTTCTTAAGAACGGCTTTGATATAAATACAAAATTTCTGTAATAAATATTTGAAAGACTTTAATATTTCTATTTGCCAGTGTACCTTTGATAAAAGAAATATTATCAAGAAATTGGACAAACAAAGTATAACGAGAGCTCGGTCTTTCAAATTAAAGTGCTATGAACTTAATGGTTTCTGCTATGAATTTACAACTTTGGGATTTTAACCCATTCTTGAATGCATGCTATCGGCAGGAATGGAGGGGACCTAAAATTTTTGGGTTATCCGAAGGTGAGAGGCACTTTTTCATAACAACAGAGGAAAACATTCCAAGTGGAACAGGCTGGATTTGAACCTATGTGGCGATATAATCCAGCGCACTAACCATTTCATTGAGTAGGGATAATATTTCAAGCAGTAAAAACCTATTGTTAATTAAAAGCAAAATAAAATGTCTGATTGTCTTGTCCAGTTTCTCTAAAGTTTCCAATTATTTTCGGTAGAATTTTTCTTTCGACATTGACAAAACTATCAAAAATTCGACCTTGCGAGGTATCCGACCGTCGTCGGAGCGGGAAATTCTTCGCAACGCATATGTAATCAGAAGTTCAAAGTATATTCTAGGTGTCTGTCTTCGGAACGCGCACTTTTCTGCGTAAACAAATTCAGCGAACAAATTTTTGTCGGAAGATATTGGAAGATATCCTTATGAATCTGTGAAAAATGTCATTCAAAAACGCATATGGTAACAATGTAACGCAAAACACCTGTGCACAGTGCGTCGACTAGTGGACAAAAGAACATCTTGAATTACTTAAGTTTCTTTTTGTTTTGTTTTTTATTTTTTTCCTCTTCGTGTATTAGCGGGACTTTTGTGAGCAATTGAAGTAATTTAAGCTGCAGTGTAATTGAAAGTTGCAATTTTGTGCGAATTAGTTTAGCTCGCGTAAGAAAAAATATTTTGGATATATAAATTTTTTTGTTTGAATATTTATAATGGATATTTTGAGCTCAGGTATCAGTTGTTGTTTCGAATTTTTCTTTTAAATTTAATTTTTGTGATTTTTTGAAAAAATACTCTTTATTTAGGCTTAAAAATTGTTTAAAGTTAAGCTTTTAAAAAAATGTTAGCGAATGGCAGCAAAATCTTTTATGTCATTCTCATTATGTTTTGTTATTGTTGAGCTTTCAGTTAAAGTTTACTTTTCCTGCTACTTCTTGGTAACCCTCAAAATATTTGACTTTTTGTAGGGCAAGCTCAAACCATACAAAATGAAAAAAATTTAAAAAAATTGATTTCTTTTGATAAAAACACGAAAGTTGAAGGTGTTATTGAATTTATATTGAATGAATTAAAAATTAAAGGTTGAGCGGTTACAACTTGAAACGATTTGTTGGAAAAAGTAAGACTTTTTGACACAAATCTTGAACGCACTCTTTCTGCGAGATGCCACGGAGACTGGTTGAGAATTTCTTTTATTTTTCCAAATATTAGATATTCTTAATTTTATAGAAAATACATCATCTTGTGAAAAGCCAAGTACAAACCGTGGAAGACCTCAAAAAAACAAGTATGATAGAAAACTAAAAACGCAGGGAATGTGAGCTTTTAGGCTCTTAACTTAACTGAAGAGCAAGAGTTCGCGGCAAAAATGGCGAGGCGTTTGTCGGATGGTGAAGCTGAAGAAAAAGAAAACAAAAAAATATTAACAACACAAGGGGCATTGGCATTAAATTTAGACCTAGACCTTTCTGAAAAAAAAATGCAATATACTGCGTTCAGTTGTCAATGCTTTACATAAGGATTGCTTTCCGAGTTTATATAAATTGAGAAAACTTAAAAAAAAAACGATGCTTTCAAGTAAAAGAGAGGTTACCGAAAATACTGCAATAGTTGATCTTCAGGCGCTTCTAAACAAGACCGGGGAAAGTATTACTTAAATTTCACAAATACATAAAGTTTGGCTTCTAACTAATAATAATACAATTGTGGGCATTTTTTTATCACACACATCAATTCTGGGCACTTTTTTTCAATATCGTTCGAGAAGTTTCAAAAAAAAAAATTATATAGAAAAAGCGGGCGTGGCAGTGGGCGGACTTCGTGCTTTTTTAATTTATAATTTTTTAACTGGCCAGAATATTAATATTAAATCACTATCGTACGAGAGGTTTTCATGCAACCAACTTTTTACCAAAAGTAGGCGTGGCAGGTGACATGATATTGCTTAAATTGAGTAGAATCCCCTATTTATAACATTTACCAACCAATTTTTGTGCACAGTTACCTTACTTTTAAAATATAGATTTTTGTCCACTACCTCAATACAATCGACGCACTGTGTGGTGTCCGTTCCATCATGTCGGAAATATGTTTCAAACAGCTCTTCAGAAAAATACCTCGAAGCAAATTTTCTCCCATTCGTATTGTAGAATTGTCCGCTTTGAGAGATATCTCGCTAGAGCCCATTATAAGAAAATAATTAATTATGGTTACAAAAGTTAGACAAGGTCTGATCGAAGCTTTGAAATTTAGCTGGGTATTTTAGAATGAATTCATCAAAATTACAAAAAGTATATTAAGTGAATTTATAAAGAACCTTAGAGGCTTATTATATATTAACTTGCCTGGAGTTATCATTGGAAAATCTAAATTACAATACAAAAAAAATTGTTCAATTCAACCAAAAATGAATGTTCTTCGTAAGCTAAAATCTACGCACCTTATGCGTCTATAGACAAACTTTATTTCGGAATAAAATAGCAAATGAACTAACTAATGATTCATAAATGGTCATTGCAAGTGTATGTACATAGGCACCTAAATTTTTCCTATTTCCCATTGTATCATTTCAATTTCGAAAGCCACTCATAACTTCTTAACGATGCAATCACTGTCTATAAATCAAATCAAATTTTAAGTATGCGATTTTTATTAGATTATTTACCAACCAATTATTCGTTAACCATCATCAACAACAAAAAATATAATAAACGCATTTTAACTGAATTTTATAGCCCACAAAGTTCATTACCCTCGTGAATGGCCATGTCGTCTGATAAATACATCACACATCTATACATAACACACGTACACATATAAGTATGTAGTTATACCCAGAAAATTTGAACTGAACTATATTCACTATGAACACATTTTAAGAATCATATATTTCATAAAAAGGATATAGAAAAATAAAACACACGATATGGTGTTGTTTACATCAAGGTTACACACGCACACACATTTGAATTTCAAAAAAAAAAAAAAAATTACGTATACGCCACAGAAACCAAGAGCATTTTAGCTGATTGCCTGTTTTGAATTTGGTTATTATATTTTCTTTCAGAGGATAAACCCTTTTCTAGATGCTTACACATTTTATATGAATGAGTGTTGACGGTTGATGATGGTTTGCCGGTGGTTCTCCCAAAGGACTCCTTAAGACTGGAAGCTACATAAATTTCCACACACATACCTATCACTAGAGGGACTCATAAGTCTCATTATAGTTTGGGTGAGAGAGAATTTAATTCCATAAAATACACAACCATATATCAAATAGGCGTGGGAAGGAATCTATTTTGTACAAAAAAAAAACATACAGTACCTAAAACAATAAGCTATTTTATTGAATTGTTGCTTCAAAAACAAAATAAAAATAGTAGAATAGACTTTGAAGAGATCCTTATTGTTTACACATTTTACTTTTTAATTCAATGACTCTCGCCTAAGTAACTAAGTTTGTTTGTGTTATTATTATTTTTTTTTCTGCGACAGTTGCACTAATTAGATAGAAAAAATGATGAAGATCAAAATGTATATCCTTACAAATAATTTAAAAAAAAACGGAAAGTAAAACAATACTCCAGAGGCAAGAAGGAAGAAATAAAAACACAGATGTTTAATACAACGGAATCTCTTTTTTTATGAATGTTTGCAACTTGAGTTGAATGATATCCAGTTATACCTATTTATTATTTTTTCTTTTTCATCTCAACTAAATGATTTTACTCTTGCAAT
The DNA here is from genome assembly GCA_947049315.1 of Epistrophella euchroma. Taxonomy (NCBI): domain Eukaryota; kingdom Metazoa; phylum Arthropoda; class Insecta; order Diptera; family Syrphidae; genus Epistrophella; species Epistrophella euchroma. Next base: position 14,824,902 of record OX346245.1, on the reverse strand, counting down.
GTGCTAGGTAGACACATCCTTCGAGGACGACGTCGTCGTCCTTCATCTGTATCTTTTCCATGAACGACTCACCGAGGAAACATCACAACAATTAAATCGTCGTCATTGCTGTCGTAAACCAAGTGGTGCAGTGGTGGGAAGCACAACCGGATGAATAAAGTTAAATGACAGCAACTAAATAGTTACCGTTGTATCTATAGTATGCACTTGCTGTTTTTTTTTTTTTGAAAAGTGTGAAAAGAAGTCAACGGAATAATAAAATAAAGCTCCAGTTACACTAAACTAAGCTATGTCAATGAAAGAACTGTGAGGGCAAACACACAAGAGCCAGAAATAACTGGTTACCTACTGCTTCGATTGGTGCTTTGGCTGCTGCTTGTTGGTGGTACATACTGGTGCTGCTGTTGGAAAAATTATCCATCCGTGCAGAGATTCTCTCCATTAACCAAACATATCTGAAACAGGGTGGGCTCTTCTGTATAAATCATACGAAACTGCAGAGTTGGTATAAGTGGTAGTATGATGGTTATGGTAGACCATTTCCATCTCCAAGCAGAAACAACCACGTTGGTTCGCAGAGAAGAAGGTTATTTTTGTATCCTTCTGCTCTCTCTCTTTACTGTGTGTGTGTGGTGTCGAGTTGGTGTTCTCTGATTTGTCAGAAGGACTTCTTGCATTTTTTTTTTTTTAAGAATGTACTTTGCGCATTTTAGGGGCTGCCGCGTTATGTTTTGGATTTTAAAGTAAGAAATATTTGATTGAATTTTAAACAAAGACTTCGGATTTTTTTTTTTTTTTTTTGTAATTAGAAAATTCTTCAGGGGATTTGACTGCTTATAAATAATAAGAACAGTGCGAGCCTTAGGAAAATAAATAAGGATTTAAAAGGAGATATCGATGTACATTTATATTGATTTATTGCATTTACATTTATTTGATTTTGAAGTTCTGAATATTAAAGAAGTCATTTAAAGCATTCCACCTTCGTGTAGTACGGCTTAAGAAAGAAACTCTGTAGTTATGTCCACAGTAAGACTCGAGGGGATTTAGATTCCTAAAATTAGGATTACTACGGTGGAATTTTTTTTAAGAGGGTTCGAGTGCGAATAAAAAAACCATATAGCTATTCCTCTTGAAAACTTAAAAAAAACAACTGATCGTAATCATCTATACTTTCAAAATTTTCGGACCCTAAAATGTGAATTCCTTTGTAATTTTTTAATATTTTTCAGTAGCAGTAGTCCGTGGCGTAATGGTTAGTGCGTTGGACTGTCATGCCAGAGGTCTGGGTTCAATACCAGCCGCTTCCATCTTAAGTTTTTTTCAGGGCTACTACCTCTTGCGAGGAAGTGACAAATCCTCCAAGAGTATTTCCTGTCATAGAAAAGTGCCGCTCACCAGCCGTTCAGATTTGGCAATTAACTGTAGGTCCCCTCCATTCCTGCAGACACGCACACAGGAATGGTTGAGAGTTGTAAGTCGCTAGGCCCTGGTTCTTCATGTGCTGTTGTGCCACCAAATTTATTTATTTATTATATTAGAGACTTATTGACTGGTATATTTATCTACACATATTTTGAATACGGAGCTTTGGTCAAGAGAGTATCTCCTGCCAGTTGTATAGGTACATTTTGTTGTTTCAATCAGTATTTAAGTACTAACAAAAAGTTCTAGTAATTTGAATCCCTCTTAAATCCGAACACTCCTTGTTTTAATTAGTTCATATTATCGAGGGACTACTGCATTTGATTTTTTTTTTTTAAACTGAAACAACGAGATTACACTTTCAAAAAATGAAAGACAGCAATGAACAACATTTGAAGGAAAAACTGTCTCAATTAAACCAAAAAAAAAAAATGAAGTCCCCCAAGGGGGAATCATCGGCCCTACACTCTTTTTACTGTACATTAATGAATTGTTAAGGGAATTCAAAGATTTTTTCATCCCTTGTATTTTTTCGGACTGTGCGTCTATGCGTCAATTGAAATTTGAGCTAGAGCCCAAGAGAGTAGGTAGACGTATTAAGATATTTTATTTCATTTAGATATTTCAGAACGTATAACAGTTCTAATTTCTGCGCGTGACCCTGTTAAGCATATTATATAGGTACTTGGTTTTAATCAGAGATTAAAAAAAGGTAAAATTCATAATATTCTTAAAAAGGGTCCATCTAACCTTGTAGTGTGGTTGCATTTTATTTTAAAATATTATTAATGTTTTAAATAAATAGATACCTAAATGAAAAATCAATATTCAAAAAAAAAACGTCATGGCAACCCTTTTCTTCCTTTTTTATCTCTTTTTTACGCACACAGTCTACAAAAAAAAAAGAAAAAAATCTTTAGAAAATGTCATGAAACTCTCTCAGAGAACATTTTTACAAAAAAAAAAAGCTCTTTAAGCTTGAAAAGCTATCTTGAGTCTCAATTAGTTATATCGACATTATTATCTTCTCTTTTTTTGCATGAATGACTTAATTTAGCAACAAAAAAAAAATAATCAAAAGAAAAATATTCCACCCTAGCCTCCCTAAAGACTCTACATACAGAGTACCGTAAATGCAACTAAGATCAACCACGTCAACATTTATGAATATACTAGAAGCTACAATAGAAGCTTATTTCTAGACTTTTGTTTTGCACTTTTGTATATCATTGCATATCTCTTCTCACCAAGGAATTCCTTGAGTTTATTGTAAAAAAAAAAAAAAAAAAAAAACAGCTAGCCCCCTCAGTTTTTTAACATTTAATCCTGATGGCATTCATGCTTATTTTGAGTCTTTTTATTATTAATTTTGTAAGTCCTTTGCAAGTACATTTTATAAGAGTTACTTTTGTTTCGGTGTACCATAACATTTTTTTGTGAATCCATCAAGAGTGCTTTTCTCTGTGGTTGGTTGATCAATTTTTAGCACTTAAGCAAACGCGTTTCTAATTTGGCACACTTCAATGACAACTTAACTTAACGTCTATCCTCCCAAGGTCCCAAGAGGAGCCCAAAAATTAACACGGGTGGATGACAAGATTATTATATGTATGATGTCATCGAAGGTGATTAGCAGTGCCAAAGCAACAGCACAAAAGAACCAAGAGCCAGGATATTTCTACCACCAAAACGTTTAATAAAGAACCATGGCAAAAGGTATTATACCCGCACAGGGCCTGGCTGTGCCATAGAGTGCGATGTGCGAGAAGATGACAGAATGACCTCAGTGGGATGCTGAAAATAGCAAAAACACGACATGAAATGGAACTCTACTGCCTGCTTGTGCTTTATTCATCATCGTCTATGGTTTATTGTTTGCATCGACAAAAAAAAAAAAAAAAATATAAAGAAGAAAGGAAGAAAAAGGCAGAGTTAAGGATGTCGAAGGATTGCGTTGGTGTAGGTAGGTATTTACCCGGGTACATATTTGCTAAGTAAAACATTCTTCTGGGAGCTTCATCAACTTGTATTTGGTTCCTCAGGCAGACACGTTTAATTTTTTTTATTTGGGTTTCTCACTTTTTTTTTTGTTTTTGTTGTTGTTACTATGAGATGAGAAAAAAGAAAATATTTTTTAAATCTATACTCGTGAAGCAGGGTTTGAAAATATATATTGTTTAATTTTTATTTTCTATTGTACACTTCCTATCTCCAAAATGCCAGAATTAAGAGATTAAAAAAGTTAATTTCGAAAAAAAAAACCATTTCCGGTTGAGTTGTTTAAATCTTGTGTTCTGTTTTATAAGCTGTTGAGTGCTTTGTTGCTTAGAAGATGTTTATATAACATTTTGAAAAGAATCCTTATTGCTATTTTTTATTTCGATTACCTAAATGTAAATAATCAAAGGGGCTGGGAATTGTATCGAACAAGTTAAACACAATTTTATTATTTTTCAGTAATTAGTTTGAAAAATATGTACCTACTTATAAGAAGCTTAGCAGATTTACAAGGTTCAAAGCTTGAGTGTCAGTAACTAGATTTAGAAAAATGTTTTCAAAATGTTTATTAGTCAAGAAGTCAGAAGATTAGGGTAGCTAAGATGAGAAAGGGCCAGAAAATAAACTAGGCCCTAGTTAAGCAAAATTTTCTTAAGTAAAGGCCAATTTTTCAATAGGCAGTCAAACAAACATTAGGCGTGTTTTATTGAAAAAGCTATCCATAGTACAGTACGATTTAACATGCATTACAAATACAACATCGCCAGTATAAATACGGCTGATAAGAAGCTAATACTGCGTTTTCATTAGAGCAAATGGGATAATTTCGTTCAAAATTTCCAAATTCAATTCGAAATCATCTCATTTTTCATACAAATTCAAATTTCCAAATGAGGTAATTTCAACCAAATTTGCACAAAATTCTGTAGAAAATTACGTAAAACTTTATGAACACACCCAAATGGAATCCATTCAAAGTGGATCCCATTAAAAATGACAGAATTCAATGTAAAAAACAACAAAAACAATCTGGATTACAATCAAAATTACGAAATTTGAAATGTGAACACTTTTTTTGTAATTTGCCAAATTACCTCATTTCAGCTCTAATGAAAACTCAGTATAAAGTAGAATCCTACTGTGGATAGATTTTTGACTTTTATTCGAGTCTCGAATCGGATTTTGCAATATTTTTCATTTTACTCGCACAATTCTCGCAAAACCTGCAATTATTTCATGAATTATTTTATATAAAATCTATTTTTTAAGACTTTTTTATTTCCATATCATCCTGAAAATCGTCCAATTAATTTAATTTTTATTTCGACACATGTTCAATAGTACCAAATGTGAAAAATAGAAACAAAGCTTCTTACTGTACTATGTATAGATTCCCAATAAAACACGCATATTTATAACTATTTATTTCTTTGATAATTAACCAAATGTCTATTTGATGATTGAAAAATCAGCTCTAAAATTAAAGATTTTTGTTCGGATTTATATTAAAATATAGCAAGTAAAACGGTGTATAGAGAAAATAATAAAAATTAAAGGGAATTGCCCATCATTGACCAAGAGTCTATACGAATGAGTTCGTTATCAAAAGAAAGGTGACTTATTGAGCTTGGGAAAGTCGATATATTGGTGCTTGAATTTGCTGATTGTAAAATAAGGATTTTAGCTTTTTTCCACATAATTGTTCATAACGTGCGAAATAAATGACGTAGAAAAATGATTTTGATATCAAATGAAAGGTTTTTTTCTTGTCTTAGAAACAAGACTAAATATGTTGTGCTTTGTTAAATATATTTTGAGATATTTAGTTTTAACTTCATGAAAAGCAAACATTTTTACGCGGTCTTTGCCACAACGACCGAATAAATTCAGTGATGACATACACTGTTTTTTTGGACCAATGAAAAGCTCAAATATCTCGACATTCCCATGAACGATTTTGAAAATATTTCACTCACATAACAAGCTCAACGTCACCTTTCATTTGATACTAAACTCCTTTTTCGCGTACAATTTTGGCTAATAACTCTAAAACTTTCCTGTGTCCGTTTTATCGCTAGGAATGGAAGAGACTTACAATTTTCTGCCAAATTCAAAGGGCTAAGATGAGAGACAATTTTTCATATCAAAAAATACTTTTAAGGGATTGTTAGAGGCAGCACCTGTGAAAAAAAAAAAAACATTTTCGTTTTCTAGATTGGCGTGAAAGTCCTACGCATTAACCTTAAGCTGACCAAACACGATAAAGCCAAATGGCTCGGTTGAGTCAAATCGCAATATCGCATCATGTGAAGTGGTTTGTCTGAGCTATTTGAACTTTCAGCAGGTTATAAATCCACCAGTCCAATTGTCATCGAGCCATTTGGCTCGATCGTTAATGGCTAGGTTAAGAATTACGCAAGCTGATAATGTGGATGTCGCCCACGAGAATTGATAAAGAGGAAGACATCTAAGCGATATGTGGATTGCGAATACGTTCCACTGTAGTTACAAGACTTTAACTGAACGCAGCAAGCACCATTTCTTCAACGCCATGGGCTTTTAAAGGTATTTTTTTAGAGGCTCAAAACTTTAAATTGGCAACACTGTTTTCTGTGACAGCCGATTAGACAGTTTTTGGTTCTTGAGGTTATGTTTGGTTTGGAAATTTATCATATGAATAATAGACTCACGCCTCATAGCCATGTCAGTAATCTGAACTACCGCATTTGGGAGTGATGATAATCTACTACAATCTATTCGTCAAAACGCCATTACATCGAGAGAAACTCACTTTTTGGTGCGATTTGTGAGCCGCTGGAATCATTGATTCACCAATTAAATAGTGAGTGGTACAAAGACATGGTTATTAACTTTTTCGTGCCTAAATTGCAATTCATGAGTGCTACAAACATGTCGATTCGGCAAGACGGCAACACATGCCACACATTGCGCGATACAGAAGAAACATTTGATGAACGATTAATTTCACGAAATGGACCTTATCAACTGTTCACCTCATTTTATGCGATTTTGCGCCATTGGATTATTTTCTTTGAGAATATGCAAAGTCGCATGTCCACACTGATAAACCAGACAAAATTAAACCATTTGGAAATAAACATTCGACGCGCTATTACCGAAATGCAGCTTGATTTACTGCGAAGAATGTTTTTGAAATTTGGACCTCCAGATTACGCTAGGTAGGAGCCAGCCACGGCGTCGGCGGCAGGCAGCCACATGCCCATCGTTATATTCAAACATTAATGCCATAAAATTATCTGTCAAAGCCATCGATATTTGAAATATTTGTCTGTGTTTTATTTTTAACTTCCATCTCTAAAAAAAGCAACCGTTCCTTCTTTATGAGAACTATAGTACCAAATTCGTCATGTTTTTTTTTTTTTAAAGAGCGTACAGACCCCAACGCTCTTAACTTCTCGGAAAACCTTTCTATTTTAATCCTGGGAAGGAAATCGGAATAAGAGAGTAATTTAATTTGAATCGATTTATTTGAAAAGGTAAAAATTAATAACTTCAATGCCGGTGGTTATCTCCGGAGCCCACCCAGAAAAACACACAAGAGGTTATCATTATACAATACATCATACTAATTCAAGGAAATGAGAATAAGAATATTTTTATAAAGGACAAGAAAAACAACTAAGTAGGTATGGTATATGCGAAAAAATTTTTAATGACTTCTTATAATACAGAAGGAGATAAGATAGCTGGGCTCAAAAAAAAATAATATTTAAATATTTTTTTTTTTTTTTTTTTAAATATTTTTGTTTTTACTGTTAACGGTTTGTGTAGATACAACTAGAGATATACATATACAACCATAATAAAGTTTTATATAAATAAAAAAATAAATTTGATGGCACAACAGCTCATGAAGAACTAGGGCCTAGTGACTTACAACTCTCAACCATTTCTGTGTGCGTGTCTGCAGGAATGGAGGGGACCTACAGTTTATTGCCGAATCCGAACGGCTAACGAGCGGCACAGGAGATACTCTTGGAAGATTTGTCAATTCCTCGCAAGAGGCAGTAGCCGTTTTTTTTTTTTAAATAAATAGGTGGCGAGGCTGGGGATCGAACCTTAGACCTCCGGCATGACAGTCCGTGGCACTAACCATCACGCCACGGCTACTACTAATAAAGTTTTAGTATGAAATAAATTACCTGTGAATTTTGATGAATCATTAAATATTAATAAGAACAAATTTTATCAAAAGCTTAAAAGAACTATTTAAGTTAAGACTTCAAGATACCATAGATAAGTATTTTTTCTGTGCCTACATAAATTCACTAATTTTATCACGTTCAACCACTTACACATAAAATACTTCACATGAATCGCATAATCTAGGTCACGCCAAAGACGAATCTTGCACTTGATCTCAATTGGTCATTGCAAATCGTGCCAAGTCGCACAGTCCAAGATCAAACCGCATCTCCACTGATGGATAAAACCAAAATAACAAATCGCCTCCGATTTATCTGAGCAAAACAAAATACAAAAAAAAATAAAAATACAAAAACAGAAACAAACTGCATTGCTTTGATTATAAAAAAAAATCAGATCGTGTCGACCTTGCTCTCCCTCCTTTATTCTCTCGCTCTTAAGCTCTAGCTTAGCAAAACTTAAGTTGTCTATCAGTCCAAAATGCATTTTATAAGAACCAGGTGTTTCAAAAGCCTCTGAGCGTTTAACTTGGCGAATTAACAATACTCTCACATAAAATTCATGTATCGGAAATTGTGAGCGCAATCATGATTGCTTACCTTAATTATCTTATCGTGGTAATTCAAGAATTATTAATTGAATTTCAAGCATTTTTTTTTCTACAGATCATGCAGTGTTGTTACACTCCCTCTTACCGTCTTCACTGCCTTACCGTCAATTTTGCAGAACCTTGTCTTAATGTCAACCCAAAGAGAAACAGCCGCAGTTATGCTTAGCTTTATGCTTCGACTACGACGCGTCGGACGACCGACGACGAAGACGCCAACATTGCGCTGTAATACCACTTTGGAGGGATAAGTGGTTGTACTTGAAGCTTGATTTGGATGACTTTGAAATTTCTTGCCAAGCTTCTCTCTAGGCTGCATTTGTGACTCAACTTTGTTGATTCTTTTTAAGAAAAATAAAAACTACATTACCAGCGTGACCTCTGAATCAAGCAGCCTGCTAGCAGTTTTAAAGACAGTAGCGCTTTAACCAGTGGGCCGCGACAACCATTTTTGTATACACTGGCATTTCCAGCCCGATGCGATTCTGACTATTTCTATTTTTGTTCCGACTCGGAACGCAATGCGTTTGTCTCTAATTCTCTCTTTGTTTGTGCGAGGAGGCAGAGGTGGTGAACAGAAACAAATAAATAAAATATAAACTATTCAATCGGTCATGGTAATTGGGTCTTTAAGTTGCATACAGCACTGCAGTGCACATGCACACCCGATGAAGTAGCAGCAGAATAAAGTATCAATACAAAAAAAAAAACGCGTATGACGTCCTTAAGCTACACAACTTCACATACATGTGCATCTACTCTACTCGCGCAGCTACTTTTGCTGGTTGATATCTTTGAGAATCTAAGCCAATGTCAAAATTGACTCTTCGCTTTAAATGGTCACGATCAATCGAATACCAGTTGTCGCTGACTGTCAGATCTGTGTATGATCTCGATTAACTAATAGATGGATTATATGGTAACCGTGATTTTACACACTGGATTACGTGATTTTGCCTTGAAAAATTGCGCGAGTGCGTTGCGTTCCAAGGACATCCTGATTATCATCGGAGTGTTTTTTTTTTTTTATTTTATTTTTTTCATTGACAGTCGTGTTGATGGATTCCTAGAGGCTATAGATGGTGTGATGTCAAATTACAGATGCACTTTTACAAAAAACAACGGCCGGCGGATGCCACCCTAAGCTATTATACCTATACTCGTACCTAGTTTCTTATTTTTGGAAAATGAGAGCAAGATGAAAATGTGTATTTAATGTTTGGGTAGCTGGTGAATAATAAAATAGAGATGCATTTTGATGTTTTATCGATGTCAAGTTTGAATGACAGAAGATGGAAATTGAATGAACGTGTTTTATGGACATCAGAAGTGAATTGAGTAGTTTCGTTTAAAATGATACACAAAGATATTTACTAAATATCAAATACTCAAGGGGTTATTTCTACTACTTCTCGTCATAATTCCTTCGAAGTTATAGGTAGAGTTATAGAATATTGAGCATTATCTACATTAAAAAATGAGTAATGCATAATTTGTATGTGTTTAAGTTATTAATATAGAATTTACTCTGACACCACTGGAACACCGAAACATTTCTTCTATTAGAGAAAAGGGAGAAGAAAAGTTGACTATAACAATTAACAAATCACCAAGGCAGTAATACGGAATAATGAAAACTTAATACATATTACAATAAACCCTTTATAGAACGGTACCACAAGGAATAGTCATAGGACCTAACATGTATTTTTTAAATGTATATGCAAGCGAATATGCCAGCAGATAACAATACTTTCATGGCCCTTTTTTTTTATAGATGACCATGACACTGCGATGTTGGTGCCTGATAAATACGTTATGAAGGCAGCGGCAAAATTTAAAAATGCATTTAATGAGGCAACAATAGTATCGTGTTAAATTCAAGGAAATAAAATTAGACTCAATATTTTTATCAACAATTTTTTAAGCCTACCTTGGAAGGACAATGGATTTTTAGCTAAAATATAAAGTGAATGGTATATAATAAGCAATAAGCAAAATCTGTGGATAATTAATCGTAGATTTGAATTAATAAACAAAAGATTAAGTCAATAAACAGTGACTGAAATACTCAATCTTAATGGAGACCTGTCAACTGTAACGAGCCAATGTTCGGAGAGAAAGAATAGCCAAGTCCTAGTGGATGGCTTAATAGCTTGGGATAGGGTGTTTTCAAACTTAGTACTTATATTTCATTTTAATCTGTCAAGCCAACACGTCAGGTTGCAAACTGTCAGTGTCAATTTTATTCAAAGATCAGTTCGCTTACTACCAAAAACTGGCAGTTTTAGTCCAATTTTTTTTTTGTTTTTTTGACAAAACTTTGGACTATCAAATCGGCATAAATGGGCAGTTTTGATAAATGAGCGAACAGATTTAAGACATATGTAATTTTATCGATATCGATAACATAAACGCTCCAACAACGTTCCCAAATTTTAAAAGTTTGGGTCAAAAAAATGTATGGTTCTCTCTTTCAAACATCCAACATAACACTTCCACCATATTACGCCCGAAATCGAACATCTGATGAAACATGAAACTGCTATTCGCCGACCTAATGGTTAACTGTTTAAACACAACAAAGTTTATTTATGGAAAGATCTTGACTTGAAGGCTTGAGATCCAGCTCATGCAAGCACTAAATGACCGTCGCTTGCGTCGAAATTTCGGTGAATGGGCCGAAAAATCTGGCATTAGATCCCCTATTCATCGAAAAATTGTTTTCAGCGATGTGGTTCAATTTTGTGTAATGGGGCAGTAAGCAAAATTGCTGCATATTTGGACAAAAATTATCCGCATGTGATAAGGTATTATTAAAACGCGCCGCCCCGGCCACCCGCTGTTACACAGTTTGGAACAGTTTGTTGGCTGATAGTGGAGTTGTGATTTGTCGCTTCTTAATTGTTTTATTTGAAGATACGTTTAGTCGCTAGCTAACACTAACGAACTTACAACAATTCACGTATTTATGAAAGCCGTGTTATTGTGGATAAGAAATTCTCAAAAAAGTGGCCTCTCTCGGATGAACTTCATCATCTAGTAGTGGTGGGCTTAAAATTTTAGTTGAAAATTAATTGCAGAATTTATTTTCTTTATTGATAAAGTTTTGTCTGATAGTGGTAAAAAAAAATACAGTAAAAAACAAAAATACTGAACAAAAACAATACTTGGCCTTGGAGTAAGTACAAACGATTACTAAAGAGCTCTCAACAATGAAATGAATATGATAAGCTCTTTAGAACTAAATTAAAGTTCAATAAAATTTAATTAACTTATCTATTGTTATTCCTTTGTCAAAAAAAATTTACTATGCAAATGAATATTTCATCTTAATAGAAACGCACCCATAATCCAAATTGACAGTTAAATTGATATTCCAGCATACCTTGACCGTTATTGTGTTTTTTTTTGCAAAATTTATTATAATCGAATCAATAATGCAACACTTAGGTGTAAGATTTTTATTAAAAACTATTAAATTCTAAGATTAAGTATACTCACCAATTAACTGCACGTCATAGAAAATTCTGTAAGAAAAAAAAAGAAGAAGAATTAGCTTCCAAGTTGTGAGTTCATCAAAAATCGATTATGGACAAAGTAAAATCTTATCATTATCATCAAAAACATAATTATCATTATAAATCTCACCAAAAGCGCCCACTCAATAAATAACACTCATCATTCAATCAACATTCAATATAATCTGCCGCACTAATAAAACCATAAAAAAAAATTAAAACAAAAAAAAACAAGTTCTATTAAACATCGATAAATCTAAAATAAAATCACTCAAACGCACAATGATGATGACGATGACAACGACAACGACGAAAAAGTTGAGTGTGGCAGCAGAAAATAAACATCAAGTACCTACAACACGAGACCGCCGGCAAATTTTCCCTGACACCGTCGAAGGTGTCTCATACATGTTTTGAACAAAAAAAAAAATAATAATAACAAAACATGGCCAATACAGCCAATACATAAACCAGCAACGCTATAAAAAGCATCGCGCATAATTAATTGTTTTAATGAATTGCATTTGGCATAAGATCAGCAGCAGCACCGAGCACCAGGCAATCGCCATAAAATCATTATAAAGTTATGCACTCGCTCATACTATACCACCGTCCGTCGACTACCCGTTTACGTTAAGACCATATTATCCATCGATCAATGGAGTGAACACTGCAATTATACTGCCTATGGCAACGTTTACCATCACTTCGACTTCACCAAAAGCAACCAGAGAACTGACGCGATGGTGCGCGGGGCTTGACGACGGAGACGAAGCACGACAGCGCCGTCGATGACGACTTTAAACTCTGACTTTGTCCAAGGAATCGCATCCTTGACCTGGTTCTTAAGTCAACAATGTGGGTAAGAGCGTGTGTTGTATGTGAGGCGCATTGCAGCTGTCAGCACTTGTTTTCCCACTTTTTTCTCCATCGTCTTTTCGCGACTAGATGGCCAGAGGCAGGAGGTCTGGCCAAGTCTGCTTGGAGTGCACAAGTTGTCCGGCCAGGTATTACGTGAGTGCAATAGAGTGGTTTAGTGAGTATCGAAGACGACGACGATGGTACGCAGTCGCAGTCATTGCAGTAGCAACAGCAGACTCACCGAGATGCAGAGTCATCTCGATTCGTGATAAATGTGTAATTCAGGAGTATAGAGGTAAGGGTTGAAGAGAGGTTTATTTTAGCTGATCGAACAGCATTAGAAGGAGATTTATGCGAGCTTTATGTTCGCACCGTTTATGGATGTTTCCATAGCTTTAGATGCAGCCAAGTAGCGTCACGCGCGGAGTTGTGTCGTTTTTTGCATCACCATAACACCATCAGCCGCTCCGCCGCGCCGGTCGTTACGCTTGACTCTATAGCGGTATTGATTAACCTTGCTTGGTATCAAACACGAAATTAATACCTACCAAATGAAGTTGTTCCATGGTGTGGAACTGGCGGTGGTGGTGTGGCCAGCCGTTTAGCTGCTGCTACTGCTGTAAAGCAATAAAATGGAAATTTAAACTGAACATTGTTTATCCATTTTTTTTTTTATATTATTTTATTCATCGACTGCTGTTGGCCATCCAATCGAAGGTCGAGGTGACAATATAATAAAATTATTAATTGGCTTGCAGTGGCCTCACGTGTGTATAGTTGGTAATGTTACACCTTTGACGCAAATCAAGGTTTAGTTGGTTCTACTGTCTCTCTCTCGTTAAGAGAATTGAATGGACGGGAAGTTCTAAAGAGTGACGTCAAGGACATTATAAATTGATATTGGAAGAAGAGCAATCTTGGAAAGAGCTAATATTGAGGTTTTCTTTATGTATTTTTGATAAAATTTACCTATACTATTGAAATACTGAATACATTCCATATTAAGTGAAGAAAATGTCGTTTTCCTTTGTTCTCTGAATTTACTGTCCCAACCAACACTCCAAGTCCTTATAATGGACGGCCGGAGCGCGTGGTGTTTTAAGGCTCTCCCAAGATAACGTCAAACATAAGGAATGACAACCAAACTTTCGCTCTTATATTGTAATCGATACTTAAGTTCCGAAAGGCTCGGTGAAAACGTCGCATTTCGTCAGCGTGGTTTCTCTCATTTATCGCCATGTAAGTTAATTTTGAAAGACGACAGTTTCGTCTTCGTCCCAATGTGTGGCGTTCGTTTGCGTAAACCTTCCATTGCACTGGAATCAAAAAAATATGAAACCATATGAAAAACACTTGAAAACAACATAAGCCGTGTATTTTTTGCAAGCCGAAAGGTAATTATATAAAAAAGCGATGTCAGAGCTCATCAGTTTACGTGTTAAATGCAACAACAATTAACCATGGAGAGTTTTCGGTGCTTTACGAGCTTAAAGCCTAGTACATACATGCTCGTGAAGTGAACAATTTGACAGTGGAGAAAGTGAATGTTTGACAATTATCGCTGGTACAGACTTCTGAATTCGTTGGGAACGTTTGACGTTTAGCACCAAATCAAAGGCCACTTTTTTCTCCACACGGCTTCACGAGCACGTTCACGAGGTGAACAGAAATGCAAATTTGTATGGCTTCACGACATGGTTCACATGTATGTACTAGGCTTAAGTACGGAAAAAACTGTTTTACCCGCATGACGTTCATACGTGTCTTCGATAGTTTGTATGGAAACTCCATGTTTTTTCTGTTATGGTGTCGATAATCCCCGATGTCATTTTTTCGAGCAATTTCCTCCGTGCTTCCAAAAAAACGCTCCTATAATTAAGTTTAAAACGAGGTTTTCAACAGAAAAAGTGTTTCCATCTCAAATCATCTCAAATCAATTTGTTCTGTTTTTTATACATCAAGATTTGAAGATTATGAATATGGCTGTGCTCAGTTTTTTTTACTATTTTTTACGCTCCGAGCTAGCTTGTGACTACTCCTTTTTGATTCCAATCGAATATGAAATTATCGAATTCTCAAATTAACACGCACAAACTATCAAAATTAACAAAATGGCTTCTTTTGACAAGTAGTCCGACGAAAGACTTAAATGTGTATTTGTGAGATCTGCGCCCACTTCCTTTTGAAATAGAGAACAGAAGAAATAGAGAATTGAAGCCCGAAGATGGATTGACATATCCGAAACGCGTCGCTGTCATAATTTTATATAATTAACAATTAATGTTGTGAAAATTTCAAAGTTTAATTTATTAATAAAATTAAATTATATTTTAATAATCTAATTTTTATTTTTATTTTTATTTCATTATATACACACAACATGGAGACAAAACCTCAAAGATAAACAGAAAAAGACTCCGAAAAACATTATAACAGCCAATTGAAGGCTTTTGGAGTAGAATGGGTGAAAAGGGAGTGCAAAATTAGTAGATTTTCCGAACGACTAAGCATGTTTTATAATTATTCGGAGTTTTCAGAGTATTCGAGAAGCGGCACTTTGTATTCCTTTATTATAATGCAGAGTGGAATGAAACGAAATTGAATAAATAAACATTCAGCCTTATTCTGCTAAATATTCGCGTGAAAGTTTGTATTCTGCTATCCGTTGGAGGGAAATAATTGCTCCAAATTTTGTATAAAATTCAATAAAAACTAGATTTAAGAACTTCAAAACTATAAAGACTGAAGATTTAAAAAATTAATTCAAGGCAAATTAAATGAAACTTTCACGTGAATCGAAAGATTTGATCGGATCGAACAGCCAAAAAAGGGCTAGATATTTAAATATAACAACAACACAAAAATATACCACATCAAAAGATTATGCATTCAAGGTTAATTTTGCATACATTTTTAACTTTATGAATAAATAATTACCCAAAAACAAAAATATATTTTGTATAATTATTCAATAGTTTTAACAATTTATAACCAAACAATTAAAATGCCATTATTAAATGTCATTAATTCAATCGAACAGGCCTCATAAATTTGATAGTTCTGTAATAACCATTAAGAAAACAGTGCTACCACTGTATGAATATTTTGAGCTAGTTTCAATCAAAGAAAGTTCCATTAATCTATCTTCTATAAAAATATTCAATTACTTTTCCATTGGTAATTCAGAAGCGTCCTGTACCAGTCTCCTGAACCCTACCAAATGGATGTTCTTCTTCTGGAAAGACAGCTGTCAGATAATGAGTTATTTTTTGTTAAGAAGCATAATTATTGTTTCTCATACATATCATGTTTAGCTGATTCTTGAAATTTGTTAGTGACACTGATGTTGCACAATTATAATTTGCCATTTTAAATATTGCAATTAGCAAGAAAAATTTATAGGTATCAAACTTTTTTTCTTTCAATTACAGTTGTTGTTGTCAAAATGCTTCTTTCTTATAAATTTGCTAAATATAGTTTCTTAAACTTTTCCCTAGCGAAAATATCCATGATTAATGATGTTGAAAAAGTTTAAAGCTTCTTCATGTAGATTGTAGATTGTACCTAAAGTTTTTTTTTTCATAGTTTGTGATAATTATCTTACGTTTGTTAAAAATTAAAACTGATTTCCAAGAAAATTGTATCCATTTCGCTTAGCAGAAAACTATATTCATTAATCCTTAAGCATGGAGGTACATAGTGTTTGGAGTCTCTAGAATTGAAGATTGACCGAACATGTTGTAATTTTATGATTTGTTCATCCATTTATATGTTTTTTTTTTTTTACATAAAACACACGTTGTAGCAAAAGGTTTCAAGTTTATGTTAAACCCCATAATAATATTAATCTATGGATGACTTGCTTGCAGGATTGTTATTTTATCAAGAAGCTAAAAATTTTTTTGGTCACTTGTAACCTTACAGGGTACAAAATTTTCTATTTAAAAATTGTTTTTGAAAACAAACAACAAATCGATAGAGTTACATAATATCAGAAGTAGGATAAAACACACCTAACATCAAGAACTGTCTCCTAGTGAAAATTAATACAGAAAAAAATTGTCATCATTCTTTAAAGATTATTTCAAGACCTAAAATTGTTTTTACTCTTATCCTTCTTTAATAATTCGCAATAATATTGACAGAAACACATGTTCTTTTCATTGTATACAACATCCTTAAAAATAAAAATTAAATAACATGGGTTTAGGTTTATTATATCCCCATGCCATATCGCCGCGCCGGCCGGCACACCCGCTGGCTGCTGAATCTCTCCCATTGATGATGATGGTAAACAACAATCAAAGATTAAAAATAAGTGCCAAGTTAAACAAGGAAAATCCAATTATATTTTATCCTGGGTACGAGTATACACTATAGGATACGCAGTACAAAGCTCCTTTTAGTTTTCCCTACCATCTGCTGCGCATATATACTATGTATAGTAAAGCAGCTATATCAACCTTCTTGAAGACCCCCCATTCCAATCCGTATTCCAAGGTTATTGTTCCTTTTTCTTCTTAAATTACCGATTCACCAATTTCCCTTTCTTCTCTGCGTCTGCATGAAAAAGAAGATTAACGCACAAAAAAGGAAGCTTACTACACCATCCAACATCATCATCATCATCATCATCTGAGAAAAGAAGGAAGAAAAAATATATAGAAAGTTGATCTAGATGACCTTTCCATACACAAACTACCATCACTTCAGTTTTAGCAAGACACAAAAAAATTATAATACGTCGACGACGAAGAATAAAAGTAGGTATCTATAAAACCAGAATCTTTTCATGCAGCGTTATTTTTTGTTGTATGCCACACAGATTTTCTGTAAGAGCATCCTTTAATGAGTTGCATTCACCATTAAAGACCAATTCATGGTTGAAGATGACAAGAGATGAGCTGAACAAAAATGAATGCAGCCAAACTGAGGAAATAAGAAGAAACATGGAAGAATCTTCCCATATACTTTCGAGTGCATTCAAATACCTATATAGGTAGTATAAGACCCAACATACTCATAAGGAGATGCTTGCCTCAGCCTACATGCAACGAAAAATGCTAAATCGAAGGTGAACTAGAGGGTGATGATGAAGATGATGATGATGATGATGAAAATGATGTTGATGATGATGTTTGGCTGATGCATCATGATAGTTTGCAAAAATAAAGGAATTTAACCAAAAGTTGTGTGTGCATCACAATCACAAGCAATGATACGGATGGAGGCGTATAAAGTGGTTTCGGCTTTGGCTTGTTCGAGAAGAAGCATCATAGCGCAACATCATTAACCGATGGTTTGTCTTTGAAGTAGTGTTCTCATTTATTTTCCGGTATATTGTACAAAAGCCAAGGATGATTATTATCATGAAGATGAAATAAAGAGAAGAAGATGAAGGATTCCATCAAGACTCTAATGAAGATTATTGAAAGTGCTATGTTGTTAAAGAAACTTTAACAACCAATTCAACCAATTGTGGTCTTTGAAAACTACTGTACTGGTAAGAACTTAATTTGTGTCGATATCTATCTCTGAGAATTTGCAAGCAGCTGGCTAGTGGGCGAGCTGGCTAGAAGAAGCTTGTTCGTTAAGGCCCTATATCACTCCGGAATGTTAAACAAAAATTAATTATATTTGGTGGCACATTAGCTCGTGAAGACCCAGAGCCAATTGAATTAAAACCCTCAACTATTTCTGTGTGCGTGTTGTTAGGCAGGAATGGAAGGGAACTACGATTTTTGCCCAATCCGAATGACTAAGAAGAGAGACACCTTTTCATGAGAAGAGATACTCTTGGAGGATTTGTAACTTCTCTACAAGAGGTAATAGCCCTGAAAAGTTTTTTTTTTTTTAGATGGAAGAAGATGGGAATCGAACCCAGACCTGTGGCATTACAGGCCACGGGCTACTAATACTCCGGAAAGTATAGTACCACATTAATTACCTAAGTATAAGAAGATCGAATGAAATAAAAAATAATTTTGACGGCCAAGAGCCAAAGCTGAAAATATAAAGCTATCCCACATCAATATACTTAAGCAAGATCACACACGGTCAAATGGAAACAGATCTCGACTTAACCAACTAAACTGAAATCTCCATTAATAAAAAAAACTTTTCTCAGTTTCACAGTCGAAGGAAGTTGAAGTTGCACTTAAGTGGCCAATAGGTATGGGAGATAAAGACTCAATATCTAATGCATTTTAGCCTGAATGAGTGGCACTTAGGTATCACTTGTTGGTCACTTAAGTGCCACTTATTCAGACTATGAAATTGAAGAAATCTAAGCCACTTTGGCCATCAATATACATAAACCTCATTCCAGTCTTTTCAAAGACAAGATCACATAGTGTCAAATAAGTACAGATTTTGGCTTAACGTGAAAGAAGCCCTACTTCCACGAACTAAAGAATGCATGAATAAAAAACTTAGGCTCAGGTTCACTTTCAAAGGAAGTTGTACTTAAGTAACCAATATGGGAGATAAAGGCTAAATATATCAATACACTTTAATCCGATTAAGTTGCACATCTTCTATTGGTCACTTAAGTGTCACTTATTTAAACTGAAATTGAACCTAAAATTTGCAATATGGGAATCTTAGTTATCATTTATTCAAACAAGTATGCATGGTGAAACTGGCCCTAAGAGTTAGTTTTTCGCTGCAAGATCACCACAGTATCGAAGTAAACTCGAAATAATGCACCAAATTTCATGAGTTAATTCTCAAACAATGATGCTCGCGCACTGAAAAACTGGGTCTAATGATACTATGGTTCCACAGACTTTGCTATAAACCCTCTATAAACTGTCTGGGGCTAAAAAATTAATTGATTATAGTGAAATAATCCTTATCACTTTTTAAGGCACTTAACATGCCGATCCTACTGCTGTATGACAACTTAAATTATTTTGAGAGGAAAATTCTGCTGAAAATATTTGGTCTCGTCTATACATAGACTGTGAGTCGAAGAGAAGACACAACATGAAACTGTAAGATGTGCTATGACAATGACCAAGTTAAAAGAGTAAAGGTCCAAGGACTGTGGGGGCTGGGTTGGCCAGTGGATGCAAAACCAATGCTCAATTCGAGAAAAAACTTTAGGACCATCCCCCGAAGATCACTGCATGAGAGAGGAAGACATTAATTGGCTGACGCATACGTTTGGACGGGGACCTTAAACAACTAGACACGCATCTATCTAAAGGAAGAAGCTGATTGAAAAAGCTTGATGGTTTAGGCACAGGTCCAAATCGCACTGTTTCAAGTCTTCCAAAGAAAAAGGTTTAAAGAAGTCGTCAGGAAATATCACTCAAAATAAAACGTGTTTATTTACCATCCCCATCTCAGTTCGATTTCAAAGTTCGGATATCAGCTACATATTAGCACTTATCAGCCATGCAAATATGAACAAAACAGTCGCGTGGTCTTTAAAGCACTTTGATATATGTATTTCAGTTAATTGGAGAAATCATAGCTTCTAGCTTCGGAAGATATATTAGCTTCGAACTCTCTAGCTCAGATCAATATAAATGAAATGTAGAATACCCGTTAAAATTTCCGAAATAAAATAATTGGAATATATTGATTCAGCAGGAGATACTGTTGTTCCAATCTCCTGTGTATGCAACGACTCTAGGATAACCATTATACATTGATACTGTCAGAAAATCTCCAAGTCAAGAAACATCGATTTACCTATCCATAATGTAAAAGTTCTCCTTAAAACTTGCGACGGATCAAGGAGTTCTGTCCATATGTCTTGGACCATCACTTTTTCTAGGTAAAAGCTCTGGAACCCCCCCCCCCCCCCCCCATCTTTCATATATAACTTTTTTTTTATGCAAACAGTTTGAAATAGCTAATAGTTGCATTTCTTCCCAAAAACAACTCAACCGTAATACTCCCGATTTTAAGAATTCTCAATTACTCATCAATCTCTTAAATTCGGGCGTACTGTAAATTTTAGAGATTATTTCCTTAGCCGCACAACCGAATATGTAGAATGCTTTTCTTTGGCTCTATTTTTTCCTCCCATTTTGATATTCAAAATTATATACTTCCTAATTTTCCAAACTATCGCACTAAGTTTAAACATTTTAAGGGTAGTCAAAACCTCTTTTGTCGAGGATTCAAGTCCAATAAAACTCACTATGTAGGAACACCTTAGCGATATCCATGGCCTGTAACCTGGGATTGGGTAACTTAGATAAAATCTATTGTGGGGCGGAATACATGAAGGCTGTTTCACAATGCGACGAGAAAACTAGACGTCAGCGTGACGAGATCTCTTCGCAGTTTCTCTCTCTTAAAAAAGAATTTTAAACAGTGAAATAATACATAATCAAGCATTTCTCGTCGTCTCGTCGCGTCATAAAGTTCGAAAAATTGAAAAAAAGACGCAACGTGACGACGAGAAATACTTTATTATGTATTATTTCGTTGTTTGAAACTCGTTTTAAAGAGAGAACAACTGTGAAGAGATCTCGTCACGCTGACGTCTCGTTTTCTCGTCGCATTGTGAAACAGCCTTGAGTATAACATTGTTTAAGAAGACTCTAAAACATGGAATTTGGACTTGGAAAGTTTAAAATTTGACCTTAAAAGTGAATCTAATATTTTCAATTGGTTCAAATTCTATTAAATTTTTCCAAATTTTACACGAAACCATTTTATGAGAAATGTTCTTAAAAAATTTTAACATTCTTTAAATTTTGTGTTGGCGATGTTCGAATAGGCACAAGTTGATCATATCCGCTTGGGTATGCAAGAACAAGAACAATTCTAATTGCTCCAAGGACAAATTACTTAACGTATATCTTTCCTATCGTCTTGTAAAATGTAGAAACTTCCATTTTTTTTTAAATTTTCCTCCCAGACAAAATACTATTCCACTTTGGGAAAATCTATTCATATATGTATAAAGCCTACCACAATAACTTTCAGGATGCGGTGTCCTCTTTTTTGTTTTGGATATAATCCAGTTCACTGAGATTCGCTTCGAAAACAATGGGGCACTTTCTATGTCATGGCTATTTAAAAGTTATTACGCCATTTATTGTCTTTTTTTTTTTGTTATTGTTGCTTCTACTGTTGTGCTGTGGTGCTATAGTATAGTATAACATTTTATAAATGAAAGGACTTTTTCTTCTTCTTCTTTTTTTTCTAACACATTCTTCCTTCATCATCCATTTTATTATTAAAATTTAAAGTCACGTGGTAAACTCACACCCAGACTCATTGTATACTTAACAATTTTTTGCTATAAAGCTTATACATTTATTGTTGTTGTTGAAATTAGTTACAGTAGGTACTCGTATCTATACCTACTACACATAGTTTTGTATATTTGATGCACCTTAATACAAAAAAAAAAAATTTAAAAAAAAAAATTAAGAACACACCCACACAAGCAAAAGAATAATGCCGAAGGACAAAAGTGTATAATATTCCAACTCCCATAGCTCGACATAGTGATGACGATGAGTGTGTATATTCGCTTTGGCAGTGTATAACCTTGGTGTAACTTATATTGGCATGTGGCATGGATGGAGGAACTATGTCAAAGAGAAGTACTCTATGTAGTAGCAAGTGATGGTCTTGTGTTCTTATTTTTTTTATCAGATATCTCTAAGTCATCATCATCATATCCTTGAAGGATTTTAGACGCCCGCCCATCCAAACAACACACATGGTATAGGAGTTTTTTTTTTTTGTATGTTAGGTTCCTCTCTGCTGGCAGCATGACCGCACTTTCATCATAATCATCATCAGCATAGGAGCAGAAACAGCAGCATGATATTGGGTCTTATGCTGTGCCAAGCTGAGCTGTGAGGTGTTTCCTCGGCTATTGGTTCTGCAGAGGTTGAGGATTCAAAGATTGGGATTGAGATTTATGGTAGAGTATACAGAAGCCTCAATATGTGTGTCCTTGTGAGGTAATTATACTTACCTCAGCTTCTTTTTGGAAGATGTTTTTTTTTTTTTTTTTTTTTTTTGTATATTCTCTTGTTTCTTAATTTTTTTTTGCTTTTAGTTTTAATTTCCAAGACCACCCTTTGTTTATTGTTTTCAAGAGGGTGAATTCTTGTAGTTTTTTTTCTTTTCTCTAGAAAGCCGTATTAAGCCACATTGTTTTGCATTGGCATAATCTAGGAATGGGCATGGCATGTCAGTATTTTATCTTCTCATATAATGGACTCTGATGATTTTTAGGGAGTAAGCTTTCTATACAAAACATAAGTCATAATAAATGAGACCGAAAAGAGTGTACCAGTATTTCAGAGCTAACGACTCATCAACTTTGATAGCCTTCGTGCAAACTTGTCGCATCACATTCTTGTCTCTTAATTCGACTAAACTCTCCATGAATAATGAACAAGGGACCTTTAGTCGTTCCAAAAGCAACCGATTCATTGTTATTAATTTATTTTGTGGGACTTTTATTTTTCTTTTTCATATTTTATTTTTCGTTTCGCTTCGTGCAGATAAGTTCGAGATTATTAGATCTCAGAGATTTTAAAAAATTTAAACACAATTTCTATACAAAATTCATCACGTCTTCTATCAAAGAACTGAATTTTTTTTCGATCAAGTAAGGATACCAGCCTGTAGAATTGATACATTAGGATACAGTTTTTGAAAGGTGAAGTAATCCACCCAGGGTTACAGAAGCCCGCCGAGATGAGAGTGTGAATACGGTATCTACTGGATACACAGTATGTGTTGCTAATCTGGAAACAACACTCTTGTCTAAGCGCCGAAGACAGCCAAAATCCCGTTGTTAGACAGAACAATCCATTCAACGTGGACGATGACGGTCAAAATTTCCATCCATGTGAACTACTTTAAGAACGATTAGGAATATCCAAGCTTAAATCGTACAAGGCTGCTGGTGCCAGTCGAACTATTGGGCCCATCGGGAATCTCGAGGGTAGTTTTATTTCCCACGGAAGATTTTATTTCATCGAAAGTTTTTTTGCTACCTTGAATCTCCCTCGGAATAAATTTCCCCCTAACGAAAATCGAATGTAATGGTGGCATTTTTTCTCCGGGAAATTCATTTCCGATGCCAATATGTTCTGAGGGAAACTTTCGAACATCATTTACGTTCCCAATATTTGAAGAAGGGAAAAATTCCGAGGGAAATTTTTGTTTGGGATAACCTCCATTCAAGCATTCAGATATAACTTGGTAGGGCAAGCATGCACAAGCTTATATGCAATATTTGGTTGGATGAAAATATGTATGCTTGATGAATGTAACCTCGGTATAGTGTGTCCTATCCATAAGAAAGGAGATGCACTGAACTGTGCCAACTACAGAAATATAAGTCGCATACAAAATTCTGTCATATGTATTGTGTGATAGCTTAAAACCTTTTATCAACGATCTAATCGGCCCCTATCAGTGTGATTTTAGTCCCGGAAATGTTGCATCTTGGCATCTCTGTCAAACTTGTCCGCTTGCACAGGATGACGATGGAATACTAGAACAAGAACACCACCGAACCCTTTGATGTCTAGAAAGGTTTGAGGCAAGGCAACGCGTTATCATGCAACCTGTTTAACATCGTTCTTGAAGCAATTGTACGCAACTCACAAGTCAACATCTGAGGTAAAATTTTTCAAAAGGCCGTTCAACTACTTGCTTATGCAGATCATTGGGAAAACGAAGCGAGCTGTTACCGGCGCGTTTGCAACTGTTGAAGTGGAGGCAGCGAAACTGCATTTGACTGTTTATCAGGAAAAGACAAAGTAGCTTCTACTTCGTCATCGACAAAGGAATATTAACATCGTGAACTCGGTTCGGGCTAAACGTCAAGATGGATAGTCAATGACTTTGTCTACCTGTGCTCCACTATTACCTCGCAAAATGACACCAGTGCAGAGATCAAAAATGAAGAATCACTTGCGAATCGCTCTTTCTTCGAGCTAAGAAGGCATTTGAGTAGTAGTTACAGCGACGGACGTCGATCTGGTTAAAAATCTGAAAATTCAGCAGCTGAGATAGCTGAGACATGTGGAGCGTAGGGTCATCAACGGACCAACCAGACGAGTCTTCGAATCTGCCCCTTATGGTCTGCATAGCAGAATTAGATGAAGACTCCACCTTAGATGGCGCACACAATTAGCGAACGAACTGAACCAAATTAGTACGTGTAAATGGAGGCAGCTGTAGTAGCCCGTGGCGTAATGGTTAGTGCGATGGACTGTCACGCCAGAGGTCTGGGTTCAATACCAGCCACTTCCACCTTAAGATTTTTTCGGAGCTACTACCTCTTGCGAGGAAGTGACAAATCCTCCAAGAGTATCTCTTGTCATAGAAAAGTGCCGCTCACCTTAGCCGTTCGGATTCGGCAATAAACTGTAGGTCCCCTCCATTCCTGCAGACAAGCACACAGGAATGGTTGAGAGTTGTAAGTCACTAGGCCCTGGTTCTTCATGAGCCGTTGTGCCACCAAATTTATTTTATTTATTTTAATGGAGGCAGCTAGCTAATGACCGAGGTGTCTGGAGGGACCATAGTCCATAGTGGACTGTAAGCGCCATTTAAAGTAAAGTATTAGGATACTGTTAAGCTCGCTTATTCTATGTTTGATTCTTGTTAACGAAACAGAAGAAAAGCTGATGGTTTTTCTTCTTGTTCTTTGAAAAATTGTTCAAGTTTTCCGTTTTCTTCTCTGCCAGAATAATGAGTAAAACAGTTTTGTGCAGACCAGACATTTCTTGTTTACTTTTTTTTTAACTTAGTCATAATCGTTAAAGTTGCCAGGAGTACATGCATGGTAATGAACCACACAAGTTCTCTTTTGGTATAAAACACCTTTGAAGTTGAAGTAACCAAAACCAAAAGTCAACCCTGCACTCTTCTGGTAAATTAAATAATGCCTTTGGCTTTTCCTTTGTGTCCTATAAGAAAATTTCTTATGAACTATTTGTCACATTAAATTCATTATATTTATGATAATAAAACAAATACCTACAGGCTATATAAGACATTGAGACATTTCAAAAACATGTGCAAGTGACAAAGGTCGGTATAAAAATCTACATTACGTATATTTTCTTTGTCCAACATTAACACAATCTTAAATAAATCAAATAATACTTCTTGGCACATGCATTCTCAAGGACCTTTCTATTAAAGCACTAAAACCATCTGCTTCAATACCAATTGTAACAAAGTTATAACTTATCTAAATTACCTCGAAATGACAAGCGCAACCAATCGTTGTTTGCCACTTTAAAACTAAGTGGGTATATCCTTCAAAGCACTATACATCATCAAACACCTGAATGTGTCCCGTTTCTGTACATCCGCTCTCAAACGATGACGGTGAGTTTTTTTTGTTGAAAGCAAAGGCCATCTTTGCAAACCAATCTGAGATGTTTGGCACGAATTTTGCACCAAAGAACACCGACAATGCTGCCAATATGGGTTTTAGTGGTTGAGAGTTGTTGCCTTGTTGGTCGATGATGATGATGGGATTCTATCCAACAGCACCTAAGAGATAGGGCGGTGAGGGAGGGGATGAAAGCTGTATTATCCACCTCGCCTTCATAGTCTACTTTTCCAAAAAAAGAACAAGCTATTGGAACTAATCCCGGTAGAGCACATGTGTGTGTACAACACACATTAGAACGATTTGCCTTCCTTTTCATCACACAGCCGTCATCCTGTATCTGCACATGTACATAAGTGTACTTATAATTTGTGGATGGGAGAAAGCTTTTGTGTTATTTTTCAGCCAACAAAACCCAACCAAACATCCACCCACCGAAACGAGGCGAGCGCTGGCTCAAGTCCCACTTTGACATTTTGCTGTAACTACCAACTCTAACCATGAGTTTGTTAATAACAGTTTTTTTTTGTGTAGTTTGTATTGTTGGAGAAGACCTCTGCGCCACCACCCTGTGCTTCGTATGAAAGAAGGTGCTGCACAGCTGTTGTTGATGTTATTACCAAACCACAGAGGGACCATGTCAGATCAGAAGAAGGACATTGCATTGAAAATAGGCTACGAAGAGGGACGAGATGAAGCATACACAGAAAAAGATAAAGATACATAAAAAGAGAGAGAGACAGAGAGCGAGATATAATTTTTGCTAAAATGTAAAACAAGAGATGGGGAGTGAATTTGTCAAAGCAGAAGGTCATGCAGACGTTTGACTCCACTTGATGTTTGCATGATTTTGTCATCATAAAAATAAAAACTATATAGTAGGTAGGTGCTGATGAAGATGTGTGTGCTATGCTGCTGTGCTAGGATATAATAATAATAATAATAAAAACACAACTAAGAGAAGTAAATAAAAATGGGGATTTTTATCACATCTAACGGTTTGTATATTATGTGTTATGCACATCCTTGTGCTAAATTTTTATTCTAGTTTTGTCAAACGCATTTTAAATTATGTTATTTGTGGGTTTGTTTCTTACTTTGTGATTACTAAACAAAGTTATAGAACTAAAAAAATTTTTTAACACTGTATAAGTGTATATGATTAAGAATAAATGGGGACAATTTAAATATTTAAATTATAATAATCACTATTTATTAGTTGGCAAATAATAGCTAACTAAAATGTAGATACATTACATACATAACTGTCAGTGTGTATTTGGCATTTTTTTATTATTTGCATGCTAGAAAAGTTCATCAAAAATTTGTATCCCATAATAAAGTGCTCTTATGTGACTTAAAACATAGCTGTTTTCGAAATTTAGAATAGATGCTGTCGTTCAATGAGATATCCTTCAAAATTAACTAATTTAGTGGTGGGAGTCATATTTACTCCCACCACTTTTTTCTCCAAAGGACATGCGATCAGTGTAAAAACAGTTTTCTTTCATTTTTGCACCTAAAATATTATAGATCGAGAGTAGCACAATCCTTACGCAAGTCCCATCAAACAATTGTGAATAACATCATACTTGTTTTATTTTTTCGATTCCATTCACATTTTGTAAGAATCTGTTGAGGATTGGGCTCTGTAATTGGGATGAATATTATAACTGAATTAAATAACATATTATTCACTTCATACAAAATCATCAAATTATGCATAATTTTCGTTTACTGCCACAGTAGATATTATTTATTATTTTATATTCCTTAAACATCAACACAATATAAGTACCTAATTCACTTCTTAAATCAGATTTTTAACATCTCCATGCTTCAAGTTCTTATTGCAATTTCATTTATGTCCAAATTAGATGCCTATTACAAGCAAATTAAAAATCATTTAATTTTTGAATCCATCTTTAATTAAATATTCAATCCTCCCACACATACAAAAGTGAACTAATTCAGAGCTTAAGTCTTCAAGTGCTTTTTCTCATTCTCATCATAATCATTGACTTTTTTACCACCCCTATACAGAAATTCTTTTGGTAAAATCTAATTAAAAATTAAATTATACATAAATTGCCAAGATGCTTTTAGAAAGTGAATTTTCCACCCGAAATTCAAAATCAATATTAATGTACCTAAATCAAATCTTCTGTGGTAGGTACAAACAAACCAAAATAAAAATAACCCTATTTAATATTTTAAGATCAAAGTTTAACGCTTTAAGAAACATAGAGACAAAACATTTTCAAGGATTTAAGCAAGGATAAAATGCAATGATAAAGCACAAACAAAATCTACACGAATTTACTCTGTATTTATGAAAGTGAAACGTAGAAGAGGAACAAACATAAAAAATTAAGGCCAATCAAATACATATAAAATAGAAATACATACATATATATACTTTAACAGTAATCCTACCTCAAAATCATTCGCAAAGAACACACAAGTTTTATTTTTTTTTTTTTAAATATATTTTACACCCACCTGATAGTAGGTATACTTCCGTTGCGCCACGGTTTGAGTATCTCTCTTTGATCCTAATCCTCTAGTTTTAAATTTATGTATCTTGTTTTTTTTTTTTCTGTTATAGATTTTAAATAGCTTCCATAACGTTTTCATTAACTCCGCATTATTTACACAGAAAGCAAAATAAAACTAAAACAACGAAATGATCATATTATTGGTCGTCGTTGTCGGTAAATACCTTGGCCCAAATTGACTCGCATAGACCGACAGCACTCGCGTAACCACAAAACTGTCGCACTCTTGTAAAAACAGATACAAATAACATCCACCGCACTTTGGTAAACATCTCGAAACCAAAAAAAAAAAAAAAAACAAAAACTCAACAGAAAAAAGCCACCACCACTTCACAATGAATTCGGCCAGAACATGGCTTCCTGCCAAAAGCAGCGAAGACCAAGAAAAAAAAAAAAAAATATGTAGACTACAAAAGTACGGAAAAAGCCAAAACCAAACCAAACCGCAAAGCAATAATGAATTTCTTCAGCTTTAACAATATGACAGTTACGATGATGGTCTAAACGCTATACATCCAGTTAAAGATACCAAAAGATATACTTAGATATTCACTCACGATGAGTATATATGGAGAATATTTATCTCTACTCTAATGCAGCAGAGAGGTCGCGGTCGATTCGGGGAAAATTATTTCGCGAATACCTATTAAACTATGCGGAGACGAGAAACTTTTTGGCCTAAAGGACGCGACGCGATGGGCAGGCAGAGCCTCTATGGCACGAACCGAAATGTGGGTCGGGTAATGTGA
The DNA here is from genome assembly GCA_947049315.1 of Epistrophella euchroma. Lineage (NCBI taxonomy): Eukaryota > Metazoa > Arthropoda > Insecta > Diptera > Syrphidae > Epistrophella > Epistrophella euchroma. The sequence goes on along the minus strand of OX346245.1, from coordinate 14,795,647 downwards.
CACCGGTAATGTTTGGCCCCAACCGTCTTCGGCGTCACCTTTTCACTTTCTTTTGAGATCTTTAAGTATAAGATATGCTTTTATTTACGTAAGTAGAGTATCTATACGACCGATTAAGTTGACAAAGAGGTAATAAAGTTTGCCCCGCAGCAAACAATTTTGGGTCTTTAAAGACTATCTGGCGGCGAGGCGCACGCGGTTAGCACTTAAACACTCACGTACTTTATGTCGTAGATATGGAGTGGAGACACCACCTTAAAGTGCCTGTTGGTGGCAGCAGACTGATGTCGATCATATGTGTGGTACAAAAAAGGCTTGACAAAAAAAAATAAAGATGATGATTCTGGTCTCTGGTGTGGCGATGTCGTCTCACAGCAGCAGCAGCTGCTGCTGATGCTTCTGCTGCTTAATGCGATGGTGGTCGTTATTATTTGGTCTCATTGGCTTCGTGCCAAAATCAAGTGGACAAAAACCGAAAGCAATATTCCCTTTTTTTTTTGTCGTTCTTGTTGTTGTTGTTGCTGGTTTTGTTAGTTATAAAAATTGTTGCGCTGGCTACTGCTCCTCTTCTTTAAAATAAGTCTACACCACATCACCAGAGAACTTATGAGCCAATACTGGTGTATCGCATTTAATTCTCTCGCGACAGAAGTCGATGTGTGTTATAGCTCTGTGTAGCATGCCGCTTATAATACCTACCTATAGAAAAAAGCTCTCGTCAAAATGTCTGATTTAACTTTTCCAAGAACATTATAAAGCCGACTTGTCTTATCTCTGGTAGAGAGCTCTTGGATAACTTGTGCTGGTGCTGTTGCTGGTTTGTCTGCATAAAGAGTTGCCATCGTATTTTCCTTAGTTCTTGTATTATATTTAAGATATCAAAAAATAAACATAAAAACGCTTTAAATATTAAGAGGAAAATCTACTCAATGTTTATAAAAATTTCGATACAAAAATCGGAGCTGGAGGGATCTTCGCACTCCAAATGTGAAATATTCGCAAAAATAAAAATAAAAATATTCCATCTAAAAGGTCAGTAATTGGTTAAAAAAAAGTCTACCGTTTCCATAAATTGCCCAGCCATAGAATTTTTGTTTTTCAATTGTTAAAGTTTTTCAAGGCCATTATTGATTTTTAGCACCTCATTTGCAGGACATTTGCCATCGGGTTGTCATAAAATATTAGTTTGTGATGCTTTTTTCTCTAGGTTGAGGTGAGCTCGTCTTAGTCCAGGGTTTTCTCGAAGAAATCAAGTTAAATTCGGGTTAAGAAGTCACCCTAACCATTTATCAGATTTAATGTTTCAACAAATTAAGTATTTACAATCTTATGTTACATTTTCTGTGTTTATATAATTAAAACATGGTTTGATATGAGCTACAGGAGTAAATTCAGCCCAGAAAATTCGCTAAGAAGAAGTGAACCTGGGGAAAAACGGCTGGATCTGATACCAGCCTCCGGCTAACTCATATAGGAATAACTTGGCGCCCGCTGCTCACTCGAAAGCAAGAGGGGAGTATTGATAGAAATATAATTCCAGCCCACACCACAACTCACTAAAGCGAGACGGCAGTAACAAAGGAATATTTTTAGGACCAAAAAAAGGAACCTTTACTAGTACACGAATGCACCACGAAAGGAGCCTGAAGCTATCACATTTGCTACAAACTGAAATAAGCCGGATGCTTTTACTCTGCTTCTAATCCACAAACAAGAAAATTATGAGTCACCAAACTTCGAAGTTTGAATTAATGACATCTCGTACGTCCTCTTGTTGTATTTGCGGTAACGACACACTGTGAATTGTTAAAATGGCGAAGTGAAAATAATTACGAATATTTCAAGTGATGACGCCGAGTTTGTTGATTTGGTTCTTTGTTGCAAAGTGGTATTGGTGTGTGGTGGGAGGTTGGCTAGCTTTTATTTATATCGGATGACGATATGGGGTGCTAGTGGCAGTTGGGCCGGCGCACGGTGAATATTTATATTGAATTTAGGGTTTGGGGCTTGAAAGTGTTACGATTCGTTACAAGTTAGTTTCAGTAGTTGGTCATCTATTGGTTTTACTTCAACGAAATTTCAAAAGTATTTTAAAGGTCATATTCAAGGTGGTACAGATTCTTAGTATTTTATATGTGGGATATTCGAACAAAATACATGCGACTTATATATATTTTTTTTTTTTTTCGAATATCCCACAAAATTGTACCCATTAATTAAAATGTTTGTATGGCTAACCGATTTCTTAAGATTTGTGACCTTTTCTTGACCTTTTAGATTGCATATTTTTTTTTACGAATATTCCATATCCAAAAATCAGTTCAAAAACATTTGCAAAGCTAGAGGTACAAAAAAAAAATAGAAAAAGCAATTTGAATTTAATAAAATTCACAATGTGCATTACACCAGTTTATATATAAAGTGTATAAACTTCATTTTTGTTAAATGAGAAAAAGGAAACATGTAACGTATTCGAATAAAACCGCTTTGGCAACCCTATCAGCACCCCAAATGGCTTGTCTATTAATAGATTTAAATCTCCAAAGAGACAAGCACCACCAACAACAACAAGAACAAAAAAAAATTAAAACAGAAAGAGAGCTCATGCGCTTTGAAGCGCAGGTATGCATGTGACAACATTAGCACTAGCAAGCAGCAGCAGCAGCAGCCAGCAGAAACAGAAGCAACGTTAAAGAATCAGCACCGAACGACCATCATCCAAAAAGAATGGTGAATCAGGGGTTTTTATGGCTCAATGGTATTGGAAGTGTAAGGGAAACAATTTCTACCGAATGATGTTGGGGGAGGCTGCTTGATGCTGGTGGAGCTTCGAAAGAGACCTCTGAGTTCTAAATATACCTACACAAGAAAAAAAAAAAACAACAACAACTAACAATGTGGTGGTTCCATGTGGTGGGGTGGTATAATAAAATTTCCTTCTTTCGACATCTATGTAGGTAAAACAACAACAACAACAAATCTCACCTATCTATAAGCTCTCCTTGAATATTGTTGCTTGTTGCGAGTTATATTGAATTTATATCGATGGGTTGAATATATCAGCGAGAGAAAAGTGTTTTCCTGAATTATAATTTTCAATAGGTAGATGGATCTCATGGATGATGTGAATACCTATGGTGTTGGTGTTGAAAAGTTGGTCCCATATTCCTACGTGGGAAATATGTACCAACAAAAACAAAAAATACATCTTTTCGTTAGCAGCAGTAGAGGAACTTCTGTTCTTTTTCACATAAGTAAAAGCGGATTAATGATGATGGAATGCAAAAGCTTTTATTATTATTATTTCCTTTTATTTTCTTTTTTTTCTCCTTGTGTTATATTTTGCTGGTTTGAGAGGTGCTTTATAAGCTGATTTTACTTGTGGACGAAAAGATTTTCTTGGATTCATTTCCTTTATCTTTAGAATTATAATGAGAAATTTTTGAAGGTGTACACTATATAGTTTATGGTGTCTTACACGATTTCATTATGGAAGAAAATCTAATTATATGGATTAGGCAGGGGATATCTATAGTTTTCTGTTTATTTGGTAAAATTAGTTGACAAATTATGTCTGATACCATGAAACTTCTTTTCGTTTTCTGTGTTTTGTTTGTTGGGTTTTTACTGTAATCATTGCTAAATTTATAAGATGATCTCATAGCTTCTGGTGGCTGAAGAAATAGGATTGATGAAGAGCTTTTCTTTAGACCTTCTAAATAACTCTTTATCTGAATGGAATCTTTATTTTTTTTTTTGATGCAGAAAAAGTACAAACGAGAAGAAAATAAGAGTTTTGATAGTGAAAGCTGGTCAATATATCAAAGGATTGTAATTTTAATTAATTAACTTGGTTCATTTGATAAAAATCGAAATGTTTACGGGAATATTAAGGAAACTCGAGAATTCGAAAGCTTCCTTGACAAATATTATAAAAAATGAGAGATTATGGCGAGTTTGCCACAAAAAAAGAATATCCATCTAAGAACTGTTAAGAAAATTTTGGGCTCCCAGCTTTTCCCAAAGATAGGAGTCAACCTTGGTCAAAAGTATGCAAAATATTTTGAAAAATTTCTAAAGATGAGCAGATTTTCAATCTGCATATCCTTTTTGCCGAAGACAGACCATTACTGCTCTGAGGACTATCATCGAGCAGTGCGTTGAGTATCGATCGAGAACTCAATAACAGTGAATGTCTTTGAATCCTTTCCCGCGAAAAAGTGCAGCGCGATAGAGAAAGACAGCAACTCAGAAGGTACACACAAGCAGAAGAAATTGGAAACTGCCGCCGGCTCAGGACCGAGCTGACTGGAAGAAGCTTGCTGGTTTGAGGGCCTGGTCCATACCAGAATGTCGTAAAAAGGAACATAGCTATGGGCGTCTACTCTTTTTTTTTTATTCCAATTGAACAGCTCACTCCCCAAATGCAAAACATTAACTTTGACATATTGTCCAAAAAATAACTTCCTAGGTTTTGGAAAGAAATACTAACATAGCCTCAAGCTAAGCTTTATACCAGTTTGGCATTTCGGACTTGACTATACACAGGCAATACTGAAACTATAAAATACAGAGCAACTCGGATTTCAAGAAATTTGAAGCCGGTGTAGCACATAAAAGTGTCCTAGGAACAACCCTTTTTTTTTGTTAAATTTACTAAAACCATCTTCCGGTGAACAAAAGTGGTACCATGGCCGTCTAAGATCCCTAACCTAAAATTTTTCTTCCGGCTCTAACCGGGCGCCAATTAAATAAATCAATGTTGTGTTTTCAGCTCAGAGTTTTGTGGAGAAATGTATTGTGTTGGAACCTATCTAATTTAGACTACGCTGTGCCACTAAAATCTTTTACTGTGTGCGGGAAAGAGAAAACTGCTTACGGAAAGAGAATACTAAAGAAAAAAAATTAGTTTGTCACAAAGCGTGCTTGATTGGTGTATACAATTAGCGATGCAATGGAGTAGGAGGCGTGGCATAATGCTGTTATGCTGGAGGTCTGGGTTCGATGCCCAGCCTCGCTTCCACCTAAATTTTTTTTGCACTGCTACCTTAAGAGGAATTGACAAAACTGCCAAGAGTAAATTTTGTCATGAATAAATGCTTCACATACCTTAGCCGTTAGAATGTTAGGAATGTTTGAGAGTTGTAAGCCACTAGGCCCTGGTTCAACACAAGCTGTCGCACCACCAAGTTTATTTATTCAATAAACAAACGGACCTAAATATTTCAAAAATATACCTCCCATTCAATTGAAAATCGAAACAACGGAAATTCCATCAAAGATTCTTCTTCCTGAAGTTAATTTATCATGGAAATACAACTTGATACGTCCAAACTGTCAACGAAAATTCCATACTCAAATTAACATCTTTGGTTGTGACACTTTTTGTGAACTTTGCGCGCAAATATTTATTACTTTTCTGTCAGTACAAAACAAAACAAAAAATATAATTTCTTTTCTCCACTTCGTGGATCTTTGTATCCTTTGAGTAAAAACAAAATGACTCAATCAAAATCCTACAAAGAACTTCAAAATACACTGAACTAAAAAACTTCCAGTTATAAATAAACAAAGACAACAACATCCATCGATTGCCACCTAGTATTCCTACTAGTTGTAGAAGCTACACACCTATCAATGGTCAATATTTTACAAGACTCAGTCATCGAACGTTTGCATTTGAATTCTCATAAATTTCAGCAAATCCACATTTCCACATGGCAAGCGAATTTGCAGTGGCATGACAGGCAGACCAATAACTAACTATCTATTAGGTCGTGTCGTGCCGTGCACTGGCCGTCGATCGTATAGACTGTATGGAAAAAAAATCTATTTCTGGACCGGGACTGGGTGTAATCTTCTTTATTGCTTGCTTCTATCGATTTGATTTTTCCTTGGTTATTTTTTGTTTGAAAAACTAAGTTTTTTTTTTGAATTTGCTGAAATATCCGACTAACACAGGGTTGCCTTCATTTATGTAATTAAAAGACAATTGACAAAGTCCGTAGCCCAAAAATACGAAAAAATTGCGCAATTTGAGCTACTGCGCTCATTTAAGAAGATCTGTCAATTTTTAAGAAATTGTGGTTGTGATTTTACTGTCCAAATCTCGCAGCCCAAAAATACAAATTAAGTGCGCAATTTGAGCTACTGCGCTCATTAAACAAGATCTGTCAGTTTTTTTTTTTACAATTAGGGATTGTGATGTTATTGGTCAAAACTCGTATCCCAAAAATGCAAAAATATAGCGCAATCTGAGCTACTAGTGGAAGTATTTTTGACTAAATATCATAGCCCAAATCTGAGCTACTGCGCTAATTGTTTTTTTCTTTTTTTGTAAATTGCAGGTTGTAGTATTGTTGGCTTACTCTTGTAGCCCAAATCTGAGCTACAACGCTCATTAAGGGAAATCTACCAATTTTCTTAGAATTGGTTTTTTTTTTTTAGAGTTGTGGGTTCTTGGTCAAGTAAAATAGTCGAATATCAAAATTGTCGATTCATAGGTATGTTTTTTTTCAACATAAGTCAAATACTTAAAAAGAATAAATTAACTTTCAAATAGTTGGCATGTTTAAGAAAATAAGATCCAAGAGATTTTTCTTCGTCAAAAAGTGAGCAAGTAAATCAAATTTTTTTTTTGCTCAGAGATCTAACAGGAATCCTGTTCATGTAACGTTGATTGCTGAGGTCTTTGAAATCTCATTTTCCTAAACTTGCCTAATGTCTATATCATTTGGTAATTTCACAGTTTTTGACTTTTGATTTGACTGTTTTTGGTTTAATATTTTGCAATATTGGGTTTTTGGCTATTTCAAATGGTGCCAAAATGTAAGAAGCTGAAAATACCACTCGAGAAGGTCAGTATGCGTGTGTAGGTAACCCTACTCCGACAGACAATTTTTTTATTAACCTCCGAGCTCCGACAATAAGAGCACCAGGCACTGCGCTGCTGTGTTATTGCTTGGTTGGCGGCCGACATAGTGATCCAAAAATCATAATTTGCTTAACTTCAAGCATAGAATATGAAAAACCTACTTTTGGAGGACAACACAAATTTTTTGAGTGCTAGAACTTCTGTTAATTTTCTTTCCCGCCGAATTCAAATTCATTTTTATTTCTTCAGATAAACGATGTATTTTTTTTTTTGTTTTTATTTCGCATCATTTAACATAAAGTCTGGACGGGTTTGAACGGTGTCAGAGAGTGATGCTTTTTGTTTATTTATTTTTTTTTTTGAATTGCAACAGGGTCCTTCTACATTTGTTTGGAAATTGATTGATTTAAAAAAAAAATATTTATAGATGAAACGCAGTGCTGAAGTAATTTTTTTTTTAGCTGGCTAGAGTTATGTGGATCTTTGGCACTCTTGGCACATATACCGAATTAAATCTAAAAATAAGCAGTTTGATATAAAATTGAAAACATACCGGAAATTAGTAGTCCACTGGGTACATAGGCATACATATAAACACAACTTTTAATTTTTCTTTCATGATCGGACATCCTTTCAACATTTTACATGCTAAAGAGTGTTTTTTTTTTTAAATATTTAGGGTAGAAATCTATATCAGCACCGTCTGGCTCGAAAACTTTTTTTTTTTTAACATTTTGTACCAGAATTTCATTGTACAAGAATTTCATAGAGAAGAATGAGAAAAAAATCGTTTAGAAATATTAAAAACAGCCAAATAAAATTTTCGTTGCTGAACTAGATCAGATCTTGCTAATTTTCGGTATTGGATAAAAAAAAAAAAAAAAACAAATTAAGTATTTTTTTTATGTGTGATGCTCCTTAAAAAGTACACAAAATATTACATTTAAAAATTATTAAAATAATTTTAAAAATCGTTTTACATAATTCTATAAAAATAAAAATGAGTTCGTTTTTGAGATCGTGCGCGCATAACTCGGCTGACCATCACCCGATTTATATGGAGATGGTTTTTTGGGGTTCGTATCAAACCAGATAAATAAATTACGGAGCTTAAAATTGAAAAGTTTGACCAATAATTGAAAAATTCGAAAAACAAATCGTAAAAACCCCTTAAAATTACACAGTTTTTTAAATGGATTTTTGTTTGTATGCGCATAACTCGGCTGAACATTATCAGATTTGAATGGGAATTTTTTTGTTGGATTAGTATTGAACCTGGCAAAGAAACTACGAAGGCGAATATTGGAAATTTCGACGGGAAAAATCGAAAAATTGTGAATATATATTTTCTGGAGTGAATACGATATCTGAATATTCGGTTTTGTATGGAAAGGTGATGATGAATGACAAATAATACGGAATTGACTATATCGGTTAATTTTATCCCTGATGAAAATGGGATAGCCAATCACAAATGGCGTTACGCTCTTAGACTCACGTTGGACAGATTAAGAGTATATTCGGTCTCGCAATAAGGCCAATAGTTTGCAAATTGTTGCTGTTTTTTTTTCGTTTTTAATATTTTGTTTGCGTGTCGGAAAGCCGTCAAATTCTTCGAACACTGTTTTTTTAATTTATGATCAGCCATACATTATGCTGGAAATATGTTGTACTCCTGTTTTCTCTCAAACAACGATCAAACAGTGCGGTACACTGAGGCGTATACGCAATATTTTTTTTTGTTTTTTTTTTTTAATTGTATAAAAAAAATAATTTTTCTTTGTGCATTAGGTTAGATTAAATGTCAGTTGAAATATTATTTCTCAAAGTTAGGTACATCACTGTTCCTTAGTAGAATGTTGCTTGCATTATTGTTTGTTTACGCACCGGACAACAAAACAAACAACGTTGTTATCGCAAAGCATTGCAGTGGCCTTAAATGCGTGAAATCAATTTTCCATTCAAAAAAAGTGCATTAAATTTAATTTAACTACAAAAGAGTATAATTTTTTTCAATAGAGAAGCTTTTGACTTTCGAGGACAGATAAATAAATAAATACATTTCATGGCACAACAGCTCATGAAGAACTAGGGCCTATAGTGGCTTACAACTCTAAACCATTCTTGTTTGCGTGTCTGCAGAGGAACTACAGTTTATTGCCTAATGAGCGGCACTTTTTTATGACAAGAGATATTTTTGGAGGTTTTGTTAATTCCTCGGAAGAATCAGTAGCCGTTTTTTTTTTTAATAATTAGGTGACGAGGCTGGATATCAAACCTAGACCTCCGGCATGGCAGTTGGCAGTCCATCGAACTAACCATCATGCCACGGCTACTAAGACTTCCGAGGATATTAATAAAAAAAATTTAATCGATTTTAAGTGGAACCAAGTTCAGCTAGTTTGAAATAACAAAATTATCTTAAAATTTTGAACATCCAAAAATATATTATTTTCATCCACTAACTTCAGTCTTATTTTAGAAAAAACAAGAATCTCTAAAAAATCGTTCGAGCTGCAAAAAATTGAACATTTAATCGACTCCGAACTCAGATATATGTCAAATGTATTTGATTCCACCAAAATAAGGACATTTTATGATCTTTCTTAATAGAATAAAAGACTTTTTACACCAACCGAGTAATTCTTTAAACAGTCTTAAGGATTTTACGCTTCAAAAGTGTATTATTTGCATTTTCTGACAAAAAATCAGCAAATGTAAATTCTTACAAAACGATTCAAAATAAATAAATTTGGTGGTGCAACAGCTCGTTTAGAACCGTGGCCATTTTTCGTTTTTATGTGGAAGAGGCTGGGAATCGAATGCAAACCTCCAAAGTCCCAATAATCGATATAATCAAAACATTTTTTCATGGAACAACAGAAAATTGGTCTTTTCTGTTCGGAAAATTCTCTTAAAATACTAAGCAAAGCTTTTTTGTGAGCCACATCCATAAAGTCATACACTCAGAAAAAAAAGTTGTAATGCCAACAATTTTATACTTTGGCTCAACAATTTTCGTTGGTTAAAATGAACCCAAATATCTAAATTCTTGAATTAAGAATGCGTTGTTGACAACGCTTTAAGAATTTAAATTTTTAAATTAACAATAAAATTGTTAAACCCTTAAGAACTAAAGTTCTTGCCTCAAAAACTAGTTTTTAAAATAAGTTAAAAATTAAGTTCTTGCCCCAACAATTAAAAATGTCAGATAATTGAGAGCTTTCAGTGTTACCCCAAATATTTAATTGTTGTGAAAATTTAAAATTAATTTGTTGCACCAACAAAAACAATTCTTTAAAGTTTGTTGCGATAAAAATGTATTTTCAATCAAATGTAAACATGTAAACACATGTAAACATGTGAAAATTTAAAATTAATTTGTTGCACCAACAAAAACAATTCTTTAAAGTTTGTTGCGATAAAAATGTATTTTCAATCAAATGTAAACATATTATACATACATACGTACCTACAAAAAAATCAAGAGTTTCATAAAATCTTGACTTTTTTGTAGGAATATTTTTACATTTCCTTGAAAACACATTTATTGCAAAAACTTTTGTAAACATATGTACTTCTGGAAGAAACCGGCTGATTAGTTCAGGCTTCAGGGGAGCGGCCTTCTTCGCTTCCAATTACTAAGAGGAGGGTTTCGTCACTTGGGCAGCATGATAACTGTTCACTAGAAAAGAAGTTTTTAAAGGTAAAATTAATTCTACTTAGCGATTTTAATCTTTTACTTTACTCAATGGATGAAAAAACTTGCACGTACTTCTTTGCACTCACCAGTGAGTCTACTGGAATCGGCGTGGCGTTGGCGGCCACAAAATGAATGGTGCATTTTTTTTGTTATTAAATTTACAGTTCCTGCAGTTCAAGAACAAGTTTTTGTTGTGCGAAGAACAAATTGTTGATATTTTGACAATTTTCGTTTTAATATCAAGAATTAGTTCTTGAACAATTTTCATTGTTGTGCCGAGAAAAATAATTCTTGAAAATAATTGTTACCGCAAGAACTGATTCTTCAACTAACAATTCCATTGTTGATAGGAAATAATACAAATAAAAATTGTTTCCACAACAAATTTATACTTGGGAGAACAATTTTGCATTTTTAATTGCTTTTAACCATCAGAAAATTGTTGTGCCAAGAACCTTGGTTCTTGGACATTCAAAAATTAATTCTTGTAGTAAAAACTAGTTCTTAAGGCAACAATTTTAACCTTACAACTTTTTAAAAGCGCTAAATTCTTGTTTTAACAACTTTTTTTTTTCTGAGTGTACATTCCATCATACAAATGTTTCCCTTAGTCATAATTATAATAATTCTGCTCTTCAACTAACACAGATCGTTATCCATTATTAATTAAATCGGGGAAAAAAAAAAAAAAACATTTAAATTCACTTAAAAATTTGCATTCATTTTAATTGCATTATGAATAATATTTTATGTTTGTCCACAACAACAACAACAAAAAAATTGTATACTCTTTGTGCCAAAAATCCAAGTCCATCAACCGAGAAAGATGAATAAAAAAAAAAAAAAACATTAAAAATTTATTACACATTTTCGCTTCTTTCTGGTTGATGTTTTGTTGAATTTCGTCAACCAAATCATTGCGCACCAAAAGATTAACAAGCTGTCTTCTCATATTTTTCACTCAAATAAATTCCACAATCAAAAAGAAATTCAACTCATGTGCATTTGTTAAATTATTTTATCTTACATACCAAGCTAAATTATATATACTTAAATAGCTTATTCCTGATGTATATGATGGTTCAAAAATGGCAACAACTGTTGGAAAAGATTGAAAGCCCGTACCTATACTCGCTCACTGATGCTGATCGTATTTTCTGCGATCTCTGATGTATTTTCTTTGATATTAAATGACATTGACATTGTCCAAGTTATGACAAACCTGCTGCTGCCACCAGATGTAAAGTGGACAGAACCACTAAATGGAATTTGCTGTGATTAATATCTGCACATTGAATTCCGCCGGTGGCGGCGGCGGTAGTAGCGGCCACCGTTGTCGTTGTTGTGGGGGCGTATAATTATGATCCTTTGTCTTTTTAAATCGCAGACAAAGGTGTTCGTTCTGTATATTAATTTTTTTTTTATGTGAGGGAAAAATTAATAAGCCATAAAGAATAAGCTGGATTTGGATAGTTTTTCACTGCTAAGGTGATTAAAAATGAAACAAAAAAAAAAGCAATCCATCCTGACCCTGGAGATCACATAAATGCATTAGCGCAGTCATATAATCTTCGAGTGGGAGCACCAGAACCTTAATGAGGGTAATACAGTGAAAACGCTCTAAAGCGCGATGCTCATTGTGGTTCGATTAAGAAAAATACAGAAATCAAATCTTAGTATCTGAAGAAGCACTTAAAAACTTGAGGTACCTCTTGACGCAAATCGCTTTTGCGGGTCAGACTATAGAGGTTTTTTCTAGTTAGTATTGGATACAATAAAGGTCACAAGTTCGATTCTTAACAATGAAAATTTTGCTTAAAAGTACCTAACCGTATTGCTCGCAAAGAGTCATGCAGCAGCGTAACGCCTGATTTTATTTTAAGATCCCGAATTTTTGAAATATTTTCTGAGCATTAATGAAAGTTTTGAGCGTGAAAACTTTAAGAAAAAAAAAGATTCCTTGGGAAGTTTGTGCCTGTTAAAATTACATCGGAACTTTCTGTAATTAAATAAATTTGATCACACGACAGCTCGTGTATAACCAGGGCCTAGCGACTTACAACTCTCGACCATTCCTGAGTGTCATTGGCAGGAAAGAAGGGGACCTACAGTTTTCTGCAAAATCCAAACGCCTAAGGTGAGAGGTACTTATTCATGAACTTTTTATAACAAGAGACTTTACTGTCCATAAGTTCCCAATAGAATTAGCAACTAAACCAGCCCAGATGACATCATAAAAGCACAAAAAAAAAAAAAAAAAAAAAATGAACATCAGCAGCAACAGAAAAAGTGTATGCTGTTTTTAACGAGGCTTGAATATATTGTTCAGATAGCTTAAATCCATTAAAAAAAAAAAAAAAAAAAAACACACACACACTCCTTCTTCACCTCTGGCCCATATTTCTGGTCAATACCTATTTCTGTTGTGTCGTGTATAAAATCCCCCCACACAGATACTATACACCATCAAAAAATAAAAGATAAAATTAACTTTTTGACAAAAGAACGTCAGCTTTTCAGTTTTTCATCATCCACAAACAAACCAAATGCATGCGCCTCTGCTTCCATACTTCCAATTCCACCCACCGAAAAAAAAAAAAACAACAACAACAACATAACCACACACATTCCTCAAACAATTTAGACGAGCCGTTGAGAATTTTGTATAACTTACCGAGACCGACAAGCTTTTGTAAATTAGTTGGCTTTTTGTCTGTCGACCGTATACACCTATATACATACATGTATTTATATGTGATGAATGTATGTTGTTGTTGTATCGGTTAGATGACGATTTAACTGCAGCCTTGAGAAAGAAGAATACAAAGAATTTGTTTTCATTTGTTTGGTACTTCTATAACATTCTATTGAAGATAAAATAGATACAAAAAAATATATATATATAGGTTTGGCTCATCATCATCAGATACCACCATATACAATCCATCGTTAGATATGCATTCAATCAGCGAGCCAGTGCGGCACCTTTTGGTATTATTATGATGAATAAACCTATCTTTTGTAACTCAAACAAAGTAGATTCATCAGGGGGTTAATTACTGGAAATAGCAAAAGTCATTTGGAGAATTTAGAAGAGACACAGATTTTTGCACACAAATCAGTCTATTAGTATGGAATCAGCTGTTCATTGCTCCCAATTTCCACTATCAGTACAGTGTATATTGCGATTGCCAGCAATATATTTTGCGAACAATATTTTCAACATGTAGCCCTGAATAACTTTATATACGCAAGCAAGATTTAGCAATAAACTTTTTAGACGGTATCGCATGTGAAAACAAAGATAATTGCAATTATTTCTATATTCGTGATCTTTTTGTTTAAACAAATTAAGACTTCTTGTGGGCTGTTAAGTATTTTTTTTTTATTTTTCTTTTAAGTCTTCATTTGTTCAAAGATAATAAAAAATAAAAATAAAAAATAAATTTGATGGCACAACAGCTCATAAAGAACTAGAGACTATTGACATACAACTCTCAACCATTCCTGTGTGTGTGTCTGTCTGCAGGAATGGAGGGGACCTACAGTTTATTACCGAATCCGAACGGCTAAGATGAGCGGCACATTTCTGTGACAGGGTTGTTGATGAAATGGCGGCCTCTAGCTACCTGGCTCAGTCACCAAATTGGCGCTGAAGCGCGCCGTTTCAATACCATAACTAGTGTGATTTTTATGATTTTATACGAGGTATCGGCTGTTCAAAATGCCAAGTTACGCCCACTTGCTTGTGGTCTAGGGTATCTGGAGGAGGACATGGTGAGCTACTATGTTAACCTCAAAACCATTTCGCCGGGTTGAGGAAAGACATAAAGTCTTTGATCTTCAGTTCGGAGAGTTCATTGAGAGTTCGGAGAGTTCAAAAAAGGCTTTAACAAAAGACTGCACTCTCATTCTGGCTAGAGCAGGATATTTACAGAGGAAATGAAAGACAGTTGACGTTCCCATAACTACGGCAATGAGTAATGTGAAGGCTGTTTCACAATGCGACGAGAAAACGAGACGTCAGCGTGACGAGATCTCTTCGCAATTTGTCTCTCTTAAAAAAGAATTTTAAACAGTGAAATAATACACAATCAAGCATTTCTCGTCGTCTCGTCACCACGTCATAAAGTTCGAAAAATTGAATAAAAGACGCAACGTGACCACGAGAAATACTTTATTATGTATTATTTCGCTGTTTGAAATTCGTTTTAAAGAGAGAACAACTGTGAAGAGATCTCGTCACGCTGACGTCTCGTTTTCTCGTCGCATTGTGAAACAGCTTTGAGGGATGCCCAGCTTCGCCGCATGTTCTCCGATCGGCCAGTATCCAGAGAAAGTCGCAACGACCCTGATGGCTATATCTCGCCTGGGTTTGCATAATAGGTCAGTAGTTCGGGCGGTTTTCTATATGTGGACCAAATCTTTCTAGATACAACGAAGCTAGCTAAACTGCGCCACTTAACGGTTGGATTCAGCAAGAAAAATTTGGAATATATTGTCCTTCATAACACAAAGAGGAATGTTGACTCCTTCCGCGAGTTACTTATGAAGGGCTGATCATTGCCTGGCTATTTCGTCTAGCCCGCTCGTTTCCCTCAATACCACAATGACCTAGAACCCAGATAAGGGACACTCTGAGGTTACCATTTAGGTTTGCGAACTCGTCACGACATTGTTTGACCAATTTAGAAGACGATAGTGGCGAAAAATTTGCTTTAACGTCAGTCTGTCAAGATGACGGTGTTACGGTTTTGGTTAGGGTATATTAGTTTGAGTAACTTGCATGCTTCTTTAATTGCCAGTAATTCCGCCTGAAAAACACTTAGCGAAGTTGGGTAGCCGATAAGATCTAAAAATTTTCAGAGATTCGGAAAAAAACACCTGAACAAACTTCGCACGCCACCTTTGAACTATCAGTAAAGATAGTCGTATCAAAGCCTCTCGTCGCAAGGTCATCTTTCCAATCCTTTCTGGATGGAAAAATATGTTGGCATACTTTCAGTGGCAAAGTCTAGAACTTTTGTGAATTGATTATTAATACGAAAAGTTATCCAACGGACAAGTTCTCTATCCCTGTGCCCACTCAGACGCGTGTTTAAGGAGCGGACAGTGATTTTTATTAAAAGACCTGCAAAAATGTTAATTTTGTTGGATATAGTTCACATTGGATTTTTGTCACAAAATTCTATTAGTTCAAGTGAGATAGCCACTGGGACGAAACCACAATTTTTGTAGACTACATGCCGTTAAAAGATATTTTGAATTATATTTGTTTCAAAGAATTTAAGGGTTTTTAGTCTTGACTGCAGCACCCATGTTCTGTAACTTCTCGCATGCATAAAGTTGGTCGAGAAACGATGGAAACTGAAACAAAATGCATGAGTTTTGTTCCATTTTTCAGTGTTTCTCGACTGATTTTTTCGATGTGAGAGTTACAGAACATGGGTCCTGGACCATGGGGGAATCCAAAAATGGCCAAGGATTCCTATGGTAGGGTGGGTTATGGCCTCACTGCAACAACATCTGCAGTGCCCTGATGTGGCAATAGTCCGTCTGTGTCTACTAGTCCGTTAACTTTTTTCTCTAGTTTCCCCAGGCCTGATAAGTGTTTTTGTTTGCAGGCGAGGTTAGGTTTCCGGGGGCAAGATCCCCTCCCGTCCGACGAGCTGATGCCGTGCAACAACAAGCAGGCCGCGTCCTCGGAACTTGACATTCCTTCCCGTTTCCAAACCTTTCCTTTTCCTAGTTTCCTACCCTTTACTTTTTCCTTTCCTACTTCCTTACCTTATCCTCCCCTTCTCATGCCACCTATACACATATATTTTTTTTTCTCTGAAACCCCCCCAAGGTCATGTGCCAAGTCAATTCGTTGCCATGATTTTTGGGCTTTTAACTCTCTAAATAAGAGCTGAACCTAATTTTGAAGTTTTAATTTACCAGAAATCATCTAGGCTAAAAGTGAGACGCATACTGTATGCATCGATCTTTTTGTTCTTTTATCAGATTTATACATACACTTTACTGGAGCTTAAAAATAAAAAGGCAGACATAAAAATCAATAAATCGACGCAGGCACGTTCTTCTGTTATGTAATCTCTTACAATGGGTGGACTGGATTTTGCATCATTTTTTGTTGTTTTGTTTTTAGAACGAACGACTTAAATTCTTTTCTAAGTGCATCGCGCAAATGGGTAAATTTAGAGCATGGCGGCGCACACATCTTTTTTCTAGGATGATTCTACTTCATTTTTGTAGCTGTGGTTTCTTTTTTGTATATAGGTACCTATATTTATATACGAGCAATAGAGAGGGTTAAGTTATATAGATAAGAAGCAAAAATTATTTGCAGATTGTCGGCAAATATATATTTACAACAACAACAAAAACAACTGGCCGCTTTGTACCTATTAACCTACATTTTAGCCCCATAGTGAAGTGATGAAAATACTACAGCGCACAAATGACTTGCACAGATAGTGAGATCGAGATGCGTGGTTTTTAGAAAAGCAGATGTTTATGGTTTATGGTTTTTTTTTTTTTTATTTGTTTCCTTTTAGTTGCCTTTATAGTTCTCTGGGTTGAAGATTAAAAAGAAAATATTGATGTGTAATTAGAAAACTATGAAAGGAATTATTGGGCGGACATTTACAGATGTCTTGTTCATTAAGTTGATACAATTTTAATTTTTTAAATAAAGACTACCAAAGAGTATCTAAAATCCTAAAATATGTAGGTATCAGTGGCGTGGCGTCCATATAAGACGATTCCTATCGAGTTACCTTTTGAAATACTTCCTTTTAACAAAGTTTATAATTTTTGTTTTGCAAAAGAAGGCGTGTTTTAAAAAGACAGCGTGACACCTATCTGCTCAATACACGCTTTCTTATGCCAAAAATAACACGCATTTCTTCGGGTTATTAATTGAATTTTGTATGTATCTTGCAGATCTGCAGACATTCCAAATTTAGTTGCCTATGTTTTCGGATGACTAATTTTTCTTCGACTTACCATTTGAAATCATCCACGCCACGCCACTGGTAGGTATGGACTTGATTATTTAAAAAAAAATAAAACTACAATTTTTTCGAAAGGGCTTTTTCTAGTTGCTTCTCTTAATTTACTTCCCCACTTCAACAAATAACTCGCTCATCACAATGGCGTAGCTGTAGTACGTTGTAGGCATGTAGTGCTAAAAGGTAAGAAAATAATAAGAAACACTACAAATTGAAGTTGAAGCTGTGCCAAGAATTGTATGGTGTTCTTCTTCTACTTCAGCTACAGCTTTACTCACTTGTGTAAATCTGAACCACATTAGAGGAAGTTTCATGAGACGAATAACGAGTAGAAAATACATTAAAAGTTCCTCAAGGTTGAATATAAGGACCAATACTTTTTACCATTAACTTTTCTTACGGTTTTAAGAGCCATAATATTAATTAGTTTTATAGTTAGAACAATAATATTAGCAAGTCATCAATCCTTTTAAAATTATGTATCTAACACTCTTTAAAGTCGTAAACATTATTGTTGCAGTTTTTTTTTGATCATTCAGTTGATTTTTAATGTTCTTTATTATGAGTTATTTCAAAATTTAAGACTCAAACAGTAAACATAAATCAATATAACCATTTCGAATAGGATTGGCTGTTAATAAGCAATTCATTCATATTATGTAAAAAGTAAATTTAATAGGTTTTATTTTAAAGTTAGACATGTGCAGTGTTATAACTCTTTATTGCATTAAATTTAGCGTTATAATAAATAATAACAATTATTATTTTAACTTAGTAACAGAAGCAGAAAAGAGATGTTAGAGTGGCGCGGCGGTGTGGAATTATTAGCGGATATTCCAGAGTGACGGAAAGTCTGAGATCACTACAATATTAAATTAGTAGAATTGCGAATTACTAATGTTAAATTTAATTGTATTGAATATTCAGTCCGTCCAATTTTATAAATAAATTAATAGAATTTATTTGTAAATGCATATCTAAGACAGAAGCTTAAAACGAAAACAGAAAGGGTCAACATTTTTCCCACTTGCTTATAGAATAGACAGGATATTCTTCATCAATAACAAAAAACTTGAGTATTATGGAACATAAATCGCTGTTATGTCAGCTCTTGGGAAACTAGGACCACATTAGTTACTTAAAATTTAACCATTCCTGTATGGGGGTTGTTATACGGGAGAAAAGAGGGACCTACAATTTCTTGCCGAATTCAAACGGCTGAGATGAGAGGCATTTATCACGACAACAGATATTCTTTAAAAGTTACTTAGGAGTAAGTGAAACATTAGGTAACCCCTGAAAAAAAAAAATCACATTTTAATCTTTAGGTCGTGTAAGCTGGGATTCGTTTTAAGACCCCTTGTTTGACAGTCAAATTACGTGGTCTAGTTAAAGGATCCATTTTACTTGCTCTACGGCGGCGGTGGTTTGAGAATAGGTGGTTTTAGAATAGGTTATCTAATGTTTATTTGATGCCAGTTACTTGTGGTTTGTGGTTCCATTTTTACTCATCGATTTGGCGGATTAACTGAGATTTAACGATAGTTCAAGGTTAAAGTATGTGATAATAGCCAATTACATGCCTGAACCATATTTGAACTTCTGCAGTTAATCCACCGATATCAGTGATTTAAAATTCTTCAACCCATATTTGGATTAATATTTAAACCACGATTGTACAACTGGCACATAAATAATTCAGGTTTAACTTTAATCTCGCACTAAAAACCGGACCTTAAAGTCATATTTTGTGTTTTTTAGTTGATTTTATTTAATATTTCTTCTGGAAATTGTTCAGCAAAAAAAAAAACATTTTTAGAAAAACAAAAATCAGAATATCATAAGTTTTCTGTTTTTCCTTTAATATCTAATGCGGTCAGCAAAATTTTTCAAAAAAGAAAAAATCATTTCAACTCAAACAAAAAAGAGAGGAAAACAAGCCTTGTGCTGTGCGTGTCTCCATACAATATGCGTAATATACGAATGAAAAACAACCCCTCAATGATTTTTTTTTTTTTTTTTTTTTTGAGTTAAACACAAGAGAGAGATGCTTTGAATGATTGATAATAATTGTCACTACTTGTGGACTTGAGGTTCTTTCTTGAAAAATTGTATAAACAAATTTTTCTGTACGTTATGTATGTATGTATATATTTTTATTGAAAAGATACATCTATCTATATGACCACACAAAAATAGTCTCATAGTCATAATAGATAGATACGCAAGAATTACTGTAAGATGATTGAAGAAAACACTCTTTTTTATTTTTTGTTAGAGTTTATAGTTAGTGTATTTACTTTAAAGTATAGAGAACATTTTTATTGGCACATACACATCTTGTCTTGCTTGATGGTTGGTTTGGTCTGATTGTTTTAATCTTATCTTGACCTAAAGAGATAAATGGAATGATTTGGCTTTGAATTTTTCTTTTCTTTTCAGTATTTCTATCTACAAAAAAAGAAAGAAAAATATGTAGTTGATAGTGTGTTTTTGCTAAGAAGGAATTGGTGATTTTGGTTTTTAAGGAAGATTTAAAAAAAAAAGGTCTTCGTTCCAATCGTAACTTTCCAAGTCAAAACCTACTTGGAAATGTAAACGCTGACTTGATTGACCATTGTTGGAGACTTGCCAGTCTTATGTAAAAAAATGTTTTTCTTACTTAAGACAGGTATCCAGGTCCAAAACCTAATTTATAAACATTTTTCATTGATTTTATAACTTATAAACTGCAATTGAAAAATTGCTCAAACCTGTGCGACGCGATCAATGAATAAGGTAAAGCTAGTTTCTAGTAAAAACTGTCCAAAAACTAATTTTACATCAAACACCTCATTGCTACAACTAAATTTCCTTTTTTAATAACATCTAATACGAAGCAAAAGTAACAAAACATCTCATAAATCCCATCTTCATTTTTGTCATCAACATTCACTGACTTGCTAAATCCACAATTTTTAGCAAAATTCCAACAGCTGATTTGAATTTCAAGAGCTCTAAATTCTAACCCCGAGAAAAAACCTGAATTTCGAAATAGTGCATTCGAAGCTCACCCTGAATGCACATCGAACACATTGCAAATAACCTAGGGGCGAAAAAAGTGCTACATAAAACGCTTTAAAGCGAGTTCAGAGCGACCCAGTGCACCCCCAGGGCTAAAATCGAACAAACCTATTTTTTAGATTTTTGACTAGTTAGACAGTGTCTTAAATGAATGAAATAGTTTATTTAGTAAAAACAAAATGTCACATTAGTCAAGGTGAAGACAATCGATACCGTTGTCTAAAGTTAGATAACTCCAGACAACAATTAAAAATGTTTATTTATAACTTGTACGGCTGTCTTTAAGTTAGACAATGCTTAAAAATATGAACGAAGATGTCCAATATTTAGACAGTGACTATAGCTGTCCAATTATTCAAGAATGTTTTAAGGAAACCTAATAAATAATTAAAATACCAGATCACCAATATTTAAGAAAACTGATGGATTTCGAGCAATTTGCAAAAGAATAAATTATGTGGGTTAAAATAAAACCCATACAAGGTTATTCTCTAAGCATTTTTGAAATTTTGTCTAATTTTCCTCGGTTACAATGAAATATTGTCATATTGTCAAAATCATCAGATTTTTGACAGACAGACAAATTTCGGAGCTCATTTCTAAGCAAAAATTTAGTTGCTGACCGTTAATAACATAAGTTGATGAGGTGAGATTGCTTATTTATCAACTATTTATCTCGTAAAACTTATTTCGCATTCACCAATATTTTTCTTAAATTTCAAAAATTTGCGAAATCTGATCGTTTCATCGGCATTCTATGGATTTTTTATTTTGCAAATTATTTTATTCCAATTTGTTTTTCAAGAATAAAATATAATTATGAAAAAGAAACAGAATTAATTAATAGAATGCTAAGTAGCATGACATGAATTATTGCAAATTGAACATTGCAAGATTAAAAATGGAAAATTTGATGTTTTTTTTTTCATATAAATTTGCTTAAAACAAATTTTGCAAATTTTAAGAATGCTAAATAGTTTAAATGCGAAATAAAAAAATTGCAAAAAGATCATTGCGATTGCCCACTTCAAAGGAATTAATTGTCTGAAGAAGATAAGAGAACAAAGTGTTTAGCAGATTTTCACATTTCATCAATTCTTTCGAACGAAAAGTTATTCCCAAACAATATGTTGCCATTAAAAAACTTATGCTTGCATGTCATAAATTCTTGTACATATTCTTTTTTTTTTTTACTCTAGATTAAATGATATCAATCTAAATGCCAAATTGTGGCTTGAAATTAATGAGAATTAACACCACGCACAATACCGCGGAAACATTACTTAACTCTCGGCAGGCACAGAAAACCAGGGCAAACGACAATGACACCGAGTGTAGAGACAGAAGAACGACCGAACGAGAGACTCAACGACGTAACGAACAACGTTAAAGAAGGACAAGATTTCAAAGAAATTGTTCCAAATGGTGAACATGGTCGGTCACACAGTGCTTCTTTCTTACTTTATCACAATATTCGAGAGCTAAAAAAAAAAAAAAACGAAAACGAAAATAAAACAACATTATCAGGGGAGGTAGGGCATATCAGGGTATGGATGAACAGAAGGGTAAAGGGGGGCCAACCTCTTGCGAGATCACCCATATTATTATTATTATTGCTATGCGTTCCGGAGAGAAGACTTTTCTTTTTAATGTTTGTGTGTCCCAATACCTAGTGGTATAGGGCAATAAATTTCATAAGAGGTGGTCATGACGTAGGTATATGCGATGCTGATTGCCACTAAACCTATTCGTTCTTCGGTAATATCGGGGAGTTCTTCCCGAGAATGTTTTTGTCATCTTCAAATTCAGGCCAATATTTCGAAATTCAGGGTGTGTACAAAAAGCTATGAGGACTGCCATCGTCGTCGTCCAGAGATTTCTAATCTTTGTGGTGCTGAATAATAGCTCATGGCGCGCGGTTCACCACCATTCACTTTATGGAATGGTGACACGCGGGTTTGGTCGTTGTGGTCGTCAATCGTCATCGTAGATGTCGAACTCAGCGTGTTACCCTTATGATGGTTATATATTTCTATATTATATAGACATCAGAGATTAGACAATTATAATGCTATACTATACACATGGAACATTGGAAGATTGGACAATATGTTTGATGGAGCGAAACCATTAAAGGCTTAGAATGACAAGTACCTATATATACCAACCATACAAATCGACCAATCCTCAATTTTTAACGTAGATCTTTTTTTTTCTATATTTTTGTTTTAGTAATTTGTATGTGGATGATAATGATGAGCATTCCTCCATAGAACCATCTGTTAACTACTTTATTTAGGTACATATATGTATGTATGCAAGTGTAGGTACCTAAAGATAAAAGAAAAATTAGGTACTGGATGTTATGGTCGAACGAGAGTATTTGCTAATGGGGATGGATGACTACAAAGCCGTAGCTTTCGAAGGCTTTTATTACGAAGAAAGTTTTAGTTTTTTTTTTTTGGTTTACAAAAACACAATTTCCAAACATTTATTTCAATTGAAGACCACATTAAAGCCGGATCCACACATATGTCTCGTGTGGTGTGTTGTGGAGTGTTGTGGACTGAGTACACTAATCAAGCCTGCTGTCTTTACAAACTTACATTTTTTATTTTTTATTATTCTGTTCTCAAGAGCACAGATAGAGAAAAATCCCGCACACTAAAAAACATGTAACAAAATAGATTTCGACACAACACACCACTCCACAACACATCACGCGAGACAAATATGGAGCGATGGCGACACACGAATCCATAACACACCACACGAGATAGATCTGGTTCCGACTTAAGGATGAAATTGTGTTTTTAAAATTCATCATTTTGGAAATTTAGAATTTTTTAGATTAATATTCTACAACTTGTATTTTAAACGAAACTTTCCACTCTGGAATGCATTAGTTTTTTATTCTGTTAGCGGTGGTTTATACTTATTGGCCTAAAAAAAAAAGCTTCGCAAAATCAAAATTTAATTTCAGAATATACTTTAGCTCACTGTGAACCCCTTTTTTGATACGCGCATGAATGCTAGTGACAGATGCAGCAGCAGCAATGTAGATGACAATTGTGGCAAAGAGTCCAATTGTTATTTCACACAGTTGGGGGCCAATTGAAATGAGGAAGAGGTCAATGATGTGGTCCACACTCGGCACACACTATAGTACTTCCATAAAAGATATGTATAATCACAAAAATAGTTAATGTTACATTTTTTTTTGTCTTTTTGAACAACAACGACTGGCAATGACATAACATCTAGGGCAGAGATGGTTCGTACTCTCATATAAATATGTATAAAGAAAAACAAAATAACCGAAAGTGAAGATGATAAAATGAAATCAGTTTCTTTAACTTAATTTTATAAGCGTATCTAATTCATTTTAAAAGAAAGAAGATAGACAGAAAGTACTTGAATGGACAAGAGGTTAATTTTTTTTTTATTTTTATTATTTTTAACAAAAATGTTTTTTTAGCAAAAAGCTATAAAAAATAGAAAATAATTAAATTTTCTTTGTTGTTGCAAATTATAATGTTAATATTTCATCATATTGACCATGGTTTTGGATTTTATGATATTTTAACAAAAAGATGTCAAGCTGAAATCGTTTGCTATAAAATATTTTTGAACTTTTTTTTGTTTTTTAACTGATAAGAAATTTTGTTCACAATAAAGAATTTTTTATTGGTAGATAAACTTAGCCTAGTATAGGTATTTCTACTCATCACTTCTCGTGAAATGAACAATTGGGCTTTTCCAGAATCTCACTCTGTCTTTTCTCTTTCTATAATTTTGAAAGTTCTTTATTCAAGAAGAAGCACTAGATAGGGAGAAAACAACAATACAAACAAACATAAATACACTTCGATACTGTTCGCAGCTAGTGTGTTTGTTTTCCCCCCATCTAGAGTTTTTTTTTGGTGTTTCCTTTTTGCTCTTTTTTTTTATTGTGACGTTTGGTGTAACTTCAGAATAGGCATATGTACATTACATACATATATGTATACATACGTCCAATGTATTTTTCTTTTTTAGTTCAGGACCCATGTTCTATAACTTCTCGCATGGATAAAATCGGTCGAGAAACGATGGAAACTGAAACAAATTACATAAGTTTTGTTCCATTTTTCAACGTTTCTCGACTGATTTTTTCGATGTGAGAGTTACAGAACATGGGTCCTGTTTAGGTCTAGAGCATATCTCTGAGCGTGTTCAGAGCACACCGATTTAATAATACTACGTTTTCACCGACCACTTAACCGAGATTTAGGTAGATTTACCACAAATCTCTTCACAAGTCCCGTGATTTACCATACAAATTTTAATCTCCTCAAATCAAGATTTAAAATAAATCTCACTTAAATCTTCATAGGTAAAATTCAAACAGACCTATTCCACTATTCAGCGCAATACAAGCTGCGGGAAACCATTTTTTTTATCGTTTGACATAAAGCAAACTTGCCATCTCACTTCCACTTTATAAGAAAAATGACGCACCATCTGCACTTTGAAAGGTTCTGTGAAAATTAATCTATTTTTTAATCTTTTTTTCTGGTGAAAACACTATTTGGGATTTATGAAATCTAAACGAGATTAACTTGCAGTGAAAACGTAGTATAACGAAACATACCTGAGCACTGAATTGTTATATTTGTCAAATTACATGGAAACTGTATGAAGTTGGCCGTCTGGTCTGTTATTTTATTCTGAGCTCATGGAGCACGCTCTGAATGCACTCTGAACGAAAAAAAGAAACACAAATTCCAAGCTCTGAGTGCTCTGAACTACGAAAAAAAAAATTGTTTGACAGTTCGGGCTCAGCTCTGAACTTCTTTGAACTAAAAAAAATGGCCTAAAGCATGGTAGGTAAATATTTGAGATATGGTAAAAAAGTTTGACAATTGAAAATTAATTAATTTTATTACAATAAAGAACCTGTGCAATGTAAAGCCGTGGAAAGTAAAGTTGAAAATTTGATGCCTATACCGGTTGCTCACATCTATTACTACGTGTTCATTATAGCTGAAATGGGATAGTTTGGCAAATTACAAAAAATGTGTTCGCGCATCTAAAATTTCCTAATTTTGTTTGACCAGTTTGTTTTCTGTCACTTTATGTTCCACTTTAAATGAATCCCATTTGGGTGTGTTCATAAGCTTTTTATCTAGTTTCCTAATAAATTTCGTGCAAATTTAGTTGAAATTATCTCATTTGGAAATGTGAATTTGTATATAGGAAATGAGATGATTTCGTACCGAATTTGGAAATTTTCAACGAAATTACCTGATTTGAGAAATGAATGAGTTCCACTGTCGGCTACAAAAAAGAGCCAATATTTTTAGCTTCTGAGAGTGGAAAAAGTCTGAGATGGTGTGAAAAATTTTACAATAGGTAATCAAATAATATTTAGCTGTGGAATGTAAGTTTGGCAGTTGTTAATTTGATAATTGCAGCTCTTATACTGCGTTTTCATTAGAGCTGAAATGAGGTAATTTGGCAAATTACAAAAAAAGTGTTCACATTTCAAATTTCGTAATTTTGTTTGACGGTCCAGATTGTCAATCGCTTGTTTTTGTTGTTTTTTACATTTATTTTTGATTGGGTTCCACTTTTAATGGATTCCATTTGGGTGTGTTCATAAAAGTTTTACGTAATTTCCTACAGAATCTTGTGCAAATTTGGTTGAAATTACCTCATTTGGAAATTTGAATTTGTATGGGAAATGAGATGATTTCGAATTGAATTTGGATATTTTGAACAAAATTATCTCATTTGCTCTAATGAAAACGCAGTATTAAAGTGAAAAATGAATGAGTTCCACAATCGTTTATGAGTCATATTATTAGCGTGGTGATTTTTAGAGTGGTAATAGTCTGGGGATCTGTGGAAAAGTTCAATAATTGACTAAATTCATTCCGAAATAAAAGTTCTATAATTTTCATCTACATGCGAATTTTTCCTAAACAGAATGTCTAATTTGACTGGACTAAATAGAT
The DNA here is from genome assembly GCA_947049315.1 of Epistrophella euchroma. Lineage (NCBI taxonomy): Eukaryota > Metazoa > Arthropoda > Insecta > Diptera > Syrphidae > Epistrophella > Epistrophella euchroma. The sequence continues at coordinate 14,768,992 of OX346245.1, read as the reverse complement.
TCTGCTGTGGGAAATAATTGTGAAACAAAACATGTTCGATTTTCATAATGTACAGGGTGGGGCAAAAGGTATGAACCGGTTTTGACCGGCTGGCACTCGGTCTGTGGTTGTGGTGGAAAAAGGAGAGGGGTCTCGTTGTGGCAGTGAAGGCTGTTTAACAATGCGACGAGAAAACGAGACGTCAGCGTGAAGAGATCTCTTCGCAGTTTCTCTCTCTTAAAAAAGAATTTTAAACAGTGAAATAATACATAATCAAGCATTTCTCGTCGTCTCGTTACGTCATAAAGTTCGAAAAATTGAAAAAAAGACGCAACGTGAAGACGAGAAATACTTTTTTATGTATTATATCGTTGTTTGAAACTCGTTTTAAAGAGAGAACAACTGTGAAGAGATCTCGTCACGCTGACGTCTCGTTTTCTCGTCGCATTGTGAAACAGCCTTGAGAGAGTCTAGTTTTCAGTAGCAACCATGATTTGGACGGCAGAGCATCGTTGGTTTGCTGTTTGAGTTTTTTTGAAAATGGCTTTTCTGTTATCGCCACCCAGCACTTCAATATCCCTGTTGGGGGAAACGTCTCTTGCGGTAATGCAATTAGATGTTGGGCTAGGACATTGGAAAACACTAGTTCAACAGCAACTCCTTCGGCAATTGGAAGACCCAGAACTGTAAGAACTCCTGAAAATGTCATCTTGACAAGAAAGGCTATTGAACCGTCTTCCAGGCGCTCAGCCCGTAGACATGCAGACTTTGAGCATGTCTAGCAGATTTTTAAGGAGAATTTTGCACGAAGATTTACAGTTTCACCCGTACAAAATAATGATGGTTAAAGAGCTGTTGCCCCATGACTTTGAACATCGACGAAACTGCTGCCAACAAATGTTGGACACAATTCCAGCAAATGCTCACTAGATTTAAGCATTTATGATTTTTTTCTTTGGGGGTAAATAAAGGAAAAAGCTTTTAAACTTCGTCCACATACCCTGGAAGATCTTAAGCACAGAATCAAAGAGGAAGTTACGGCAATACTCATTGAAATGTGCAGAAGAGCGGTCAAAACTTCAGAATTCGCCTTCAAGAGTGCATCACGGTTGACGGCAGCCACCTACGTGATAAAATCTTCAAAACTTAATGTAAAAAATTAGATTCTGTACTGAATTAAAAAATATAAACATAATTTCTGTAAGTTGAATTGTTTTTGTTTTACATTCCTTTAAAACCGGTTCATAACTTTTGCCCCACCCTGTATGTTATGTTGTATACCTATCTGACCGTGCACGTTTAAGTTGGATTGAGTCTTAAATAGATAAGTTAAATAGCTTCTTTATTAAAACCTTTGTTCAAACAAAAGAGTTAAAAAATAAACAAAATCAAGAAAACAAGTTAAAGCTGTATAAATTTTTAAGTACCTAACAGCTAATAAATTCTGTGCTAAATTCTCTGATTTTAAGATGAGTGCATTTACATAACAAAGTGACAAAGATATCAAAGATCATGATGTGAATTCTATTTTAAAGGGCAGCTATGTATCATATTCATTCTTTAAGAAGTTTGTTAATTAAGATATTTAATATTTTCACACAATCTTCTTATAGGTATCTAGATCTAGATTTTTTATAGGCATCTCTCTATATTCTTTTATTCGCCTCCAATTACTTTTCCAACTCAAAATTTGACACCACTCTACTTCATTAATCCGTCATTATTTATTTAGACAAAGAAATGTTTAAATTACTGCAACCTCATACCACAATAACCCATCCAGGTCTGTTTCTTATTCAATTGTTTTGTTGTGACTTTTCTCTGTGGCTTTGTCAACGTGCAACACTTTTAATCAAATATCCAACAAAACACTTGAACTTAATCTGCATCTGTTGAATACATTTGAAATAACTATAAATAGGTATATAGGTACACACAAAATGTAAAATAAAACAAGGAAAAGTATTTAATTCCATTTAATCCCTCTCGTCCACCACATGATCAGAATTTTGCAGACAACCAGACGGTTTTTTTTTTTTTTTTGTCTTTGTTTTTTTCTTCACGCCCCAGAGTTAAAGCAAACACACGGAACCGGACGTGACACTATTTTTAAAACATACATATACGAAATGTGGGATGAGGAAAACATGGCAAATATTTGATTTTAGATGCGGGGATTATTTATGTTTAGTTTATATGATGATGATGCTTTCTTTGGAAGTGGAAAAAATGGTAATGGGTCATCTTATTGCAAAGTTACATAAATAAAATGCTAAGGAAGCTTACTAGATTTATTGGTCGATAGTGCTGTCAGTCAAAGAGCTTGGTCATTTACTTCGTTAGATAAAAATTTGACAAAAATACATTAATAGACCTAAGATTTTGGCAATGAAGTGTGGCTATGAGTATTTCAAGATAACTTTATGGCTATCGGAAAATAGAACTAGAAAATAGAAACAACACTTGTCAACACTTTTTTTTAAACAAAGGTAGGTACTTTGTAATCACATTAATCTAAAGCATCAAGTCATAAATGCCTCATGTGATTGGGTTCGGCTGAGCCATTTGGTCTTTCAGCAAGTTGTAAATCCATTAGTCCAGTACCAGTTGGCACCGAGCCAAAATTGGCTTGGATCGTGTATGGCCAACTAAGTTAATGTAATGGACTTTGTTCACATTTGCCTCACTTAACTTCCTGAACAGAATAGAATGGAACTGGAGACGGAGCTGCAAAATGTGTCGTAAATCCTATTTTTTAAGCGCTCACAATGCAGCTGTACAGCTTTTAAAGTATTTTGAAGAATTCACATTCTTTTTTTTCAATATTTTTCCTTTTAATAATAATTTTTTTTTCACGACAAAAATCACCACAATATTTTTTTCCGATGCAAGCAGTTGTTTTTTTTTTATACAATTTGAAACGTCAAAAGTGCTGTGACTCCGGCTGCGGCTCCGTCGCATTGTGTTCAGCCAGTAAAGCGGCTCATTTTGACGTCTTTGTTGAGATCTCGGAGATGAGACCGCATTCATCTGAGCAGGCTTATTATGCAAGTTTACATACGTCAAAGTTTTATAGTGACAGTTCTATTGTTTATAAAATTGGTTGTACAAACTTGGTAAATCCCCGGATTAAGATTTAAGCCAACCGTTTTCAGTAAGTACACCGAGGTTCAGGGTTTAAGTATTTTATTGGCTTTTGACTATCAATTCATTTTTGAACCTTGAACCTTGAAAAAGGAATGATTGTCAATCTCCCCAAGAAACAAGTTCTTATGCAGTGCGAAGAAGAATCTGTGTGCTTCCTGGAATTGCCAACGTAATAGCAAGAATCGTCCTGGGGCGAATAAAAGACTAGACTATATACCTCAAAGATACAATCAACGTTGATCAACGTTGAACAAGGATATCTAATCATCAAACAGTGCATTGAATACTAATCAACATTTTATCTGCTCTTCGTTGGTTTAGGAAACGCGTAAGGGTTCAACAATGTCAATAGAATTTATCTGGTTAAAAGAGGCCTGTTCATTACTTTTTTTTTTTGTTTGATTTTTGTAGCTTTGTCCATTTCTTTTTTCACTTAACCGAGTCTTTTAATATAAAAATAAGTAGGTATTTATATAAAATTTCAAGGAAATATTTTTTTCAGATATCCGGGTTTTTCACTTCAGTAAAGCGGTGTTATTTGTGGGAAATTTGTCGAAAAATGCACGGGGCTTGACTAGGTTGTTTACTTGCGGGTTTTTCAGTTAAGCGGGTTTCACTTAAGCGGAATTGACTGTACCTACCGTGGTATATTTAAAAAAAAATCTAAAAACAACTTTGAATAGAAACAATTTGTGCAATCACGCGCAAAGTAATTTAGAATTATCCCAAAAAGTTGTCATTAAAATTCTAAATTCGCAACTCCAAAAATGTTTCGGGTTTCTTTTTTAAAGAAACTTCATTCTTTTTCTATATAAGTAAGTCGCAGTCGTCTGCAGTTAATAAAAAAAAAATAACCACATCTTCTCTTTTAATGATGTCTGACTCTAAAAAAAAACCCACACTTTTAAAGGTAGCTCGTTAAAACTTCATTCAAGGTCACTTCTTTCTAATTTTGTTACTTTATTTATATTTTTTTTATTTTTTACTTGTTTCATTCCATAAAAAGAACAACAATGACATTTTTTTTTTTTCTTAAAGAAATCATACTATCAGTCAGTTGTTGTTCTCATCAACTGCTTAAACATCTTCATTGATATTCTTTTAAATACATATAAATGGTATATCCAAGCCATTTTTATGTTAAAAGTTCTTGGATGATGACGTGATTGTCTTTTCTAACTAATTGGTGCTATTAGTTTGCACACGTACTTACATATATTTGACAAATTGATTGCTTTTGCAGTTGTTTTTATTTTTTCCATAATATCCCATCACTTAAAAGAAAACAACAAAAAATAAAAGAAGACACAAGCAAGTTAGTGAAGAAATTCAATTATATATTTATAAAGAATGCAAAAAGGGAGTATAGAAATAAGGGAAGAATAAGAGTCCTTCGAACTCATAGTCAGTTATAGCCATTCTTTCTTTGGACTATTGAGGGTATGGCAATTGTGGTCAACACTTAAGGGGGGAAACTGATATAGCGAGGGTGATGCGTCATGAAGACATTAACTGAAAGAATCGATTTTTTTTTTTTTGCGTCATGGTAAAGGAAGAGAAAATAAGAAGAAGAAATAAATTCAACAAGTAAGTTAGGAAATACACCTACCAGAGTTTACGTTCAGCAAACTGTTGATTCCAACAAGGCTCTTTAGGTTTTTAGGGAAAATATGATGAAGTTAAGATAAAGTTTATCGAAGCAAGGGCTGTCCGTAGAGCTCTTTCTGTATTTTCTTATTAATCCGTCAATATTCACAGAAAGCAAATATGTATATGAAGAACATCGACTTTTTTCAAAAAATCTTTGAAAAATAATAACCCTATGTACTACCGAAGAATGGAAATTAAGTTCGAGAAAATCGAAATGATTATACATTTCTTTAAATGCTCCATGCTTCTTCGATTGTTTTCTTATTCTAATTGTCAAAAATCATCGTTAAGCCGATGACCACTGAATGACCAATCGATCAGGGATGTCAAAGGCAAGCACGAAACCATGATAGATTTCACCATTTGGAACTTCTATAACAATGCTATTTAATAATGATTAACTCTCTTACTGAAATACTGATCTCTTAAGCGCAGGGACATAGGGCCCAGGGACAAAAAGCCCAAATTTTATTTTTAGGCCTTATGTCTCACTTGAGTGGGACATAAAGCCGAAATTGAATTTGGGCGTTAAGTCCCACTCAAATGAGATGTAGACCCCAAAAATAAAATTTGGGCTTTATGCCCCTGGGCCTTATGTCCCTGCACCGAAATCTTAGCCCTTCTGTGCGTTACGCAGCTAATAAGCGTTACGTAGCTAATAAGCGTTACGTAGTTAATAAGGTAAGCGTTTTAGTTGAACTTAAACCTCGTTGCTATTCTGTCAAAACCTCGCTCTTGATTTAAAAATTAAAAACTTTTCAGGAATCAAGAGACACAAAATACTGAGTTAAAAAATAATACGAATTTCACACAGCCATCTTTCTTTGAAAAAAAAATAATTGCTTTAGGAATATACTTTCCTACTTCTTTAAATTTTCCAACTCTACATAGCAAATCTAACAAAAAATACTTCCTCTCTATTTATTTATCTCCGTCAAAATGTGACATCCAATACAATATTGCTTTACAAGTCACTTTATGTTATGTTATAGCCTTAACATTTCCTAGATGCATCTTAATTCATGTCACGCCATAAGCCTTCCTTATAGTAAAAAATGTAATACATATAATAACAAAGAATTTCTTATGTCATCTTTATATGTATATGTATAGTCTGAGAGGCAGAATTGCAAATGGTAAAAGGTACCATATAAGACTTTTATAGAAGTGTTATCCTACTCATAAGAAAATTGATTGTGAATTTTTTTGACACCATCAGATGGGGGAATTTTGGATTGAATTAGTTTTAAGATTTATATCACCTCGAATTCGAACACCTTAAAGTTGATGATTTGAAATTTTGAATGATGCATTATAATGTGCCAGAATCGAAGTGGCAACACAGTTTTGGGGCAGACCTTTCCTCAAAAAAGCTTAAATTTAAGGTCTATAAAGTTAAAATCCACCCACGAGGACCGACAATTAAAGAAAGACCAATGGTTCACATGGTGCACAACTTAGTGGGGAACTTTACTAAGTTTGTGGGCGAAGCTAGAGGCAGATATCTAGAAATCGATTTGGCTGTAAAAGCGTGAGCGTGTTACCGAGGTCCATCCCGAAACATTACCATCAGTAAAAAAGTAACATTAGGACAGAAGTTGGTGAATCAATTAATTTGCTGAAAACATATCTGACAGCAAAATCTTGATTTTTTAACATAGGGGAAAAAGATACCTGCTATAGTAAAAATTTGCAACAAAGAGATGAAATCAATTCCCTTTTAACTATTTAACAGACTTTTAAATCTTAAAATGATGTTTTCTCCATTTAAAAATTTTAAATCCTGTTAAATATTTGTGAAACCGAACAAAAAATGAAAAATCTACTTTGTAAAGTGAAAACCGTCTCCCATGTGAAGCAGATTTTGGTGGAATGCATTTTCTGAACCGATTTCAATGCAAAATAATCAAATAATTTGCCATGCTTCACAACTCAAATTTATTATTAAATAAAATGCTTTGATATATTTAACCAACTTTCTTTATTAGATTCAGAATCTTCATCTGAAGCTTTATTGCATTTTCACTCTCGATAAAACTTGTAGAGGATAACATAACCGAAGCTTCTTAGTTACCTATTGGTAAAAAAGCTCAAGAAAATTTGTTTTGATATTTCATTTCAATTTCGGGTTAATTTCACAGACCAAGACCAAACACAATTTTTTCGCACACAGACATCTATAAGCTAATTTTTGTTTATCACTTTTTGTCTTACTTTTTCAAAAAGTCTTAAATGTAGTTAAAAATTTATGAAGCTTTTCAGGTTTCATTTATTTTTTTTAATTAATCAAAATTGTTATGTTTTGATGGAAATAAGATTTTGTGTTTGTATCTCTTTTCATTTGCAATCATATATTTTATGAAATATTTTGAATTTTTGGGGGGCCCTCAACTTCTAAAAATACCCCCCAAATTTTCTGACAAGTGCTACCCTCGGAATTTGGAAAACGACATTGGTAAATGGGTAAGGTTTGAAGTTAGTTTGAATGTAAAAATTAATAAAATCATATTAGAGGTGTAGAAACTAGTTTTTCGAAGAAGAGAAATTAACAAAAATAAAAGAAAATTATTTTTGTTGTTTTTTTAGTGGACTGTATTGAAAATAGTTTTTTCTTCTATCTAGAATTAATTTAATCTAAATTGCGAATAATGTTGTCATCTCTTTTCTAAAATAATAGTTACTTAAAATGAAATAAGACATGAATTAGCGACTACTAAGCATTTGTCTACTACAGACGTTGTTTGGGATGATTTCAAATGTAGGCTTAGTTGGAATTTTAATTTATTTGCTACACAATTGTTTATTATTTAATTTTTATCTGGTGAACTATTCAATAATTTTAAAATAGTTGTTATTAATTTTAATAGTAGTTAAAATGGATGGACTGATGTTAGACACAAACTTGAAATGCAACGCTATGTCCGTGACTATAATTTCCAATGTCCGCCCATGCTTGCTGCAAAAGAATTCTTTCATTTCTGATTCCGTGCTATTACATCACAATAAAGAAAAAGACAACATTACACAAAAAAAAAAAAAACCTAAATGACTGTTTGTGCTTTTTGGCATTCAACTCGTCCTCAGTCTAAAATGTTTTAAGTAATATTGATGAAAATATTCCGTGTTTGAATGTTAGATTTCTTCTTCTTTTTCATTTTGATTAGTAACAAAGGGGGTTTCCCTCCCATACCGCGATCCCCATTTTTAATTTTTTTTTTATTTTCTAAACATTATATATAACTTGCCGCAACAATTAAACTATTAACCGCGATCTAAAGAAATAGACCGCATCGTAAAAAAAAATGTGTTGTAACATTTGTTCCATCTATACAGAATGTACATTGTACATATCCATAGCATTTATAGTGCTGCTACTTCTACATTATATGAGTGTGGGATGATGTGAATGAGTATATCTAACTACATTAGCTCACACAAGAATGTGTGACATTGAGATACTCTTTATATTTGTTAATATAGCTTGCGCCTGGTGCTGCTGTTGCATTCCATCCATGTGCAAGCTTAATGTTAATTTTTCTATTAATTTTTTTTTTTTTTAATTTATAATTAACAAATGCGCACCATCGCAAGTGTTTGGTTGATGATTATTCCACGGTGTTGACGATGATGAGTGTTTTTCTGTAGATATCTTATAGATTCGAACGAAATAATTCCACACTTTCATCACGATCTCGATTTCCGGGCGTGGTTGTCGGTATTAAGCTATACTTACATTTGGAATTGCAGCAGCTAGCTACTATAGGCTAACCTATTTCTAAATTCTTGCTGCTTAGAGATCTGCCGTCCCATCCGAAAATGGTTGCAAATAAATCAGTTGGTTTGAATTAGAACGCAAAAGATGCACACAGCACACGTGTAATAAATTAATTATATGTATAGATATTGTATCTATAGGTATGGCTTCTTTGGAACGGTTTTGGACATTAGTTTTATTCCGACACATCTGGAGTACTTAATTGGAGTTCAGGAGAACTATATGGTGGCGGCAAAATTATACGACAATCGCTGATCAAGCAGATCGATCTCGAGAAGTAGCCGTGACAAATGTTTGTTACGTGAACAACACATATGTATGTATACGACCTATTGACTTTGGGCGATCGAGCGGCAACACAAACGACGAAGATACATGTACATTCGTCTCGATTGGCAGATTGGTAGGTTAGCTAGGTATATGGATGACGGTCATTATGGGAACAAAAAGATCGGATCAAATATTTTATAGAAAACGGTTAAGTTGTGAATCTATGTGTACTTATTTTATGTGGAGGAGTGGTACATGATGTATGAACGTAAATATGGTTGGGCCTTATCGTTTGGGATGATTGAATTTATTCCTTCGATTTTGGTTACGAAATCACTAAAGCTATCGATTGATGATAGGAATTATTGGCTTGTAGGTATTCAGGCATATTAAGTTTAACTTCTCAATAATTACAATCAATCTTTAGCAAAACTCAGATCATTTCGCTTTCGTTACTAACAAAGTCTTGTATGATAAATTTATTAAAGATCAATTTGATTTCGACTCTTGACGTTTTTTTCAGCTTTTAAAAAAATCAAAAAAAATTATGGCATGAAGTTTTACGGCCAATTTCTTCACGTTTAAATTTGGAACTTAGTTTTAAAAACATTTAGAACTTGATCATTTCTCCACTTCTAATCATTTCCTTAGAACTCAGTCTAAGATCACTTTCAAGTTTTTTAAGTACTTTAGATCTCAAATTGACGAAACGAAGTTCTAGCATATATTTTAATACTTTCGTAATAATAATAAATTAATTATTGAATTTTGAGGACTTGGTGCTTGCAAGTATGTAAAGGCTTTTGACTTGGAATGAAACCAAAAAGATGTTAAGTTTGCATGTGCATCAAAGATCATCCAGAAACGCCACAAAAATCGCGTTTTTCGTGGCTTCTGTTCGGGGTTTAGTTTCACTTAAAACGTCTCTGAGATTCATATTCGCACTCTGCAGTGTCGAGATGAGAATTATTAAAATTAATTCTTAAGATGCACTTTTTGTCTTAACTAACAACTGCAATATAATTGCATTTCGGTTTCCCTCCATACCAAGGAAATGTAGTGGGATTAAAAGTTTGTTGATCATGTACATATGTACATATGTATGTACTCATAAATTTGTGTTGTGTGCAGCAAGCTTTCTGGTTGTATGAATCCGCGAAAAGGCTTGCAGTGAAAATAAAATTTATCCCAAATTGATTTGAATTGCATTTCTTTTTAATGTCGAATCAAAATTTCTAAGCAAATAAAGTTTTTTGAAGAAATACAAATTTTTTTTAAACCAAGTTCTAAGTCTCTAGACACCCGAATTTGAGGGTCCCAACTTATCGAAGTTCTTTCTCAAACTAAGATCTAAATTAAAGTTCTAACACGTTAGAACTCGTTGAAAAAATGAGTTAGAACTCAATGAAGTTTTTATTTTTCGATAAACCGAGTTTTAGGGGTTAGAACTTTGTCAAGAAATTGGCCGTTAAATTACTAAATTTCTAATATGATATATTTTTCTATCAGAAAAAAGCTGTGATTGTCAATATTTTTAAATAAATTTATTTTAAAAATAATTATTGTTTTTACAACTACATTATATTTATCGGAATAATATGATTTAAAAACAAAATGAAAGAAATTATTTCTAGCTTTAATAATAATAGGAATAATATTTGGTAAAATGGCTCAGATTTTAAATTTATTTCTGTTTGTTTAATTTTGGCATCAAAACTGATTTTCCACACTTATTCTTTAAAAAAAAAATATATATATTATAATGCTTAAGTTAACAACAGAGACGCTGAATCAATTGATATTTTCCTCTTGAACTGATACCTTGACATCGTGTAAGATGATCGAAAATTGGTCCAATAATATATAGTTATTCTTCATATTTAAAATCAATAAAAAAAAATAAACAAAAAAAAAACCAGAGTGTAACGGTATACTTTTACAAGTGTCAACTGTCAGAATTCTTACTCTCACGTCAAATTCAATTACACCAAATAATAATCCGTGCTTAAAACAATAATCCATGGCTATCAATAATTTTAACTCACCGATTTTGGAGAATTAACTGAGGTTCACCATTGTTGAACATAAGTTAATCCGACGAAATCGATGAGTTGAAATTGCTGAGCCAAAGAACCACGTTTGTACAAATGGCCCTTAGTGTAGGTTCATTAGTTAAAAAATCCGGAAAACATATCTAACTATCGAATATATCTTCTGTGTTCAAAATACTCGGAGTGTGATTTTGTAATTTTAAAGTAAGTACAAAATTAGTACAAACATCCACCTAATATACCCACTAGTATAAGTCAATTGATAATAATAAATTTATTGTTAAAAGTTGATCAATAAGCTTACCATTTTGATGTTTTTGTGTGGAGTTCATAGTGTTTATAGAACACATTTGTAAGAGTACAAATTAATTTTTAATGTTGATCTCTGTAAAAAAAAAACAGAAATTATCAATTAAATATTTTTATTAGATAATGTACAAATATAATTTTAATTTAATTTATTTTACTAGTGAAAATTTTTAATGAAACAAAAATTGCAACTAAGTTAAGGATGGATGTCAGAAACTTTAAACACAATTGCAAAGCTAGGCGAGAAAAGGCGTCTCACCAAACTTCAACTCACCAGCGTTAGTGGTTCATGAGATATAGGATGTCAAAAATCGCAAAAACCTTAAGTGACAGATGGACTCACAGACTGACAGATCATCAAAATTATGGAGCACTTCCCGTCACCGTAGAATCTTGTAATTTCGCACACCGGTAGTCCTTATATGTTTTATACAAAGGAAAAAATCGAAAATTTGGGATTTTCCATATAGAGGGCGTGGTATCCGCCCACTTCCTCAAAATTGTTTTCTGATTGTTGTAGAATGACGAAATTTGGTATAGCGGGCTTGTAATGTTTGTAAAGGAAAAGGAATTTAAATTTGTGATTAATCATTTAGGAGCATAGCATCCACCCTGATTATTGCAGAATAATGAAATTTTGTAGAGCGATAGGGCTCTTGGTTTTAGGGTGATAAGCCTCTTATTTAGCCAAAATCTGGGAAAATTCCCAAAAGTTTCTGGAAGTTGCTCGGAAATTGCCTAGTGGGCGAGGGTAAGCAACAAAAAGTTGCCGAGATTTGCCGGGAAAAAAGTTCTGCGAGCAAATCCGAGCAACAAAAATTTGCCTAGTGGGCGATGGGCCAAAACAGCGACATATTGAACGTCATAGTACCGTTACAAGAGTTTAAGATGTTTACGAAGTTTACCATCTTCGTTTAACACACGAATTCTTGTCTTAAAGTTTACGATTTGTTCGAAAAGATTTTCCATACAAATTTTGTAAGTTCGTTTAAGACGTCTTAAACTTTAAGACGTTTAAGATGTATAAGATGGTTTTAAGACGTTACATGAATACCCTTGATGTTGTATATATGGTAAATTATAAAAAATTCTAAGACATTTAACTTTATCAAATAGTCCTGAAACTGATATATTCCAATTTGAAATGACAGCTGTCAGGTTGCAAAAATGACGTTTCAGCTAGGTTTGTTCGATTGAAATTTTGATGAAAATTTGCTAAGGTTAAATTAAAATTAAGTATTGTTGTGAAGTTATCAGTATACAGATATTTAGGTAGGTACACTGAATATTTTTCTGTAAATTTTGGTCGAAACTCGGGAAAAAGCTTTACCAGCGAGATAGATGAATATACATTATGTATGTTTAAGATTCGTCTGACACCACTAGTAAAGTTTTTGGTCTAGTTAAAAACTTACAATCTCAAACTTATAAATAGATACCAAAAGCAATTATTTCTAATGTTAGTTATGCAAAAAAAAAAAACATTTTTCACACTAATAACAATTCATAAAGAAAAATAATTGAATTTTATTCAACTAAAAAATTGCGCAATATATTTTGAATTTTAGTGGCTTGCGGTTGTGGAATAAAAATGAATATGTGTCAGGTTTAACAACCCACTGGGTATCGTTACCTTTACCATCCCTCTACACTACACCACACAGGCAGCGCCAGCGGTGCAAAGTCAACCCCTTATTGTAGCCATTTACAACACACAAGGTTATACCAATATATTCGTCTGAAAATACATATTTTCAATTTGTAAGGCGAAGTTCTTTCGAATATTAAAAGCAACAAACCAGCAGTATTACCTACATACTTACTTATGGTTAGAAGCAATACATATAGTAAAAACAACAAATAATAATAATTATATTCTCAAGACGATTTTTCCTTGCACCTTGAGAAATTGGCACTTGAACTTGTTGTATGTATACCTACCATACATACCTATCTTAAGTCTTATATAAACTTCGTTGCGCATTAACTCGAGCTTTATACTAATGACAGCCAACTTTAAAGTTTATATATGACAGTTTGTCATAGGCAGACAGTCAGTTATTATTATGCACTTTGAAAGTTTCAGCTATATAGAGATGTTAAGTCTTTTGGTAATGACACTGCTGAACTTTTGGTTTAATGGTTTTTATGGAGTTTAAGATTGTTATTTATTTTTTTTTTATAAAAAAAAAAAACTTTAAAAAAAAATTCATGTGCGCCTTAGTGGTTCAGTGCTGTTGCGGTTGACACTTTAACGTCAAACACACATAATATGGTTGTTGTTTTCTTATTTTAATGACATTTGGCAATGATATATTACGCGACATCGACAGGTGGTTAAGCGTTTCTTTTTTTTTTGTAATTCTATTTGGCTGTAATTGTTAATTTATCAACGCAAAATGTATGCTTTCCGGAGTGAAGGAAAATTGATTATTAACAATACATTAGGGGTAATCATTCATGTCATTTCGTATTAAAATAGAGTAGAACTATCATTTTTCGGAGGGGAGCTAATGTATATCATCGAACTAAACCAAACGATTACATGGAAATCATATGATCACCGCAATAATTTGGTATTGTTACTGAAGGAATCTCATTTTTTGTTTTCGTATGTGAGCGTTCCCCACTTACGTAAAACTGGCATTTGGTGAAATGGGAATAAAAATAAGTGACAGATGATTCCTTTGACATAAAGTCTTTCAGAGTCAGATCACTTTTATATGATTTCCTACAGGGAAAATTCAAGTTTTTTTTTCAACTTATCTAGAACGGGTATAGCTCCCATACTTTATTTTTAGAATTTTCTAAAAAATGGATCGAACTGTTTTGATTAAACGTGCGTCGTAGCCAATCTATTTTCTTTTGTCGGCTTATTTAATTTTAAAATTGATTTGTCAGTTAATCACTTGTTTTTGTTTTTTTTTTCTTTCTTTTATGTACATCGAATTTTGACATTTTCAATGGATTCTACTTAGGTGTGTTGACGTTTTGCAAGTTATTTCATAGTACAATATACCTACATACAAGACAAGTTTCTAGTCTCTAAGTGGACAAGTTATCTTTAAATGAATGGAAAGTTAATTGAATGCATACCTAAAAGTTCACTCAAATTTATCAATTTATTTGAGATTGACAGATTACAGGTTTGTAGGTACTTCAGTGGATAAATGAGGACATAAATACTTTGACAACGACTGTTGGAATGCGTTCATAAATTGAGACAATAAATTGCTTTGCACAAGAGACACGACTAACGAATTGCGAATGGTTGCGTTTTTTGACATTTCATTCACATGAGTTGTCGCTGACAATTGCAAATTGTCATCAAACATAAGCAAGAAAAATGAGAGTTTTACGTTAAATTCGAGCGAATATTCTATTCGCTAGTTTGTGGAATGCGTCCTGCTGTTTTGACTTGAAGTTTGACAATTCTCAGAAGATATACGTTATTGTTGGTCGCGTAATAAATATTAAAATGCAAAATATTTCAATTTATAATTATTGTATGCAATGTTTTCCTTTTAAATAATTGATTCGTTTAGTAATTCACTTCGTCGTAAAGTTAAAACAAAACAATAATTGATATTAGTTGTGAAAATTGCTTTAAAATATTTATTCGTATTCGCAGGTCGCAACTCATGTGTAAAGCACTTAACTAGCTGGACAACTATCTAAGCCTAAGGCTGTTTTGCAGTGCGAGATTAAAGTGAAACTCGAGTTCGAAATGAGTTATAACTCTGGAGTCACGGAACATATCCTTTTGATGTTTTAACTTCCGAGTTTTACTACGTTTTTATTCGAGCTGAAATAAGGTAATTTGGCAAATTTTAGCCTAATCCGTTTGATATTCCAGACTGTCAGTCGCTTGTATTTGCTGTGTTATACTGCGTTTTCATTAGAGCAAATGAGGTAATTTCGTTCAAAATTTCCAAATTCAATTCAAAATCATCTCATTTCCCATACAAATTCAAATTTCCAAATGAGGTAATTTCAACCAAATTTGCACGAAATTCGGTAGAAAATTACGTGAAACTTTTATGAACACACCCAAATGGATTCCATTCAAAGTGGAACCCATTCGAAATGACAGAATTCAATGTAAAAAACAACAAAAACAAGCGATTTACAATTTGGGCCTTCAAACAAAATTAGCAAATTTGAAATGTGAACACTTTTTTTGTAATTTGCCAAAAAACATTTTAAATTTTGCATGAAATATTTCTTCAGTGCGGAGTAAACCACAGAAGGAATAAAAAAAAATGTAGTGAGATAAGAACAAATCGCAGCAAACCCTACAAATTCGTCTTTCAATAAAGTTTAATTTAATATTGAAATCCCCCTTTAAAGACTGATATCATTATACGCTATGTTAAGCTAAAATGAATATAAAATAATTGAAGGCACTTAAGTTTGCAAGACTCTGCTGTTGTGATGGTAATTTCTATAAATATAATTGCATCAATCAGCTTTGTAAAAAAAAAATAATAATAAAGAAATATCCATAGCAACGAAGAAAATGAAAAGAAGAAAGAAAACAGTCTTTTTTTTTGTATGGAAAGAATCCTTTTCACCACAAAGGACGACTTCTTTTCTTTTCTTATGCAGTTATTTTTTCAAACAATATACTGTGGGAGTGCAGAAAAAAAATCATCTATATAAGCACATTTTTAAATTCGCCCACAACATGCTATCCTCTTCTTCATTTAAGCCAATATTATCAAATTGTTAAAGCCAACCATGATGGCTGGGAAGTACATATATGTGACCTTCGTGCTTGATGTTGCTAAAACTTGGCAAAGTATCCTCGATAAAAAAAAAGAAATCTTTTTCTTTTTGACACGACAGCAGAGTATATCAAGTGATTTACTATCAGGCCAAATAACCTTGCTTGTCGAAGTGCCTCCCTCTATATAATCCCCAATCCCTGAAAAGTATCTAAAAACACTCAAAAGTCAAATGTGACAGATAGAATGCATGTTCTACAAAATGGTGCAATTTCTGCAAACAATCAAGAGGACACAGAGATGGCGTCATTATGGGCAGATGACCTCTATTTTCCGGTTAGACACCATCATGGTTGTTAAGATTTGCTAAAGAAAAAAAAAAAAAAATATTAACAATTTAAAATACCAAATTGGGTGCGAGAAAGAGAGAAAGTGCCAAAGGTGAAAACTGTCAAAGACCTGATTTTTTGTGCGTCTGATAAACACGAAGACCAGCCGTGCGTTTTTCAGTTTGACAAAGAATAAGGCATTTTGCATATTTTATGCTTGTGAGGCTCCCATATCTCACAGCAGATTATGATAAATATCACATCTCTAACGAATTCCTTTTGGCATCATATTTTCAACAAGAGAGAAGATAGACCGAGAATACATATAATGCTCTGTGGATTGTGTCAGTGTCAATGTTTTGTTTAGCTTCTTCTTTTTGTATTATGGCGGCGCTGCTGCTGATGGTTATACAGAAAGAAGAATATTATAACCTCAATCATACATTCATGGTTTAAACATTTTAAAACGTCAAGGCGTCGCGGTAGGGTGTCAAATTTTATGCTTGCCATTCTAAAAGAAAAGAATGTTAAAGATAGGCAAGGAATTAAATTTGAGTAAACGAAAAAAAAAATTAAAAAAAAACCCAAGTCAGATATAAAAAAAAATTCAAAGCGAAACGTATGACAGAAAACTACACAAAAGGGCAATTTGAATATTTAAATGTGCCCAAGAGGAGTCATCCGTCCGTCCGTTCTTTCGTCCGTCCTTTTGTAGTGGTTGTGGTTCTTTATTATTTTATTTTTATTTTTTTTTTTTCGTCTTTCATGAATAACAGAAGTGGTGGTTAGTTTTTCTGTTGGGTTGGGGTCTTTTGCGAGTGTTTTTTTTTTGTTTTGTTTTTTATGGGACACTCATTTTGTATTTGGGTTCTTTTCTATGTATTTGAGTTGAGTTTAAAAAAAAAATGTTCTTGTTTGGTTTATTTTTGGGGTGTAAAAATGAGACCAACCGCCGCCGCCACTACCGATTTTTTTGATTCGGTGAATGATGATGTGCATAGTTTACTACTAGTTGACCTATTGACCTCGGAATTCATTTTCCCTTTCATTCTTTCTATCTTTGTTTATATTATAAGGGTTTTATTATTTTTATTTGTCAGTATTGGACAATTTAAGTGTGCATAAATTAGATAGGTAATTGTTAGATATTTTTTTTTTTTTCGAGAATATAATCAATGGACATTCAGAGGCTGAATATTGAGATGGAAAGAATTTTTTGGATATCTGTAAATAGATTTAATTATTTAATTATATTCAAAAATATTCTATTAAGGTGATGCAAATATGTTTTTAACGTTAGATCAAATATTTGTCTCAGAAAATAACCTCAAAAAAAAAAGAATGAAATTTTCTTGTTAATCCAGCTCGAAGGACCACATTTTTATGTTTATATTCAACGTGCTCGGGTCACGCCACTGCGAAATTGTAGAATCTTGACGATGTTTACAGAAAATTGGAGTACACCTTCATGCTACTCTATCCACCTGGTCACACAAAACGATGTGAGTGCATACCCCAAAGTGCTCATGAGGACAGTTTTTCTCTTTAGATGAGATTTGAAGAAGCAATTACCTCTTTAATAACTGCCCCAGCGTCTCGAACAGCGGGTACTTAAGAACTCCGCGAAATGAAGTATAGAGTTATTCAGTTTGTGGCCGTAGCACGGTGTCTTTATAGCGTTTTTGGCTTTCTTCTAGATCTCCGTGACAGCACTTCGAACTTCGGAAAGCATAACGACACATCCGTCAGTTCCTCCTCTTATTCCCACACACAGTTCGAGTGGAAGGTTCAGCCCCTTCTTTAGCTGGGACAAGATAATTGGGCCAATGACTTAGCCAGTTGTAGTAGCCGTGGCGTGATGGTTAGTGCGATGGACTGTCATGCCTGAGGTCTAAGGTTCGATCCCCAGCCTCGCCACCTATTTATTCTATTTATTTAAAAGAAAAAACGGCTACTGCCTCTTGCGAGGAATTGACAAATCCTCCAGGAGTATCTCCTGTCACAGAAAAGTGCCGCTCGTTAGCCGTTCGGATTCGGCAATAAACTGTAGGTCCCTTCCATTCCTGCAGACACGCACACAGGAATGGTTGAGAGTTGTAAGTCACTAGGCCCTAGTTCTTCATGAGCTGTTGTGCCATCAAATTTATTTATTTTATTTTGACTTGGCCAGTTGAGGACAACTCCTTAAATGTCATAGTTATATTCAACTTCGTTTTGGCAATAAGTATTCTTATGGTTTCTCTCCAATCTTCCTCATCGGAGTCGTATTTTTCGCCAGTTTTAGCATTAGCTATAGTTCCTCGAATGCATCCACGAAAGTGACAAAATCCTCACGAATGTTACCATCATGAACATTATCGCGTAAGGCTCATATGGGACAGATACTCGAAACCTTAAAAGTTCTCTAAAATTTCCTTCGTTCAAAGTCACGTCAGTTTTGTTGGAAAAATCCATCATCTCTGTGTCCTCGAAATGATAAATTCTGCCGCCAAAGCAACATAATAGTTTCTACTATAGGACGAAGGCTTTCACTGCAGCTGAAATTGTAGCAACTAGCTATAGCTACTTAAAATAAATTTTATAACTATGAAACGATAAAACATTTATTTTCCTTTTCTATTTTATACTTTGTTGTTCGTTCTTGAGCCCCAGGGGCGGAAATTGCACCCATTGACCCCTTTGTATCCGCGCCTGCCAATGATCAATTCTGAGACCAATTATGATGGAGAATAAAAATGTATCATTACTTAAAATAAGGAAATCCCCGGGTGATTGGATTTATTATCAATTTTTCATATATGTATGTAGGTACTTACATTCCTACAGATACACAATTTGTCAGTAAGCTTCTGCTTAATTTTTATTTTTAACCAAGAGCTTTACACCGATAAGAATATAATTTGGGTCTAGGAAAAGCTCTTATGTCATTATATTACATTAATACTCCGGTGAGTGAGGAAATTTATATTTTATATTTTTTTTTATAACTTAAAATTCTTCATGTACCTAGGTAAATCTTGACAAAGGGCTTAGATCAAACTTAATCTAACATGTGCTGCTGTAAGCTGAATCAGGAAGTTGAATTGGGTGGTTAAATTTCAAATTATAGCTCAAAAAAATATTATAGTAAACACTAAAACAAAGGTAAATTGCTTTATTTATTTTAAGGAACCAAAAAATCTGGAAAACCCTTCTGCCCTAGTCAAATATAGTAAGTAAATAACAACTATTAAGTTCTAGGTAGTAAGACTGTAAGACGCACGCATTCCTGTGGGAGTGGCAATAAAGAAGTTAGGGCAGCGATCCTTACACCAGTCTTGCCACTCCTGCGGTGAATGCGAGCGTCATTTGAAACTGTGGTGGCCGTCCCTCCACAAGACTGATATAATACTCTTGTGGTAGGGGGCGACCCTCTCGATTCACTCCAACCTGACATAACAAAGCAAACTTACACCATAACCACTGACCTATCAAACCCACCCACCAGGCGTTGTGGTGAGCCAAATGCTCCTCCGGGCATGGTGGAGGGAATGATCCACTTAGTGGGGGTAAAGGAGAGGAACACGCCCTCAAAGGACATCAGCGGTGATGAAACCTTCCCTCAACCCGGTGTAAATGCTTCTGACGACAGCTACTGTAACCCCCCGATAGCCTAAAGCAGCTGCTTGCTCAAATCTAACGGGATATGTCTTGTCTTGTTTTTTAGCATAGGTTTCTTCTTTTAACAGGGTATCACAATAGATGTACAGTGATCTAAGTTTGACGGTAACAAGATCAACTATCAGCCCACTAACCTAACCTAGCTTTAGGTCTAGGTATAGAGTTATAGAAAAAGCCAAGCCTACAGAGTTTCATCTAAAATTCTCTATTTAAAAGCTACTAATCATTTACTTGATTAATTAACAAATTTCGTAAGCCCTTAAAATAAGTCAAATTACCATTATGAGACCTACACGTTTTGAAATACACCTTGAGTACAATTAGACTTGAAAACCTTCTCATTTTTATCAAACCTTACAACCTCCTGAACTAAGTATCTTCATAGTTTTTTTAATTTGTGTGACTTCAGCAGTCCTTCCTTAACAAAGTTCTAATATTTCAAGAATCCCATTGTATTCTAAACTATAGCTTCATGGTAATCCCCTTCGACAAGGCAACTTATACACATATTATAAAACTGAAATATCCCACTCAATTGTGATTGTGAATCCCTCAGCTTATCTCAAACGAAACAACACAAATCCTCGCAATATTTTTTATCTTCCCATAACCGCACATTCTGTCTTATTTTATCTTTTCTATAAAACCTTTGATTCTATCTATCTATCTACAACTGAAATATGATCTTATCTCCGGACAGCAATATTCATAATTCCTTAAAAGTGACAGAGGGTGAAGTTGTGGTAGATATTTTATAAAAATCTTCAATAAGAGAGCACAAATAATAAAATGAAACAAAAAAAAGTCCAGAATTGAATTAAAGATTCCTGAACGGTTTTTTTGTTTGAAGGAGAAAGTAAAAGTGCCAAAGTGTCATTAAGCTTTCACAACACCCGCCACAGAGATGATAAAAAAAAACACACACACACAAACATACTCAAATGGGAAAAGACACAATATGGGCTTGGTGATGTTGGATACACACGTTCGCACGACATCAGAAACAACATCAGTCAGAATCATCATCATAAAGGATTTCTGTCACAATGACAGTTGTCGTGTTGGATGGCGTTACGTTAATAGTTTGGGTGCTTAAGATGGATGTATGATGATTTTTCTGCCCTCATTCATCTCTCATAACCATCTTAACAACAACAAAAAAGTACCTTAAAGAAATAAAGAGAAAATCATAATAATTCAATTATAGTGTCACGACTTTTGTCATCATCATCGTTATCATCACTGTCATCCCAAAATACCAAAAAAAAACAGACCACCGCACGCCGAAGTACATTGTCTGTTTAGCCTGATGACGACCGACACGAAGCGACGACGCGACGTCTCAAAGAACCACTCCCAGTTGGTTCGAATGAAATGAAATTATGTTAAGCTTCCATTTTGATATGATGGTGACCCCAAAAACGTACATAGGATGTGTTGATTGTGTACCCGATATTTCTGCTCAAGTCGAATATATAAACGAAATCCACCTTGAAATTTTAAGTGCGGCACTGGTATATCTGGCACTCAATTCATTGTTGTATTTTAACATTCTGTCATTTTTGTAGTCCTAGCCAAATTTTACTCTTACGCTTTGTACTTGAAGAATCCTTTGGTCGGTTATGCGATGACGATGAGAGCTTTCTTCCAACATGTCTTCGTCTTGCAGCATCATCATGTACGGCATGAATTGGTCTGAGCCCTACTTTTTATTCCAAAATAAACAAAATAAAAATTCTTTTTGTTGATCTGTTTTTCATTTTACCAACAACTGTGATGACAGAAATGTCACTATACATATTATACGCAAGAAGAAAAAAAAAAAGAAATGTCAATTGTGTGTACAGAAGGTTTTGAAATATATTTTCACTTCAAACTTCCGCTGATGTGGTGAGTTAAGTCTTTCGGGCATTTTGCGATATCTTGTGTCTTTTCTGTTCTTGTCTTTGCGAGCATTGTTGTGAGTAAACACACAAGTCAAGTGTCAAAAGGGAAAATATTTTAACAACAATAATTTAATTTTACTTTTTTTTAATTTTTTTTTATTTTAAATGCCATTATCACCTTGGAGAGTCTGTTGTCTGTCTTTTCCAAAGTTCATTCATATAAAAAATATCTACTTTAATTTTAAATTAACAAAAAAAAAAAATGTCTGCTTCTTTTTGAAGAATGAAAAGAAAAGTACAGAGTGAGAATAAAAAGATAAAAATAAAATGACTTTATTGGGTAAACCAGCTTTGGATGAGTTGACGCAGGTGAAATAAATTGGGCCAATAATGTTTACATACTGGGGTTTTTGTGCTATGATGATGTATGAAGTTGTCGAAGATCGTATACACAGCATTCAAGGGATTAGAGTGGTATTGACATTTTTTTTATTTAACTTTAACTTATAAGACAATTATTTCTTATGGCAGGCAGAGAGGAATGCTGATGATTGTTGCCAGCTCACTTATATAGCAACAAGAATATGCTAATCAAAGCTTTGACTCATGCAAGTCTGGAATTCTGAAACTTTCAAGGCTAATGCAGAATCAGAAAGGAAGACAGAAAGGATTACTTACCTTGGTTGCTCAACCAAACTTGATTTTTTTTTTTTAAGTTTAAAGGGGCTTTATTGTTGGCACACTTACGTATCATCCTCAAACCTTAGCCAAGTACCAAGCTAAATTTTGACATTGGGAAAATATGTCACAGAAAATAGATGTTCTTTGAGAAGAAATTGCCCGCGTTCGGGTAACAGTCCGATAGGCTATCTGAGATTGCTTAGTATCCGATATGTTTGTGAACGACCTCACCCGGGTATTATAGGTAACATTTTCTTCCAAAAGTCAAAACAACTGATAAAAGGGAAATCAGTTTCATTTTCAGTTCAAATTACACTGATATTTTATTCTTATAAAAAGAACGAAAAAACGACGCAACACCAGCAAGCTGCAGATGAAATCAGCTGTTTCTTAAATTGCCCATAGGATAGTTTAGTTCTGTGCATACCGAAAATTTTAGGATAGTTTGAGATTTGGTTTTGATAACAGTTTTTTGATTCATTAGCTGAATTTTCCTATGGGATTACAACAACACAAACCTATCCGCATAGATTTTGATAATTAGCCGAACGCGGCCATTATATTAAAGAATTTCTGTTCAGTATTTTAAGCAATTTTATCAAATAAATTCGATTCTTTTCTTTGACTGAGTGAGATAAATCTTGTGTTGCCAAAGAATCAAATATGCTCTTAATTTAAACGGAAAATGGATTTGGCACATTTAAGGTTCCTGCAATGCTTTGTGATAAACAATGTTGTTTGTTTTTCTTTTTTCTGGTGCGTCAACAAGCAATACCAACGACCTTCTAAGAACTGTAATGTTAAATAAATTTGGTGGCACAACGGCTCATGAAGAACCAGGGCCTAGTGACTTACAACTCTCAATCATTTCTGTGTGCGTGTCTGCAGAAATGGAGGGGACCTACAATCTATTGGCGAATCCGAACAGCTAAGGTGAGCGGAAATTTTCTATGACAAGAGATACTCTTGAAGAATTTATCAATTCCTCGCAAGAGGCAGTAGCCCGGAAAAAAACTTAGGTGGAAGCGGCTGGTATTGAACCCAGACCTCTGGCATGACAGTCCATCGCACTAACCATTACGCCACGGGTTACTTTGAAAAATAATATTTCAATTTGATATATTTTAGTAATGCAGAAGCAAAAGTGGAGAAATATTTTTAAAAATACAATCCAAAAAAAAAAGAGATTGCGTATACCTCTGAGTGTACCGCACTGTTTTATCGTTGTTTTAGAGAGAAATATTTCCAACATAGTGTAATGCTAATCATAAATTTAAAAAAAAAACTGTAGAACGCAGAATTTTTTTTAAAACTCGACCATTTTCCTTCACGCGAACAAAACACTTTCATCGGATTGAAAGAAAAAAAAAACAGCAATAATTTGCAATCTATTGGCTTTAATGCGAGATCGAATATACTCCGCAGCTATCAAACGTGAGTCTAAGAGCGTAACTCCATCTGTTATTGGCTATCCCATTATTGTCAGGGACAAAATTAATCGTATTATTTGTCATTCATCATCTATATTTACTCCTTCCCATAAAAAATAGAATTTTCAGATATCTTCAACATTTATTTCAGAAAGTATACAATTTCGGACTTTCGCGATTTTTCCCATCGAATTTGTCAATTTTTGGCTTCGTAGTGTGTTTAATTGGTTCATTGCAAATCCACCAAAAAAATTCATGCAAATCGGAAGATATTCAGTCGAGTAATGGGCGTACAAACAATAAAACCGACTCATTTTTATTTATCTACTAGTAGATTCTTGAATCGACTGAGATAATATCTGGGCAAAGTTTGACAGCTGACAGATGCCTTGTTCTCAGTTTTGTCATTCTACCATGAATTTACTAACATATATTATATATTGCCCTCAAATTGTACTCGCGTAGTGCTTGTCCGGAAGACAAGTATCTCTTGTCATAGAAAAGTGCCGCTCAACTTAGCCGTTCGGATTCGGCAATAAATGTTAGGTCCCTTCCATTCCTGCAGACATGCACACAGGAATGGTTGAGAGTTGTAAGTCGGTAGGCCCTGGTTCTTCATGAGCCGTTTGTGCCACCAAATTTATTTATTTTTTTTTTTTTTTTTTTTAGCTGACATTAGAAGACAATAGCATGCATATTGCGTATATAGGTTAAGTAAAATTAGAAGAATTGATGACACGAAAAACCAAATCTAAAAAAATAAATAAATTTGATAGCACAACAGCTCATGAAGAACTAGGGCCTAGTGACTTACAACTCTCAACCATTCCTGTGTGCGTGTCTGCAGGAATGGAGGGGACCTACAGTTTATTGCCGATTCCGAACGGCTAACGAGCGGCACTTTTCTGTGACAGGAGATACTCTTGGAGGATTTGTCAATTCCTCGCAAGAGGCAGTAGCCCTTTTTTTTCTTTTAAATAAATAGGTGGCGAGGCTTGGGATCGAACCTTAGACCTCCGGCATGACAGTCCATCGCACTAACCATTACGCCACGGCTACTACGAAAAAACCAAATCACATAGTCAAATATCAAAGAATTCTTCTAAGGAGTGAGTTACTCAAATGAAAAGGAAACTGGAAGGAGTAATTGGAAAATAAGGGACGTATAGCAACCTTGATACTTCATTAGATCCTTTTATATCTTTTTTTTAAATATTTTTTCTACCACTTTCCATAAACATATCAAAATATTTTTTTGTTTTTGATATACAGTAGTCCCTCTATAATGTGAATTACCGATAGTGTGAATTTCTCTAAAATGTGAACCGCCAAAATTTTACATTGCGTCATCTCTATAATGTGAACTTTCGAAATTTTCGGACTCTAAAATGTGAATTTCTTTGGTAAATTTGTTTATATTTTTTTTTTTCTTTCATTAGTTTTGTCTGCTATATAAGAGACTTTACTATTTGCTATTTGTGTAGACATCTTTCAGGATTTTGAATGCAGCTGCGGTCAGAAAGTGTCACCTGCCAGTTGTGTAGGTATATTTTGTTATTCCAATCAGTTCCTAAGCACTGAAAAAAATGTTCCAGTAATGTGAATCCCTCTAAAATCTGAAAACTTCTTGTTTTAATTAGTTCACATTATCGAGGGACTACTGTATTAGGTTTTATTTATTTTGCATTTATTCATTTAAAGTTTAATTAAAAATAATCATAAAACCGTTTGTAAAATATCAAATTTTCAAATTCACTTCTACAATTTTAAAATAAATGAGCTAAATTGAACGCGGTTTTATTTTTCACTACAAAGTTGTTCTTTCAATAAAAATATCAATACATATATTTTTAAAAGCTTTTGCTAACTATGTGCTCAACTACGACAGTTTCACTTCATCAGCTAAAATAAGGTTTATAATAAATTTTTACTCTCTAATAGGTATCATTGGCAAAACACCTGTTAAAACCACCTACAAAAAACAAAATGATTCATTGGATTTCCATCAGTTGTTCTTTTCAAAAACAAACATCCGAAGTGAGACAATGCTTAAACAAATACCCGAATGTGTCACAACCAAAGCACTCCACATCGACACCGACATTGACGCCAACATTCAAAAAGACAATATGCCTAACGTATTTCCTTAACAAAACAAATGAAAACCCCAAAATTTCGACTGGGAACATTTTCCTCGAAAATAAAAATTCAATAAAAGAAAAAAGGAAGCCGCTTCTTTATAAAAATAAAAAAAAAAAAAAAAACAAAGAAAGAAAAGAAAAGAAAATGCGGAGAAGGTTACATTTCTAAAGTACCAGCATCTCTAGCATACTTCAACAATCAGCAGCAGTCAAATTTCGACAACAAAAAAAAAAAAAATTGGGTTAAAGTTACGAAACGACGACGATTCACTACTTCAAACATTCTGGGGCTTCTCCGAATGGGCTGTGGATGTTCGGATTGGCTTTGGAGAACCCCAGAGTACTTCACATGACAGACATGCGACATATCATACAACTCGCTATGAATATCAATTACACGCGCGGCGCGTCTGCTTCTGCTTGCACAGCAAACTGTTGCCGCTGCATTATGACTTCGTCGTGTAGTGTTCAACGACGACGGCACGGAAAAACGTACGAGGAAGATATCAGTGGGACAAAGGGAGGAGTGGGTGAGTCTCCTGTTAATGGCATTGTACTCATAGATACTATACATTTATATGAAGTACCTTACATACTATTATCATAGTTTATAGTAGTTAGGTACTGGTGCTATTGGCGCATATTTTAATTAACATGATGAGCGAGGCGAGATATTATTGTAATTCACTTGTTATTTTTATAACACCGGCACCCCTCTGCCTACACCCCATCAGCGTTGTGCTTCTGATGCTAACTAGATGGCAAGAGGGTGATGTTGGCTGATGGTTGGGGATTTGGCTAGAGATGGCCGACACTGGCAATATGTAGATATAGTGCTTATGGTTACGTTTTCAACCGCTTTAAGGCCTGCTTCAGCTGCCGCATACTTATATGCATATTTTTCATGGTCAAATAAATTATAACATTTTTATTAATAAGTGAGCTAACAAAACACCCGCAACTCGTGAGCGCATTATATAGGTACATATAGCCTGTTAGTGTGAATTTTAATCATAGTTTTATTTGAACAGTGACAATAATATTTTTATTAAAAGAATGCAGGGACATAACATTAAAAGAATAAGAGATTTAGCGAAAAAGTTAATATGTATATTTAGAAGCGTAACATTTTTTTTTTCTTAAAAAAAAAAGGCAGACATCGCAAGTCTGCTATTGACGACACTTTTGAATCCTGGAACCACGGTTAAAACTCATTTAATCCGCCGAAATCGGTGCATTCAAAATTTTGAAACACGGTACAAATGTTTGTACATCTCATCAAGAACATGCTTCAGGGGTTAATAGGAGTTTGAGCTTGAATCCCATCTGAATCTTCTTGATGATTAACTCTCATATTGGATTTCCGTCAAGTGTTGAAGTGAAAAAAATCAAAAATGGTGTACTATGGCAAAGGGGCTCCTTATTCTATTGGCGTATTTAGGTTTTCTGTCGCTCTAACTTATTTAAAATTTGACGCCGCCTGCATTTACCAGAATTTTGTCACATCTTTGGCAAATAATCAAAGAAAATAATAACACATCAGTTTCATCTTCACTGTTCGAATGTTCCTGGTTTTGTACTTGAGGTTGCAGTTACTCAGATTGTGGTGTCCCCCACTGATTGAGAATTGGTTTGTGGTATGTCTGAAGAGAATAAATACCATTGTCAAAGCTGTTTGCACCAGCGACTGGGGAAATGGATAATTTACTGCTTTAAAAAAAAATTTCATTGTTCACTTATCTTGACAGGAGATCTTTTCAAATTGAATAAGCGTTTGCTCGCTTCATACTGCACTAACTTCTTTTTTTGAATGCAGAAAAACAATTCATCAAATAGCTTGTTCAATCGACTTAAAACAACTCAACGTGAAAAATATAAAAAATTGTATTAAAATTTGAAAATAAAAAAGTACGTATACGCCCGAGTGAACCATTATTTTAATTGAATTAATTTGTATCTCTTTTTAAATGGAGCATTTCCTTTATTAAATAAATCTCATATTGTTTTGTAATTAAAAAAAAAAAAATTAAATTTGATGGCACAACAGCTCATGAAGAACTAGGGCCTAGTGACTTACAACTCTCAACCATTCCTGTGTGCGTGTCTGCAGGAATGGAGGGGACCTACAGTTTATTGCCGAATCCGAACTACATGTGTAATTAAACATTCTAAATTACGCCGTGGCGTGATGGTTAGTGCGATGGACTGTCATGCCGGAGGTCTAAGGTTCGATCCCAAGCCTCGCCACCTATTTATTTAAAAGAAAAAACGGCTACTGCCTCTTGCGAGGAATTGACAAATCCTCCAAGAGTATCTCCTGTCACAGAAAAGTGCCGCTCGTTAGCCGTTCGGATTCGGCAATAAACTGTAGGTCCCCTCCATTCCTGCAGACACGCACACAGGAATGGTTGAGAGTTGTAAGTCACTAGGCCCAAGTTCTTCATGAGCTGTTGTGCCATCAAATTTATTTATTTTTTTTTTATTTATAATTACACATGTAATTATACTTTATAATCCTGGATAGTCGAAGCCTTCTAGAAATAAATAAATAATAAAATATTTTATTGCCCTATTAGATTCTTATTTAATTCTTATAAAACCCGGAAAGCTGGCGCCAACTACACAGTTTTATACTATTATTTCGCACCAATAATATCAAAAGTTATGAACTATTGTAGTAGTCCGTGGCCCGTGGCTTAATGGTTAGAGCGTTGGACCGTCACGCCAGAGGTCTGGTTTCGATTCCCAGCCTCTGCCACCTACTTAGCCGTTTGGACTCTGCAATGTAGGTCCTTTCCATTCCTGCAAACACGCACACAGGAATGGTTGAGAGATGTAATTCACTAGCACAGTACACATATTGAAGGTAATATCTTCTGAGCTTTCATTTTTGTTCAGTTTTGCGCATGTTTCTCTTCGATTACTTCAAAATTGGTATTTTTGCAAAAAATATAATGATTGATACTTTTTGTCTGTATTAATAGTATTTGTACGAATTCTTTGATTGATTCAAAAGTTACCCGCACCATTTTCAAAAATTCGTAAATCTTTGAAATTCAATTTAAAAAAAAAATTAAAATTAGTCGGAAAAAAGCTATAATTCTCATTTTTGATTGTATTTGAGTAAAAATTGTGATATCTGTTAACTCTGTTCAGCAATTGGTTCAAAAATACAGTCAAATTTAATTAAGGTATCATCAACTTTCCGAAAACAATAACAAATTGACAAAATTGATGTGGTGGCAGATTTTTATTTCGACACAAAAGAAAAAAAGCTGTAACCTTGGAAAACTATATGGCATCATTTTCAAAAATAAATGGACTAGTTGGAAATTTACTGTTTTTTATAAAATAAGAAAATAAAAAGTCATAACCTCAAAAATATTTCCAGCCTTTGATTTTAGTATTCACAAATAACCCGCTAAAATTAATTATTTCGAAGATATCGCCACCTAAAAAAACAAGCTAGTTTTAAATGAGGATCTAGAAAGTTTAACATAGATTCTAACAAGGGCCTAGCAGGTTTTGCTATAGAAATCAGCTAGGCCCTTTCGAGTTATGCATTATTTTGCCTCGAGAGAAAAAAAGAATGAAAAAAGTTTTTTTATTCTTAACTTGATCCTGAGACTTTCTATCTATCGATCCTATAGTCCGATAAGCTAACCACGGGACTTAATGTTGAAATTAAATAACTTTATACTTGAATACTTCATAGCATTGTATGTAGGTTATAAAAGCCTAGTTCCTTTGCTTTGAAACTCTGTGATTTTCTGTGCATTTGTGTGAATTTCAGTCCAAAGTTCTGTCAAAGTTCATATAAAAAAAATAAAATGGCAGTAAAATGCACAGAAAATCACAGAGTTTCAAAGTAAAGAAACAGACCTCAAGTTTTTGTGTTATAGTGGGTATTTTTGATGGGACAGCAAAACTTTCCCTATCACAATTTCCAGTATACCGAGTATTTGACAAGTTTTCAAATAGTATAATTCTAGGTGTTTACTACTCATAACTTTCTAGGGTCTTGACTTAATTTGGCAAAAGCTTTGCCAAAATTTGATATTTCTAACTATGTTGACCTGTAACTTCTTCAATATTCACAAGAGGAAGTGTGTTTTCCATACTATATTTCCGTAACAAAGTTTTTTGAACTTAAGTCCAAGATGGCGGCCAAAGGGTGAATTTCATGAGTGCAAAAATCAGGGTTATGATCTCCGATTAACTATACCTTTCGAGTAAATACAAACATAATATAAAATGTTCATAAATGCACAGGACTATATAGTAGAAAAAAGAGTTTAGATCAACAAGAATTTTACAGTCCGCAGAAAATTCAATTATTAAAGTACTTTTTGCTTTTAGTGTATAACTTCCTATTTTATGGAGAGTACCTACTACCTAGAGACGGAATGGAATTTTTAAAATAACTTTTAAGGTCCAGTTTTTTAGTAAGCTATTAAAGTTAAACCCAAATTTTCTCATCATTAATTTGTTGAATTATGTAGAGCCATATTATTCAGTCACTCAAATCTAGTTTTAAATGTACACCTGGATAAAAAGTAAATCAAACCCAGATATTCAACCAAGCTTATAATATTCACCCGTTATACCACTCGGTTTCAAACTTCTCAAGTTTAATTCGATTTAATTCAAAAAGACTTCCAGGGAGCAGTTAAAGTAGTTAAACTCGGGTGTAAACTCAAAATACAAAACACAGAAGCAAGCGACAAAAAATTTAAAAAAACTTATTAACAAATGTCAAATTATTGATAAAACGTACATAGCTTGTTAATGTCTTTTAAATTAAGTTCAAACAGTTTGGCTAAGTTCCAAAATGTAGAAAATGTTTTGATGCGGAAGTAATGCCTTCATTTTTCATACGCATCAGCAACGCAAACTTGATGCTTTGTAGAAATACATATTACATTGCATAAGTCTGACGTTTCGAAATGCAAAAACAAAAATTTAAATCGAAGCAGCTAAAAAATTTTTGGATGCGCAGTTTGCGCAGTAAATGCGCATTTGATAAATTTTGGAACTCAGGCTTTTACATGCGTTTTCCTTATTTTTATTCCACCGAGTTTGATGTGGTTTATTTTTAAGTGAATATTAGGAACATAAGTTTAAATTGTCGGGTCTACAAAATGCGGACGAGTTAAAAATTCACTACAACCGGGTCTTCACCTGAAGTGAATAATATGGCTGTTAACTCTGGATTTACTAAAAAGATGCGCTATTGATGTTTGTGCTTATTATAAATTTTGCTAGTCTCAACCAAAAAAAAAAGCTGACACTTATCAATCTTATGCTATCAGAGCAACAAAAATTCTTATCACAAATGCACACAAATCTTTTAATTAAATATTCAATTAAATTATTTCATTCAAAATTTTCTTGGGTCTTCCTATAAAAATGTCACATTCTTTTGAAATAAGTTATCATATGGCACTTCAATAGCTATTGTCACGTTCATCGCACGATGTAATCGAAATCAGTGCTTTGTCAAAATTTGATGGGACTCTCTTCACAAAGTTGTCAAATAATTTCCAAGAAACAGCGACAGGTTGGCGTTGATGTTTTTTGCATAAATATTTGGTATGAAATTTTGTGTCGAAGAGGTGGTCTCTCCCGAATGAATTGTCCAAATTTTATATATGATTCACTTGCCGCGAGATCGATCGAACACAAAACTGTTCGGAATTTATAATTATTGAATCGATACGTTTTTTGGAATTTTTGCATACGAAAAAAAAATGATCTCACCATCAATGACGCCTATATAGGTAAAAAGTATTGGACCCAACCAAAAAAAAAAGAAAAACATGAAAGGTTTCCAATGATTCATAAGGCGTGTACATACGTAAATTGCAGATAATTGTTTCTTTTTACTTTTCTCAATACAAAAACAAAAATATATCGAGAAACAATAAAGAATTTTTTTTTACAAAAAAAAAAAAGAGTCATTGTACGCCGCACGCCGCCGCGCCATTTGACTGAAGGTAGGTACTTTTTGTTTTAACTGGCACTTTGTTGTTCAAAACCAACAACAAAAAAAATTCTGATAAAAAAAAAAACGTACGTGCCTATTTTTTACTTGGGGAATTTGAGAACTTTAAACCGCAACCCACAACAAACAAATTGGAGATAGAAATTTCATATCCCCTTCACTTATCATGTT
Source organism: Epistrophella euchroma (assembly GCA_947049315.1). Taxonomy (NCBI): domain Eukaryota; kingdom Metazoa; phylum Arthropoda; class Insecta; order Diptera; family Syrphidae; genus Epistrophella; species Epistrophella euchroma. The sequence goes on along the minus strand of OX346245.1, from coordinate 14,736,782 downwards.
TTTGAGTAATTAAGCCAACTATTGTATCCAAATTTGTCACGAAGTAGGTACATACAGCGAAACGGAAATATTTTTTTCTTTAAAGGTGTGCTATTGGATCAACTGTTTCAATAAAAATAATATGACCAATATTCTTAGACGAAACAAACAAACGAAAACATTTTTATACAAACACAAGGACCCCAAATTTTGTTGTTTGTGCATTGTCAAAGAAATTAAGACCTTTTGATCTTTTCTGACTTTGAAATGAGAAGAAAGTCAAACTAGGCTACCTATATGTTATTATTTTCTTGGACTTGAAATGTGCTTTATCAAGACATTTAAATGCTTTAAGTCTATACTGATAAGAATTTTATTGTTTTCTTAATTAAGTTACCAATTATTCTTCAATATCCATCAAGTTTAAATCAAAAGTGTAACAAAATGTTTATTTTTAATGTTCGAAAAATATTGCCCGAAATAGCCCCGAAATTGCCCACTTTACACTTTATTTATGTAGGTTTTGTTAAGTCAATAAAATGCTCACTTGCCAGCATGATGATGTCAAGAATGTCTCGCATCGTTTATGCCACTTCACAAAGTGTCAATAAAAAAAAAAAAAAAAAGGATTTCAATTGATTCCTTAAGGGTCGTCAAAAGTAAAAGTGATAGCCTTTGAAGGAAAAAAAAAAACACAACCGATACAACAGGCCAGTAGAGTGTAGGTACCTATATTAAGGGATCATAAATTTAATTTATGCGGTGAAACGCTTGGTTGTGTATTATTTTTAGAAGAAACAGAATACCCTTCGGTTTGTCCATAAATCCATAAATAAAAACGAATGTTAAGTAACAAGTTAAAGCGAGTCTTAAGTATCAAACAAAACACACATTTTGGTTAGTTGATTTTGATAAAAATAATGACGAAATTATAATTTCAAGGACAAAATTGTAATTTATTTTGTCTTTTCTAGATAAATGTACTTATGTACATCATTTTATAGATCTGTTGAGAGCATTTTGTGGTTTAAGACGGAAAAAATCCAAATTAGATCGTAAGTTTGTCATTGATTTTAGTAAATGACAATAATTTCATTCAAAAACAAAATATCTACAATATCAAAAAAAAAAAAAAAAATATTTAAGGAAAAGTAAATTCTGCAAATTTTCTGCATCTTTTTTACCTGTAAAATTAAATTTTAAAAATCAATAAGGCTCTCAATTTTTGCAATAGGTTTAATTATTCTGTGAAATATTTGCAAAACTTTAACTTTAAAATTTCTAATAGTATATTGTTATTTCTTTATTATATTTGATTCCAGATAAATAACCTCTTTTTTTTATTTCGGAACTATGAAAAACTCTTACGGCCATATTATTGACTTTCTTCAAAGCTAGTTTTACGGAAAAACTAGTTCTTTAGCGGTTTCGAGTTAAGTTTTTCACAAATGTGTATTCCTTTGACATCTGAATCAAACTATTTATACATATTTTGACATCTTAATCAAATTAATAATTGTTTTTGAAAAAATTAAAACTCGAAACCCCTATAGAAATAGTTTTTTTAGTAAAACTAGCTTTGAAGAAAGTCAAAAATATGGCCGTTAAAGTGGTCAACAGGAAGAAAGTAAAAATTATAAGAGTGCGAGGCACTAAAGATCGAACTGTAGAATTCTTGACAGAAAATAATTGAGCAACGAATCCAAAAAAAGCTTCCTCAGCTTTTGACAGCAAAACTTAGGAATTTTTGTGAGGAATTTCTATTTCTGAGAATACTGATTAGGTTAGGTTAGGTTAGGAGGGGCGTGCCTAGCCCAAAGGCTGCTGCATACACAGTGCCTAATGGTCCATTGTGATAACCACAAATATAGAGATGCTAACTTAACAATTATTGACATAGATTGGTTCATTTGCAAACCAGCCTATGCTTTCAATATATTTTTTCATGTTTACTATTGAGACTCGTGCTAGATCGTCCAGTTCTACAACAAACCTATTTCCAAAATAGCGGAGACGGTTTGTTTGGAGGTTTGGACAATCACAGAGCATGTGTTTAATGGTTTCAATTTCTTTCGACATCCTGACAGCTCCTACAGAAGTCGGGTGCGAATAAACCTAATCTATTGGCCATTGTGTCAATGGCACAGTGTTCCGTTAGTAAACCTATCATGGTCTTTATATTCTTTTTACTCAGCGATAATATATACACAGTTTCTTTTCCATTAATTCTAGGCCATAAACTTCTAGAGATAACGCAGTCGTTCCTGGTAATCCAGGAGATGTTGATTTATTCATTCGTTATAAAGCACTTAATACACGATACAATTATCGTACCGATTATCGTAGTCGCATGTGATGATTGTATTATGTGTGTACACGAAGGTATTCGTTGTACCTAAATCGCACGTAGAATGCTATGGAGCGAAGACGGCTGCGATATCGGTACAACTCTAAGTCGGTGCGATAGGTTGTATCGTGTATTAAGCGCTTAAGGTCTATCTTCCTTTTATAATAACACCAAATGGGACACTTGGTCCCGTATCAGATTGTCTTCTACTGTCTATATTTGATAATGACACCTTCCTTGCCAATTCATCCGCTATATCATTAAGACACTCATCTGGGAGTTTGTATGATTCTCTTATATTAAGACTTTCACAGAACACCCCAGCTCCTGTTCCTTCTTCCATTTTTGACCCATCTGTCTAGAAGGGAATACCCTGTTCACCAATTAGGAAGTTGGGTTCCCATCCTTGCCTTTCGGTACGGTCGGTGGTACGTAGTCCGTAGTCACATCAATATCGGTATACCTCTGCAAGATAGACCCATGACCGAAGGTACTGTGCATCCAAAAGCCCATTTCCTTAATACGAAACGTACTTTTGGCTGCTGTGCATCTTATGTACTCGTCCAAGACTGGAAGATTGAGAATGATTTCCAGTGCTGCTTGTGGTGTAGACCTAAGTGCCCCTGTTATACCTATACAGGCTAGTCTCTGTACCTTGTTCAGGTTCTTGTGGTAGCTATCTTTTTCAACCGCCTTCCACCATACAATCAATCCATAGGTAAGTATGGGACAAACGATCGCCGTGTACATCCATTGGATGACCTCATGCCCAACCGTGTACCGGAGGTTTTTTTGCATGTGTAGAAGGCACAAAGTGCTCTTTTTGTTCTTTCCTCCGTCCAGGTTAGCATTGAATCAAGGATTACTCCAAGATATTTGGCTTCATTGGAGAGTTTCAGAGTTATTTCATTTAGCTTGGGGTTGGGAAAAGTAAAGTCGTTTAGTTTTCTTTTCTTCGTAAACAGAACAAGTTCAGTTTTTGCAGAACGTTCTCTACAACAATTAGCCACAATCAAAATCAAGTAATCTCTCAAAGTAGTAACTTCAATGTTAGAAATTACAGCGCCTAAGTTGTAGCCTATCAGAATTCTGTAGAAGAACATTTCTTTTAGTTCAATTTCCACGGTTTGTGGAAGCCCTCAACTTGTAAAACTCGGCCTGGCTGTATCATTGGACGAAGTAGTTGATTTCGTGACAGTTGTACAATCTTTAATTCACCGATATCGGCGGATTAACAATGAGGTTTAGCAATGGTTCAGACATGTATAGTTGGCTATTATCACTTGCTTGAACGTTGAAGCATTGTTGAACCTCAGTTAATCTACCAAAAATTGGCGAATAAAATTTCCTCATCCACGGGTTAAATGTTAATCCACTTTTGTATAACTGGCCCTCAGTCGCCGCAAATGGCGTGGGTGGACCACCTAACCCTGCTTCGAAAACTTGAGATATTGAGTTTCCATGTTAAATTTCCTATTTGGATTTTATCTTACCTCATTACTAGGTACATCGGACTTGAACATTTTTCATTGATAACTCTTTTTCGAGAACCTCAGAATGCAGTTCTGGTATTCCACAAGGTAGTCATTTAAGTTCTCTCCTTTTTAACATCTTTTTTTTTTTTTTTTTTTTTTTTTTTTAAAGTTTTTCGTTATGTTTCGAGATCCATACGTCTTGGACTTTATAACTTTTTTGTTTTTAATTTTACGGTAAAAAATCCCTTGATATAAATTGTAAAAAACTCAATTCTCGCTAAACAATTGTGCCGAAACTGTGTTTTGTGAGACATATGGTTCTCAAGATATAGCGAAAAACTTTTCATACTCCCGAACTTTTTATACGGCCGAATGAGAAGGATTTCAACTTCGAAAACTCGTTTTTACCCCTCGTTTGTATCCCTCATAAACATAAATACAAAAAAAAATGTTGTTCTATACAAAATCCAAGATTATAATGTAACATTTCAATGGACTAATTTCAATTATTTCTAATTTAATTTTTTGTCATTTTTTGTTTAGTAAAATTTATCGCTATATTATTGTTTCGAAAATTTGTCATTTCGTGTATTTAAATTCGAAATTTGTATCTTTAATTTTTAATGGTCCCATTGGTCTGGGTGATATTTGGTATCTTATTTCACAGAAGTCACCAAGAAAGACTTTAACTTTTGAGACTTTTCTATAATTTAAAGTTAAATTTTAAATGAATCACCTATGTTTTTACGATTATATTACTCTCCCTTAAGTTCCTACTCTTACTCTTACATTGTAATATGTTTAATAAAATCGAAAAGGAGAACAAAATACAAAGAAGTTGCGTCAAACGACATGACTATGACTAAGTTAAAAACAATTTTCCCCAAGAACTATAATATTACAATAATATTCACAAATCAGAAGGGGAGGGGAGGGGAGGGGAAGGAAATACAGTATAGTTGATGTAAGTATCATATTTTTAAATATTTTTATGATGAATGGAAAAAGAGAGGGAATATTGTTATCATTTAACCTCAAATGACTTTTCTAATCGTAAAATTTCTATATTAGTTTTCTTGGAATTTATAAAGTAATAAATTTGCAAAAACTTCCATCAAAACAAACCTAAAGGCACCTATACCTAGTGTTGATGGAAACTATAATAATACATTTTTTTTTTGTTGAATATTAATTTCTGTTTATAAGTTTCAAGCTGAAAAAAAAATTAATGCTAACCAATGTTTTAGCTATTAAAACAAATTCATCTCAAGAAATTTCATCATCACCGTGGATAAATTTATTTTACGTTATGTCGTCCTATAAGGAATGCACACACATTGTTTTCTCTTTCAACGCTTCTTTTAAAATGCTGAAAAACCTATAAAAACTCAACCCATATAGAATACCTATTTACATATAAACGTGCACAAGCATTAAAAATATTTTTTGTTTTGAAGGAGAAAACTTGTGGGTTGCTCCCAAAAAAATAAAAATATCAGAAAAGTTTTTTTTTGTTGCGAAATAAAACAAAAATCCATCAAAGATGCGAGACCAAAATATTATGTAGTTTTAAGGTGCGTTTTGTTGCACACTTGATTGCGCGCAGTAATGAGGAAGTACACGGAACGAACCGATAAGGTCTTTCAAATTTCAATACAATTATAAATATGTTGTTAATACTTTCTCGTCTCTTTCTCTCTTACTCTTTGCACAAAAAAATTAATTAAAATTATTTACAAAAAATTCAAAAAGAAACGCGACAAAAGCACGAAAAGTCATGACCATTTTTTTTTTTTTTTTTAATTTCTGTAACTTGGTATCGTTTCTCTAGACTTTATGAGTTGCGACTTAATTATTATAAAAAATGATTGACATGCTACCTAGAACGTTTCAAACAGGTGAAAAATATCAAAATAACGTCAAAATATTCCGCATAGAGAAAAAAATATATGATTGTAATAAGCATGAAATGAACGATTTTCCACGGTTTTTATTTGTTATGTTAGTGTGGGTGTGTATCTTCGAATCTTTTTGTATACCTATCTACTCCCCCGAACCAACCTAAGCAGTCTCTAAACACCCTCAAAAGCCTCGACCTCATTTTTCAGAATCATTCAACATCATTGAGGAAGCAAAATTACCAGATTACTTTATAAAAAAACATATGCAAATAGGTATAACAAATAATATCACTGTTGCAGATGTATAAAAAAGTATCTTTTGTTCATTTTGATTTTATTTTTTTTTTTTTTGTTGTTGTATCTTTGTGGGTTAAAATTTAAATGGTTAGAATTCTTCATATATCAAGAAAAGATGAATTCGACTGCATTTAGATGTAATAAGTACTCCTACTTGAGATAAATAAGCCCAAAAAGTAGGTGATGACGATGAAAGATGATATTTTATAGGGGCTGACAGAGAACTGAGAGAAATGCACAGTGCCGGATTCTACATGAGACAGATAAGGCAACTAGTAAGGGCCCTTTGATAAATTTGGGGCCTGAGTTGGAGAATAAACTCATTTTCCTAAATTGTTATACAAAAGTTACAGAGTGACATAAGTTTACAGATCACATCCAAAACAAAGTAAAAATTCGAAAAAAAAAGATTTTTGCATTGGATTTAGTTTTTATTAACTTAATTTACTTTGATTAAATAAATTGGTAATTAATTTTTTTTCGCATCCAAAAATCTTTACAATTTAACAGAGTATTTTCTCCTATTTATTTTGCATGCCAAACAATTGAGCGACTATTTTGTACATGCAAATAAAATTGTTTAGACAAATTTTATTAAATATTGATAGACACAAAATTTTTGGTGGAATTCTGATAAATTAATTAATTTTTGCATAGTGTTTTACTTATTTTCCACGACAACTGTAAATAAAGCTTTAAATACAAATTCGCGATTACGATTTTATTCTTTCGATTCTTTCTCCTTTCCCATACTTAGCGGTAAGATAAGATGTGTATTCAAAAAAAAAAGCAAATAATTTCTATTTAAATTTATAATTTCAATTGAAAATGACGGTTATCGCAAACAAACATTTCACTGGAAAAATTTCCCTCCTTCAAACATTGGGCATTGGGAACGGCAATAATGTTTGAGAATTTCCCTTGGAATTTTGTTGGCTTCGGGAATAAATGTTCCAGGGAAAACTGGCTGTCATTATCGGGGCTTTGTGAATAAAATTTTCCCTCCTTCCAAAATTTGAATTACCAATAATTTTCAACCACTTCTTGTAAGCTCGAATTTGGCTTTTTTTAAATGACAGCCGAATTCCTCTAGAAACTTTATTTCTGATACCAACAAATTTGGAGAAAAACGTATGGCAATAATTCACGATCCAAATTTTCGTTCGAGGGAAACATTGGGAACGTAAATGATGCCAAAGAGTTTCCCTTGAAATTTATTGGTATCGGGAATAAATTTTCCAGGGGAATTTGACTGTCATTGCATTGGATTTTTGTTAGAGGGAAATTTATTCCGTTGGAGATTCACGATAGGTAGCAGAAAAATTTTCGTGGGGATAAAATATTCCGTTGGAAACAAAATTTCCCGGGAGATTCCCGATAGGGCCAATTATATTTTTTCTAGAGGGATTTTAATTCCGGGGAGATTCACGGTAGCAGAAGAATTTTCGAGTGAGGAAAATATTCCGGAGGAAATATAATTCCCTTTGAGTTTCCCAATAAAGCCCAATTAGTATATGTATAATTTAAAGGTGATAATCTTGTGAGGTAAAATTAACTAAACTGCTCCAGCAGATAAAGAAACTTCAATAAAATCTAGAGGCGCCCTAGAGATTGTTTTAATTAACAGCTTCTCCGACTAAAACCAGCCCTGGAGAGCCAGCCATACACAAAGATTAAATTTAAAATTTATTGCTAGAAAACTACTTTGGAAATTCTATTTCTTTTGTTGTTGTTGTTGTTGTTTTACACGCGTATACGTGCTGGTATGGTGAAAAAAGAAAAATAAGAGAGCGAGAGAGATTAAGAGAGAATTATAGAAACAATGCTCTCAGTTATCTTCTTCTTTTAGTTGCATTTTTACACCCCTTTTGGAGCACGAAGCAGAAGCACATAGCAACGTCGAAGACGAACAATATTTCGAGGTCACGATGGTTTTGTTTTTTTTTTGTTGTTGTTGTTAATGTTATTATTATTACTGAACACGACAACCTAGTGAAGCTTTTTTACGACACCCCCGCTCTTCAACCCCCAAAGCAATATACGTATAAAGATAAGTATAAAAATTATAAATAATAATGACTTACAGAGAAAACAAAAACACTGCTGCTGGTTGAGGAAGATCACTCTCTTCGAGCTCGATACAAAGAAGCTTTCGTGAACACGATGATTGCGCGGGATGGGATTGTTTGGAAAAACTGAGAGAGAATTAGAAATAACACGCGACGACGACACGACACGCCAACTACAAATCGTACTTCGGAGCAAAGATCGGGCTTCTCGAAAGAGGAGCTGCTTAGCTTACACTGTACTACAATAATTATTGCTGCTGGTAGGTTTATTATGTACGTTGTTCCACTGAAACTTCTGTGACTTGCACTTGTGATTGTGGCAGCAATCCAACTAAAAAGGAAGTCTGCGGCGATCGCGCTGCTGGCTGGCTGACTGGCCCAACGTACTGCTGCCGCCCCACGAGAACTGTTGCCGCTGCGGTGCGGTGGTGGTGATGGTGATCGTGGTAGAAAATTCAAAAGAAAATTATATACCTACGTAGATACAGATATATGTACATGTGTATATAAATATACAAAAAACGTATTGTAGATACTTTGCATAGGCACAAATAAACGAAGCAGGAGAAGTATAGTGTAATATGCAAGTTTTCTTTTCTCTTCTTCCTCTGCGATCGATTTGTTTTCGGTTTGGTTTGGTTCGGTGCAGTCGTTTGATGGTATTCGTTTTTTTTTTTTTTTTTTTTTTTTTCAACCCCTCAGCCAGGGCAGTACGAAAATTCTTAGTAGGTAGGAATAGTTGAGTTAGTTTTCGACGGAGAAGGAGGTTCCAAAAGCTAAGCAAGCTATTGTCGTAAAAGAAAACCTAAAGCGGAAGAAGGTGGTAGGGGGTCGAGTGGTTTAAGAGGGTGGTCGGAGGATCGGGTAGCATGCCGGAGAATGCTGACCTTGAAGCGATATCAGCAAAGTGATGATGTTTTTAGATGAAGCAGCAGTGCATTCGTGCAGTGCTAAGCTAAAATGTGGGCATCAACAACTAGCACACATTATTTTTCTCCTTCGAGTACAATTTGTAAGTTTTTTTTTTTTTTTTGATTTTTTTTTTTTTTTTTTTTTGGAGAGAACTTTCTGTGTAATGTGTGTGGTTGGGCTTGAGTTTGTTGGCAAATAATGGCAGCGACAGGCCGACGCCATTAAGGGGGTTGGTTGGTGCTGCTGGCTAGCTTTGGGTGTTAGATGGAATTTACTGTGTCGCGGTACAAAGGGAATGAAGAGTAACAAAAAAAAAAAAAAAAATATTTTTTGTGTTTTCGTAAGTTTTAGCAAGTCGTTGTTTGGTAAGTATACTATGGTTGGTGATAAGTGAGAGGAAAACATGAGATTCATCAAAGTGCATGCTGGGAAGACTTTTTTTTTTTTGTTTCTTCTTCTTGTCTTTCTTCGTCTTATTTCTAATTTTTTGTAATGGATAATTGAAAGCTTGAGTGATTGTTGTAAGATCTTGTTAGAAAATATATTTTTTTTTTGCAAATGTTTACCACATTTTCTGATGGATTTAGCTAAACAAATTTGTGTTATCAACGTCCCGTCGTCATCGTGTCGTTGCGTCGTTTATTGTTATTCGTTCATAGAATTCATAGACCTTGGAATTATGACATTGGCTGAGATGGAATTAGAATTAAAATATATGTATGTAGGAATTGTCAAGATGATAAGGGTTTTTTCTTGATAAGATAATATAGATTGAGTGAAAAATGTAGAATCATTAATATTGTATTAATTTCTTATAGTTTAACCTACTGCTAAATGGATGAATGGATTGGAATGTCAGCTACGTTCTTTCCTAAGTGAAGACTGGATATTTTAGTTCCCTTCTGTCATTATTTTGTGTTATGATGCCAGAAGAACTGAATAATATAAGAGGTTGGGATAGAAAGAGGCATTAAGTTATGAGTCAATTAATAAAACTAGCAATTAATTGCAACTCGTGATTGAAATCAGATATCGATGACAAGTGCTTCCGATGCTACTTTTCGATAGAAAAACACTGACTTTGGCTCTACAGCTACTACATACCTATTAAAAGTCTTTAAAAATAAAACCTGAATCTAACCTGATATTTTAAAAGAGCTATGAATGTATTTGCGTGCTTTTTCCATGGCACAGGAACAAAAATCAATCAAGGTATATACAAAAATATCTGCTTATGGTCGTTATTAACAACGAGTTTTGTTGCAGAGGAACCTCATTTTTTTTTAAGGAAACTCTTCTTTTTTAGAGCCAATTATTTGAGTTCTTAGAGCCAATTATTTGAGTTCTTATAGTTTGATTTTCAAAGTTGAAAAAGTAAAATTGAGAAAGATTAATGGGTCCTATGAAATGTTGAGATGTGAAATTAATGTAACAGATTAGATTTATTTATTTCAAAACCAAAAGAGAATGTCTAATGGACCGAACCGGAGTGTTAGATTGACGTTTTTGTATTTGACGGTCATATTTGTTTCTATAATCAAAGTTTTATCTTTGTTGGTAGTTCTTGGTCTGCAATCAAAATGTAACTACAGGTTGGTCGCAATCTTTAACTTTAACTTAATCTTTTAAAAAAAAAAGCCTTTAATCGAAAGCCGTTATAATTCGATATGTGAAAGTAAAAAAATTCTGAAAGATTATACCCTTGCCTTTCACATAACCTTTTAGTTTGGACCAAGGAATATGGAACACTCTGTGTTAAAATTAGCCCTTCATTTATGCTCTAAAACTCAAACACTACCATTAGATTGAGCTGAAACCTACACAATAGGCGTTTTTCTTTTTTAATTCAGAGCAGTTCAGTGCTGAGCCCGAACTGTCAAACAAAAATGTTGTGTTTATTTTGAGTTCAGAGCGCTCAGAGCTGGGAATTTGTGTTTCTTTTTTTATTCAGAGTGCGTTCAGAGCGTTATCCATGAGCTCAGAATAAAATAACCAAGCAAACGGATAGTAAAAAACTGAGCGCGGTCAGTGTTTCACCATTAAATCGGAGTGCTCTGAACATACTCTGTTCAGAGCGTACTCCCCTCGCTCAGGCTTTACTCAGTGATCTTCTCTGAACCAAAAAAAGGAAAAAGCCTAATATAATTGTTTTTAAGTTGGAAGTGCACGTGAATGAAAAGTTTTTCCGACAGATGGTGCTTCAATTGAGCTGAAACCAATATAATGATATTCTTTAAAAAGTGTGAAGTTGACATAAATTAGAAGCTTTAAATAATTCTGGTAGATGGCGTTGAAAATTTGATTAAATATCAAAAAATTATATTATCCGAAAGTTTTCTAGTTTTCCGGTAGATTGCACTGAACAGAAAAATCTTAAGAGCTAAAAAAAAAATATTGATAGTTGTGTGGCATGATGAGCATGCTCTTGGACTACAATATTTATTCAATTACGCCACCAGGTGCATATAATACGTCATCTTTATACAAGTTCAGAAAATTGATTGTTGTAATGCTGGCAGTACTGTTTAAAAGAACGCTTCCTCATAATAGCCCTTCCACACCATCCCATCGAGTATTAATAAATGTCAAAAAAAAGTGTGATAAAATTCCTTACGACTCCCAAATTTGTGTGAAGAAAACGATTTTCATATTTTACTTCCACACTTGCATCCAAAAAATCAATTCACCATAACCTAAAACCAAGTATGATAGAATGTGTGATGGTTTTAGAACCAATCTTAAAAATTTTCATGTATTAACACATGTCGAATTGTGTGAGATGGGCTTTCAAGTCAGGTGGGATAAATTTTCCTATTTTGTTTCCACACTTTTATACCTGATTTACTTCCCACTTTTTTGACATGTATTAATAATCAGTGGGATAGTGTGGAAGGCCTTTAAGCTGTGTACAGACATTTTTTGAAAAGGTTTCAAAACTTTTTTAAAGGAATGCCAGTATAAGTACTTAACAAGCTCAGTAAGAGAATCAACAGTAAGAGCTTGATTACACGAATCATTTTTTCATTCGTTTCTTCTTTCGTCATTTTGGAAGATAGGGTGAGGGGTGTAGAAATGTAGATTAATTCCCCTTACATTTCTACGTCTCTCACCCGATCTGTCAAAAAGACGAAAGACGAAACAACTGAAAAGAAAAAAAAATCGTGTAATCGGGCTCTAAGGGTATTTTTATTATTTTGACAGAAAGCTTTTATATAAGCACTAAATTTTAGCTTCCATACTAAATTCTATACAAAATGTATCCAAGCTGAGATAATTAAACATGTTAGCTGAAGGCAATGCTGCTTTAGCTAAAAAATCAAATTTTTGTTTCTTACTGTTCATCACCTAGGTATCTGTCAAAATTTAAAACATGAAATTACATTATGTCTCTTCCTTTACTTTGAAACCCTGTGATTTTCTGGGCATTTTACTGCCATTTTATTTTTTTTATATGAACTTTGACAGAATGTTGGACTGAAATTAACACAAATGCACAGAAAATCACAAAGTTTCAAAGTAAAGGAACAGGGCTATTAATTCTCGAGCTAAATTTTGAAAAAAATTCTTTAATTCTGGAATTTTGTGTAAAGTTTGCTTTGTAAAAATATGTCAAGATCGAAATGGAGGAATGTTTGGGGAATACAAAATAAAAACTCTTCTCAACTTATTTGGTATGATAAAATTCTCTTGATATAATGAAAACATTCATTTACAAAAGTCCAGAAGTCCCTATGATTTAAAATGATGTCAACTAGTTTAAGCAGAATCGTCTAATAACCAGTCAAAACTTTACTGTCAAAAAAGTTCACTTTAAATATCAACCTACAATTTGATTATCAGTTAAAATTCCATAGCTATTATTCTCATCATGGATGTGAACAAAAAAAAATTAACCGAACCACAAATATGCAAACCAATTAAAGATCTATACCTTACAAAGTCACTGTGCAGTGCTTCAAGGATGAGAACTATTAATTGGCAAAGCACCACCATCGTGTCGTTGTCATTGTCGGCTCCACCCAAATAGACGCGCAATAATTGCTAGCAGATCATCGTACGTACAGTAGACCAAATTATGTGGCATAGTTGAACAAATATAAAAAATCAAAATACCTTATCATTAAAAAACAAAAAATATGGCGGCATAATGACACCATACCGATACTCTTTCGAACATCGAACAAATGTCAAAATGCTTCAATAAATAAATTTTCGTTTTTTTTATCTGACAGATAAATGCTGGCACAAAGTCAATCATCCACAAGAGACATATTTACAACTTTCTCTTTTGCCTCACCTGAAAGGGTTACAAATCAATAAATTGGTAGTTTTGGCTTATGGAATTCATTATCCTGACAAATCAAATTACGAATCAGAGCTTTGATCAGACATTGGAACTACGAATTATTGAAAAAAGTGGGCGTATTGATGGGCGTTTTCTAAGAAACTGCAATGTTTTCATTACAAAAATATTTCCCATTTTATTGAATTAGAAAGCATAGGTTGATGTGTGTCCCTTGCTCTATAAAAATAAATAATATTGAATTCTATTTCATTCCAGTTTTAAATTTATTTTGTCCTACTGTGCGGCTCAACAATAGCCCCAGCCCAACACACTCCTCCTTCCCCTATCATCGATATACCTATTTAATTTAATTGCAACAGTTTATTTTATTTTTTAATTAAAAAAAAAAAAAAAAGTTAAACCAAACCACGGAAACACATTAAGAGAACTTTTCATGCGGAGGAGGTTAAACATTAAAATATTGTCTTTTGTCATATGTGTACGATACATAACTCGCGGTTTTACACCCAGCTCAGACGAACTTAAGTTATTCGTCAAAACCCCGTAACTCATCGTAGTCGTTATGTCGTATGGTCATCGTAATCGTCAGACAGTTGGTTCCGTGTCCGTCCGTCAGAAGCAATTCAAGGAGAGAACAATCAACCAACCATCAATGTCGAAGATGACAAATCGAGACCTGGAATCCTAATTAGTCACAAGCTAACTCACAAGCCAACTTCGTTATTTTTTTGATTTATTTTTTGTTTGCCGACGCTGGCTTATGGCTGAGCTGGCTGGCTGGTTGGCTGAGATGTTGTTTATGTGTGTTCCTTTGGACGGCTGATGGTGGCTCCCCAATGATGTACTAGGTGATTGTGGGCGCGTGCTCATAAGACCCCAGGCCAGATTTACCTTATATTGGTTTCGATTTGTTTTTTTTTTTCATTTTTCAAAAAAAAGAATGCATTTGGAATTCTTGATGCGAACTCGTCCGTCGTCGTCAAACCAATAATAAAGACGACTTCGACGACAATCCGAGGCAATTTAAGAATCAGCTCTGATATACCATTTTGGATGAGGAGGAATGCGTTGTTGTCGACGACATTCAAATGCGAACGGTGTGCTCCTATAAGTGCTACCAAAGAACGCAGTCTCTCAACAGCATTATCTATAGTTACACCGAGCTTGGAGTTGCGGCCATCTAAGTTAGTGCAAATTGAGACGAGGCTTCTGGACTGGAATACTAATGGCTGAGACTGTTCTTCGGAACCAATTCACCTTCGAGCTGATGGAGAACTCGTCGTCGATAAAAATGACTTGGTGGGTACCTACATACATATATGTTTGATTTGTATAATCGGCTCGATGCATTTGCGGGGCTAGTGGTGGCGAATCAATTAAAAAAAACTGAATTTTTTAATTCGTATTTGCTGAATAATTCTGAAGCAGCACCTAATCGTATGTTCTTTGTTTAGAGATGAGGAACTCGCGTTTATTCGATTCGATATTGGGTTGGGTTTTGGTTCGGGCTACTTAAGATTTTTCGCAGGTGATGATGGTTTCGGGCGGATTTTTCGAATTTGGTGGCATGTGTCAGAAATGGCAGTCGATATATATATGTATATGCATCATGATGAGTGTAAGTTGTTGCATCCATATGAAGATGGTGATGTTGTGTCGCCACAGCGACAGCGATGCATAAATATCCTCACAATTAATCATGCTCTATTGGATCGTGTACAAATAAACTTCGATTTGACTAATTTATGCATACCGACTTTGTTGCATTGTTTTTTTTTTTTTTAATTTGTTATTATTATTATTTTGCATTGCATATATAAGTTTTAAGCCAAATGATATATGCACAATCGCGTACTCCGCGGGGAGGCTGTTATGAGTGACTGCATAGGGACGTGACATTAAAGCCAAAAGATCTTAATTGCGACGAAAGACCGCGAGCTTTGTTCGTTTTCATGGTGCGTCTTTGGTGGCGCGGCAGTTATAGACACACAAAAAACACATACAAAATGGAAAGTGACTTTGACATGGACATGGTCAATTTGGGATGAAGCTGTTAGACATGGTGTTTTACGTTGTTAGACATTTTTTTTTTTTGTGTTGAGTGGAAATAATTTAAAGACAAAACGATGTTAGGCTTTGACAAAGTGAGGTCCGTTGACTCAAAGGAATCATGAACATTACAGTTTATCATGGCTATGAGACCTTGTTTGTATGTTTTTTGGGACGTTTTTTTTTTAACCTTTTATCTACTTTCCCTTATCTTTAATAATTTTTGATGAAATGAACCTTAGCTCCCAGAAGTCATAGCAGACGAAGAGAAATTTCATACCTACATTGAGCCAAATTTTTGGGAAGAAGACTCTGAATAAAGACTTATAGGTATGTCTCGAAAATTGTTTTTATCTATGGCACCGTCGTCAATCATGGTTCTAGCAGCATTTAAACATAACTTCGTATTTTTTTTATAATTTAGCAAATATTAAATTTTAAATCCTGTGATAGCTGCCGAAGGATTATTTAATATTTTCAATATGAGCAATTTTTCAACTAGATTTTTAATCTTTGTATTTGATGCTTTTAATTATTCAAATCTGAAATTCTCAAAATAAACGCTGGGGTGCCTTAGGGTAGCATTTTTTCTCCCACTGTCTTTATTTTATTCCACCTAACGACTTCTTTTTTAAATCACAGTACACATATAGAAGGTAATGTCTTCCCAGTTTTCATTTTTTTCAGTTCTGCGCATGTCATGTATTTTGTTTTTTGTAAGGGTCACTGCGATTCGAAAACACTTGTGTTTTGTTTTTGTAAATTTTGACAGACAGGTCACTCTAATTTTCGAAGACGCGCAATACCTTCAATATGTGTACTGTGGTTTGAATCTTCATAGTGATTGAATTTATTTTGGGAGCAAGATAGAACCATAATGGAAATATTTAAGTCTCTTGAAACCCTTCGTAATGTTTCATGTCTCAGATAATTGTATCGCTACTTTTATAAACACTTTTCTAATGAAATATGTTAGTATCTGAATTTTCGACTACAATAATTTCCCGCTTCTAACAATCTCATAGTTTTTCTTTGAGTGCAATTTACGATCTAGCAGAAAAAACTCTTTTTGTAGCCGAACTTCACGAATGTGTTGAATATACTTTAATAAAGCTCATTTTTGTTGTATTAAACCAATCACAATTGACTTTCTGATGTCACCACAAAATTGAAGAACACATTGCCAACGTGCCCGTCAAAGTTCATCGTATTAATGCAATATTGACGATCACACGAATGACGCTAATCTGTCAGTGTGCCTAGGCTATTTTGTTAATTAAAATTTTCTCGAGATTGTGGTTTTTTCCTATGGGTTTTGACTGCAAGTTGTAAAAATTTGTTAAAAATTTCATGTGACAAAACAAACGTAACGTTTTCATAAAAATACTTTGAAATGTAATATGTGTCAAGGCATTGAGACGTACTACATTGACTACATCTCACGACTTCACCACATCCAAACAAGTTGACCGTTGAAACCATGTTGACAAGGGGACAAATTTTGCATTTATCGCGTTGACATGTTAAGTTGAAGTTTATGAAAGAAAATTTTTTGCAATTAAAATAAATATGGAATCCTATATTTATTAAAAAGTGTACCTACGTGTATTTTCCAAAACTGCGAATTGCAATGAATTTTAAGTACGAATCTGACCATCCAATCTGTTTTTGAATCTGAAATCAATTCCAGAAGCATTTTATCTTTTTTCATAAGAATAATTCTGTGTAATTCTGAAAGGCGAAATTCATAAAGAATGTGACAATAAATTTCAAAAACCAATCTCCTCAACCTGAAGATCGTCAATCTGATCTACAGAGTGATCAACAAAAATAATCCCCAGGGACCCGAAAATTCGTGTTAACAAGAGTGTCAACGCATCGATATGCATATTGTAACGAAGTTACACATTTCTCCCTAATCGCCCTCAACGACGACTCAACTGTCACTTTAATAATTATTGAATTTTCAAATTCAAATAATAATAATATCCGCCAGCCACCGGATAAGCCAGATAAATGAACACATAAGTATAAGGAAATGTTTGACGAGTTGTTTTGCATTTTTATAATTCACATTTACTCCTTCCCTCGAATATGATAAGTAAATGTGAAATTTGTATGGGAATTCGTCTTCTGCTTTTACAAGTTTTGTGCGTACCGATCTCGAGTACGAAAGGAGAATTGCCAAGAAACACACCGCTGAGTGCGTGGTGCACTATGAGTTTCAATTGTTTTTGACTTTTGAGCTGTGAAATTTTGTTTTGTGCCTAGAGATTCGACTGAGGCCGGGGACTCTATCCCATTGTAGTATTTCCATCAACAGTTTCTACTGAGGCCGGGGACTACATCCCAATAATATGAAGTACTTTGCTGCACGATATCTCTATTTCTAATTTCGCTGCATGGGAAAAAGCTGCACATCTGTTTTGGGCTTTAGTTATATAGGCGATCGATTCGAAATCCGAACTATTTTCAAAACTATCTTGCTATCTTCGGTCTTAACCCCAAAACAGATGTACAGCTTTTTCCCATGCAGCGAAATTAAAAATAGAGATATCGTGCAGCAAAGGCTGCATGCAGAGCTTGGAATATGTCAGCTCTCATAAGAACCTGTGTAAATTTATTTTCGCTGAATTGGAAAAAGCTGCACATCTGTTTTCGGTTTTACCCTACCTCAGCTATAGACAAAAAAAAGCATCACAATATTGACGATCACACCACAATTTTAGGACAGAATTTGATGTTATTTCGACATCACCGAGACAACACGTTGACCTTTATTTACTGCCTGAACTCCAAATGGAACTGGAGCCGGAAGAACTGTCAAAATATTAAATATATTGCGAAAACAACGCAACTTATGTAATCGGAGTTGTAACTGCCAGTTGGATGAGTTCTAACTTTTAACGTGCAATACTTATGACAGTTAACTGTCCCGGGTAAAAATATTGTAGGTCTCAGTGCTTTTTGACGTCTCAAAAAATTAATTAAAAGAAAAACTATCGAAAATAAAAAATGTGGATATTTGCTCAGCCTGTACACAACATTTTTTTTTTTTTTTTTTTATGCATGCCACAATTTTTGGCAATTTTCCATTTTCTCTAGTTCCTGTTGCGGCATTTTAATATCCTCTTGCAGCTACATAGTCGTATTTTCTTTCATTTTGGAGACAAACACTTAAATTTTGATAAATAAAAAACAAAAATTGTGCTTTTTATTCAAAAAAAAAATTCGGGTATTTTTGCTGACATAATCATGCTGAATAGGGAAACCCCAACACTTTGAGAGTCAGGGACTTTTCTTTTAAAAACATTAAGATTTGGATGTGAATATAAAAGGAAAACATATTATTTGTATGCGGTATGCAATCCACTTGGACTAGGTTTTGTTGCACAATTTTACAATCTGATACAAGAAAATGTTATAGAAAAATAAAGCTGGTTATTTAAAACATGAAAA
Organism: Epistrophella euchroma; assembly: GCA_947049315.1. Classification (NCBI taxonomy): domain Eukaryota; kingdom Metazoa; phylum Arthropoda; class Insecta; order Diptera; family Syrphidae; genus Epistrophella; species Epistrophella euchroma. The sequence continues at coordinate 14,717,988 of OX346245.1, read as the reverse complement.
ATTATGTTCTTCATGCAATTATTAAGCAAGTACATAATTTACAAGCTTCCTACTTATCATATTAAGTAGGTATAGTATTTATTTTTAACAACCAAACTCACATAACAACCAAAGCCCAGGGTCGCAAACATCATCAGGAAACAATTAAATTTCAATGATTGTACATACCGGATAGGTAGCCATTAAAATTATGTACGACACCATTTAGTACTTTAATAAAAATAAGAAAAAAATCTACCTAAAAATAACCCTGTGCCCAAAACACAAAAATTACTTTTATTGATGATTAAATGAAGTGCATTGTAATCCCGTTAAAAAAAAAAAATTACACAAAATACAAAAATTCCACAGCCTCGTTACAAACCATCTGTCACTTTCTCTACTTAGCACGTGCCCTTACAGCCATCAACAATACATCACACAGCCTATAACAGAAGCAAAAAAAAAAAAACATTTAACAATAAAACTATGTAACCTCAAAAACCCATCATCACAATCATCATCGCCAACAAGTAGTGCTACCAGTTAAATGAAGAAGAAAAACAGAAAAAAAAAATATTTAACAATACAAATTTTAACAGAAATAATTCACCGAAACATCAAGCATAGTGTCATAATCATTTAATCAAAATTATTTTTGTTTTTCTTTTTCATTAACAATTCGAGTCATATCTACACTGACTAAAAATTAATAAATTAAAAAAAAAAAACAATGAAAAGCAAGAGACATAAAGAGTTTATAATATACTTAATAATGTTTTGTTGTTATTTTTTTTCTTTTGACAATAAAACTAGCCATAATATTAATTGCAAAATCAACAACAACCATCCCTGGAAAGGAAAAACTGACAGATCACATCAAAATAACATAAAACTGCTCAATAAATAATTTGTAATTGTTTTTGTGATATTCATAAAAAAAATGAACTCTTTTTACCCCAATTCCTGGGTCTAGCTGATATTTTCGTTTTTTTTTTTTTTTGGACGGATAGAACGAAAGGGAAAACAAGGTTTATTTTTTTAACTAAAATTCTAGTCAAGTAAACGCGTTTAACCTTCACCTACAACCAGCCATGCCTGTCCATCATCCATACATAATGAGCCAGAGGCTGTGATTAGTAAAACAAACAGCAAAACAAAAAAAGAAAAAGACGACAACTTAACAATAAAATAAGAACACATAGGCGTAGATACACACACACACACACACAACAATAACAAAAACGACGAAATGATGTCAAAATGAATTGAAAATAAGAGTTACCATGTCCATTCTTGGTCAGTTGGGCACAGAAACTAGAAAAGTAGAAACCATCGAAATCGAAAGTGTGATCCGAACTATATTTTTTTTTTTTTTATAGGAAAAGCTATAAATGGCGCACGATGCGAGGTTGATGATAGACAGACAGACCGATATATTACGCACTATTTCTATGGACAGAGTCCAAAAATACATTCGTTATGCTCACAAACCATAAATCGAAATGAAAACACAAACAAAAGACGTAAAAAAAAAAAAAAAAAAAAAATATCAACAACATCACCCGAAAAACAAAAATTTAATAAAGTAGTGACTCTTTCCAGCAGAATGATGGTTCGCTGAATTGGAAAATTAACAAATTAAGATAAATTAACGTTAAGCTTCGTGTGTATTTTTAACAATTCCTCTCATTTTATTTCTGATTTTTTTTTTGGTTCTTTCGGAAATTAGATCAAAATGAAAAAAAAAAAAAAAAAAAAAACAAATGAAAAGGGAATGTTGTAAAGGCGTAGCATTTAAATACAAAACACAATCACGAAATGGCTGGCTAATATATGACGAATTGACGAGCCATTACTGACACAAATTTTATTTTTTTGGAGACACTTCTCCATGAGAGTATAATGTACGTATGTTTGTACGTATGTATATAATTTAGACAAATTAATTGAATATATCTGTGATAATTGGCAATGCTGTGACCATAGCGGCGAAACGGTGTTATATAGCGACGGAAGAGATGATGCCAAGCGAGAATATGGTAATGATGAGATTAAATAGATTGAGGGGCGTGGGGGCTTTGGTTTGGAATTGATTGTTGTTTTTTTTTTTTTCTCGCTGTTTATTTTTTTTATAGCCGCTTAATCGGTTATTCACTTTTTTATGATAGATTTCAATTGAATATATTTGAACAGCTTGTTTTTTGGAGGGGTCGATAATTTTGAGAGACAAAATTTGATCTGATGTGTGCTTGTCATTTAAGACAATTTTTTTTAACGGAATTTATTTTGACAATGAAATGAACTATTTGTTTTGTCTGGCTGAGAATGTTAAAAAAATTTATAAAAAATGCGACAGATATGTACATAAAAAAACTAATTGATTTTATTGGAAGTTTATGTTGAATTATATACCTGTTATCAATTCTACTAGAATTTGGAAGGCGAAGAGTTCAATCAATTTAACATACATACATACCTTCCTACAGTGGTACCTCGAAGATTCCTTACATTATAGTATTAACGGGTGTTAGGATAGAAGCTTCAATTTTTTTTTAATCAAAATGAATTAATGAAAAACAACATGTTACTAAACGCTGCATTGCATTGCTGGGTTACATTGAATTTTATCATTTTCTGGTTAACCGTCTCAAGACTGCCTTCAATTTTTTGACTCCAGTTTCAAACCTCGTATTAAGTTTTGTTTAAAACAACGGAAACTTGTTTCATTTTCTGCACATTTTGATACCTTTTGTCATTTCATTTCGATCACGTGTATGAGTGCTGTCATCAATTAAATGCAAAAATTTATTGAATTGTCATCGAAAATTAATTTGGTAGAATTGACTGATGAACAATTGGCAAAAAATGATGCAAAAGCAATTGAAGAATGCATCCAGAAAATGAAAGAAGCTGAGACAACAGATGCTTTTGTAAAAGTTATGCACTCGAATATTAGTGAAATTGACAATTCAGCAGCTTCTTTTTCTGCACCAAGCTGCGGCTGGTTAAGCATATTGCATCGTCCGTTAACTTCTCGCATTTTAAACAACCTTTTTTAGCGCTGAGTTAACTTTGAGCTAAACTAGAGTTAGCTAACCCTGCAAATAAATTCAACCCGAATTTTAGTTTAGGATTAAATTTAAAAATTAGGATTTACTTAAAAATCTATCGAAATTTTGACAATATATAGGTAACACGGAAACAGAGAAGGCCGACACTATGAAAAGGGTGATTTTCTTCAGACTTACCTCTTTATTTTGATAGAGTTTATCTGTCAGAATTATCTATTCAGTCGATTCAGAGTTAAGCTAACGTAATAAGTTCGTTGAGTTAACTCCGGGCTCTAAATTTACCGAAAAACATGTTTAAGGGTTTAACTTATGTTTAATTCCTAAACTGGAATGATCTTCCATGAAAAACTGGGACTTAGATCTTAAGCTTGGGCCGATGCTTCTAAAGCGAGATCACTTTAGTTTTTCAATCAATTTAATCCCGATTAACTTTTGGTGATTTAACGCTGGATCAACTGACAGATAACAAATCACTATCGAAATCACACGACACGAAGATAACATACTTCGGTTTAACTCAGAGACCAGAGTTAGCTCCAGTACTGAAGAACTAGCGCTTAAAGTAAGAAAAATAAATTGATGGTGCAGAAGTTCATGGATAACCAGGGCTTAAGCATAACTACTAACATCACTCTCAACCATTCCCTACCCGTTTGGCAGGGAGGACCTACAATTTTCTGTCACTTAGTAACTCATTCTTGATGTAATTATACCTTTCCTAAAATCAATATATGTTTTACATTTCCGTTTTTGCCTGTGCAATGCACACATATAAATTATAACAAAAGCACAAATAACGGCGAAATGATAGTTTGTTAAGATGTGTGCATTTTTCGCACATACAATGCATACATATCTGTGTATAGCTATACACCTGTCAAAATTCTTCAATCCGTTTGACAGCTGAAAAATACCGAATGACGTCACAGCTTTCATTTTTCCATACTGATATTCTCTGTCATCGATTTCAAAACCAGTTCTTATTGTTCACTAATACCTGAATTCTCTATTTAAATTTAAACTTTTCTAAACTAAGAACCTACCCCCATCCATAAACCAATACCTGGTTATAAATAATAATGCAAAATTATATTATAATTTAGTCATCAGCCATGTTAATCCAGCTTAAAGCTCAGTAAATAAATAAAACCATTAAATTGTTAATCATTATATAGAAAAGAACAATACTCGTCTTTTTTTCTTCGTTGTACATATTAGGTATAGGTATATAATTTTTGATTTTCATTTATAACTGCTTCTTTTGTAAATTAGCATTTTAAAAGTCATTTAGTACAACTTCCTAGACTTTCGTGTCTTCCGTCAAGGCTAAATACGAAGAAGATGATAATCTTTATTTGACCATGAATGATAGAAAACCAGATATGTATCTATTTGTTTAAATGTTAGTTTTTGAATTAGATAAAGTTGAAAAGACTTACTCTTTGCTAAGAACATTAGAAGAAGAAGATATCTGAAAAAGAAAAAATAAAAGATTAAAGATTAAAGAATATTGTAGGGAAGGAAATTTTTTTAATCTTTTTTTTTTTTGTTTTTAGATCCTAATTCGAAATATAAATGATCAGTCAGATGGTGATTTAAAGACAAAATCTGCTTGTTGAATGTCACTCAACACACCTTGTTCAAAAAACAATGAAGAAGAAGAGAAAAAATGGTCTTAATTGAAAAATACCGAATAACCTTTTGAAGAACAACAATCAGGTTCTAAAGTGTCAACATTTCCCAATCATCATCAACAAAATCCGTAGACTCAACCAACCAAATCCACGCACCCATCATCATCAGAACTGTCACAAATCCTCTACTTGTCAACCATTTGGATTCTTTTAAATAACAAAAAATAAAAATACTTCAACCGCTCTGTCAAAAAAAAAGCACAACATACACTCAACAACAATACTCAAAGTCCCAGGCATCCCCTTTCCACCACACCTTTTCCTTTTCATCTCAAAATAGATACTGTATCTAGGTCGTCGCGTCCCAAAACTGTGACACACACGCATCATTTTATTAACAACTTTATTCGCTCTGATCTGATGCAAGTAGGTAGGTATCAAATTGAATCTCGAGCAAGGAGAAAAAATTCCCAGGAGGAATTATTACGAGTAGTAAACCCCCCCCTCCCATTCCCCCATCTATAATTCAATTGGTGATTCGGATGGATAATCATCATCACACGCTCAAATGCATCGCCCGCTGACTTTCGAAAGATTTATGATATGACAGTCGAGTCAAACCCAACTTCTCTTCTCTGTCACTAGTTTGTCCAGTGCCATATACGTTTCGATTTAGAGGTCAACTGGCTTAGGCTTTGGCTTTGCTTTCCACGCGTTAAACGATATGGTAACCGAAGCAAAGTCAAAGAAGCTAAAATATTAAAAACAAAAAAATGCAAAAACAAGAATCCGCATACACTGAACTGAACTGAAATGTCAAATAATCTTCTTCTCCGAAAGCGAAGAGCAAGCAAAGGCAACCAGAGTAGGTAGGTAGGTTAGGCCAATTTTAGCCAACCACATCCGAAGACAAACGACGACGGCGACAACGCCACCACCGCCGCCGCCGCCACCGTTGCTCGTCAATATTGAACGCATTACCATCGCAGGTTGGCGTGGCTGACCAAGCAAGCAAGCACCATAAAGTCGTATTTCTGGAACTGACTTGAAGGTCAAACCACCAACCATATTATAGCGTGGCGTTGCTGATTAAATTATTATTGATGACGACAAAAACGATGGCATTTTTTTATTCCGAAGTTTGTTTCTTTAAGGTGATTCCTCCGCCTCCTTCACTGATTGTGAGTGAAAATTTTGTTCGAAAAGAACATTCTTTTTTTTTTTTGAAGTTTATATTGCTGATGGTGGCTGGTATTCAAGTATTATAGCTTCAAGGTGGACAGAGTTTTGTTACATGTAAAATTTATTGTCAGCAAATTAGAGTTTTCCATTTAAAAATAGTTTAAAACGTACATATGGGTTGTAATCTCCTCTCTTCCACCGCGCCGTTTATCAAATTGAATTCAAAGCAATCCCGAATAACCTACCGCTACTGATGACTTTAGGAAATAGTGAATCTGGGATAAAGCTCAAACAGATACCCGTTAACTCTTCATGCAGCCCAGTCCATACCACGGTGACTATTGCTGGTGAAGAGCATTGAAATATTAATACTAGTTTTTTTGGTAAGATTATAGTTCACACTTGGTTTGAACTAAAACATATATAAAACAAAAAAAAAAAACAAATATGTATATAAAAAAAAAGATAAGAGAAAATCAAGCTTTGCCATAGTGAGAATAGTAACAATCAAGAATACTTGGTGAGTCTTTCGAAGAATTAGGTTCCAGAAGTGACAGTGGAAGCTCAGGTTAAAGGTCTGTAGTAAGTTTGTAAAAAATAAATTTGATGGCACAACAGCTCATGAAGAACTAGGGCCTAGTGACTTACAACTCTCAACCATTCCTGTGTGCGTGTCTGCAGAAATGGAGGGGACCTACAGTTTATTGCCGAATCCGAACGGCTAACGAGCGGCACTTTTCTGTGACAGGAGATACTCTTGGAGGATTTGTCAATTCCTCTCAAGAGGCAGTAGCCGTTTTTTCTTTTAAATAAATAGGTGGCGAGGCTGGGGATCGAACCTTAGACCTCCGGCATGACAGTCCATCGCACTAACCATCACGCCACGGCTACTACAAGTAGTAAGTTTGTAACGACTGCTATTTCAGGCTGTAAATAAGTCATGTCTGCTACCACAGACTGTAATTTAGTGACGTCTACTAACTCAGACTATTATTTAGCGACATGTACTATCTCAGACTGTAATTTAATGAAGTGTGCTAACTAACACTATTGGAATTAAGACTGTTTGCGAATTGGTTTAAAATTTCGATTAAATTTTATCCGAGATAAAATTTTTACATTTCTATTTCACTAGTGTCAAAAATTAATCTTCAGATAAAATTTAATGCGATTTTAACGAACTGTAATTTTGTGATGTGAGCTATTTCAGACTAAGTGACGTGTGCTGTCTCACACTGTCAAGTCTTTGTATGAGCTGATAAAATTCATCGCTAAAATATTTCCTGTTCAAGAGCATATTATATAAGCATTATACGTGCAATGAGTAGCTTATTCTGTAAGTAATTATATTCACTCCAATTGTCATCTCTAGAAACCGTTAAAGAATAAATTTTTTGTGGATTGGTTTCCATTTCTCTTGTATAGTCAAATATGATAAAACTCATGTCTGCATTTTGCGTTTGAGCGACATCACTATAACGATAACCAACCTATAATTTTTCAGTCAAGGAATAGCGGAATAACGCACCTTCTTTAACACCACCGCTTTTTCATTTATAGAAAGCAACAACGTTCCTATTGTCTTTCTATAAAAATGTGCTCACCACATTTAAACTTTAATGACAAACAAATTGCCACGTCAGCATTTTACAAAATTGTATGGTATACGCTTAGTTTTGTTTAACCAAACGCTAGTAAGAAAATCGTGGACTATTGTTCACACTATTTCGATTAACATTTCTTGATATGTGCTAGTTTGGCACTGCAGTTTGTTTTGAGAGCACATTTAGCTAATAAGCTTAGAAATTAATTGAGTTCTGATCTGCTAGCTTACTAGCGTGATCTATCACAACGTTATTGAATGTTCATACTCAAGATTTACTAACGTACTAGGTCGAAATAGTTCATTTAGTAACTAGCGTTGGACGTATAACCGCAGCCTTAAGTTCCACCGGAACCACTAAACCGGGATTAAATGAAATCTGTTGTTCTTTTATCTTTTAGAAATTTCGAGATTTACAATATCGTTGATCCAGTTGATTATTTTAGAAATATATCTTATACTGCGTTTTCATTAGAGCAAATGAGTTGATTTCGTTCAAAAATTCCAAATTCATTTCAAAATCATCTCATTCTCCATACAAGTTTAAATTTCCAAATGACGAAATTTGCACGAAATTCGGTAGGAAATTACGTAAAACATTTATAAACACACCCAAATGGAATCCGTACAAAGTGCAACCCATTTATACTACGTTTTCACTGCAAGTTAATCTCGTTTAGATTTCATAAATGCCAAATAGTGTTTTCACCAGAAAAAAAGATTACAAAATAGATTAATTTTGACAGAACCTTTCAAAGTGCAGATGGTGGGTCATTTTTCTTATGAAGTGGAAGTGAGATGGCAAATTTGCTTTATGTCAAACGATAAAAAAAGATGGTTTCCCGCAGCTTGTATTGCGCTGAATAGGGGAATATGTCTGTTCGAATTTTACCTATGAAGATTTAAATGAGATTTATTTTAAATCTTGATTTGAGGAGATTAAAATTTGTATGGTAAATCACGGGACTTGTGAAGAGATTTGTGGTAAATCTACCTAAATCTCGGTTTAGTGCTCGGTGAAAACGTAGTATTAAAATGACAGAATTCAATGCAAAAAAACAAGCGATTGACAATCTGGGCCGTCAAACAAAATTAGGAAAATTAAAATTTGAACCCTTTTTTTGTAATTTGCCAAATTACTTCATTTAAGCTCTAATGAAAATGCAGTGTTATACAAATCTGATGCATATCAAGCTAAACTTATCTATTTATATATCACGCTAAACGCATTCGTTTTAGAACCAATTATTTTTGTATCTTTTACTACTGGAAAATAAATCTCTTAAATAATCCATTTGTTAATCTTTTTCTGCCGCTTAGCCACGATAATTTATCTAAGTTTAGATTAAAATAAATAATCTATTGAATTGTATTCTCCTTACAAAGAAGATTACAAATATATTAACTTTGACATAACCTTTCAAATATGTTGTTTCATTTTTTAATTCGTGTCAAATGAAAACAAATGAATGCGTTCAGCAAGATATAGGTGTAGGTAAGTTCGATTTATAATTCTATTTGTCTTGTGAAGTTTTATCAAGATTAATTTTTAATATATTTGAATAAATAAAATCAATTTAAATTAACAAATTAAAACTTTTCTGTGGGCTGTTATGTTTTGTTTAGTTTGCTGTTGCAAAAAACTTACTACTTAAATCTTGATTAATTGAAAGAAAAAGGTCATGAATGTAGGAATAATTAATAAATTTGTATTTGTTGGTGGAAATAAGCTAGTTTTTAGTCCTGTGTTAAACTAATTAATTAAATCCGAGTTAAACTCTGCAGTAGTTTTTTCTGTACGATCAAATTTGATTTAAGATGTTAAAAATCTATCGAAATCAAAGTGCGACACCATTGAAATCAACTATCACTATTAAAATAGAAAGGGCGATACTATGAAGCGCTAAGAAAAGAGATCGAATTTGAATAGTTTCGGGCACAATGTTTTTGATTTACATAGAGTTGCATTTCGATTTCTATAGATTTTTGACAACGAAGGGTCCATTTTTTTACAAATTTGGTTCAAATATTAACTGGTTTATCAATAACCGATTGTAGTTCCCAGAAAAACGTGTTTAAGCACACATAGATAAGTTAAAGCTATGCAATTGTTCAATAATATAACATAATTGACTGAATAATAAAGCTTTTAGCTTCGAAAAGGTTTCAGTTAGTCCCCTTTCACACAAAGCAACTAAGTTTCCAGCGACAATCAGTTCGCTCTCCCCGGTCAACAAATTCAGGAGATTTTTTACGTTCCTCTTCACACTACGTTTGTGTGCGTTCAAACAAGAAAGTAGTTTAAAAGGAAAATACATCAAGTCTCCTCCAATTTTGTTTCCTATGAGTGAAAGGTATACAAAAAATTGTTAAGGAAATTAAAAGAAAACGTCAAAAAAATCTCCAGAAACTTGTTTTTTCGTGTGAAATGGGACTTAGGTTCATATAATAGCAAAATTGAAAAAACCATCAACCAAAATCATTAATGTCACACCCAAAAATGAACTTATAATTCACTCAAATTCCAGTGGTGTTTTTGAAGCAAAGCAAGTGCAAACTGATGGTCTAATACCACACATAATAATATGTTCCAATATTAATTTTAGCGCCAGCTTAAAAATATACACAACAGTATTACAAGGTATAGAAAAACAAAAACAAAAACACAACATAAAATGAATTAACTTAAAAAGAAGGTCAAATATTCACTCACTATCGATCATGACGATGATGATGGGGATGATGATGTCTTTAACATATTTCAACCTACAACTTCACGCATATAAATTGAAAGATTTAAAATTGATTGAGGAAGTAATCTTTATTGAAAATCACTGAATAAAAAAGACCTAGACTTTAGGTGGAGTGGAGGAAGAAGCTGGCGCGCGGTGGTGGTATCGTCGTCGTCGACGCGCTATGGTAAAAAAAAAAACAAGTTGAAGAAAATGCAAAAAAAGAAGACACGAAAAGAGCAAGAATTAAAAAGCTTATAAATACCGAAGACGATATATGCAAATCGACAAAGATTGGCATGGATTGTGTACTCTACCTCACTTAACACATAAAAAGCTTTCAAAAGGTGGGTGTGTTAAAAAAAAAAAAAAAAAACTTCGAATTCGATTTATTTATTATAGGCGAATTCAATATGGATTGAGGTTTGGGCCTTTTGTATGTTTTTATTTTTTTGTTGCCTCTATTCAAGCTGAAGATGATGCGGTGACAACAGCACTGCCATTTGTGGGGATTAGACTTCTACAACAAAAGTTTATTTTACCTGGTTTATTTGGTAACTCTGTTGGTATAGGACGATTGAATAGTTTTAAAGAGCCCAGAACGCACCTCAAGTTTCTTAAAATGGTCAGAAAGTAATTTTTATTGGCTTTAATACTGTTTAAAAGATGAAAAAAAAAAAACAATGGGAAACATAAATATGATGGTGGTATTATTAGACATGGATTAAAATGTCAAAGAAGATTTAGGATGGTGAGGGTACCTAACCTATTCAGAAAACCATTTATAAATAAGGCTTTTGAGCTTAAGCCGCTTAAAGTTCATTGGACTTTGAAAAAAAAAATAAACTGTTCAGATTGTGTAATTCATACAGTTGTCTGAGAGGCGAACACAATAAATCATAATGGAAATGAGATATGATCGGTCAAAAAGGTCGTATTTTTATAAGTTTTCTGTGTAAAATACAGTATAGGTACCTATTGCGGTGCGAAAAGGCAACAAATTAGTATTTTTGTGTCTAAATCTACAGAAAAAATTACCCTACAAGATATATCTTATTTACTTGTCATAAAAGTTTGAAACACATTATGTCGGTACCTGAGTTTTTCACGAAAACTAAAAATTTGTTTTGAAAAATGCGTAATGCTACGATTAGACGGTCAACGGAAACGGTCACTGCATTGTCGTTTGATGGAGTCAACGAAGAATACATTGCGTTGACGGCTGCGTTGACACAGCTGTATAACTGTGCAATCACCCTGCCAAAGCATTTAGGACACATTGACACTTGACAGACTGCTTATCAGCGCATTGACGGCATCCCAACGTTGATGAAATAGAATTCTCTGCTGCTTCAACGTTGCTTATGTTGACTTTCATATCAATCTCAATGTTTTCTGATTTCTAAGATATTTTTTAATCTATCTATAAAGGCCATGGTTCAATGTAATTTGAAAGTTTGTAGCGTGACACATAGGCAACAAACTAAATTTTGCAGTTAATAGAATATTTGTATTCCAAAAGCCCTTAAATTGCCCTTTTCCGAAACAAAAAGTAAAATATCAAAAATCTCTGTCTTTTTAGAGGTTTTTCAATCCATCAACATCATCGCCATCTTCCAATGGAATGTGGCAGTCAATAAGAAAAATGATCGATTGTATAGCTTATTTAAATTTCACGTCAACGCTCAAAGTGGTCAAGTCTTTTTTGATCGTCATTGATTTACGTGTCAACGCATTGAAACCAAAGTCTGAAGTGAATTGACACAAATAACATACGTCAACTCGTTTTGACGGTGTTCAAACTGGTCTCAGGTGACACATTTTGACGTCTCTTTGTTTTATCTCACTCCAACCTCATGGCGCAAAAGAGATAGTGAAGTTAAGCAAAATTTTTTAATTTGTTTTCAAAAATCCTGCCTTACTTGGTTATCACTTTCTCACTAAGAGATAAGAGTGAGATAAAACAAAGGGACATCAAAATTCGTCACCTGAAGTGAACAATGCGACGAGAAAACGAGACGTCAGCGTGACGAGAAACGCTTTCATCTTTTTCTCGTTATAAAATCGTTTCCCAATTTACAATGCAGCGAGTTCTTCACACCGACAGGGTAGAATTATTCATGCTTGTCAGTGAATTGGGGAAATAAAATACAAAATTTGAAAAAAAGGAAAATGAAAATGTTAAAACAAATGCTTTTAGTACTTTTCGGAGTGCTTATTTACAAAAAAGCAAAAGACAAAAAAAGACCAAGTGTGAGCAAAAGAAGACGGTAGGAATGTTAATGAGGACAAAATTAATTATTCGGAAAATAAAAACATTTATTTGCTCGCCATTTTCGGTATTTTATTTATTTATCTACAAAATTAATAAATAAAAAAAATACAAATACAGATACGCTCGGTGTCCTGTTCTCAATTGTCAAAATGAAAATCGTCGTCTCGTCGCGTCTTTTTTTCGAGTTTTTGAACTCATGGCGTGACGGGACGACGAGGAACGCTTTATTGTGATATTGTGTATATTCTCATTGCTTTAAATTGGTTTGACGAGTTCTCATCACGTTCACGTCTAGTTCCCCTGTCGCATTGTGAAACATGCTTGAGGCCAATGTGAACACCGTCATTGCCCAACTAGCCAAATTTGCAAAAGTCGTTGCTAAAAAGTTAAGTGAAAGAAAATTCAATTGAAAAATGGAGCAATTTTTTATTTTGCAAATTATGTGAATCTTTACATTTTCTCGACGAGTATTGCCGAGTTTGTTAACCAATTCTGCTACTTTCATCTATCCCAAAATTTTGTAGAACAAATTGATTTTGCACCTAATGTGTAAAAAAAAAATCACTCATACGCCACAGGTACTACCTACATAATTTTTTTAAAGAAGCAATTTGGAGTGAAGTTTCTTTTTTGGTTGGCTGCCCTCAGCATTAAGTTTGTTAGTATGATTGTAAATACCTATGTACTCTGATTAATGAAATAAAATAATTAATAAATAAATACATCAAACAGATTGGCAAAGAAAATTTGCATAGGTACCTACCCAAATAAAAAAACAACAATTTTTTTTTAATACAGAAATAAATTTCACTTAAAATATACATAAAATGAAGAAACAAAAACTGGTTAACTAATTTTTGGCATTTGACATTGAAAAACTGTCGGACATATTTTCGAATAAAAAAACTCCTACAATCCTGTATCTGGCACAACCATTTCCTTTGGCAGAACATCTGTCTGAAAAGTTCTAAAGTGTAAAGGTACCTATCACATTTCTGAAGTTAACATTAGGAATGCAAATAATATAAGATTTTAGATTTTTTATAGTGTATTCCGAGTAGGTACCCATACCATGTAAAATCTAATCCAGAGCTACAGAAACAATTAAAATTCATCACTCTAAAGATTTAATAGAACACGTTTAAAGTCATTTGACTTATTAAAGCAACAAACTATGTACAAATTTTCATTCAATTCATATTTTCTCAAAACCTCCCTAGAAAAAGCAACATCCACCATTTGTATGCATATAGGTAGTGAAAGGTATTATCTATCCCCCAGGCAGCGGATCCAAATAAATCCCCAACAGAATTATAGTTTTTTTTTTTTTTTTCAAAAAATGAAATAAAATAAAATTTTCCTTTCAGCTCCTTGTTATTTTTTTTAGGTTGTGACAAAACAACAATCTAAAAAAAAAACCTATATACCTCTTCCTATGACATACACAAAACACTTAAAAATTCCAAACTGAGCGCATTAAATACAACACTTAATCCGGTCATCAAACATCAATTCAAAAATTCAACCACCACACAATCAACCAACCAAGATAAAAACTGGATTCCCTAGACACACCGGAAATAACAACAACTTCCACTATTATAGCAATCTGGCATCATAATCCTCTGAGGCTATTCAATTGCACATCGTGCTATCTTCATTAAAACTGCATATAGCAGCAGCAGCAACAGAAGCAGTGCAGTGGCCGCGTGCAATTTTATACCCAGATTTAGATTCAACTTTCGGGTTTTGTCATCGTCATCATCATCTCATCATCGTCGTCCATCGTTTTGTCCATTGTTAGTGAGTGATGTGGCGGCACAACCATTCACCATTTTTTCTTCATCCCTGATCATTCAAAATTCTATTTTGCACAAAAGAATGCAGAAGCAGCAAAAGCAGCAGCGATCAATTGTTCCGAAATACACTTTTGTGTCAAATGTTATAATGTAGTGGTGTCGTCTCCAAGTAAATAACTCTTCTGTCCGTCAGTCTGTACATCATCGTCCTATCGTCGTCGTCGTTGTTGTTGTCACCGTCAGTCAGTCTTCTTGGTCTTAAGTAAGGTTTCCCTCTCAAGATTGCAGACAACAATCAACGAAAAACGAAAAAGACACAACGTTGAAAAAAATAGAAATGGCTTCTGGGTTCTTTATTACGGATTCCTTAACTGATTCCAGTCAGCCATTGCAGCGCAGTGTATTGAAAAGATGAAGAAGATCCAATTTGTCTGTGGTGTTCTCTATATGATGAGCCCTCATCTCAGACGACAAACAACAGAAACTATCAAAGCAGTTAGCTCTTAAGTCATATTCCGAAAAGTGAGGTAGGAGAATGAAGAAGTTTGGTGCATTCGATGAAGAATCAGACACACAAAAGAAACTACTTCTGCAGTGCTTTGTTATCATCCCTGCTCTTCTATTCTTCGGGGGTAATGTCTTACTGCTTGATGGCATCTTCCCCTATACCCCCCCGCCCCTCCGCCAAATAAATCCTGCCATCTACGACGAATGGAACACTAATTCAAAAAGTTACCCATTCTTTGCGGCGATAGAGTCCATCCGCCTGATGGTTCTCTATGCAATCTCGTCGTTCTCATTTTGAAAGTCCATTTCATCCATTTTCCTCGGATTCTTGTCGGTCGTCTATTCTCTTCTCTGTTGATGGCATTGCATGGCATGGCGTGGTTCAACTTTTGCTGATATTTTCTGCTGCAGCAATGTTGCACTAGTAGCACAAGGGAGGCTATTGCCCTTTCAGTGTTCTACAATCCAAGTCCACAAGCTATGCTAGTGCTATTTTGATGTGTTGTGCTGCTGCAACCATTTGATGAGCTATAGAGTGGTGTGTCGTCGTCGTAGTCGTCGTGGTTCTTTTTCATTTGCCATTGCCAGTATCGTAATGCTTGTTGGTGGCTTGGAACCTCTAAATGCGCAAACTCTGCTTTTTTCAACTTCTCGGTCTTCGGTGATTGTGTTTTTTTTTTGTAATTTTTTTTTTGTTCCTGTCGTTTTCTTCGTCTGTTATTTCTTGTTTATCAAAAAATACTCACAGTTGTTATTGCAATGGACTTTTTTCCAAGTTATGGTTTCCTTTTGGTATCAAAATCTTTTATTTTACAATTGAGAATGTATAGAGAGATAAAATTTGCTTACCACTGCTTTATAAAAGTGAATGAATGTGGGACTTTGATGGGAGAATATTTTACTGCTGGTGCTGCTGTAGTTGATGATGGACTTGACGACTGCCGGCAATTTCTTGAATCTATTTTTGTAATCAGCCATACAATGAGCAATCACTGGTTTTCTATTGAGCTTACTTTACAAATTGATTGTTCGAATAAAAAAAAAAACAAAGTTGTTGATTAAAGGTTTACCAAGCAGATGTTTCAAGAATGATTAATGTTTTTGAATTAACTGTTATTGACACCTTCATTTGTAATCTGACTCATAATGAAGGCATACAAACCAAGCCCAATTTTTTGTTAGGTGAACAATGCTAAAATGACCTAAAACGCCATATATTATAATATAATAGTTATACTAGAATAAAAATGCACTTTTATCAGAATGGTAAAAATCATCATGTTTGATAAAATGAATTAAAATCAAAATATTGACAGATTCCAGTCATTAAAAGTAGCGAGGTGACGTTTTTCGTTTTACACACAGTCTACCTACATAAACGTTTTTGATGTCATCTCATCTTCTAAACAAGCCTAAAGCGAGAAACAGATTGAAACAGCAGCAGCACCGTCAACAGCAACAGCGGCCGCCATTAATTTAGAACCAATGTGTTTTAATTGTGCATCACAGATAAGAACAGCAACAGCAACGTCAACGGTGCCGTTAGGCCTAAGTCCTAAATTTACTGTTGCTAGTGTGGTACCACGAAGAAAATGGTTTGATTTTAAACGTCAAACAGATACAAATGTAGGTACTGTTGCTGGTGGCAATGTGTTTGAGAAATTTTTGCTGTCCAGCGTGCTGTTTGCTGTTGACGGTGCTGGTGCTGTTGCTGGTTTAATCTGTTTCACGCTTAAAGGTTTTCTTATTTAAAGTTGAGTAAACACCAAACGATGTTCGTGTTCGTGTTCGTTTATTCACCACGAACATCAAAGTTTTTTTTTTGCAGGTAACATAAACATCGTTTGTTTGGAGGCAGCACCTATGTTCTGAAAGGTTTTATTACGTACAAGCGTTGTGTGCTTTTGTCGATGTCGTTCATCGTGAAAGGATTAAGTAATAGTGACAAATCATTGTATAATTTGACGGATTCTCTCTATGTGCGTCCCAATTTTATAAAAAAGAGCATCGTCTACTTTGTTGCCAGCTTAAAATCCAGTACGCTGATGATGTGAAATGAGTAACCCCATACAAAAATAACTTCTTTTCATTCTGCAGTACGCTGTTCGATGAGCGAAACTGATACTTTTAGCAGGTCATTAGGAGAAGTCTTCACTCTTTATTGCGCAGAATTATTTGACCAGCCAGCCCGGGACCATTTTATTCGGTTTTATTTTTGTTGGTTTTCAACATTATTTGAAATAAATCAACCATCTCAAACTAGAGCCATATATGTATCTGTATACGTACATAGAACGGTAAATAAGCAGTAAAGAAAAATTAAGAAGGTACGGTTTAGTAAACTCAATCTTACTAGATTAGGATCAATATAGTTTAATTGAGTTGATGGACTTTGATGGGCTTTTCGAACTTTTCAACAATTCTCCATTCGGATTCTTTCAGGTCCATCAAGCTGGGTCCACCACAACGGAAATTCAAAAATCTAACTATGCAGGAACTATAGGGGCTAATTTAGTACCCCAATCCCGAAGGAGCCGGAGGAGGATGACGTCATCAAATCATTTTTTGCCCTCTAAAGGGTAAAGGGAATTTGGGGCTCCTTCGGGATTGGGGTAATTAATTAGCCACTAATTCCTTCATCATTAGATTTCTGAAATTGTGTATTGGGAGGTGTGGTGGACCCAGCTTGACGTCAGGCTGACTCCACCACAAGTTTTAGGGTGAAGGGAATTTTGGGATCTTTCGGGATCGGAGTACTAAACTAGCCCCAAATTAGCACCTAATTCCTGCATAGTTAGATTTTTGAATTTCCGTTGTGATAGACCCAGCTTGACGGACCTGATTCTTCATGGTTTTCCCAGCAAACCAAGAACAACTTCTTAAAAACTTCTATATCAGATAGTTCAGATATATTTTGATGTCATATACGTATTTCATGGATATAATAGAAGACCGAAGAGTTTTAAACCACCCACCAAGAAAAAATGCAATTTTCTCATCAAGTTTATCAAGGCCCTAGAAAGTGTTCAGTAGGAAAAATCAAGACGAAGATATCTGGCCAAATGCTCGTAGTTTTCTAACAGTAAAAATTAGTTGAGCAAGTTTTGCTGTACTATCAGAAATACCTCGTACTGGTACTCGTAAACTAAAGGTCGTCCCAGGTCCCTGGATCGAATATCAAAAAAACTATTTTTTTTTTTTAATATAAAATGGTCAAGTCGGGAAAATTTAGGTACTAGCCCTTCATAAGGATCTATTTAAAACTGTCTAGAGCGTCATTACATTACAAACGAGATTATTTTTCCTAGATGGGTGAATTTGCTTTAGATTGCACGGTCAATCGAGGATTGGCCATGGGCTCATACTAAACAATCCAATTTTGCGTGTAAGAAACTGATTTAGGGATTTCAACAAATTTTAAAAAAAGAAACAAAGATGTTAGAAATTTAAGGTTAAATACCTGCCAAACTTTATTCTTCTTAATCTATCATCAATTTTAACATATTAACGTCTTCGAAACATCTTAACATTTTCTGTTGATTTATTTCACCTAAATGCGTTCAAGGTCACAGGTTTAAGTTTAACATTTCTAAATTCAAGATTTAATTCCCTAGTGATAAATGCTTAGTGTAACAGCTAACAGCTTATTGTCAAAACATCTGTGAACCTGTGCAATACGGAAATCACAATTGATATCGTGTCGTCTATTCGATTTGGTTTCCCACAAGACTTCAAACATTTTTTCCTCTTTTTCAATAGCTATTGAAAACAGCTATTTTATTATACTTACATAATTCACCAGACAAACTCCCAGCATCTTTGTACAACATCATCATCAATCATAATTAAATATGCGACAGAATGGTTTTTATTCTATCATGCAAATATTTTTCCACGTCTATAGTCCCTGGGTGTTGGGAGATACCTAGATACATGGATATAGAAATATACCAGAATCTTTACCACCAAAGTAATATTCTATTGAATTAAATAACCCAGAAAATCTTCCAGAGAAGAAAAAACCTGGACCACCACAACGAATAGAAAGAAGGAAAACCAAAAAACCACCTCACCCCTTGAATTTAAAAATAAAAGTATCTTTATCCACAGAAAGAAGGAATATGATCCGAAATTACAGGGAAACTCATTGCTATCAGCATACTTCCTTCCTATCATCATCATCATCATTATCATCATCCGTTACAGAGCAACCGAAACAGAGTGCAGAGAAAAAAAAATTTGAAATGGACCACATCAAACCACATTCCGAAACCAAGGCAAGAAAAGAATGCGTGCAAGCCAAGTCTCTCAAGTTAGCAGCACAAAAACAACGATTATGAAAACAAAGGAAAAAAAAAGGAAAAGTGGTCACATCAAAATGAAAAGGGAAAATTAAATACAAAAAAAAAAAAAAAAGAAATAATAAGAACGAAAGAAAAAGTAGAAAGAAAAGCCAAACAAGAACCTTCTACACATGTCTCCGTTATAAAGCATTATACTTGTTTGGCTGAGAATACCCACATCATCGTCTCAAAACACACAGAACACCGTAAGAACCTAAATACAAAATGAGAAATCCAAGTCCAACACCAAACACTAACTAAACTACCACTCATACACAACATAACCCAACCTCAGTGGCAAGAATAAAAAAGTACAAGTATCTGCTTTAGAAATGCAGAAGGACAGAATACAGGAGGAGTAAGAGTGAAGAGGAGGTGAGGTGGTATTGACTGCGGGAGCTAGCCATAGCACAACACACATAGAACTCCAGCCATTACCTTCTTATATGATGTGGAGCTGTGGAGGCCATCGTACTCACCACACCATGCCCCCATGGTGTCTCATATACGCTTCTCACGTGTTTGTTGTAAGCAGCGATGTAAAATTGAAAACAAAAAAAAAAAAACGGAAGACAACAAAGAAAGACTAGAAGAGTGGTTGAAGATGGATGGAATCACGTTAATTTCACTTTCAATTTCAATTTGAATATCGCTTTTATTTGTTATTTGCGCCTTCTCCTTCTTCAAATGGTTTTCATTGCTTTTATGGAACGTTTCAGCGCCCCCTCTCCCTCTACATAACCATCATGCTTCTTTCGACCTCTTTTTGTAAGTATAGAACCACTGTAATTTCAAAGAGGCATAATAAGGGTAAATAACTGCATTTTACTGATCACTTATTTGGCATTGCATCAGCGCAGTAACATTACCATGGCAAAGAGTGATAGCTGTGTAGATGAGATTTACAAATATGCTACTAGCAAAGTGTGTAACGAAGAGTTATATACCCTATTTGTTGAGATATAGGTACATATACATAAGTTGTTGTGACTGATATTTTTCATGGTTAACCTTTCACTAGAACTCCCGAGTTCTAAATTACACTAATTTTTTAACTTAAAAAAAGACATGGTTTGGAATTTTTGGCTGTCACAATTTGTCCTAAAGTATTCCAAACTGAATGGTTATTTTAAAATAGCCAGCAATGAAATGGGTTAAATCAAATTTTTAAAAGGACAAGGATGATAAGACCAAATAAGTCACATATTAACATATTTCAAAACGACGTGCAAAAAAAAACAAAAACACATGTAAGAAATATATTTTCCAATGTTTTGAGCCGCATGGTTCACAGAAATGTATGTCCCAAAGTGTCCTAGAATGTCCCAAAATGTCCCAATAAATTTGGGTACCAACTTTTTTTAAGTAATTAAATAATTTTGATGTACTTGTACCACTTAAAATGCATAACTTCAGAGATTTGGTTGTCCCAAAATAGAAATAGACAATTTGCTTACTTCCATCTCCTTAAAAACAGAGTTTTTTGATCAGAAGTTACCAGAAACTTCTTATATGTACGGACAGAGCATACATATGTACATACACACATACATACATACATATGTATGTACATGTAAACATCCAGTAAATGAAACTATACTGGCAGTGAAATAAGATCAGAAACTTTGTTATTCAGCCATTAACATTATGCTCTTAAAAAGTTGTAAGCATGTTGAGCTACTCATTAGTGAGAGGTTTCTACGATAGAACTGTCCTCATCTGTCCCAAAAAATCACACAAAATATAAGTATTGAAACCATAAAAGGGTCATGTTATGTATCGATATCCTCGGAAAGCTTTGTTAATGGCCTCACACAAATAAAATTTGTCCCAAAATGCCCCAAACAACGCATTGTTTTTAAGTAAAAAATATATCATAGGTAATACCAAAATAGGTATATTCAATACACCCTTTTACCACTCGGTAAAAGTTTGAAGTATCTTTGATGAGAAGTTCTTGCCATAGAACTGTCCTCATCTGTCCTAAAAATCAAACAAAATGTATTGAAACAAAAAAGGGGTAATGTTACCTATCCATATCCTTCTAAAGTTTTGCTTATGGATGTCACACAAATAAAATTTGTCCCAGTGTCCCAAACAACACATTGTTTTCAAAATCAGAAATACTTAATAATACCAAAGTATATTTAATACACCCTATTACCACTCCGTGCTTAATTATGTTGACTTTTTTTTTGTATAGTTCTTGTACTTGAGTGAAGAAGAACAGGATGGAATAACCATCATCGTCGGTCGTATATCATGTTTAGTGAGTATCCATGCAAACATATACATCATAACACGTCATATAGTGCATTTACAGTCGTACCATTTATTTAACTTCTTGTGTGTGGGTTGAGTTTTGTTATAAAATGTGCAATGTAGGTACATGATGAGCCTCCATGGTCGCCTTCGTCGTCGTCGTCATGCGACCAAGAGTGTGCAGCTTTTTAAAAAAAAAAAAAGTCGTGATATTAACATCATGATACAAAACCACCATTGAACAAGAAATAACTGCAACGTCGACGACAGAAAGACACCCAACCAGCAGAACAAGATGACAATCATCAGCATCAGCTGCGTCAAAGTGCGGGACAACTTGAAGCAAAGTTGATTACCTTCAGTGTTCTGGTCTTGGTAGCTCTAGGTACTTGGTATAACTCTAGTCGATGTGTAGATGATGATGGTTTACTTAATAGTGATTTTTTTTTTTCCCACTTTGCCTTGCCATTTTTTCTGTTTTTTGTTTTTTTGCCTCTTCTGCAATGGAAAATTGATGATGGGATATGCGCGTTGTGCATGGAATATAACTACTTCAACAATGAAGACAAAAAAAAATGGAGGAGAATTTTTAAAGTGACCATCTGTCAAAATAAAAGAATAATTTACGTAACCTTTATCTGCCCAACCCTATAATGTTCAAAGAAAATAATAATAATTTTTCTTGTCGATTCCGAATACCTAACACAAATCGAAGAAAATCATGTTGTAATCTGAAATCTCATTTGATTTTATCTGACAAGCTAACAAATTCCTGGATTTGTCAGATTGCCACTCAAGCTGAAAAGATATTAAAAAAAATTATTTAAAAAATCATAAAAGGGTTAAAAAAAAAAAAAAAATCTGCCTGCCATCTGCAGAAATATGATGTAAGAACTTATGAAGGCATTTACATACAAAATATTTAAACGAACATTTTTCATTTAAAAGATTTAATATTGGCCATGCATAACTTCTGTGTTTCGTGAAGGAATATATATTTTTCGTACGAATTTCTTGGGGTTATGTATAAATGATGGGGGGTTAACAAATAATACCCTTTCTTTAATTTTTAGTCTTGCTACATATGGTTAAATTATAACGCTTGAAAAATAAGCTAATATTTTTAAAGTTTTTTAAAAAAAAAAGACAGAATTAAAATTCTTTTTTTTAGGAAATTCTTTTAACAATAGCAGCCAAAATCCGCAGTTAACTTTTCATTTGAAGTTTTTTTATTCGCCAATATTTCACAAGTGGGTCAGAAAAATATTCCACAGCTGAAATTTTTGAACTTATTTTTGTCTCCTAAGGTCCTTCTGTACATTTTACGATGCTCTCTTTAAACATTAATGATAAATAACTAAATAAATAAATAAATAAATAAATACATAAATACATAAATAAATAAATAAACAAATAAATAAATAAATAAAAAAAAAAATAAATAAATAAATAAATAAATAAATAAATAAATAAATAAATAAATAAATAAACAAGTAAATTGAAAAATAAATTTGGGGACACAACAGCTCATGAAGAACTACGGTCTAAACTTAGTGACTTACAACTCTCAACCATTCCTGTTTGCGTGTCTGCAGGAATGGAGCGGACCTACAGTTTATTGCTGAATCAGAACGGCTAAAGCCTAGTATCCAGTTCTTCAACGAAAAAACATCTACATGTAATTCTTATGGGAGTGATTTTTACCCAAAAAACAAAATTCTGCTGAAAAGTTTTTTTATTTAACTGTGAACTAACCACAGAATAAAAAAATTATACTCACCACGATTCTTTCTCAATGTCACTGACATTGTTTTGAGCAAAAAAATCTAGTTTGTACTTACACGGTGCCTCAAAAGTAATGACTCCTTATAAACCTAAATGAGTATGAAAAAGACAAAACATCGGAGAGTCATGAGTCTTGAGGCACTGTGTAATAGTTGAACTAAAAAAAAAATTGTTTCACCACAGATATTTTTTTTTTCGAAAAAACAAAATTTGTTTCCACCACAATAATTTTTTTTATTTTTTAAGGTAAGCAGCACTTTGCTTTGACAGGAGATACCCTTGGAGGATTTCTCACTTCCTCGCAAAAGGCAGTAGCCCTGAAAAAACATTTTTGGCTTTTTTTTTAAATGGCAGTGGCTGGGAATCGAACACCGATGCCCGACCTCTGACGTGAGACGCCAACGCATTAACCATTTCGCCACGGGCTACTAATTGGTAAAACTCTTGCTTTTTTGATTTATTAAATTCATTTAGTAATTTCTTCAAACTCTTATTTAAAACGAAATAAAGCCTTGCAAAACTTGTTGTTTTCAATGTTTGCATCAGAAACTATTTCATTAACCTCTCTCCTTGATTGAAGGGTCTTTTCCATCATTCAATAAAATTAAATCGTTTCTTATCCACAAATATTATGTGGTGTCTTAAGCCTAGTACGCAGATCGGGAAAAGACAAATTTTATCTTTACAATTCTAATCTCTACAAAAACGTTGGAAAAATCTCTCAACATTAATGTTTTTCTTCGATTTTTTGTTTATGTAAAATTATCGATAAATAATAGTAGATCGTGTCTATCGTGTAAAATTATTGACCTCTCAAAATTTTTCCCGCAAAATAATGCTTGGAACATTATTTTTCCTGGCAAAATTTAGCGGAGACTTCACCCTACAGCGGGTATAAAAAATGTCAGAATTTAGCGCGGGAACTGCGCACTGCCTGGAAAAAAACTAAAGACAAAATTTGACCTGGGAAAAATTTTGTATGAAAAGAAAAATTTTTCCAGATCTGCGTACTAGGCTTTGGTCAATAACCCATATCTACAATTATGCATGCTGAGTTTTGTTGAACCAATACCAAAACACCGTTATTTTTAGATAGGTAAGCTGACGTACAGTTTAAAAAAAAAAAAAAATAGGGAATATTTAGTTGAGTTTTGCAAAAATAGTATCATTTGATTTTTTTTTACAAATTTTTTAAATAGAGGATGTGCTAATACACTTTACAACACAGGAAAAAAAAATTTTGTCTGTCGCTCCACCCTAATGTGTAAATATTAGCAATATAAATATAACTGGCTTTCTTGAACTTATAAAGAAGATTTTGGTTATCACTAACTTCTTCAAATTCTTCATCGCAGTTGATTAGTTTTTTGAAAGCTTAAAATTTAGTCATTGTTACAAAGAATATGAAGGTAATCAGTTAACTTGAACTTTTGTTTATCTTTGAATTTATTTATTTCCCAATTTACACGTACATATGTACCTACTTTTTTTCATTAATTTACAAAATCAATTCACATCCCTCATAACGAATGTCCAAGGTCCAAGAGACATCATCCGTCATGTCCAAAATAATTAAAGTAAACTTGACCATGGGACAAATTAGAGCATTTTGATTTCTGATAAAGACACTGGGCCTTTATGTAAGTGAGTATATTATAAAGGGAACGTTAGGCTTTCGTAAAAAAAACACTATTTTTACTTCAGATTAAGATGAATTTTATTTGACAGTTAAAGTTGTCTTCAGAATAATCTTGAACTTGCTTAAACAAGGTGGTTTAAAGTTCGTAAATTGAAATTGAAAATTTATATCTTCAAAAAAATAAATGTTTTTTTCATGGTATTGCCTTTTGCGAGGAAGTGACAAATCATCCAAGAGTAACTCTTAAGAGTAACTCATGTCATGAATAAGTGCTTCTCACGTTAGCTGTTCAGATTCGGTAGAAAACTGTAGGTCCCCTCTATTCCTTTCAATAATACAATAATACACACACTGGAAAGGTTGAGAGTTGTAGGTGACTTGACTAGGGCCCTACACGAGCTGTCATGCCATCAAATTTATTTAATCTATATAAAAATAAATCTCTTTTTGTGTTCGTACGCGCATAACTCGGCTCAGCATCATCCAAATTGGGTGGATTTTTTTTTGTTGGATTTGTATTGAACCAGATAAATAAACTATATGGAGAAAAAATTGGAAAATTATTCCGGATACGGCGGAGAGTCGTGAGAGTAACGAAAAAAACACATTTTTCCAATTTGTCTTCATAGTTGTCAAGGTTCTTTTAGAATACCTGCTATCGAAAATTTCAATGAAATTAAGAATATCAAGTACTCCCTATACAAGAGCCCTTAGATAGGGCAAACAATTAATCATAATAAACATTCATGAATCAAGTACTTAACTCAAATTCGAAACGTTGAAAATGCCTCACCACCTGATGGCATACAAACAGAGTAAAATTACAAACGTTGGAATTGCATTTGCAGTTTGAAGTTTGGCGCAAACCACAGACATATAGTTTCCCATGCATAAAAATGCTTATACTATTTGATTCCCAGCATTCGTGTCGCCACTATGCTCTGGACAGACTGTGTTGCAAGCCTCATATAACAATATTGTCAAACAAGTTAACCGCTAACATATAACAGAGGTGTTCTGTATATACATAGTTGCTGACCACTATTAGTTGATGTACCAGTGGTGGTTTTAAGTTTAAAAAAAAAAAATCACAAACAAAAAAACATTCCAAATACATAATACAACAATATCCACTTGAATAGTTACGCTAGAGGTCGCTTTGACCTCAGCACATAGCCTTATAGGTCTCTATACCATGGAATCCATTCCATCGAATACTTATTACAACTGATGGCCTAATTTGAAATTGGGTGGATTTGCACTTGTAATTATTATTCGTCTCTATTACACTGGACTTGACGAGGTGTAAATTGATAACGAAAATGAAATTGAAAGCGTAATAATTGTTTGTATTGATAAAAACGTGAGGTGTTGATTTTTTTTTTGTTGTGTATGTAGGAGGAATGAAGTTTGTAATTGTTTTTTATAAGGCTAAATGCTTATAGAGGCCTATTGATAAAAAGAGAAATTAACGCCCAAAAGCTCAATGAAGTGTGATATTTTGACTTCTTGCAGAACAGTAAAATCAATAAATAAACAATAATTTTGTAAGTTTCCAATATTTCTGCAAAAAAAACAAGGTTTACTTTCACTGAAACCGGAAAAAGATTGTACCTTCACATGAAGTAAGAAATAAATAAAGGTACTGTCTTGCTATACCAAATACCAATCTTCATTTTCAAAGTTGTGCCCACAAGAAAAAAGAAACATCTTTTAGATAAAATTGTTCGTTGTGGCTGGAAGTTATTTTTTTTCCAATAGTTATTAAATTAGTCGGAAATGGAACAAACATGAATTTTTGCTTTAAAAATGCTACAACTTATCGACTGATTTTTTGGATTGTTCCAATATTTTTATGGAAAATGAAAAAATCTTCTCCCCAAATTTACGCACACATAATCTACCACAAAAGTTTTTATTTGGATATAAATAACGAGTGTTTCATGAAATTGCGATCACGCACATTTTGTGTAGTTTTCAGTAGAAGAAAGAGCTAGAGAAAGAGTAAATTATTTTCCTTTCTTCACAATTTTTAAGCCTAGTATAGTGCGCTGCTGATACGAAACGAAATTCTAAGTTGGTCTCTAACATGACAACGAAATACTTACGAAAACCACAACAAACCCTTAAAAGTGTCACCGTTTGCAAAAACAAAAACAAGAGCATAAAAATCATAGAAATCCATGTTGTGATGAAAGAAAAAACAAATACAAAAACGAATCAAATGTCACTTGTCCGGAGATCTCTCAAAATAATCTACTACAGTTATCGATTTCCCTAATCGAACAGCGTAACGCAGAAGAAAAAGCATAACAAAATTTTTCATTTATGATTTCGTTGTGTCATTTTTGTATGGGATTTTTCGTTTCGCATCAGCAACATACTAGGCTTTATCCGAGACATTTTTTCTTTGTAATTGTAAGTTCTGTATTCTGTCAGAAGACAGATAGTTGAAAGTCAAAGAACAACAACGAAAATACAAAATGGCTGCTGTTTGTTTTACTTATTCTTGTATAAGAAAGGAATTTTTTCTTTATTTGTATCTTTTATTTTAAGATCTCTTTCACTTTTAGACAAAAAGAAGTGTATCTTTGAAAGAATTGACACATTGCAATTCTTATAGTCCAGAAAGTATACGAACGAACCTTATGTAAGTTTTTTAGTTGTCGTGTCAATCTGCCTTTATTCGATATCAGTTTTTGTAAAATCTTTGACGGGTTTTCAGAAGCTGAACAGAATGGTGACGGAGACGGAACTGGAGCCGGAGCTGGAATCCTGGAATAGCTGTCAAAATGTTGAATACACGCAAATTAAATGTTGCGAACACAACGGAACGTAACCGCTTACGGAACTGCAGACGCAGACGGAAGAGTTCACCAACTTTTAACTTTTCACGTACAGCACTTTTGACGTTTCAAATTGTCTGAAGAAAAAAAACAACTTTTTGGGTCGAAAAAAAATATTGTGGTTATTTGTATCGCGAAAAAAATTATTTATTAAAAGGAAAATTATTGGAAACAAAAAATGTGAATTCTGAGCTTGTACACAAGAATATTCTTTTGTTTTTCTTCAAAATACTTTCAAAGCTGTACAGCTGCATTGTGGGCACGTAAAAAAGAAACGTACGATACTTTTTGACAGCTCTTCCAGTTCCGTCTGCGGCTCTAGTTCCAGCATTCTATTCTGTTCAGGCAGTAACTCATCCCTTGTTTTGACTTATTATGTACTTTTTCTCACTCACTTCGTCAGTGAATGTGAGATAAAGATACAGAGAAGTAAAAACAGTCAGAAATTTCAGTCCAATGTGAACACCATCGTCTTTAATAAATTATGTGTTCGAAATTTTAAATGCACTTGTAATAATTTTATTTTGTAAAACAGTTTGCTTCTTCCATCATCCAACCATAATTTCATGGTCATCGAGTTCAACAGATGGTCCAGAGACACACAATTTTTTTTTTCCAAGATCGCGCCATTTAATCCACCCAAATTTGGTAGTTATAGCCAAAATCCAAAACAAATTGCAATCATCGATATACACGTAATCGTTTGACTTGTTTGTTGAGCTGCTTGTCCATCAGTTCGCTTTTAATTCAATCGACAAAAAATATGGAGAGAATCCATTTAAACAATCCGCCCATTGCTCTTATCCGTTTGGAACATCTTTTTTTTTTTTTTTTTTTTTGTTTCCCTTAAACTTCTTCATATTTATAGACCTTCACACAAAATGCATCATTTTTATAGGAAATTTTTGGTTTTAGGGTTTTACTTAAGTCGAATGCATCTTTGAAATTGCATTGGTGATGGCAAATTGGTGTTCCACCTGCAGATGCGCTTGCGCATTAAGTGAAAAACTATAAATATACGAGTATACCTAACCTACAATATGATGACGTGCTCAAGTGAAATAGTTATATATTTATTTGCTTTTTTTTTTAATTGAGAGAAAAATACACTAATAAAAGATTCATTCGTGGAGCAGAAGGTATTCGAGTTAAGTTTTAGGGTGCTGGTGGCAGTAGTTTTGATTTGATTTCATGGAAGAAGTGTTTCGGTTTTATTATAAAAAGAAAACGTTTTTTTTTATGATTTCCAGCGGCCAAAATGGCCGTGTGGTAGGTGTTAACATTGAAATGAAAGTTCAATCAAGTTGATGGAGCCAAGTGCCAAGATGAAAAAATCGAAAATAAAAATAGTGGTCAGCTGTCATAAAATGATAGATTGACAATTTGCAATTCAACGTTCCTTTTTTAAATGTCAAATAAAATGCTTTCAGCCTTAATAGGTGAGTTGACTATGCAAGGTTTGCCCAGCTAATTTTATTTAGTTTCCTTACTGCTTTGATAAAGTATGTGATTATTTTCATGTGTCGTGTTTATCAAATAAAAAACTGTTGCATAATATATGTTATGTCGAATTCCTTTTACCAAAAAATTCGATTTTTTTTCTAAACAGAATCCATTTTTTCTCTTTCAATACAAGGAATTTGTCCAGAAAAATCGATTTTTTTCTTCTAAACAAATCGATTTTTTTTGTTAAAAGGAATTCGACATTAGTTATTTGTCTGATTGGAATTAATTGATCTAAAGAACATGGTGAACAATTAGATTGCCACCAGTGCCCTAAGAAAACTCCAAACGATGATGATCTTGCTTTGCTAAAAGCTGATGCGAATGTAGCATCAATAAATGAGAGGAATTTTATTTTTCATCTTGTGTATTTGTATCTGTTGGTTGCGCTCTCCATGACAGTCGTCGTCGTCCATCGTAACTTGTAACTTTTCTCGTTTTTGCTTTCTGCTCAGTGATGTTTTTTTTTTTTTTTTTTTTATTTGTTCAAGAATATTATGTAATGTTTTTGGATCAAATCGGTTGGTTAGTTGGTGGTTTTCATGGTCACAGCCAATGGAAGTAATTATACTTTATCGGCGCTTATTGTGGTAGTGGTTGGTTGTAATTGTAATGAGTATCTCCGCAGTGAACAGATAAAGTCAGATAAACAGATCTTTTTAGCACTTTGTTTTTTTTTTTTTTTTTTTTTTTTTTGGTCGAACAATGTCGCAGGTTTTTTTTCACGTATATTTTATTTTTCTCTTTTTATAGTTGGTGCCATGACAGCTGAACAAATTAAACATGCACTTGACTTGATCGTTTTTGGTTGTCGGTGCTTTTAAAATGTCTCTATAAATTATAGATTTCATTGAGGTGTGTGAAATAGATTGGTGGGATATGTTAAAAAAACAAACCTGGTAAACTTAAAAAAACGATGCTTTAGAAAACCATTTGTACTTTTTTTTTTTTTTGTATTTTTTTCGTGGAGCGGAGTAGGTTAATTGTTTTTACAGTCGTTAATATAGAACCATTTCAACTTACAGTTCAAGGATGCACTAGCATTCATATATCATGGTCTTTTTCCATAAAAAAAGGAAATTGAATGGCGCCCAACGTTAGCTTTTATATTGAAATCCAGCAAGACAATTTATTAATGGATCCAGTCGTTGATTTTTTTTTTGTTTGTTTTAAAATAAGGTACTTAAGGATCTCAAGAGAGATCTAACATACTTGGTACTATAACATTATCTAAACTTCAAATACCATGAGGCACTATTTTCAAGTTTGTTTACACTGAGCTTTATTTCATATTCAAAACAAAGCTTAACTCAGAATATTACTAATTTTTAAAATTGTAAATGAGAACAATTTACAAAACAAAAATTAAATTATAAGTACAAAGAAGAATTGTTAAGAGAAACAGGAAAATAGCTCAGTATCCAGCAAAGAAGAACATTTTATTCAAATTAACGGCGAGGTATGGTGCCAGGAATCACGCTAGTTAGCTTATATACTTCCCACTATGTATCTGAAAACCTTCTATTTCGAAATATGTAAATAAATACAACATTTGAACTAAATGGCGCCCAACGTTAAATTACTTTCCACGGAAATTTTTTTCGAGGCAAAAAACTTTTACTTAATATTTTGCTCAAAAATTCATTTTCTCGGCGAAAAATTCAAATTCAATAATAAATAAAAAAAACTTCGATGACCTATCAAATGGTTTTGTATTTCCATTACCACGTGATTAATTTAAATAGACAAATACTTTTTCCATAATCCGGAAGTTGGTAAAAAATAATAATTTTGGGTGGTCCCTTCAATCTTTATTAAATCACGTTTACGAACAAATTGCTTTCCGCTAAACTTAACACACCATCATTATCGCTTCGCTTAATGTTTACTTAACTCTTATGACCTTTAAAAAGCCTAATTTATCAACTGAATTAGTTCTATGCATTCTTATCGGCTAAAACCATAACAAAAAGTAAAAACAAAAAACCTAATGAAATAAAAGCAACTATCCTATCCGTGTTTTGACATTGCAACTAAACACAAAGCCAGACAAATATTTTGTAAGTGTAGGTAGAAGTACTTCAATAGATGTGCATGTATAATTCTATTTTCCTATTATTGTCGCGTCAATCGTTCGTAAAACCATCTTACACGCATTTTTGAATTTGAAGTTTTTTTGTGCCAACTACTATGTGTATTTACAATACAGCGGCTTCATTGTCATTTTCGTTGTCAATAATGACACTGAAAACTTTGATTACAACCGATTACAGCAAATCACATAATTGTTACTTATACACACATACATGTGTGTGAATGTTTTTTTTTTTTTTATAAACAGAGGGACGACACAAAATTAATTCGTTTCATTAAAAAAAAAAAAAAAAATACAAAATTAAAACAACAAACGAATGCCTTGAAAATCTTTCTGCTGCATTGATATAAAGTTATTGTAATCTTGAATTAACAACTGAAGTGCATGTTAGTTTAACAACTTTGCTTTTGGAATCAGAGAATTTAAATGTTTTTTTTTTTTTTTTTTTTTTTTTTTTTTCACGGAAATAAACAGTTCTATTTTTTTTAAAGAAAATTTACTTCTGAATCTGTTTTACGTATGTATATATTTGTGTATATGTATGTATATTTAGTATGAGAATGTAAAGATGAGTGATATATGAAGAAATAAATAAGAAACTGTAATTTTTGATAAATAACCACTTATAACTTTTAATTAAATGTGATTTTCTTATAGGGACTGGTTAGATTTTGACAGTTCATGGCGGCCATGTTTGTTAATTTGTCTGCTTTTTTTATTTTTTAGACACTAAAGACAAGCAAGTTACAGCATCAAGCAACACATGCAATTTATAAAATTTTCAAAATGGGTGTTCTCTTCTGACAACAATGCACGAATTTCGCCCATTTTATCGTTTACATGTTCGTATTTCCCAGTCAACTATTCAACATTTGGTCCCGAAATTTGAGTCGACCGACGACAATGTACATCAACGAAATGAAAGATCTGCGGAAAACATCGCCGCTGTGCATGAAAGTGTAACGCGCATTAAAACTCGGCCTTTCGCAGACATCATCTTGACGAATTTGGCTTCCAAGCTTGGGCTTACATCCGTACAAAAATCCAACTAACCCAGAAGCTGATGAAGTAAAACAACCTTGTTTATACTTCTCCTTCTAATTCCTATCAAAACTCATTCAAAAAGTAAAAGTTATTCAGTAATAGGCGCGTTTTATTCGTAATTCATAGCTAGCGCAGCAATACAAGTTCAATAAAACGCTTTATCGACTTTAATGTCCATTCTTTATTCTCTGGATGTGTTCATACCCTTTTTTGAGTGGAAAACAAATTACGTTACTGACATTTAAGGTTCAAGTCCACACTATTTGTCCACTTTTATATTCACTAATTTACTGGCTAATTTATCGGCACTTTTGGTTTTGTTATTGTTCGCCAAGGGAAATTTTACTGCGCTAGCTATAAAATTGCCAATAAAACGCACCTAATTTAGAAAATTTTATGACCAAACAATTTATTTTGAAAATAAAAAAAAAGAGCTAAACCTTTTAATTTATTTATTAAATATAAAATAATATACTTAATTATATATTAAATTATATTGTTTATAAACTTGTTGAAAGTTTGGGCTATTCATCACAAATTAAGCCATCTTTTTTTTTAAATTCACCGCAGTAAATTAAAGAAAGTTGCTAAATTTAATTTTATTTTATCATGCAAATTTATTTTAATTCATTTTTTATCCCGGACATATATTTATGTAATTTAACTTAATTTAAAAAATGTTGAATTTGATTTATTGTAAATTTTTAAAAATAAAAAAATGCAAATTAAAGATTTTTAAATGAGTTTTGGGTGGTTTTGAGGAAGCGACTTTTAACTACAAAAATTCTGAAATTGGAACACTGTTGTAATGGGAGTCCTGTTTATAAATAGTAAAATTATAGATTTCGTATAAAGCTATTATAAAAGATAATAATAATACTATTAAATTCTTTTGACAGTTGACTGAGTTTAAATCATTTCAACAACTCACTCTTCTTACATATGTACATACATACATACAAACATCGCTCCACCTCAAAATAAAAACCCATTTAATCGATTCCATATATCACAAAGGCTTTTGACATCTCAAAATCTTAACATTTATATGTAAATTTCAACACGAGCCATAATCCAAAGGTTGCGTTTACACGTATTCCAATTAAAATTCAGTCAACTTGCATTAAAAATTCATAACTCATCGTTTTATTCGAAAATGTGAAAGAACCAAACCAAAAAAAAAAAAAAAAAACAAGACAGGTCCAAAATGTCTACTTCGTGGAACTCCATATTTAATTTTTTTGCATTTGTTTGAAAACTCGGTACGATGGCCAAGCCGCCGCCGCGCTGCATTCGATGGTTTTTGTTATATAATTAATTATATTTAAATGCTATCAGTTGTCAGCGCCGATAATTGATGGGTCTGATGATAGCATCTTTTATGACATTAAAACAAATCACTGATGAGTGCCGAATAATTGACAGAAGACAAAATATGTATTCATCTATCCATTAATTTTTTGAATGACGTTTTTTTTTTTCTGAAATGACTAAGAAAAAAAAAACCGATTCTCATTAAAATAAATTACTCACATCACACACATGCAACATTTTGGAATGGAAAATTCGATACATACATATGTATTTTTATATAGCGCATCTAAATACGGCTTCAACTATCAAGTCTCTGTTTGCTATACATACCTACGTTTTTTTTTTTTTTTTTTTTTTTATTATTTCGGGGTAGACCTCAACCTCAACCTCAACCGTGATGTTTATAGTAGATTGAAACTTCATAATCACAGTGAATCACATTGAAATTTTCTTTATCAAGGCTTAATGTCAGCTTTGATTAGTAATTGGCATACAATAAGTATTATGGATATTGCATGGCATGCAAGGGTTACGTGTATGTAATACCAGAAACCGCGCGGCAAATTAAACTTTATACCTTCGATGTGTGTCTCTAGCTCTGGTGCACGTTCCTCGCTGTGCCATTGTCAAAGCCACCAAAACAGCAAGCAGCAACAGCACCACCACAATATCTTTACATACACTCATTTGCATATGGTTTGCGTGCTTGGCCTAATAGTTAGTATCAAGCGGCTGCGCCTGCAGCTACCGAGCCAAAGCTTTTTCGCTCTATTACTCCATTTGTCTACCTACTAAAGTATCTAAATTCTACACTTAGAAAAAATTTCAAATCTTTGTCACGGTATGAAGTTTATCTGTCTTAGGAATTAGGACTGATCTCCTATAAAATCGATTTTTCTTAACATTGGATGCGTGTTCTGACAAACAATAGTTCTTCTGACATAAGGTCCGTTTGGTAACGTGACATTTGTTTTTACAAATGTCAGCAATCAGCTGTTTAAAGTCATAGGATGAAACAGTTTCTGGAAACTTGGTGAGAATTTCAAATTACTAAATAAGCATAAAAGCAGAGTTAGTTAGATAACTCCGTGAATAAATTTATACATAATTAACTCAAAAAGCTGTTTTTCAGAATAGAATTTCTTGTGAATCGAAATCGACCTAACAAACTCCAAGACAACATTTATGAAGTATTTGTTCAGGGAAATTAGAGTTAAGTCATCAAATTTGGTGAGATAATTCGGGTTCAACTTTAATCTCGCATTAAAAAACAGGACCTTGAAGCATCTTTAAAAAAAATCAGTGTTAAGTCACTAAGGGCCAGTTTTTCAGATTAAAATTAAACACGGCGAGTTAACTCTAGATTTACTGATCAAATTGTTTTTATATCTTACTCTGCCAGTTTTTTACGTTGATCTGCATGCTTCCTGAGTTAACTGGACACACATTCATATCTGGAGTTAACAAACTCTGGGGCCGAATTCCCGCATCGGCGAGTGGGCCATACGTCACCGAAATATTTTACATTGGCATTACTGCTCCATTTAAAATACATTGTAAAGAGTAGTGCCAATCAAAATTAATCAGTGACCTAAAGAGCTCACTGATGCGATGATTTGGCCCCTGGTTTAAGTCACGGCTGAAAAACTGGCCCTAAGAACCAGTTGTACAAACGTGTTTCAATATTTATTAATGTTTCAACGATTTGAACTCATTAAGTTCACCTTAAACCATCGCTTATCCACAGTTAATCCATTAAAATCGGCAAATTAGGATAGCTGAAAGACGGATAAATATTTGAACCATCTTTATTCTATTGGCCCTAAATTTAATTTAGTTAACTCGATGGTAAATCAGATTTATGGTCGATTTCATAATGATTTAAAAGGGTTTTAAATTTTTAAATGAAGTATTTTGTATGGAAAAAACGTCATTTAAAAATTTAAAGGCCATTAATCTCGTTTTAGTGATCGGCATAAAGTGTTTTGCTCTGAATGATAAATTATATTAAAAATGAATATAAATATTCTAATTTTCACATTAATTTCAGATAATTTTTTTTCGCTCAGTGTAGAAACTTATGTAATCCCGGTGTATTGTTTCTTTTCATAAATGCAGTTTCAAGTTCAAATACGATTTTTATTATTTTTTTTGTTTATTAATTTTGTTGCTGATTTTAGCTCGCGTGATGGAAACATTTAATTTTCCTTCCAAAGCAAGTTAGTGTGTCGCTCTTTGATATTTTCATGCATACATACACGAAGAAGTGATAGGTAAATCTGACAAAGTTGTTGTAATTTTCGTATCTTTGCGAATAAAAAAAAAAAAGCAGGGCAACAGGTATTTTTTTTTAATTTTGTTTTGTTTT
The DNA here is from genome assembly GCA_947049315.1 of Epistrophella euchroma. NCBI lineage: Eukaryota > Metazoa > Arthropoda > Insecta > Diptera > Syrphidae > Epistrophella > Epistrophella euchroma. The sequence goes on along the minus strand of OX346245.1, from coordinate 14,682,004 downwards.
TTTTTTTTTTTTTTGGTGCGGGAGCGGTACTAAAAATGTTAAATCGCGCTATTTGTATTCGCCGAGCGTAGAAAGAGGTAATTACGCTTTTCCATGGCACTTTTCAATGTCAGATTGTTAACTAACACAGATTGTTTATTTTTTTTTTTTGTGTTGCTGTCTATTTGTTGAGGAAAAACAAATATAGTATCACTGGTAGCACACATACGATTCTCATCATGATGATGAGAAAAATAAAGAAAAACTTCAAATGAAAGATAAACACATGACAGACAGACATAAAGTTGTTACTGTGTGAATCTATCACAAACTATAATTCTATGCAATTTGAGAAAATTTAAATTACAGATTGATGAACAAAAAAAAATCGGACATATATAATAGATGTATGTGTGTACATGGGGGATGCGATGTCTTCTTTTTTTTTGCCATGTGTTTTATGTGTGTATCTTTTGCTTTGCAATAAGATAAAGTATATCTATCTATATCTACGATGAGCATAGAGATATTCTCCATTGGATATACATAACATTCAATTTTATGCGTATACAGTGAACTCTCTAATAACCGGACCTCTGATGACGGTAACAAAAATTTTGTCTGGTTTAGAGAGGTGTCTGCTTATGAGAAAGAAAACAAGTTGAGGGATTTTTAAACAGTTAAAATAGCAAATAAATATATTTTCGAATTTTCTTATTTAGTCGAAACATGCACCTGTATTCAAAAATTGGAATAAACCTAACCAGTTTTTAACAGAATAGAGCTTGCGAGACGCTGCAAATTTTTACCTATCTACAAATTTCTGATGCACCAAAAAACTTTTGTGAATTTTTATTTGCTATGATTTTTACTCCTATATCTTTCAAAACTTGAGAAGATAAAAAAGTACCAAAATGGACCTTGGGAAAAATTGTACTTTGTCCGATAAGAGAGAGCCAAACTGTATTGCGGTTATTAAAATTGGTATCCGTGTCCGCTTATGGGAGGTGTCTGTAAGGAGAGAGTACACTGTATTCATTTATGACATATAAGGCAAGAATCTCTACTTCCCTATTGAGGAAAAAGTATTTATGATTGTATCTCGAAAACGCGCGAATAAAAGTTTTGCCTTTCTGAGAAAGATGTAGACATTGATAGTTATAGATAGATAATAGATACTTCCACGAAGCAAGGCCTATTATTTATGAATGAAATTATGAAAGGCATTCTAATGAACATCAAATTAGGGTAAAACCTTCTCAGACTCACTATAGGTATACTTCCTTACCCGCACTTTGAAGCAATATAATATAGTTTTCACAAGGATTAATATTTATTTTTGGAGGAGTATCTGTAATTGATTTTAATTTTACTCAGCTTCATCTTTTTGAAGTTATTGGTATACTAACCTACTCTTAATAAAGTTTAATAAAGTTTGAAGAATTAATGAGCCTCTAATATTTGCTTCATTTTAAGAAAAAATATACTTGGACAAAAAATAAGGTTTTTACAAAATAGATACTCTTGTGAACAAAATAAAGATACTAAGTAATATATCGCGCCCTTCCCACTTTATTATCGTAAGCGACATTTTCATTTTGTCACATAAAGTTAATTATTTCATTTTTTTTCTGTGCATTGAAAGCAATCGGACCTTTTGTCACCTGTGAGTAACGATATTGTTAATAATGTTCAATGCTTAAAATTGACCTAATTGTTTCCGTTTCTGAGCAAACAAAAAACAAAATGTCGCTTACGATACTTTTATTTTTTGTCGCTTACGATAATTTGGCGAAAAGGGCTCGATATATATTATGTTTATATGTATAGTGTTCGCTTATAAAACTAAAGTAATAATAAATTAATGCATTGAAATCCCATGCCAGAGGGGGTGCGTTCGATTCCCAGTCTCTTCTACCTAAAAACAGAATTGTTTTTCAGGGGTACTGCCGCTGGCGATGGAATGACAAATCCTCCAAGAATGTTTCTTGTTTTTTTAGCCATTTGGATTCGGCAAAAAATTGTAGGTCCCTTCCATTCCTGTCTTTGAACACGTACACAACACAGGAATGCTTGAGAGTTGTAAGTCACTAGGCCCTGGTCTTTAACGAGCTATTGCGCCACCAAATTTAATTTATTTTTATATACCCACAAAACTGAAAGTTAGTAAAACTACTTTGCGATTTATTATTCTTGTTTTTTTGGTAAGTCTATAGAAAGTCCAGTAAAAATTTTACACGTATCGCTAACTGTTCCTGATTTTGGTGGACGATATTATGCAATGATGCAATAACAATTAGTATAAATGCTAAAGCGGAAGCTGCCCGAACATTCAACGGGTCCATTGTACTTGTCTAGTGGTTAACTAACTGCCTGCACATATTGGTGGGGTTTGGCTGCAGCTGAATGTTTAACTTTACTCAACTTTATACTAAACCACAGCTACAACTGTTATAGCACGGAATACAATAAAATATCGTACCTTCAAATTTGGACACCGGTATTAACGAACTTCAGCTCAAGGAAGACCATTTTATCCAGCTCCACTATAATTTGTCAGCCCTATCGATAAATTTATGTAAATATGGCCGTGCTGATCCATGCGGTAAAAAACGTTTTTCATAACATTTTACTGGCGGAACAAAATGGACGCCTGTTCGATCATGCCTTCCTATCTGTCAAAGTTAAAATACATACAAGCTCGTATAAGTGAATACAATGGAGCTACGCAGACGCGAATCCAGGAGGCGCGCGTTTGAGCGCGCATTTATTGCTTACAGCCAGTTAGACTTTGTGAGTTTTGACGTGCGTCGTTGACGTTTTAGAACTTTCACGAGATTTTTCTACGTCAATTTGATTGAGTAGGAGAACAAAACTCGAACATTATTATAAACAAAGTCAAAATAGTGACCATGAAGGAACACCAATTTAAGGCTTTTTCACAAAGATGTCGAAGAAACGGATTTTGCAAGAAATTCATTCAACTGTATAAAAAATTATAGAATTGGAGTAATGCCAAAAACAGAAATAAATTTACGCAGGTTCTCATGAGGGCTGACATATTCCAGACTCTGCATGCAGCCTTCGCTGCACGATATCTCTATTTATAATTTCGCTGCATGGGAAAAAGCTGCACATCTGTCTTCGGCTTAAGGCAACGGGCCTATATTGTATAAAAAAAAAAAAAAAATTTGCAATTTTATCAAAGTCAAAAATAATAACCGTCATTTTTTGGAAACCAACAAAAGGAAAATTGCACAGCTGTGGTAAATTTTAATATTAAAAGTGTAATTTTAATTACAATAACTATTTTTCTATTAACAGGGGCATGTTTCTAGATGTTGTTTAAGCTGTTGCTAGGCAAAACTGGAGTTAAGCTTATCGAAACTTCATCAGATAAACATCAGTCTTGCTTGGCAACAGCTTAAACAACATCTATGAATATGTCCCATTATATTGATATATTACAATAATGACTCAATACTAGTGTTTGCCTCAAAAAAATAGATAGGCAAATGTCAGTTTCCACAAAGTGATGTATTAGACGTTTTTGAAAAACGCGGAAGGCAATATAATGGTTTTTGATTGAGAGATTGACCATTGACGAAATACTGTCAATTCGACCTTTTAATGAATTTTTAAAGCATATACTTTGGAGGGGGGGTAGGAGTAGAAGAATGATGATCCAATTTCTTTTCGAAAGCACTTGGTGAAAAAAACACACATATTAAAAAACACACATATTAATATAATGGTTTTTGATTGAGAGATTGACGAAATTCTGTCAATTCGACCTTTTAATGAATTTTTAAAGCATATACTTTGGAGGGGGGGTAAGAGTAGAAGAATGATGATCCCATTTCTTTTCGAAAGCACTTGGTGAAAAAAAAAACACACATATTAAATTGCAATCCATTTTATTTATTAATTTTAAGAGCTTTACCTATTTCTATTCGTAACTCAACTGACACTTGCAAAAAAACGAACAACCTCAAGGGACAACTTTTACACCTTAACTTTTTTCCCACAAGAAAAATGTTGATACCTATACAAATAAAGAACTCTTCAGTCATCAATCCAACATTCTACACTCCTTCAACAGGTAGTTTTGCATAATTAAATAAAACGATGACTTGATATACCTAACCTATATCTATAATATACTATTAGCAACATCAACCTTGTTGCAATTAAACTATTCACTTACGTCCAACATGATCAATCTGTTTATTTTTATTGATCTCACCTTAAGAATATTTTACCTTTGAGTCCAAGTTGTGATGTGGGTATGAATCTAAGAAACAACAGCAACGTAAAAAAAACATTTGTTTTTGCTTAGATTCTTTTGTTTTTTTTTTTTTGTGTTTTACTCCAAAGCATCTTTTCTTGATGCTAATTAAAATAGCAACCACTTGTCACTCAAGTGCCACTCTGGATTGTTTTCAATTAAATGCGAAATGCAAATGTGTGGATGTATGGATTGGATAGTGATTCTGTATATAAATGAAGTTAATGTGCATCTTAAAGATACAGATATATATATTTTTTTTTTGCTTCTTCTTATGTGTGACTGGGTCAAATTTACTTCAAACAAGAGTGTGAGTTTTTCTGTACGATTGTTGGGACGTTTTTTTTTTTTCTTAATTGACAAGACGCGACGAGGCGGCAAAGCCCAAGCTAATCGCTTTTCAAAACTAATAACACTCCACTCAATCAGATGTGGTAATTTGATTTGCAATTTTTCCTTCAAAGTTTTATATAAATATCCATAGCATGAGATATAATACTGCACAAACTCTCTCTTAAATACAATCCTACATGAAGTCTTGAGAGGCTTCAATTATTCAAACATATTTCCGAGAAGATGGCGTTTTAGGGTGAGGTAAAGTCCAAAGACTAGGAGTGGACTCTATATATTAGATATAATATGGAGTCAAGTCGTCGCGTTGCCTTCGCCAATAACTATTCATTATGCAAATCTTCGAGACATGCGATTTTCTTCAAGATCATCTAAGATTGTATCTCTGAAAATACTCTCTTGCGCTGATGTATCTTAAAGCTTCAAGAGAATTGTTTGCTGGATCGGTTGTTTAGTAGGTATATAAAATATTATTTCTGGGAAAATCTTGTTTTGTTGAATTGTGTTTAAATAATATAAATTAATTAAAAGCAAATGACGTCTTGGTCGTTGTGGCTCGACGGTTGATTGGGATGGTTAGTGGTTAATTTATTGAAAACAAATCAACAAGTTTGTTTTGAATCTTTGAAATACTAAACACTAAATATAATAGGACAGGTAAGGTAGGTAGGTAGATATACTTAGAATTCAATTGATGTGCAAGCAAAGACTTTTGGAATGACCGACACGCACGACTATGACGACGATGACACACTGTTAAGGCATCCCTCATATAAGATTCTAATAAATTTAATTGAAATTAGAGTCACAAACGCTCAACCTAGAAAACGGATTTGCTACGAATTGCATTTAAATGGATGAGCTGGTTTGATTTTGTATTGCTTATTATAGTTTTATGGTACTTAGTTGCATCTAGATATATAGCATCGCCATATTATAGGGTGGTTATGATTTTGATGATAATGCTCAACCATGCGGGAGGAAGTGGATTGTACAACTTGTGGTTGGGTGATGTTGCTGCTTTGTTGTATAATTTCAATAGAATTTGCATTAATTTTCTATTATTATCACATTACGATGAAGTAGTATTTGGCTTACACACTCGTCTTGTGCATTGTATGTGTCGTCTTGTTGATGCAGAACATTAGACCGTGCAAAGCGTTTGAGTGTGAAATAATACTTGAATCTTTGGGTGTTAATTTGCATTGTTAAGGGCTTTATGCATTTGGATAAGTACTTTGTTTAGGAATGTCTCGAAGAATTTAGTCTAAAATGGTGGTAATCTTCACTTTTATAATTAAATTTGAAGACATGGTTTGGGTTAGTGGATAAACCAATGCTTCAGCTCTTCTTTTGACCAAATGGCAAGAATGAATGAATAAATTTTGGGTGTTATTGCACTGCGACTTTAAGATCTATTGTGCCCCCAATCTAGAGTTGTGTAATGAGGTTGCTCATTTACAGCTCAACCTCCAAATTAGATTATTTGAGGAATTTTAGTATTTGGGGTATTTTTAGAGAGGGTAATCTGCTCTCTTCAATCTGGTGATGTCCCAGGTATCTATGTCTTTGATGCTTGAATGCATCACAGTTACCTAACAGATGGTCCGGTGTCTCCTCATGGGCGTTGCAGAATCTGCAAGTGGCACTGCTCACTAGGCCAAGAACACTGAGGTGTGTTCTTAGCTTGAAGTGGCCAGTGAGGAGGCCCGTTATAATGCGAAGTTTATTTCTGCTTAAGCTGATGCAGGATAGGAATTGTTCCTGGTTGTAGTTACCAATAAGGAGCTTCGCCTGCCTCAGCTTAGGGAGTTCTTTCCAGATTTTTAATCTTTTGTCCTCCTCTTCTGTTTTGACTTTATTTTTAATCACGTTTTATCCTATTCCGCAATAGGGTTCTGGCCTCGTTGGGAGTGTTGCTGCCCCTAGTTTTGCTAAGGAGTCTACCTCTTCATTGCCCTGGACGCCAGCGTGGCCTAGTACCCAATGAAGTGTGACAAATATTGTTCTTGCACAGTTCGTTTAGCCTGCCCACACACTCTCATACTAGTTTGGAGCTGATAGTATATGAGTTTAGGGCTTTGAGAGCGGCTTGGCTATCTGACATGATGGCAATGTTTTGATTTCTATAGTTTCTTTCGAGATTACATTCTGAACATTTACCTATGGCATTTACTTCTGCCTGGAAGATGCTTTTAGACTGTCCCATCGGCAAGGAAAGTTTGGTTCTAGGCCCAAAGATTCCTGCCCCAGTCCCTTCAGTTGTTCTCGATCCATCCGTAGATAATGCCGTTGATCCAACATTTGTCTCCCTTCTTTATGCGTGAAACAATCGAGACCGAACTGGCAAAGGGAACTGGAGACCAATTGCTATAAAAATATTGATTACACAGAAATTCAATGCTGCGAACAAAACGCAATGTATAGCTGCAATCAGAGCTGCAACCGCAACTAGAGAGTTCGCTAACTTTTTAGTATTAACTTGCAGCACTTTTTACGTTTCAAATCGCATGAAAAAACCTAGCATTCGGTTCTGTTCAAGAAGTCACATGTCTCAGATATTTCTAATTCTCGAATACTACGAACAGTAGACCGCGGACAGTTGATCAAACAGTTTTCACACAGCCCAGAACGTTTGTCCTAGTAGAATCACGTTAATCAGTTTAAATTTCTATTAACTGAAATTACTAATTTCAAGCCCTCCACTTTTTATAGCCATACTCATAATTAGAGATTCGGGGGCTTTGGAATCTATCAATCAATGATAAATGCTTCCGACAAATAGACATTTCAGCAGCTCGTAAAAGTGAAAAGTAGAACTAACATCTTTTAATCGATGGATGGCACATATCCAATATCTTAGACATGTGCCAACTTTGACCATTTCCTTGTTTTTGCAAAATTCATAGCTCTAACGAAAATAAATTGCAAAACTAAGACATCTTACCATACCTGAAGTTGACATATTCTACATCAGAGAGCACCTAATTATGAAGCTTTTCGCTATTTATTCACCTAACACTTACGTCACCAATCGCAGATAATCAGGAATCCCAGTATTGCGAAATCATCAAAAAAGGTAGCTGAAACTACAAGGCCACCCCAAAGAAGATCGCGTTGTAAGACGATGAATACGTGCCCCGAGAAAAGGTAACAGTAGATTCATATGCCAGGGAAGAGTTATCGAACCAGGAGAAGAAAAAAAAAGAAGATTATGCGTTAAAAGAAGAGCTCGAGATCAAAACGGCATTCGAAAATTAAGGAAAAAAAAAAAAAGCAATTGACTGCTAATTTAAAGACTGGGACGTCAAGCTATTCAAAATACCGAATTCGCCGAAGCACGCAGCGAATAGTACCTAAATGCGTTCAAGCTGCTACTAAATGAGAAACACGTAGAGCGATTGACAGGCCAAAAAAAAAAAAAACACCTTCTTTATCAATGAAAGCCTAGTTCTACCCCACAATCCAGTATAGTGAAGATAGAGTGAAAGCCACATATGATATCATTCAGCCTATCAGGAGCTCCAGGATCCCGGGAAAATTGATTCAATTGTGTTGCGTAATTTTGAAAAAATAACTGATCGATGTATAACTGGAGGAATAGCTTTTCCGAACTATTCCAAACATATCCGACACCCTGTTGTACATGTTTCGAAATAGTTTGGAACAACTATTTCCCAGTTGGCAAAAGCTATCATGATTTGACTTTTGGAATATCGCTCGAATGAAGGAGAATATAAAACCACAGAGATGTGAATGATGTCCAAAAAGCCAAAACATGTCGACTTCAGTGGATCCGTCATACATTGAGCGAATGGACAAGAATACTCCAGCTCGGATACCACGCCCCAGTTTTGAGGCAACAAGAAAGACTAAACCTCCGATTTAGAAACCAAGCTCTATCACGGATACGAAAGCAGTATGGTCTTGAAACAGCGCAGCTTGACCAAGATCGAGGAGGATGGAAAGCAGCCGTTTCCCAGCCTGGTCCTGCTAAGACCCTTCAATGGTAAGGAGCGCGTTAAACAGGTAAGCAACAATATGAGTTTTTAGAAAACATACAGAGATATTGTAGGTATATCCCTTTAAAAAACAACTTTCAAATGTGATGCAAATCAAACAACTTTCCAGGTCAAGCATTTTTTCATTTTAAAAAATGTCCCCAAAACTTGAAGATGAAATAATACCCCCAAGAAGTATTAGATCATTTCGTATTGATTAATTCGCAATTTTTTGTTTTGCAATTAACTTATTTCTTATTTAATTGTTTGGTATGTTTTTATTTTGCTATGTTATTGTTTCGCAAAATCATCATTTTGGAAAATTTCACATCGCAATTTTTACCTCGGAATCCCCTCATTTCGCAAAGTATTATTTCGCTAATTATTATATCGCATTTCATTGTTAGTATTTTATTTCATTTTAAATTGTTATTTTTCGACATTTCAAGTATACATAGGTACCAACATGAATTTCGCACCAAGCGTATTATTTTTCTTTGTAAACTCATAGATCTTACGAAAAACTGTCAACAAGTTTATCTTTGTTTTGTTATAAAAAAAAAAAAAAAAAAAAAACCAAAAAAAAAACCAAAAAAAAAACCTACAAATAAAATAAAAGCCAATTATGCTTTATCTGCGAGATATCGCAATAGCCAGATACGAAATCGACCAGACATCAAAACTGTCAGAAAACGAATAATAGCCAGATAGCTAAAAGCTAGATAATGAAACGGCGAGATAAATAAAAAACTGGTCGAAAGCGAAACGGCGAGATAACGAAAAGTTGGGATAGACAAATGGCGAGATAGCAAAACGCTAAAAGTTAGCAAAATAACATCTTGGGAAACAAAAAAAATGCAACCTCATACTAATATCTAGGATATAAAATTTCACCAGAGAACTTTTGCGAAATGATTATTTTGCGGGTTGATTTAAAGACAAAACAAAAATTTCGTGAAACAACTATTGCGAGTCAATAAAAAATGTAGGTATTTTTTGAAAATTGGCGAAGAAATTTTCGTACGGCCGCCACCTTTAAGTCCATAGTTAAACCTATCTATCTATTTTGTTTTTAAAATGCCGTGATTGTGCAATGAAATTGCATATGATCTTATTTTCTACGGGTTATTCTATTACCGTACAAAATTTAAAAATTTATGTGAACCTTCTATGTTCGCAAACGACAAAATTATCAAATTATTATACCATAAAAACCGTTGTAATCACTATTAGCTCTAGTTTTTCAGTGCAAAGTTAAAGTTAAACTCTAGTTAGCTCACCAAATTTGAAGGGTTACCTCGGAATTTACTGATATTTTTCCACCTTGTTTAGTGTCGATTCGTATAATTTTTTTTTTTTTTTTTTTTGAAAAACTGTTTCATGAGTTAACTGTGAATAAAATTATGTCCAGAGTTAACTAATTCTGGTTTAACTCGCCACTGAAAGACTGGGCCTTAGTGATATAATCCTAGAAGTCAAAAAATCGCTGAAAATTAGAAAAACGAAATAAGTCTCCAAAGTCCATACCGATAAATCACCAATTTAATGTAGATGTTTTATGAACAAAGTCCACACCTCAATAAAAAAAAATTGGATGGTGAGGAGGGTGGGGGGGGGGGGGGGGGGTGATTGTGCTATTTCATGTTTTATTTGGGAACATTCCATTGCATAGTGGTGTTTGTACCAATAAGATTCCCAAAATCGTATAAAAAACTAAAAAAAATTAATATTCCTTTTTTTTTCTTTAAGGAATGTGTAACTGTACATTTTTTTATCACACTCCTTAATTTAAAATTCTTTATCACATACTTAAACTGTACTTTCTGAGGCATAGTTATATATGGTTACATAACATCGTAAGAATTTATTTTGCAGAAACCTACTGCAAATATTGCAATCTCATCGAATGTTGGTAGGTATAATGCATTTCCTAACAGCTCTTTATTTAAGTACGTGCGTATTCATATAGGTACAATCCCATCTATTTTAAAGCCATGCCATTAACTATTTCCAATTTATTTGACCAACAAAACCAGCAAATTCAACTTAAAACATATTTTAAAAATTAATAATCTTTATCTCTTACACCTAAAACAAAAAAAAACTAGGTCAATATACTTTGAAAAGTATACAAATTAAATTAACACAAAAAAAAAAACAACAATTGTGACTGATAAGAGTAAAATTATCTCAAAGCTTTATATTTGACGGTAATTCTTATTGTTAGACGAATTTCTTGTATTTTTCTTTTTTTTTTCTCTTTTATTATTTCGCTGAAGAAGTTAAACAAAAATGTTGATATCTTTTTCTTGAGGCTTTTACCACTTAAGCCACTAATAGCCTTTATATGCCTATGCATTTGGTTTTCTTTATCTGATTTAGTGATAAGATAACATAAATGGATACTTTACCTACCTTTAAAAAAGAAACCTTCAACAAATTTTCTATTTAAAATTAAAATGAACAAAAAAAACAACTAAATTTTTATTTATTAATAATATATTATTATAATCTATATAATTTCCTCCATGCCTATATATGTTAGGTACATCATCATATAGGTAGGTTAGGTACCTACTGTCTATATTGTTTGGTGCTGCAAATTGTTTAATGTGCGCACTGGTGACTTTTTTGTCTTTCCTCTTTTTAACTTTATTTTTTTTTTTTAATTTTTCAAGTGCATCGCAGCAATTTTAATTTGTTTTATCATTTTTCTTACCTACAATGAAATTAAATTAAATATCTACATGGCAGGTATTATTATTATTGGAAAATAAATAAAAGGTATCTCTCTATCCATCATATACCGTCAATTAACCGCCACCACAAAAACAAAAAAAAAAAAAAAACAAAAATCACGACCACCGCAAAATTCTGGTGCTGACAAGCGTCGGTCGGTTGTCGCACAACAATGTGATGATCATCATAATCAAATTATAGCATTGACTGAAGTTCAATGGAGAAGTAAATATGTACCTATGTATCTATCCATCTATCTGTGATGGAAAAAAATCCCATAAAAACAGACAATAAAACAAATTTTCATCCAACCAAGGCTAATGCGGGATAATAAAATATCTATTTAGGTACTTATAGCTCGTATATGCAACAAAATAACTCAACAGCAACACACTCTATTTAAATACTGTGCTGCTCTGCTGCTTAAAACTGCTGTTGGACAAACACAACAATGCGATATGATCACGATAATGATAATGATGATGATGGTGATATGTTTAATTTTTCACTTGACAGTAATTTTAATGAATTAAATGATCAATTTTCCACTGCACTTAATGCTGGGAAAAAAAAAATTACAACTCACTTAAAGATACATATTTAACTTCCTAACAATATTATTTGGCTGGAAATCACATCGGTGATGTCTCGAGTTTTTCTTATGAATTCTCTCCATTACATCACTTGATCTGCAGAAATTCTGAAATCCAACAGAACAAAAAAAAATTTATCTTAAACATCGGCGCGTGTAATTCTATAGCTCAGAATTGCATCGGAACCAAGTCCGAAGTTCATAGATACTTTTTATGGAAATCACCATAGATATTTTTTTTTTCCCTTAGCACTGGAAGATCATTATTCACCTGTTAGCATCTCTCTATTCCCTCCGCCCACTCCCCTTATAATTTTTAGTGTGCAACCCACGCCCCTGGCTTTTTCCTCTGCTCGGTGGCTGGTGGTACCTCGTTTCTTATAAATAATACATACATAGATACAGTGTACATATATAGATACAAAAGTATCTTTCTGACGCTGACACGACGGCAATAAAAAAAAATAATATAGGTAGGTAGGTAACTTCAACGAATGATGGTCTTCGTTGTCGTTGATGTTTGTATGTGGTGCACCATACCATCGGTGAGCTTATTTACCTGTCTAATATCAAGTTCAAGGTCAAAGTGAGAATTAATATACTTGTTTTAATAAAATGCAAGCAAATGTAATAATAAATCGCACATATGTATATAGATACATTCATAAAACATATATAATGTATCTATCTATCTATATATGAAAAAATATACAAGATATTTCTTTATAAGTAATGAGTTTTTAGTATCGGATTGTTTTGTTGTTTATTTTTTTTTAAATTATTATTATTTATTTGGTTGGTGTTACTTCTTCTTCTTCGTTGTCTTTTTTTGCATTCATTTGCAATAAAAAAAAAAAGATACAAAAATATTTATATAGCTATGATGTTAGGTACACAATTTTGTTGTTTTAAATTATTGCATGATGGCTATTTAATTAGTTAGGTACCTATATGTTTTAAAGTTAAGAAATTTATTTAAAAAATATCATTTGATGATGTCTTTGGCATTTCTTAGTAAACGAATGCAGGATTTCAGTTGTTGATTTCTTGTTTTCATTTCTTTTAATTTTGTTTTCCGTGGAAAGAGGAAGATTGGCATTGAATAGGTACCATATACCTATTCAATGCCAATCTTCTTAAGAATAATATATAAATTCTGAATCAAATTTAAGTAGCTTTCATAAGTATCCTATTTTAAATACAATTACAAGAAAAATCGTTAAAAATAATATAATTATCTAAATAAAGATACATTTTTTCCCATCAGAGATCAAGTCTTACACACCGGATTTGAATCATGAGAGAAAATTCATTTTTACACATTTTTGAGTTTGTTTTATTTTCAATTTTGTAGAACTATTAGATTTATGCAGTACATCATGACGATGATGCGATTGTTCGCTGCAATTAAAATTTAATTTATCTATTTGCAATAAGATGTTTGTTTCTGGTAGAAACATTTATAAGAATAAATTTTATGATGCAGATTTTAGAATACCCCATTAAAAAATATATTCATAAATTATATGTAGATAAAGTCCATTGAAATGTTACCTTGCATTTTATACATTTTATACAGGAAAAATGTTTTTGATAGATCTGTCGGAGGGATAAGTGTGAGTGGAGTGTAGAAACGAGTTTTCGGGGTTGTAAGCCCCCTCCCCTAATTTGGCCGCCATTTTGGAAAAGGGGGCGTAAAAAGGTTCTTCGTGATATCTTTAGAACCATACATCGCATAAACATAATTTTAGCACGTTTTAGTAGAAAATAAAATTCTCTACAATTTATATTAACATACTTTTCATCGTAAAATTGATAACAAAAAAGTTATAATCAAAAAAAGATGACCATTGTCAATAAAAATATCATTATCTTCTTGTTTATTTATTTTATAATCCTCTTTAAGATAAGATTCATAAAACGGTCATCTTTTTTGTTTTCAATTTTACGATAAAAATTGCGTTGCATAAATTGTAGAGAATTAAATTCTCTACACAAATGGTATGGTTCTCCAGATATTGCGGAGACATTTGGAGACCAAATGGGGGGGGGGGGGGCTTTCAACCCCAAAAACTTGTTTTTACACTCACACTGATCCCTCCTACAGACTTTTTTTCAATTTCGTTGACGGATAAAAGCTCTAAAGAAATGTTAGCATATGAAAATTCTACATAAAAAAAGATTTATTATGTAAATGAATTTTGTTTGTAAGAGCAATATGTTTTTGTATTTTGAGAACACCTAATTTTCAAGATGCATCTTTACAAAATAAAACGTAATCAGTGGTTCAAATTTTGGGTACTTTTAAGATTACATTTAAGACGTCAAAACATCAAAATCCAGCTTTTTCAGACTTGTTCTAAGTTTAAGCCTAATTTTGTTGCGAGACTTCCAGAGAAAAAACTGGAGAGAATTTTTTTTTTTAAATGTGGACAAGGCATTTTTAGGCACAACAATAAAGCTCTCCTCCAAAATTGAGCTTTTTTGGAATTTTTTCGAAGTTTGAACTTTTTTTTTTGTCTAATTCTGGATATTTGGCGCGGAGCGAAACATTGTCGGCCGCAGCTGGTGTACAGTTCCTAGCTTTGAAATTCAGCAGTGCTACCAGCTACAGCTACATAATTGTATAGTCACCCAGTTTATCTGATCACACCTCCTTATAGCCATCAAGCTATAGCAGTGAATATCCCAACAAAATGGCAAAGTAAGAAAATATTGTGAGAAATTTGACATTAGAAGGCTGAAATCGTTAGTTCCTTTTGATAAAAAAAATCCAATTCCACCATCGTAAAGTATTAAGAGAACCAGTGAAAATTTTTTCAAAAAGTTGATGAGCGATTTCACTTAATACAAAATGGATTTGCACATCAGCCATAAAAACAAACCCCAGGTTTGACGATCAGTTCCCAGGCAGGCATGTGCCTTGCTTCTATAATCGAGAAGCATATGAATCAGCGCTGCATAGAAAGACCAGAGCTCCTGGCATAGCTCTTCGTTCTACGAGCATAAGAGAGAGAAAAAATGAATTTCATAGTTTATGGAAAAACTAAAGGCTGTCCCATAATTCACGGAATATTTGAATTTTGTGTTGCCAACGAAAAAAGAGATAACAATGTGACAGCTGACAGTTCGGGGTTTGTAAAAATGTCCATGCAGCGTGAAGAAAGTTCGTTGAATGGATTTCGGAACAACAACAAGTGGATGCTGATTTTTCGAACAAAATCATTTTCATCTTGATGGCTTCGTTAATCGTCAAAATTTTCGCATTTGGGGTTCAGAAAACCCATACGAGTAATTGTTGAGAAACAAATGCATCCACAACGCGTGACTGTTTGGTGTGGATTTTGGACTGGAGACATTATCGGACCATTCTTCTTCTTCTGCGTCTGGTCAGGCAGTAACAATTAATAATGTTCATTATCTTGACATGATGTGGTTTCAACAATACATTTTCACATGCCATACAGCCAGAGAAACAATTCAATTACATGAGTAATTTCCCAATCGTTTAATCGGCCGCTTTTGCGATCAGATTTGGCCATCCAGACCTTGCGATTTAACGCCATTTAACTTTTTTCTTTGGATTTTTTTTTTGAAGTCAAAGGTCTATGCCAACCACCAAAGCCTTGAAAGAGGAAATTGGGAGGTGTATTAATGAACTTCAGCCACATTTATGCGAAGCGGTTAAAATCTGTATTTTCTATCAAAATTACATTTTTGGTGAATTATGGGACACCCTTTATTTCTGAAAACTAGGTATATCAGCTTTGACCTATCAAATTCCACTGTCAGGCAGATTGTACCATTCAACTTAGAAGAAGTAAATATCAACAATTCTGTCCACCTTTTACTATGAGTGAAGTGAAGATATCTATATAAAACTAAGAATTTAAGACCAATAAAGCTTGCCCTTGCTGTTCAAGATGGCTTGGTTATAGGAGTATTCACGAGCTCATATGCAAAATATATGATTAGAAGAAAACATGCCCGACTAACGGATCTTTTGCAATGTCAGTCAACGTACAAAAGCTTAAGTTCCATATTGTGTGAAGCAGTTCCAAGGAATATAGCTTTAGGCTAGAAAAATTCAGCTCCAAATGGATGTTCAGGCAATGGTTCATTTTGGAAAAGTCGTATCAGAAGCTTCAGATCGATACCCATCCATTCATATTAACTTTTGGAACGTTATTGTAGCCCGTGGCATAATGGTTAGTGCGTTGGACTATCATGCCAGAGGTCTGGAGTTCAATACCAGCCGATTCCACCTTAAGCTTTTTTATCTCTTGTCGTAGAAAAGTGCCGCTCACCTTAGCCGTTCGGAATCGGCAATAAACTGTAGGTACCCTCCATTCCTGCAGACACGCACACAGGAATGGTTAAGAGTTGTAAGTCACTAGGCCCTGGTTCTTCATGAGCCGTTTGTGCCACCAAATTTATTTATTATAGCAGCATCAGATATATAAAGACTAGCAATATGTAAACAAATTTATTCCTATAGTTCGACACAACAAAGAATTGAACCCAACTAGATTCCACAGGCTCGACGGAATTAAGATGCATGCAACTTAGTGTCAGGTTATTGTTATTTCTTGGTTTTAAATGCGAATGACAAATAAATTGCTAGATTATCGTATGGCCTAAAGATGCATGCAATTAATTACCTTACTTCCTCGACCTTACTTTTAACCGGTTCGCTAGACTTATTAACTAACGTACTCTACAAGCCGGCCGGCTTGGATTTAAGTCTTTAAAGTTGAAGTAGAAAAATATTGCTCTCCAAGCTGTTTTGATTGACGTTCAATGTACCTGTCTGTTATAGAACAATTTATACAATCTATTAAGATCCATTAATAAAGGTTAAAGTTCGCGTTGTCATTTAAAAACAACTCACTTCATCACCGATTAATTTTTTAATTTAAATAACAAGTTTAGTTCGCTACCAACTTAAATATCCCTTAATGAGTGATTAACTTAAAATTCATCCAAAACGTAAGGTACTAAATCTGCCAAAATACCTCTTAAAATACAAATACAATATATATCACCAAAAATTCATCTTTAAAATTATATCAACTTCCGGTTATCAATTTACACACTTTTATGCATATTTAAATTTTTTGTCCATAAAAAGGTATCGCAAGTTTAACATCTGTAACCAAAAAATTTAACTCAAACCTTGATACGCCTATTAAACCTACAATCGACGACGACGACGACGACGTTGAGGGAACGACCTACGGAAAATCTATTTAAATTCTAGCTGGAGCATTTCAATGTTATTTAGTTCCTCATTTCTGTAGCATGAAGGTAACTTCTATCGTTCGTGATGCCAAAGAAAAAAAACGAATTATTTTTTTTTTTTTTTTGATTTTACGACCTTGTAAAGGTTTGAACTAATAAAAATGGAATTTAGGGTTTTATGTGACTAAACTAAAGACTTTTTAAAAACTTTAAATTAAAACTCTGACCTAAAAGATCTTTTGTGCTATGTGACAGCTTCTAGTCGAACAACAAACAACATGAAGTCATTATTTTCTCGTACAAAGTATACAAGATTTACTACTTCTTTGAATCTATAGGTATATCTTATAATATACGCAATCTTGGACGTTCCCATACCTTGTTTAAGGAATCGGTTATTGCTCATGAATTTTCCAATCAATTTAAAAGAACCAATCAACCATTTCAGCACAAAGTTTCAGTAGAAGAAAAAATAAGAAAAAAATAAGAAATAAACAAGAAGTATTGAATTGCTTTGCCAACTTGAAGCTTAAAGCCATAAAATTGATTACCATTATTTCCAGAAACAATAATTCTTACTTACAAACTACGATGAATGTCGTTGGGCGTCTATACGGGAGTTGGAGTGTATATTACGACTAATAGCCGTTTTTCTTGGATTTCCTTCAGTCTTTGGTAAACATAAACAACTTGAAGTGTTTTTTTTTTTTTTATAAAAAAATAATTAACTTTCTTGCGCGGGATTTCTAAGCAACAGCGAAAAAAAAATAATTGCAATGGCAATGAGTTGCAACTAAAGACTGCCGCTGTGGTTAGTATATGTATATTGGAGACCGGGTTTCTAGATACATTATACCTACATAGCTTCAAGTTCTGCGTTTGACTTTTACCTTCTAAGAGTAATAATTTAAAACCACTGCTATCCTTGAGCTTCGAGACAACTGCAAACTTCCTCAAAGTACTTTCTCTTAATGCGAAAGAATAGTAAAGGTACGAGAAGGAGAAAAAAAAAAAAACAACTCGCAATAAGCTTAGACAACTAATGACCTGTATACTTTAACTTCGCTTTCGCTAAAATGGTCTTCTTCTTTTCTTATTATTCAGTATTTTGAATATTTTCAAATTGGGAAAACTGATTTATGATATTTTCGATTGCATACTTCACTTACCTTCTTCTATTTTAAATCTGCAATGTTCATCTGAAAAGAAAACAAAAGATTTAAGTTTTTTAGTTTGCATTCTTTGAAGTAGCTATCTATTGGATGAAAAACAAAATATATTAAAGATGCAAATGTATTTCGCAGAGACAAGTCATTTGAGTCAACTTTGTAAAAGAAGGAAAAAAAAAACAAACAAATTTTTTTTTTATTTCTTACAGAAAAAAAAAATTCCAAATACATTGCTGGTTTGGTATCGAATGTCTTCAATTTCAGCATTTGGCACGTTTGTAGCTTTACAAAAGAAAGATAAGGTACCAACTAACATAACGCAGACACTATGCTCTTTTTTTATTTTAAGATAGCGAAATACCTTTCATGTACTCGTATAATAATTTTGTAAGTTAAGTAGGTACTTTGGATTATGTATTTCCCCTGTTTTGTACAAAGTTTTTTTTTAAAGAAAGAAAATGTTAAATTTTGCAGCTTTTTTTAAGTTAAATAAACTTTCTTAGTGGACACTTATTATCGAAACTCATCATTGAAGGATTTTATTTTTTAGTGTTGAGATGATCAAAGAGTAAAACCTATCGTTACTTTTGAATTCCAAAACAGAGCTTAATCAGATCCTAAACATTCTGTTAAAATCGAAATAATAATGTTCCTTTTTAAACATTTAACAATTAGAAATTTAAATTTTCAATGAAGAGTTTAAATTATAGCTACTACTGGCACCTTTAAACAGAATACATCTAAGAATGAAATTGTCAAATAGTCAGTTACATATAAGCTTTTAAAAAAGCAATTTTTTTCGAATATACAAAATGGCGCACAACGTGGAACTATAATTTTTTTAATTCTTAAAAAAGTTTTTTTTTTTTTTAAGTCGAAAACTTATCAACCTTTTTTGAAGTATGTATGTACTTACATACATCATACAACATACATATTTAAGAAACTATCATGTGACGCCTAACGGGAATTTTTAAATTCCTTAAGAAACTGATTTAAAACTCTTCTAATCTGCAAATGAGTTTAAGTTAAACAGAATTTAAGGATTATTTCTTAAAATAAATAAATAAAAATGCTTTTAAGAAGATTCGCTTAAAGTACTTTTTTTTTTAAATTCAAAATGGCGCCCAACGTCGGACTTAAAACAAATTGATATTTTTCTTAAATTTTATAATATAATAAAACATGCGAAACTGGATATTAATACAGTGAAAGCTCCCTTAGCCGGACAGCGACGGTCGTAACACTTTTGTCCGTCTCAGGGATTTGTCCGTCCAAGGGAAAAAATAAAAAAATAGTTATGTAAGGAAATGTATAATATAAAAATGAACATGAAGATACAAGAAAAAAGATACAAAAACAGACTACAGCTGCAGAAATAAAACTCGTTATGAATTTGATCACAGACAGTAATTTAGTGAAATCGCATCTATGTCGCTGTAAACCGGGGGGATCGTTTTTAATGCAGAATAAATTTATATAAAAGTATTAGTAAAAATAATGGTTGATATTTACATACTAAAGAAAAGTTTTTGTCCGCCTAAGGGAATTTAATTTAACAAATCGCGGCTAATATTCTTGTCCGCGTCCGGGTAAGGGAGTGTCCGCTTAAGGGATCATAAAATGTATGGAATTTACATCCAAGATTCACGGTCGTGAGAATTTGTCCGCCTAAAGGGATTGTCCGCCTAAAGGGAGTTGTCCGCAATAGGAGCTTTCACTGTATATGCATAAATAAAACTTCAAATCTGTAAGAGAGGATTGAATGTTATTAAATTAGAAATTTCAAGAAATATCAATTTCCAAAAATTCTTAAGTTGTATAAAGAACTTTTTTTTTAAATGGCGCCCAACGTGATGTGGCGCCTACTGATGTAGAAGAAACTCTTCCAATCTGCAAGTGAAGATCGAATATTTTTTATTTAAACAGCTAAACAACAGAAGTTTTTTTTCTACATCTTTCTTAATCTTTCAACTCACTTTTTATGGCACACTAAAAAAATGGCGCCCAACGTTGGATATTAAAATCATTTGAATTTTGTTTTTCATCAGAAAACTTATTGACAAATTATTTGTTTGTTTATTTGATGATGATTTAATCAACCTCTTTAGAACTGCTTAATAGGTATCTACAAATGTAAAATAAATATGTGGTGCCCATAATGGGATTGAATATTAAAAAAAAAAAAAAAAAATGGAAATTTCTCTAATCAACAAGTGAGGATTGAATATTTTTAGTTATAAAGCTTGACAAAAAATGTGATTATTTCTAAAATTGACGCCCAATGAGTGAAATTAATATTGAACTTATTAAACTTTACAGAAAAGTATAGCAAACATTGAACTTAAACATATTACTTTGTTTGAAAATTAGACCCACCCAAGATGTTTTTAAATCTTCAATTCAATACTTGTTGAGATGATATAATGTCCATGAACGTTATCCCTGCTCCAAGCTGACATTAGATACATGGACACAAGTCTTTTTCATAATGGCCGTAGATACTTATCTATGGGCTTTATATCCATGTACTTTTTAGCTGTTTAACTGTTTAAGATATTATTTCCATAAAAAAATATTTACAAAATAATAATTTCGAACTGAAATACTATAGTTTGAAAGCCTTACATTTCAACTTTATTCTTAATATATCAGAAGTGGCGCGCAATATAGGCCAAATTACGGGTTGTAGTTATTCTATATGCATAATTTATTTCATTTAACATCGCTAAGGACTAGCTCAAAAACACATACGTACCTATGTAGGCACTTATAATAACCAATACAGTAATATTTTCATGTTTAAACCTTAAGCATGCATTTATATGATCTCTGTTACATGTTTGCACATCTAGGTATAACCTATCGAATTGAAAGGAAGATGGAATTAAGGAAATCAGATCAATCTCAGGATAAACTGATCCTTTTTAGCATTGATTTCTTAAAATGAAATAAGTGGCGCCCAACGTGAACCTTTACAATTTAATTTAACTTGATTGTTTCAAACGTTTTATTACTTTTGAAATACAAATTTGAAAGCTCTCGTGATCTTTTCAAAAAGTATTAATCTTTAATAAATGAGAAACCATTAAAGGTCACAATCAAACCAAATTTTTTGTACAATGAAGAACTAAATTCTCATCATTAAATTTTGCCTTTACAATCTTTAATAATTAATCATAAGTTACAAACTGAAACCCACGTTCAATACTTCATTGATTCATATATGTAATCTATTCTTTGTTCGATTAAAAACAAAAATAAAGTATCAAAAATACTTAAAACTCTATTATCTAATAACCCCAGTAGGTACTTATCTACTTTGTTTTTAAGAATTTTCCATCTTTTCTTATATAAAAATAGTCGGCTGCGGCGCCACTGTCGTCATCATAGTCGTCAAGGCCCAAAATCTATATACCGCTTTGGCAAAAATATTCTACAATATAGCCTTCGAAAAGGAAAATAAACGCCTTACTAATGAAATGCCAAAGCCAGTCATAAATGGAATGTGGGTCGACAATAAAGCCTCCTAGTATCCCAGCAACAGCAGCAGCAGCAGTACACTTTTTGGATATATCCACACATATGTTTATAGGTATGATGGTATACGATGAAGGCGCACGTCATGCCACAATAAAACTATCCGACGACGACGTTCACCGCAACGCACAATTTGTTGTTCCACCGTGCGAAGACGCGACTCTTTTGCTTTTGTTTTGTCCTCTGTATGATTTATCTTCTTCGTCTTTTTTCTTGGCCAAGCAGATAAGTTACGATACGACGAGACAAAGCTGACGTGAGTTGGCTTAACTACGGCCATGCCAAAATGAAGACACGAATTTAAAGAATGAACATACAAAAAGAACGCGATGAAGATAATGATGATGATGCCAGAGCCAAGCCAGATAGGCTGATGAACGAAATCAAAAGTATAAATATCGTGGTTGTTTTGTTTGCTTTGCTCTGTGAAAGGAACGAAAAGAAAAAGAAGTGGGCCGTATTCAGCTCACTATTCTGCCGACCGTTTAGTCAGTGTGCAGAATTTATTATTATAGCATAAGCATAATGGACGGAATGGTAAAATAGAACATAAAGGCATTAGATTAACTTTCAAGGAGAATAAATGGCGGTGTAAAAGGGGAAGGGCTGAGTTAGAGAATAGAATACAACAAACGTGAAGAATGAAAGTAAAAGTGTGGAAATTTGTTAGCACTATTGCTTATGGTCTTAATTCTGGGACTGGATTCATTCTCGAAGTCTTGTCATGCTTCGCCAGAAATATGGTTAGCGAGACAACTATAATAGAATGCATGACGAGATGAGTAAATGATTAGTTTTTATTTCTCACTTTTATTTTCATTTGAATTGTCAAAAGTTTTATTTGTTTTTTTTTTTTTTGTTCATCGTCTTCACTTTATGAGTTTTTGTTTGGCAAAAATATTCTGTTTCGGATGATAGCTGTGATTACGATGATGAGATTTGAATAAGTTCTTAAGTTGATTTAATGGGATTTAAATTGGATTTTGAAAGGTTGGATATTATTAAGCTGTTAACTCAGAAGCTTTATAGTTACATTGTTTGTTTTTTGTTGTCCTTCTTAGAACCATCATGGCTGGAGAAGATGTAATGAAGAGAATTTTGTCAATAAGTTTTTTATTTTATATCATTTAAAAAAACTGTCTCACAGAGTGAGCAATGAAAACTGCTACTTTAGGTTTATTTTATATCGCAAAGTAGCTGGTTTCAATTCATTCCGAGCTTTTTTTAGGAAAGTGGCGCCCAACGTAGGTAATATGACTTTGAATAAAATAAAATTGCAAAAGACGAAGATCACTCATAAAATTTAAGACCATGTCCATAACGTCCAGTACGACCTCTATGTACTTGGGTTTATATTTAAAAAAAAAAAACTCGAATTAGCACACACTTGCTCAACGTTTGATGATACAAAGCCCATAATTAGAAGGGTTTTACACATTTAACTATTGGCGCCCAACGTGGGATATTTTAATCCAGTAAAATACAAAAAACTCTTAAAATCTGCATTGACAGAATTTAAATTAAAATAAAAAAACAGCAACTTAGATGTACTACTACCAAGTTCAGCTACAATATTATGTCACGGGTGCCAACCTGATCATCAGACTTAATTCATTGTACTTCAGTAGGTACCTATATTCCATTTTAATTAAAAAAAAAAAAAAAAACTTTCATCTAACTTGAATGAACGACCGTATTTACTTATGTATGTTAAACGATTTGAAAACATCTCTTTAAGGGATATTTCTGGAAATTTCCAGGTGGCGCCCAACGTGAAACCTCAAACCAAATAAAATTAACTGTTTTGTAAAGAAGAAATAAATAAAACTATAGACATCTAAACTGTATTTTCATAAAAAATATTGTCTGAAAGTAAACCTACAAATATAAAAAATATTCCCCTAATATTTACTGATAATCTAGAATACTGAAAATTCAATAAAAAAATACGAAACCCCTAAACAAATAAATTAATTCCTTCGCTGAATAATACTAACTTGATGATGTAATTTTGTAACACATAGCTCTTGGAGAGAGCAAAAACGAAGTTGTTTTTTTTTTTTAAACAATTCTCCGAAAAGATCTTTAAAATTCGATGCATCTTTTGCTTCAACAAATAAACTCTCAAAACCAGTAATCTTCAAGAGTAAAACACTCATCATATTCATAACAAGATAATCTAAGCACACGAGACGCTGACATGCCATAAACCGCTTCCATGGAGATGGTATATTTATAGAATCAAGGAGATTTATATCAAACATCAAAAATGACCACTTAATTTGTGCCCGGGCTTATAATAATCTTCCGAAGATTGATTTAACAATAAACTGCATTGACAATTTAGTTAAAATATATATGACTGTGTCAATGTCAGTTCTGTCTGTTTTACAAAAATCCCATCAAACAAAAAAATTAGATACTATTTATTAAAAAAAAACATAAATAACTTAATTGAACTTAAAACATTCGATCAAAGAATCATTTAAAACGCTACTAATCCTCAACAAGTTAGATGATTATATTAAGTCGAAATGTATATAGAAATAGAAAAAAAATCCTTTGTCTTCTTCGTCTGTTGGTGAGTGATGGAAGATGGTGGAGGAATATTGATGATGATGCAGATAATATCCTCGGCTTGTTTAGATATCGAATTACTTAAAATACTCAAAAGAATCGATGGAATGAATCAGTAAGCGTAAACAAACATGCTTACCCACTAACTGAAGATAAATCAATTGAATTTTAAGTGAAGACTAAAAGAATCTCCGAAGGTTATTTGATATTTTACACTCGGAGAAAAAAAAATTAAAGAGAAAAGATTTTTAAACAAACAAAAGTATAGAATTAATTTGGCGCTAAAAACTGTTTCTTTGAAACAAAAGCTATAACACTACTGTTTTGAGTGTTCCCAAAGATGCAAATTTTTTTTCGTTTACATCGAAAATGCATATAGAAATTGGATATCGTGCGTTAAATTTGGCGATACAAATTTAGCTTGACACTGCAGACAACACTTATTGTCATCTGTATTTGTATTTTTAAATCCAAGCAATGGTTAAAGGAATATTTTTTTTTTTAAATTAAAGAAACGTACGTATTTCATGAAAACAAAAATATTATTATTGTTTCCAGTTTCTTCGATCAATGTTATTCCTGGGAGCACAATGAATTATTGTACAAATTGGTATTGATTTTATGCGCACGTTATGTTCAAGAGAGCTTAAAAAATTTAACTTTCATAGGACATTTAATAAGGAAGAAAATACAAGAAAAGAGGGTGTGGCAGTTGGCGCGTTTTCAAAAACAATACACCAGTCTTGCTGAAAGTTCGATTGAAATTAATCAAAAAATTTCAACTTTCTAGAGATGGAGAAAAAGGTGTGGCTAAAGGTATTTCCAATAATATAACACATATCATATACACCTTAAATATGTGAGTACAAATCCAATAATAGAAAATTGAATGAGCAATCAGATATCTTAGAAGCCTTACTGAAATTATTGCTTTCTAAGGACGTTGATTACGGAAAAAAACTCAAATACAAACAGAAAGTAGGCGTGTCAGTGGTTGGGTTTTGATAAAAACATATTCCAAACCTTCCGACTTCTCATAAGAAAAAACTGTGAATTTTTTAACTTAATCTCGGCAGTAAACTATAGGTGAAAAGAACTAATTCACGACAAGAGCTACTCTTGGAGGATTTGTTAACTCCTTGCAAGAGCCAGTAGCCGTGAAAAAGAAAACTTTTTTTTTAGTTTTTTTTAGGTGGACCTCCGGCATGTCAGTCCTACGCAATAACCATTATGCCACGGCTATTACACACAAAATAAAACAAAAATAAAAATTTTTGTAAGGCTATATTTTTTTTAAAAGTGGCGCCCAACGTTGGCTTATACTTTCAAACATTATATGACATTGAATATAAAAAAAAAAAAAAATGATACAACTAATCCTACACACACAAAAAAAGAAGCAATAAAATCTTTTGAGGCCATATTTTCTGAAAAGTGGCGCCCAAAATTAGCTTATACTCTTATAATGTACATTGAATGACATTGAATATAGAAACAAAAAGATACATAAAATAAAGAAGCAATCGTTTTTATGATTTTTTGAAAAGTGGCACCTGACACAGGCATTCAGTACTATACAGGGTGATTCACATAAGGTGTGACAAAAAACTAGAGCGTGTAGGTTGAGTTGAGACAAGAAAAAAATCGTATGGGATGGGTCTATTTCCCTCCGTTTCGGCGGGAGGAGCAATTTCATCATGCTATACTTTGTTTTAAAGCCGAAGTCCGTTCTTTTACATGTTTTCAATTCAGATTATTTGAGGGAACGGTTTTTGAAAAATTAATTTTCAAACTCAAATTTTTGAAAAAATAATGAAAAAAAATTGTGCTCAACTAATTTTGTTCAAAATTTTAAGTAATATTTTTGTTTTTAATATTGGATGTTCCTAATAATTTCTAGTCATGGAACTTTGTCTTTAAAAAATAAAAACATATATTCTTTTTTTGTTAGAGTAAGGCGATTTTTCTCAGTGCAATTTGTAACTGGTAAATGGGTAAGATTGATAAAATAGCATGGATTTCATTTGCCCCCACTGTCGTCGCCTCAGGCACAGCATAATCTTTCTGTACCTATATCGTTTACTTTATAATAACGTTATATGTACTTTAATATAATCATAATTTAACCTTCAGAAAATTTAATTAAATAACCGTTTTGCTTTTCTCCCATAAAGCAAAAGAGAGGAAACAGACATCAAACATTGGTCTTGGTTAAAAAAAAAAAAAAAAAAAAAACAACAACATAATATCTATGTCTCATCCATTGACTACAAAAACAAAAAAAACCTTGTTATTATTTTGTTTTTGTTTCTATACTTTTCACCGATAAACACAACTTAAAGAAAAAGGAAATCATTATCACACAAGAAAATAAATTAAAATATATAATGACACGATACACTTATAACAGATGTATGAAGAAGAACAACCAACATCAGGAATACCATGGTATATACGTATTGTATGTACCTACATATATATATCAAATGCATTGAAATGGATGCATAAAATATCTAAAGCGGTGTTGTCTAGTGAGGCACAATTTCACTGACAAAAAAAAAATAAATAAATAAATAAATAAGGAACGAAGAATATCTAGGCGAGGCATGCATGACAAATAAACTTGTCACCCAACACAAAGTGTCTCGAGGTGAAAGTTTAACAACCCTTAATGAACTTTTGTCAAATCAATGTGTACACACAACAGAGAGATAGATAGATACATTGCTTGTAAAAGATATACTCGCATATAGAATAGAGATACGATTCCGCATACCTACTTTGTCAATAGAATATTGTATGCGATGAAGACGAAAATTTTCAGCGAAGAATAAATCAATCATATAGATGAATTTGAACTTTATTTCAATCGTAAGAGAAAGTATGAGAAAGTATCTTTTTGAAAACGCTGGTAAAATGTTAATTGCATAGGTATTTTAAATAGGTACAAAGTATATTGTAACGTTGAAGAGGTTGTCCTCAAAAAGGCCATAAGGGCCGGTTATCTGGCTGAACAGAATGGTGACGCAGACGGAGACGGAGCCGGAGCTGGAATAGCTGTCAAAATATTGAATACACGCAAATTCAATGTTGCGAACACAACGGAACGTAGACGCATACGGAGCTGCAGACGCAGACGGAAGAGTTCACCAACTTTTAACTTTTCACGTACGGCACTTTTTGGGTCGGAAAAAAATATTGTGGTTATTTGTATCGCGAAAAAAATTATTTATTAAAAGGAAAATTATTGGAAACAAAAAATGTGAATTCTGAGCTTGTACACAATAATATTCTTTTGTTTTTCTTCAAAATACTTTCAAAGCTGTACAGCTCCATTGTGGACATGTAAAAAAAATGACGTACGACACTTTTTGACAGCTCTTCCAGTTCCGTCTGCGGCTTCAGTTCCGTCATTCTATTCTGTTCAGCCAGTATAGCGATCAGGAAATCGCATCAGGAAAACAATTTCTTTTGGATCGATGATGAATCACTTAAAATATTTGTTTCATAAACAAAATTTTCTTTGAAGGAAATAATTTGTCTTATTCATTTTCAATTTATATTTTTTTTTCATTTTCCTGAAGGAAATTTCGTACGGAAAACGAGTTTTCATGAAGAAATGCTTTTTGTAGATAACAAACCCCCTATAGAGGAGTGTTGAAGGCCCAGTTCCTCAGTGCAAGATTAAAGCTAAACCTGAGTTGAGTTGTTTCAATATATCCTCTTCATTATCTATTCACTGAAATACCAGTAATCTGTTAATCTTCAATGAATTAATACTAGGCTAGTTGCACCGAATACCTCTAGTGCCCTAGTATTGGCACTTCGGTGTAACTATTTGGTATCATTATGGAAACGTGCAAAAGTGTAACACTTTCAACACTCCAACAACAAAATATACTGATGAAAATCTTACAAACATCGCATTTGTCATACCAAAAGTCTGTTCACTGTGCGCGCAACTATACATAAGAATTCATGTGACCACTTTTCTCGCTATCGCTTCACTTCCCCCAGCTTCTGTGAATTTTCTGCAGTGTTACAATTAACAGAATAAGAAAATTTCGTTTAAAATCAACTAAAAAATAAAAACTTTTGCAATTTTACTAGGTTTGCTGCTCTGAATCGTGAATATCCATAATGAATTCGAGTGAACTATTGGATACGTTCAATAAAAATCGTATTAACTTTTAGATAATAAGTCTCTTTAATTGACTAAAACTAGAAACTTGACTTCAAATAAATAAAATAAATTTGGTGGCACAACAGCTAATGAAGAACTAGGTCCTAGTGACTTACAACTCTCAACCATTTCTGTGTCCATGTCTGCAGGATTGGAGAGGACCCACAGTTTATTGCCGAATCCGAACGTCTAGGATGAGCGGTACTTTTCTATGACAAGAGATACTCTTGGAGGATTTGTTTCGCAAGAGGCAGTAGCCCCGAAAAACGTTTTTTATTCCTTTTAGATGGCAGTGGCTGGAAATCGAACTCAGACCTCTGACGTGACAGAAACTTGACTTTCCTTTTTAATTAAACCTTCGCATTAAAAAAAAAAACGTTTGGACAATCAACTTCGGTGTCTGAGTCATAGATACTACCTTTTTATTAGGGAAAATGAGGTTATATATATATATCCAAATTCGATTCCAAAATCATCTTATTTCTCGTAAAAATTTAAATTTCAAAATAAGGTAGATAGTTTCAACCAAGTTTGCAAGAAATTCGGAAGGAAATCACCTACCTACCGAATATTAGCAAAAGTTTATTTTGTATTTTGCGTTAAAGAAAATGTTGAAACAAAAGATGTGCAACAATAGTACTTTTCACTACCAGGCGTACTTTACAGTTGAACTCGAAGAATGCATCTATCTTATGAAAAAAGAAAATCATTCCCATTCAGATTAACTTAGTCACAGATACCTACACTATTAACACATGTGTGTGCTACTTTATCGCTTGATTTTGACCACATAGTTCTAGTTTTTGAGTCCACAACCGATAAAATAGATATACTTGGAATGGAATACCTACTTTACTCGGCTAAATACTTTTTTTGTTTTCTTTTTTCTCTGTTGAATGAGAGGAGCGTGTATCTTCTTCCTTTCATGCGCACTATGGATTCATTGTCATATCAGAGAGTGAGATGCTCCTGTCTTTTCTCTGCTCTGACAAACTTTTGTTTGAATGGAAAAATAGAAGATAGAACACTATTATAATACCTATTTACCTACGGACTGTGTTTATTGTGTGACCCACAATATATTTGGAATATTTTGTGTATTATAATATGGGCTCCATAGTATAGGTTGGTTGGGTTTTTGTCGCGCACTTGTTGACATGATATACATAAATACATACAAGTAAGTATCTGTCATCAAATTCATTCTTCGTTCAGTATATCTTTTAGTTAGAAGAACCAGACAATGCGACGAATATAGACGGAGGAGGATAGACGAAGAGTGATATTGTTTTATCACATGTGTGTACTCAGCATCAGTACACATCACACACAGTCAGTAAGTAAGGAATTTTGTTGTTTTGTTCTTTTTGTTGCTCCCGTTCTAGAAGATGAAGAGACAAATCTTTTTTTTCGGAGATTTATCTGTTTCGATAAGGTTCATCTATCTGTGTACATTTTGTCTATCGTTTATAATCTGGCAAATTCTACGTTTCTGTTTCCACCTTAAAAAAAGTAGAAGTTTAGCCGCACAATAGCACACAATGGTAAAAAAGGAAAGGAATCGAATTATTTTTATTGTTTTTTTTTTTTTTTTACTTGTTTTTATTGCAGATCATCAACGAAATTTATATATTTTTTTTTACTTCGAAACGTTGTTATTTTATTGTTCTTTGATACACCAATAAACAGACAGACAGATATTCTATTACTCGAAGAGAAAAACAAATAAAAATCCACCAAAATAACCAAATAACTCACACTTATGTACCTATATGTATGTCCACACATTTACTGTGTGTTAAAAATATGATAAGAAGGAAGAGAGGTTTTCTGTGTTGGTTGGAAGTTCTTGAGAAATCATAATGCGGTGGATTGATGTTGAAATTTTGGATTCCTTAAGAATTCTACCCGAAACAGAAGTCAGGCCAACGCAAACATTACATTTATTGTTTTTAGGTCTTTTGGGTTTTTTTTTTTTCTGTGGTGCACCCATGGTTCGTTCGTTCGTTCCGCAGATAAGATGTCACCACAGAGTCGCAAGTCCAAGAATAAAGCATTGTCACCAAAGTGTTCTTTGCCAGCCAAGTGCTTTAAAGCAAAAACATACATATAGTCGAAGTCGAAGTCTGGAGAAGATTAGGGCCCCAATGGATGGATCGTCGCGCACACGCTTATCGGTCTTATTTCGTTTCGCGTTTCACTTATTTGTATCTCATTTTATGAAGGAGGACTTGAAGATAGCGGTACGGTGGCACGGAGTGGTGAAGCAGTCAATGTGGTAGGTTCTCGTAATATACATTTGGTTCTTCAAGTTGGTTGACTCTTCAAACTTGGGTTATGGCTGAGTTTCTTTAAATTTTGTCATGCTCATGGTGTGGAATCAGAGATTGACTGGGCTTATCTATCTTTTGGAATAGCTATGGCACTTGGCTTCATATTGCTATATTGCTGAGTGGTTTGGTTTTGCTGCTCATGCTCATATTCCTCAACAGTCATCATCGTTGAGGAATTGAAAATATTTTCTTTTATGTCCCTGATGGTAAATTGCCAGTTGAATTGTGATAAGAATTAAAACAACAAAATAAATAAAATTTTTAAGTTGAAAGACTTGATAATATGGTCAAATTGACTTGAGCAAGCAATAAACGACTATAGATAGCGATAAGGCTTGGTGTAGGTGATTATATCTATGCGGCTCATATAGTTTTGTATGGGTTCTCTTAAAATTGTTGCTTCTTTATTATGTAAGTTAAGGTTTAAGTTGATGGTGTCATGAAGAACGTAAGACCGAAACTAGACCAATATTGAAAAAAAAAATGATGGGTTTTAATTAACTTTAGTAAGGAAGAACTATATTCGTCGGAATTTAAGTATAGTAGTACATTATTTTGGTTTTCTAATTTTACATCTGACAGTTTCCATAAAATTGTGGCTGTTACTTTTCACGTTGACAAATTCGTAAATTTCCCTATTACAGATAGCTGTATTTCGTCCAGTTTAATGAATATTAAATGGCGCCCAATGCTATTAATGTTTAAGATGTTTTTCTAGAGGTGACATTTTGTTTTTTCTGTATTTTATATTAAATGTCTTTTATTAAAAAAATAAACAGAATAATTAGAATACAAACTAAAGACTTTAAATATTTATTTCTAAAAATGAATACTAAATGGCGCCCAACGCTATTAATGGTTTAGTGAGGTATAATGTTTTCACACTAGTGACATTTCGTTTTTTCTTCATTTTTCATTAAAGAATTCTAAATTCATGATAACTGCTTTTATTACCAAAAATTTCATTTGTAAAAGTTTAAAGAAAATTTTACTTTTAGTTGGAAACAAAATTGAAAATTATGTTTTCTTGCTTTAACAGGTTACAGGTTTAAGCATAACAGAAATATCGATACAAAAATTAATACAATGAGTTTGGGTCTTCCAGCAAAAAAAATGCGAATGTATTTATATTAAATGGCGCCCAACGTGATGGCACTTATAACGAACCTGATTGTAAATTAAGTCATATTCCAAATGCTTTAAAAATACTTCGATTGAAAGGTTTAACTTAAGAGTACGATACAAAAATGAAATTTCAGTAAAAAAAAAGTACTTAAAGGTTATTTATGTTAAAGTAAAGTGTGTTCAAACAATTTTAATAGATATTTCATTCTTTTTCAAAAAGAAAAAGATAAAGTTTCCTACTTTACTTGACTTAGAAGTCCTACAAAATAAGAAATTATATTTTAAACGAAACATACCAAAATAATTTTTTAATTTCTTTTAAGTGGCGCCCAACGTGGGTAAACGTTTAATACGTAATACTTTATGTGAAATTTATTAGTTAACACTCCAACACTTTTTTGATTTGCTCTATAAAGCAAGTATGTATATATATATTGTATTGGTTACGTGAAAAAAAAATCAAGGTTGTAAGCAAGATTGACACTACGATGATGGAGAAGACTGAAAAAGTGGTTTTCACTGTACCGTTCATGTCGTATGTGCATCCCTGCCTAAACGGGAAGACCAATTTGCTTCAAATTTGGTACAGAGCATTTTTATGTGACTTTAACTAAAAGAGCAGGTTCGCTCTGTCTAGTCGTGCATATTTTTCTATTTACGTATCCTTAACTACGTTGTAGGCATTCAAAATATTTAGTAAACATTGAACTTATGAGTAGATATTGTTATGAGTAGATATTGTTATGGATTTTTGAGATTTATACAAATATGCGCATTAGCACAATAACATTCCATAGTGTTTGCTATACACAATATACATATTGCATTGATGCAAACAAATTTCTGATTGGAAAGTATTAGCATACAAAAAAATACAAAAAAAAATTTATACTTTCGCATTTAAGTTTACAATAATTTTGTTTTAATGCGGAAAACATGGAAACCTTTCCATTCTTTTCCAAGTCATCTGTATTAATTAATTTTTTTCTGCAGTTCAGCTTCACTAACCAGTTCTTACTGCGTGCAAACAGGTGGTTAGTAAAAACTAATAATCTAATGGACCATAAAACGTTCTCTTTTTATTAAATGCGTTTTGTTAGCTTCTTGCATTTTTTTGCTTACTTCCCAAACCTGCTTATTTCTACTAACTTTAATGTTTGCGTAGGTAGGTACCTACTCAAAAAGTTCATAACACAAAATTGTAAATTTTGTAAAAATTGGAAGCTTTAGACAAGTAAGCGAATTGTAAAAGCAAGGACATTCTGATAGGGTCAAATGCTTTTAGATGTTAAATTATTAAAATTTTCAGCACTTGGAAATATGAAATTTCCAGTTAAATTATATTTTTAGAGAAAGTAAGAAAACAAAGCAGACTAACCCCTTGAACTCCACATATGGTTTCTCAAGAAATATTATTTTGTAATCAATACACTTATACATACATAATTCAGATTAAATGTCTAGTTTAATTTCTTAGTAATACCTGCTTAAGTAGGTGTTTATCTTTAGCTACGCACAAATATTTATTCATGCGTGCTATAAAATTATTGTAGATAAATATGGATTGCATAAAGAATGCATCATTAAATTTATACAATACATATCTCCATACATACATACTTATATTGAAATTCTCACTATTTTAAGACTAAGAATATTTATGCAACACGGAAGCCACAACATTTACTTTTACGAGATAAAAAATGTGCACATAAATATTATTATCTTCTTTTAGCACGATTTCTTCATGGATTGCATTCTGATTGTGAATTGATATTGTATTTTTTTTTTTATTACAAAATAATTCGATGTGAAATAAATTGTGTGGATGGATAGGTTCTTTATTAGCAAGCATAAAAAATCACATGCAATTGCGAAAGATATTTTTAATGAAAATTACTTAAGGTTTTTTTTTTTTTAATTTATTTAATAGTTTCGTTAAATTTCAGTTCTTTCAAAGATGCAAGAAGGTGTGTAAAAAGCAAGTTACTATTAAGAATGCAGTTTAATACTTCATTTACCGCAATGCGTTCTGGTTTTTAGTTAAATGGCGCCCAGGACATAATGAATGAATAAATTTTAAAATATAGTATTTCTCCCTTTTTTTTTTACTAAATGATACCTAGGTCTTTGATAGTATGTTTGCAAATGTATAATGTCAACAGATCTCAGATCTGCCTAAGATTTGTGAGCTTCTGAGGCATGACCATTTATTATATGAAGATGATTAAAGATGTTTTAATTCTATTAGTTTTGTTCAAATGTCGTTGATAAACAGAGAGCAATTTATTTTTAAAGAAACGTTATAGGTATTCAATAATGTCTTATAAATTATGCATATCGGTACCTACTTATATTTATCTTTTGAACAAATACCAATTTAAAAAAAATAATTATCATAGGTAGGTATGTACTTACCAATTGATTAAAATTGTAAATATCCAATAAATTCTTTTTTGTTTTTAAACTTAACAAAGATTATTGTTGCTTAATACCTATTTTATAAAACCTTTTTTTTTTTTTTTTGAATTTATTTTAAAATTTTTCGAAATTCCACTTAAGTAGGTATATTGGAATAGATTGGTAGGTAGCTCGGATTCAACAAGTTGTTTTACCTATTCTTTCACTAAACTTAAAATTCTTTTTTTTTTTTGCACAGAAATTAAAAAAAAAGCACTATAACCGTCAATGGGTAGGTTCTTTCCTAAATTTTAAGAAATTATATTTTAACTCAACACAGAAGGTATAATTTACCAAAAAAACACAATTCAAAATAACGTTTTTTTTTAAATCGGATTCCGTCCAAATGGTTTTATTAAACACGTCATAATAACTCATTCAACATAGCAATAATTATGTTTCTGCCTTATCTTGTTTTCAATAAGAAAAACTTTAAAACGACAGGCATTAAATTTTTAGTCTGAAATGTAAATAATCCAAGAAGTTTATTCAGTTTTGGTGTGAGTTCTTATCAGTTAAATAGAATTAGGTAGGTGAGTGTAACTTTTTATCCACCACAGTGAAAATTTGTATTTTTAATAAGGAATACTTTTTCAAATGCAAATGAGTTTAATGCACTGTTTTTTGTCTATAAACACTTTAAACTGATAAAAAGAAAAGAAAAACAGGAACAGCGTTCAAAAAAAAATTTGACACAGTAATTTCACAGCATTTCTTTCGCCGATGACAAGCTTTGCAGCAACGATAAAGATGAAGATGATGACAGTGGCAAACACACCACTTCTCCGTTTTCTCTCTTTCTGGGTCTGGGTTCAATTATTTTCAAATTAATTAAAATTTTTACACAAATTTTCTCTCACATTTCCAAATTAGGTGACAAAAAGAAGGCGGAAAAAATATACGAAAAAAAAAAAACACAAGGAAACACTTTGAAATAAATTCCAAAAAAAAAAAAAAATAATTAATGCTGTTCTTCAACGTGCGAACGCACTCTTTCTCTCTTTGTTTTTTCTTCGTTTTTGTCTCGTCTATTTATAAAAATTAATAGAAAAATCCAACAACACTTTGTTTTGCCGACGACAAAACCTCTTTTTTTTTCTAACGAGCAACTCTCTCAGTCATGTGGTCTTTTATTTTTGTTTTTGTTCAAGTTTAACACTTCTTTGCGAAAAAAGCTCTTTTTTGACAGTTAAAATTTCTACACACCACTCTCGTCGGCGATTCTCAGACGACTGAAAAATTTAGCATTTACTTTTAGCAGCACCGCGATGGCCCGAAGAATATTCCATTTCCATTTGCACCAGCCGAAGCAAATTCAAAAGCAACCACCAATTGAATCAAACCACAACCATACACCAACACCAACCATCTTTTCAGAACAGCAACAGAGTGACGAAGTGTGGACAAAAAACATCGAAGAAGAGGAAAATTTGGTTCTCGTTTGTATGGGATGGGGTGGTGAAGAAAGGAAGAAATCTACCACAGAGAGCAACAGAACAAAAATACCATTCGATTCTACAAAGAAATTCACCTAATCCAAGTCCCAGCCCAGCGCAGCACCGCACCAGCAGGGCAGCACAAAATGAACCAGCAACCAGCACCATTCAGCAGCAGGCCGCAGCAATGCAGGAGAATCTGTTCAAGCTTCAAGATGAAAAAAAAAGCACAAAAATGTTACACTAAAGAAAATGAAAAAACAAAACAGAGAAAAAGAAGAGCAAAAAATAAACTTCAATTCACCACACGTAATAGAAAAGCCCAACTAAATTAGGGGTTGATCGACAGCCACGGTGGTGACGTTTACCTAATGCACACCAACACTAGCTTAAAAGTCAGCATACACAGCTAACAGAAAAAAAAATAGCTTAGAAGTATAGAAGCAAAACAAAAACAAACACCGAAAGCAAGCCCAAGCACAGAAGCAAGCCATCCGTCAAACGCGTCATTTTCGTTGTAATCGCATTCGAATCGCATTTTGTTTTTTGCTCTTCTTCGATATAGTTTTTGTCATTCATTGTCGTGTTGGTTTTGTTCTTTGTGTGTGTTTCATATCACATTTTTTTTTTTTAATTAGAAATGGAGGAGGCTTGGAGCTTGGTAGCGCACTTGGGCACTTGTTTTTTCTTTTTTTTTTTGAATTGAAAATTTATATGAGTAGACAACGGAGGGAATAGGTAAAGGTAAACTAAATTAGCAGTTCACCATAGGGAGTGGTAGATTTGGTCACTCACACTCATTACTTTCAATGCATAGGCTTACAAGAAAAGTGCATCAGCCAAATTAGTTAAGCTGTTGGACATTGAAAAGCTATCTTTTTTTATAGATACAAAAATTTAAACTAAATTTTCAACTAGTTGTGCGAATTGAATTAAAATTTCGATTAAATTATATCCAAAATAAAATTTCCAGCATGGAGCTACCGGCAGCCCCTTTCACAGTTAACACAACTCGAAGGAGATTTAAAAAAGGCACCAAGTTATTACATTTTGACATTAGCTCTGCATTTGAACGCTTTGTGAGAGTGAAATAAGGCCAAATATATTAATTATTTATTTATCACACAAAACGCCTTTGTCCCAAAAGTGTCCCGCACAATTTAATTTAGTTTTATCGCAAATTAAATTGTTTTACGAAAATAATTATTATGTACCTACCTAAAAAAACATTAAAAACGAAAAGTCAGTGATTTTTTTTTTCGAATAACAATTCATATATTTATTTACTTTTCAATATTTTCGGAAATCTGGCATCCCTAATTTGCAAACTGATAGCTGTAAGATTGTGTTGGTGTTAGTACAAGGAAGAGGAAATTTGCCGAAAGAAATTTGGTGTAGTAGACCCAGCTTTACGTCAAGCTGAGTCCACCACAAGTTTTAGGGTGAAGGGAATTTGGGACTCTTTCGGGATTGGAGGACTAAATTAGCCCCAAATTAGTCCCTAATTCCTGCATAGTTAGATTTTTTAATTTCCTTTGTGGTGGACCCAGCTTGACGGGCCTACTTTATTCGCCCTACCCCTACATTCTCTCCTCTGTGGCCTATTTCACCAACTTACAAATTGTAATTTACAAGTGATTTCTTACAATACTTGCTATAAAATCGATTTATTCTGTTTAACTAAATCTTTGTATTACAAAATTGTAGTTGTAGAGTTTATTTATTTTCGTTTCACCAAGAGTAATTTTTGTTTGTAGTTTACAAGTACAAATTTGTGAAAATTCATTAATTTCTGTTTCACCAAATAAATTGATTTTACAAATTTGGAAAAAATGTTAAAAAATTCTTGAAAATAATTTTCCAAAATTAAAAAAGAAACGTTTTGATTAAAAAATTAACTTTTTTTCATTTTTTGGTACATAATTATGTTTTTACACGGCACATTCTCAAATAAAATTGTGGAATACAATTGTTGTTTACAAGTTTTGAAGCGGTGAAACGGATTTGTTTTGTATTTGTAAATTACAACTACAAATTTCCTCAATTTTGTTCAATATGTTACAAATTTGTTGAAATTATGTTTGTTGTTTGTGAAACAGAAATTCAGTTTTTAAAGTAGTAATTGTTGTTTACAAGTACAAATTTGTGATTGTAATTATAATTTGGTGAAATAGGCCACTGTGTTCGATATGTGCGCAGGGCCAGGGCAAGCCCTGAACCCCCCCTGCGAGACCCAGGTTTTTTCTCGTGGTTAGAACTCAGAGCTGTCAAAATTCAAATATAAACTGTTGGCGTTTTGGCAAAAAGTGTAGCTTCAACAAGAAGGTATAGTGAATGGTGGTTATTAGATTGTAATAAGAAATATTTTATTGATAATTTTGTTATGTATATGATTAATGTAGACAAAATGCACTAGCCGATAAAAAGGGGAGGTTTAACGTAGGTACGAAAGATGAAAAAATCAGCTGATGAAACTTGTAGCTCTGAGTTTTTCGATGTAAAACAAAAAAATGTTACAAAGTGTAACATTCTGACACATTAACACTGGAATTTAGGAACGATTTTATGACGCCATAGTGTTAAACAATGTTATAAGCCGCGTTTTATTATCTTTGGATTAGGATCAGGATCTTCCCTTTGAAAATAAAACGATATGGATCACAATGACAGCAGTGTTATATAACCATCTCTTTTTTACTTACGTTTTAATTATTTTCAGTTGTTTCCCGTCTCTTTTCTTTGCATTACAACAAACGCTACCTTACCATAAAAACCATCTACCCACCAAAGTAAGAATTCATTTTTGGATCTTCGAAATAGATCCAGATAGAGAGCAGGATCCCGAATTGTTTTTGTATTACGTGTTGTCTTGTAAAATGATCCTGATCCAGATCCGTAGAAAATAAAAAGCAGCTATAGTTACACTTCCCGAGTTTAGAAACGATCAAAGTTAACAATATACATGTACTTAAACTATCATTTACATATGTATGTAAATATAGGTAAAATTATGCATCACGATCACGATTATTTTGTCCATGCTTTTTCGTTCAGTATAGGTAATTCATAAAATATCTACGTACATACATTTTTTTTCAAAAAATCTGTATTTTTCTATATATTCTTCTAACGACATAATGGCTTAGTAATAATTATTGCATTCACCTTCAACTTGACGCGAATCGTTTTATTTCAATGGCATGTCGTTTATATAGTCGTTGAAGCAACTATTAAGAGGATCATCTGTCAAATTTGTCACCTGTCATTGCTTACATTTTTTTTAACCAGTATGCACGTTTTTGACACATTTTACAAATTGTGACATTTTATGTAGGTATATTTTATATAGCATCCATTTTCACATTAGGTACATACCTCTACCTACCATTATTGCCTGTAGGTATAGAAACAACATCATCACCACAAATGAAATCAAAATAGAGCTTAATTCAATCCATATGAGTCTCCAATTTCCCATCGTGGCTTACTTCATCATCTAATTACTTCCTATCGGTGATCCAAGTATTGAAAAAATAAAATGGATGACAGTGTAGTAAAACACGAGTAGTTATACTATATAGTCAAGAATCGAATGTTGTAAATAATATCGTAATTTATACCACTGGGGTCTTTAAAGAATGAGATCTGGTCTTACCCTGAGTTCCACGAGCGAGTACACGCTAGCGAGTTGATTCAGGGTTACGCTTAGAGGTAGAGTTGCCATCTTTGATAAAAGTTTTAGCAGATTTGGAAAATTTTGTTCCAAAGCAAACCAAAACATATGATGTGTACTGTAAATATTCATGCACCCTATAAAAAAAAAAACAATGTTTAAACTATGCAATGCACCTTTTTTTTTTTTTTTGGAATGCCATAATATTTTTTACTATTTTTAGAAGTATATGTGTGCAAAATTGTTAAAGCGAATAATAATATATGTATACAGGGTGTCCCGAAACTCAACGCCAAGCGGGTACCGGGTGATAGGACAGGTTGTGCCCGTTCTGCGAAAAGTATGAAAAAATAATCCATCTCGCTTGGTAATATTAAGAAAAATAATGAAAATCGATACCCTAGCTCACATTTTTAGATACAATGCTCACAAATTTTAAAATTTCGCAGTGTTTTCTTTTTTTACATTATTCTTAATAACCAGGCTATTGACGCAATCACAAATCCAACAATAAATATTGTCAGTTTCGTAAGAAAAATAAAGTTTGACTGAGTCATTGTTAAAAAAAATTTGTAAGTTAACTTTGACACTTCATATTTTTAAAAAAATTTACTGCACTACCCTCGGAAAATTATTTAAAAAAAATGGCCCATTTCTTCAAGATTTCAAAATGGTACAACAATTGCTACTTATTTACTCGTAAGAAATATGATTGCTTTTTCATTTGCAAAAGGACCTCAGTTCACTTCATATCACTTTTACGTAAATAATGCTTTTTAATGCTCAAATATCGGTTTTACCAAGGCGTATGTAAGATAAACAGAGGCACTTGAATAAGAAACTGTTTGCAGTAAATTAGAGTGAGACAGATCAACAATACACACGGTACGCTAGGATCTACGTTCTGTGGGCTACGTTCCTGCTTTAACCAGCAACCTCTCGTTTGTGCGCCTTTGTGTTACCCGATTTGTACATGGCCCGGTATCCGCTTAACGTTGAGTTTCGGGACACCCTGT
Organism: Epistrophella euchroma; assembly: GCA_947049315.1. Lineage (NCBI taxonomy): Eukaryota > Metazoa > Arthropoda > Insecta > Diptera > Syrphidae > Epistrophella > Epistrophella euchroma. Next base: position 14,641,301 of record OX346245.1, on the reverse strand, counting down.
ATAAGTATGTAAACATTAGACAACTTTCTCAACATTTGTTAATCCCTATTTCTGCTGTGTTTTTTTTTTGCTGAAAACGTAAAATTCAGTTTTACCACAATCACTTTGGACATGGAGTTTAATCAAAATCTTTGGAAAATATTAATAAGCTGAAATGATATAAAGTAAATCGACCCACCCGTTTAGGCTATAGGTCAAATTAGAGTAGATTGCATTACTTTACTTACTTTACTTTAGATGGCGCTCACAGCCCAGGATGGACTACGGCCTCAACCAACAAGCCCCTCCAGCCAGCTCGGTCCCTAGCTAGCTGCCTCCAGTTACGCACTCAAAGTTGGTTGAGGTCGTTTTCCACTTGTGTGCGCCACCTAAGGTGGGGTCTTCCTCTGCTGCACTGACCGTCAGGGGTAGATTCGAAGACTCGTCGGGCTGGTGCGTTGGTGTCCATACGCTCCACGTGTCCCAGCCATCTCAGCCGCTGAATTTTCAGCTTCTTGACCAGGTCGACGTCGCTGTAAAGCCCGTAAAGCTCGTTATTAAATCTTCTCCTCCATACTCCATCGATACAGACTGGACCGAAAATCACCCGAAGAATCTTCCTTTCAAAGCACCCAAGCAGATTCTCATCCGTTTTTGACAGGGTCCATGCCTCTGCCCCATATAGCAGGACCGGGATGATTAGGGTCTTATATAAGGTCTCCTTGGTTCTCTGAGAGAGGGCTTTATTACTTAGATGCCTTCTTAGCCCGAAGAAACAGCGATTGGCAAGAGTAATTCTTCGTTTGATCTCTGCGCTGATGTCATTTTGCGATGTTACAGTGGAGCCCAGGTAGACAAAGTCCTTGACGACTTCGAAGTTGTATCTATCCATCGTGACGTTTTGCCCGAGCCGACGATGTTGAGATTCCTTTCTCGATGATAGCATGTACTTCGTCTTGTCCTCATTAACAGCCAAACCCATTTTCGCCGCCTCCGATTCAATACTTGCAAACGCGCCGGTAACAGCTCGCTTCGTCCTCCCAATGATGTCAATATCATCTGCATAAGCAAGTAGTTGAACAGACTTTTGAAAAATTGTACCTCTGTTGTTGACTTGCGAGTTGCGTACAATTGCTTCAAGAACGATGTTAAACAGGTTGCATGATAACGCGTCGCCTTGCCTCAAACCTTTCTCGACATCAAAGGGTTCGGTGGTGTTCTTGCCGACTTTGACGGAGCAGCGAGATTTCTCCATCGTCATCCTGCACAAGCGGACGAGTTTGGCAGGGATGCCGAGATGCGCCATGGCTCTGAATAGCTCGTCTCTGTCTACGCTATCATATGCGACTTTAAAATCGATAAAGAGGTGGTGTGTATCGATTTGAAACTCCTGGGTTTTTTCCAAAATCTGTCGGAGTGTGAACATTTGATCGACGGTTGATTTGCCGGGCCTAAAACCACACTGATAGGGGCCGATCAGATCGTTGACAAACGGTTTTAAGCGATCACACAGTATAGATGACAAGATTTTGTATGCGACGTTGAGGAGACTTATACCTCTGTAGTTGGAACAGGTCAGAGCATCTCCTTTCTTGTGGATGGGGCACACTATACCGAGGTTCCATTCATCGGGCATACTTTCCTCCGACCAAATTTTGGAGATAAGCTGGTGTATACTCCCTACCAAGTCATCTCCCCCTGCTTTGAATAGCTCGGCTGGCAGGCCATCCGCACCAGCAGCCTTGTACGTTTTAAGCTTGGCTATCGCTAACCGCACTTCATTTGGGTCGGGTGGACGGAAATTTTGACCATCATCGTCCAGGTTGAATGGAGTGTTCTGTCTTACAGCGGAATTTTGGCCATCTTCGCCGTTTAGCAGTCTAGAAAAGTGTTGTTTCCAGATCCTCAGCACCGACTGTGTGTCTACCACCATATTCCCACTCTCGTCTCGGCAGGCTTCCGTTCTGGCCTTGTAACCCTGGGTAGTTTGCCTCACCCTTCGGTAGAACTTTCGAACATCCCCCCTGCCGCTACAGTCCTCAATAGACTCGACCGCCCGCTTCGCATGCTCTCTCTTTTCCTCCTGAGAAGTCGGCGTTCCTCCCTTCGCTTTTGCCCGTAAAGCTCCCGGGCTGCTCTCTCTGCAGCTCTGGTTCTAGTCTGCAGCATTGCTTGGTAGGCCTCGTTCTTTGCTTCATGTGCCAGTCTGCATTCTTCATCGAACCAGGGGTTTCGTTGTGGTGGCCTAGTGAAACCCAGCACATCAGTAGCGGCACTTTTGATGGCATTTTGGCAGTGTTTCCATTGGTCCTCTACAGATGATGCTTGTGGCGGGCTTGTTGAGAGTTTAAGAGAGACGTGGTCTGCAAAAGTCCTGGCTATCTCTTGCGATTTTAGCTTCGCGACGTTAAATCGTTTTACAGCATCCGCTCGTCGTTGTGGCGCCATAGATATCCGCATACGTACTTGCGCTACCACCAGGTAGTGATCCGAGTCTATGTTGGCACCTCGGAACGTTCGGACATCCAGGATACTGGAAGCATGTCTGGCGTCTATCGCAACATGATCAATCTGGTTGACGGTTCGTTGATCCGGAGACCGCCAGGTCCCTTTGTGTATATTGAGGTGTGGGAATAGAGTGCTTGCTATGATGGCATTTCGCCCCGCCGCGAAATCGATGAGCCTGAGTCCGTTACCGGAAGTGTTGTCGTGCAGGCTGTGTCCTCCGACTATCGAACCAAAGATGCCCTCCTTTCCAATCTTGGCGTTGAAGTCGCCAAGAATAATCTTGACGTCGTACTTGGGGCACCTATCATACGTATCCTCGAGGAGATCGTAGAATTCTTCTTTGGTTGAGTCATCCTTTTCTTCTGTTGGGGCATGGGCACAGATCAACGTGATGTTTTTGAACTTTGCTTTGATGCGGATTGTGACCAGGCGCTCGCTTACATTTCTGAAGCCCAAGACTTCTTGCCTAAGTCTTCCCCTTACCACAAAACCACAACCAAAGAGCCGCTGACCTTGCTCCTTGCAGCACTCGCCGAAGTAGATGTCACACGTTTTCATCCTTCGGATGCCCTCTCCATCCCATCGCACTTCCTGGATGGCTGTTACATCAGCCCTTAGCCTATCCAGGTTCTCCACTAGTTGTTCGGCTGCACGTGGCCTGTTTAGGGTCCGTACATTCCACGTGCAGATCCGAAATTCATTGTCCTTGTTTCGTTTGCTGGGGTCGTCAACATTAAAATCATCCATATCCGAGGCTTGTTGTTGTTTCGGAACCGATACTTTTTTACGTGGTAGGGAAGTCACCCCGACGCACAACCCCCTAGCCTGGAGGACCAGATCCTTATTATAACTCCAAGGACGGGGAGCCGGATAAACCGCTCCTTATAGGCCTGAGCTACGAATACGTCGTAGTAGCCCATATAAGGTGTTCACTAAGTAGTTCAAACTGACTAGAACTGTAGACGCCACCGTTGATTCCATCTGGGGAATTCCTCCGCTGCCGCCTGAAAAAAGGAGAAGTGCCTTAGTGGAAACACTCCTCCCCCCCTCTCTCGTCTGCTGCCACCTTAAACCGTCCACAGGGATTGGATCCCCATCTTCAGTCAAAGGTACTAGGCACCCGATGTTCACCACGGGGAGGTGAGAGTAGGAGTTGATAGACAGAGGTTGATTGTGGACGCTTGTGTCCTCTTGAATGCACCGCGTTGTCTACCCTTTGAACAGTAGATTGCATGCACAGACAAAAACCAAATACTTGACACATTAGGCGTTTTTCTTTTTTAGTTCAGAATTGGTTCAGAGCAGAGCACTGAATAGACCCTGAGCGAACGGAGTAAACTCTGAGCAAAATATGTTCAGAGCACTCCGATTAAATTACAAAACACACCCGAGCACTCAATTGTAATATCTGTTAAATTACATGGAAACTGTATGAAGTTGGCCGCGCTCAGTTTTTTACTCGATCTGCTCGGTTGTTTTATACCGAGCTAATAGAGCGCGCTCTGAACAAACTCTGAACATGCTCTGAACGAAAAAAGAAACACAAATTTGAACTGTTATACACTCTGAGCTAAAAAAGAAACACGATTTTTTGTTTGACAGTTCAGGCTCTACTCTGAACTAAAAAAGAAAAACGCCTATTAAGAGCAAAACAAAAAATTACAAAAGTACAACTGTAAATCCCCGACTATATTAAGTATAACTACTTTTAAAATTCCATTGTCTTGTAATCGGTTCTCATATTGGTATCTGAGCTACGAGTTTTAAAAGTTTGTAATGTTAATTCTGAGGGTGCTGCTGCTGGACGAGATCTGCTTGTGGTGATTGAGAAATTCCCACCAAACCATCAAATCAATCCTTGCCATAGAGAAATAACAAATTGTTGGAGGTGGTGATGGAAAATGATTTGCTTCGATGAATTGTTAATTAAAACCACACGATATGCAAAAACAAAGCAATGCACACGTTTCAGGGCAGCAGCAAGCTGTGGTGTTTGGTGGTGGTATAGCTTGAAGCTTTGAAGGGTCGCATCGCCTGCAAACTGATTCTATATACTGCTCCGGTGCGGTAATGATGGTAATTATAGATTCATGTCTAAATTGCCATGCTCTCTGTCTCTGTCTCTTTATCCCTGGATTACATATTCAAGGTCACTACAGTATGACGATGATGAATATCAATCTCTTAAATGCAAATGCGAAAATAAGATATGGAAACTCAATTAGATGCACATGCATTGCAACGATAAGACATCGCTGGACCATGAGAGTCATTACCGAGAAATTAAGGGTGATTCAGTGTGGACATGTTGTGTGTTATTGTTTTCAATGAACCTAGGTGGTGAATAGGTAACATACACGCGGGTAGGTGGCACCCACCATTAAATTACCACCACCAGAACAACTATAGTTTCGCTAAGAAGATCATAACATATAGAAAAACTCGGTGATGGTTCTGATTCAAATTCCAATTCTGACTTCTGAGTCATTGTGGTGTTTCTGATTCAGATTATATAAAAGAAATTGTTTTCGACGAAACTGAGAATCAGGCGCATTTACGCCAACCGAACCGACTTGGAATCGGACTCAGCCTCGGCCTTGGTGAATGTCATAGTCATGCACGTTAATCGCATGCAACAATGAGTTTCATAATCTTTTTTTACACAAACAACATTCTATGGATGTTTGATAATGATGATGGTTGTTGTTGTTGGGTTTTCGATTTACAAAACAATTAACCATCGCCACTCTATACAGCACATTCAATTGGTATTGTGGGATGATTTATGGTGTGAAGAGCAATATTCGATAAAATGATGAACAAATTTGTTGATAGTGAAATTTTGGATGTTTGTTTCAGGATGCGGGCCATGTTGAGTTAGTTCCCAGCTTGTACATATGTATATGTAAATACATAGTTGCGTTGTGATACAAGCAGGCAATGAATGCCGGTATTTTTGTTCTTCGGTGTTCGAAATATGTAAAGGACACGATATTTACAATATTATTTAAATGGCTGTGTATGTAGGTATTATACCTATACGTACAAAGCCTATTATCGTTAGTTTAATCTAAGGGAGTCACATGACGTGGGACGGGAGGAATATGTAGACGATACATATTTGATTTGATGAGAACTAATTGGTTATTACGTACATATTACGAGCAGGTTTACATTGCACAGAAATTGTTTGTAATTATTTTTGAAGTACCTAAAGAAATGCTAATGTGTAACAGTTTTTTGTTTATAAAAAGATTGATGTTCATGCGGCTTCGCGGAGATCTGGCTCTTCGCCTTGGTGGACATAGGTACTTTGGGGACCTAGCGTTTTTAATCTGCAAGTCGTGAATTTACTCTAGAAATGCCAATTTATAACAGTTTTGTTTATAAAAGTAAGTTCAACCCCGCAGGGCTAGTAGGGCCCTTATTCGATGGGCATACTTCGGGAAACCAGTCTTTTGTTTAATTTTGTTCATACTTTTAACAATGAAAAACTGTTATATCTGTTATAAATTGGAATTTCTTCAGTTATGTCTATTTTTAATGGCGATAAGCTATTATAACTGTTATAAATTGGCATTTCTCAATTTCACTGTGAAGCCTGTTCTTGAATTAAAAAAAAAAAAACACCAAATTTGGAACATTAAATTCATTTCAAATCTTTAGAGCCGTTTTCGAAAAAAAATTTGGAAATAAAAATATTTAAAATAAAAAATAATATTTATTTAATAGTCGACGTGATGTTTTAAGGAAGTGTCGAGGTTACACTTTGATTTTTAATAGCCTAACGGCTTGCGTTCAACTAATCCGTCATCGGCCAAATTATGCTCGGACACCGCACAGTGGTTCAGGGACCGACAAAAATCATTTTATCGACTTTTAAATATTTAGATTTTCAACATTTTAGTTTGGTTAAGTAATAGTTGAAGCATTAGGATCAGGATTTTTTTTTATGAAATCAGTTTGTAAATATAAAATTTTGAGCTCCAAGTTGATAAGCAAAACTTCAGTGATTTTGAAGCAAAAAACGAGCATTTATCAAAGACGATTATGTTTATTTATATGATTCTTTTGACTTTTTTTTCTCCATTGGGCATATAAAAACAATTTAAATTTTGGAAAAAAAAAATTAATTTAGTTGTAAATTTTTTGTAACAGAAGAAAACGAAAATTTCGACAAATGATTATTTTTTTTTTTTTTGTTTTATTAAAATTAAATTGGTATTTCGTTATTTATTTATAACTTATTTACAATTTAATCAATTAGGTAGGTAAACAAATAAACTTAAGTTATAAATTTAATGTAGTTTTTAATTATAGGTACAAAAATAACACTTCAAAAATACCTATTGAGCGATTTTTCCCGATACACCCCCAAAAAGTGGGTGTGGCAAAAAACTTTGTAGGGCTGCTTGTTAAAAAAAAAACTCATTTTCTCCACATTCTGTTGTTTATTTTTTAATTTTTTTTAGGAAAAGATTTATGGAATAAGATTTTTTTTCAAAAACGCCCTCAAAAGTGGGCGTAGTTAATATTTCGCATTATTATTTGTTTGTGCATGTTTTTACAGTAACTTGTATCGTTTTTTAAAAAATTAGTCCAAAAATAATTTTTTTTTGTAAAAAAACGCCCCCAAAAGTGGGCGTGGCAAAAAAATGTCTGCTGACAACTTATATGAAATTACGTTATCTACAGCTTTTCCAATGATTACACCCCTCATTTAAATCAACTATGATAGTTAGAAGACCTTTTTTTTTTAAGTAGGTGTGTCAGTGGGCGGAAATTTTCTTTTATGATACCTCTTCCTATTCTTAACCGTGTCTGAAGATTTCATTAAAATCGGTTGGTTGGTTCAGATTTTATAGATTTATAACCTCCTCTCCATACAACTTGAACCACTGTGCACCGTCGACCGAATTTGAACGATCGAACCAAACTTATATAACAGGAAGGAAGCGTGTACACCACTCCGATAATTACCGATCAACGGACGAATCCGAACATGTTTTGATTTTTCGTCAGTTTTTCGGTATACTTACTTGCGATTATATGCATGCGAAAAAATTGATACTGCACTGGTATCGTCCGAGAACAGCGGGAGTGTATGTATGCAGACGAACGCCCGAGACAGTAGCCCGAATAGTTCCGACCCGAAATCGGCCGATGATTCGGTTGCAGTGTCCAAAGGTTCAGAATCCTAAAACCAAATTCTCAAAAACCTCAAACCATTAAACTTAATTTAATGAACCCTGCATCCTGCATCCCAAAAATCTAAAATCCAGAAAATCCAAAATCACGAAAACTTAAAATCCGAAAACGCAAAAACCTGATGTCAAAAATCCATTTAATCCAAAATCCACAAAAACAACAAAAACTTCCTTTTTGAAATGCACTGCATTCATATTCAAGCTGTATAGGCTGACTGAAGGTGGGAGGGATTAATCTTATTCGACAGGAGGCTCTTAAATTTTGTTTCCTTTCAGATCAGTCACCATCATTTTTTGGATCCTCATGATCGTGTGTTTTCTGTCGAGGATGTTCTATGATCGCAACTCAGCGCGCCTTTAGAAATCGCTTCAATGTAAAGCTATGTTGGACCCAGTCCTAGACAGCGTTGCCGAAGTGGCACGATCGTGCTTTTTTGCCATGATAATTTCCTCGTGGCTCGGTGGCACGAAAAAGTTCAATATGTCACGTTTTTTTATTTCCATTATTTTACTTAAAATTAAGCAAATTTCAACAAAATTCTATGAAAAATGGTCCAAATTCCGTAAAAAGTGGACAGAAACACATATTTTCTGACAATGCACGAATAGAGCAAATGAATTCCTTTGATTTTTTTGTTGTATTATACCCCGTTATAAAATTGATTACAGTTTTTTTTTTTTCAACAAAATAGAGGAATTTGGATTTTTTAATATGGCATGAAAATTTGGCACGTTTTTTCATAGAATATGGCACGTTAATTTTATTGCAGGCGGCAACGCTGGTCCTAGATCAGAAATTAATTGTTACATAAATTCGCGATTCTATTAACTTTAAAGCAAAGAATATAAAGTTACCAAGAAGACGCATCTCATACAAATTTTTTACTGAAAATGGCGGGTTCCAATGTTGGAACCCGCACTTTGGATTTTGTATGGGCTTTTCAATAATTCTCTTTTAAAATGAGATACCACACACATTGAAACAGTCTGCTTTTTTGTCCTTGAAAGGCCCATAAAAAAGCAAAAGCTATGGGAACAGGTCGCAATATTGGAACCCGCCAAATAAAAATGTGCAGTAAAAAATTTGTATGAGATGTGCATTCTTGGGAACTTTATATTCTTTGCTTTAAAGGCTTTCAAGTTCCTCAAAGTTCCTAATTTAAACACGAAACTCATCATCAGTGCGAACTAGATCAAAACAAGGTCAAAACTCATATGACGTCACATAACCAATCAGTGATGTAATCCGTCTGGCAAATCATTTTATTTCCAACTATAAAGCCCTAGTACGCATTTAAGTGTGTATTTTAATTTACACAAATTCTAATATTTTTTAAAACCTCTTTTGCGTCTTCTAAGAAATTTGATATTTTCTTTTTAGTTGCTCTTCCCGACTGGCGACTGTAAAGCTTTACAATAATATTAGCATTATCTATCGCCTACATTCTATGCTTCCATTTAAACAAATTGCTATAAATTTACCATTTCAAATTTACATAATCATGAGTGGTAGTTAGGTGATGGGTACTTTACCGCCTCGACAAAATTGTTATTAAAATTTAATAGGAAGTTTTTTCTTCCACGTTTAACTCGAACACAATCATTATAATGATCTCTTCTTCACGGTTTAAAAGATTCAAATTTTCGTAGACATTATCAATTGTTAGTTGGAATTGCATTTATCATAAGTTCCAAATAAAGCCCCGCAGGAAACCACCGCACCGGCATGATTGGTAAGTACTTCTCCGCCATCGCCACCGTTCCGGCCGTGCCGGCTAAAACAACACAATTATTCCACGAATAAGAGGAAGTCCAAGCTTTTTATTCTCAGTAGATAACAATGATCGCCACACCATCCAATCTTTCGCGTTGTGCATTACAATTTATTTTTATTATAGTTCTCCAAGCTTTTCCAATGCCATTACCGAGAGAATTATATAGAAGTCAGATATATGACGATATGACGAAGTATACTTGCCTGGTTGGCGTTCGTCGTTTTTAACTTGGAGCTTGGTCTTGACTCTTGAGAATCTCAACATGGCATGCCAATGGGAAACTCCAACAAAAATCTACATAAACAAAAAAAAACTATACTAACTTTGTGCTGCTGCTGGCTGCTGGAGACCTTGAATAGTTTTTTTTTTTTATATAAATCTTATTGCAAGTAATTCGCGTCTTTTTCAACCTCTTCAACCCAACCTTTCGGTCGAGTTGAATATAAATTGAATTTTTACGAGCGCAGATTTCTTAAATTGGAGAGTTGAGAAGTTTTTGAGGTCCAAACCAGAAAATTATAATCATTTTTTTTTAAATGCAATGCGATGTGGAATTTTAGTTTGTTTTTTTTATTTTTTATTTCTTGTTAACTTGAACATTATGGCTTGTTTAGCTATGGCAGAGATGGTTGAATTTGAAATTCAGTGATGACACTATCAAGATGCAATAAATGTGTAAAAAAGAAAAAATAAAAAAAAATATTGTTGCCACCATCACTGTCGCCGCCGCCAAGAACACAAACCAGCATCATTAGTGTTGAGACTTAAGAGTAAGATGCTTATTCTCCATTTTGCTTACCTAATTTTTGAATTTTTTTTTGGTTTTTTTGTGCGAATATTAAACAGCATAATCAAGGAAAAACATACAGAAAAGCTACATATGTATCATCGGGCTCAGCAGACCTGTTTAGTCTTTAGTTAAGCAAACAAGGACTGTGTTTAAAAGCTTGAATTAGTCTAGATATCAATTAATGATTTAACATAATAATATCTGTGTTTTTTTGACTTTATAATGTTTCACATTAAGCTAACTTTCAACATGCAAACGCAACAACAATAAGTTAACAGTACATTGAATCTTCAGTAACTCTAATGCGAATGAATCCAATGAATTTATTTGTTATGTTGTCTTGTTTGTATCTTTGAATGATTTCCATTGATATGTCCGGTGAGTGTGTCAGTTTTGAGTACATTTTGATCACATAACTTTAGTAAAATAAATAAATTTGATGGCACAACAGCTCATAAAGAACGAGGGCCTAGTGATTTAGAACTCTCAACCATTCCTGTGTGCGTGTCTGCAGGAATGGAGGGGACCTACAGTTTATTGCCGAATCCGAACGGCTAACGAGCGGCACTTTTCTGTGATAGGAGATACTCTTGGAGGATTTGTCAATTCCTCGCAAGAGGCAGTAGCCATTTTTCCTTTTAAATAAATAGGTGGCGAGGCTGGGGATCGTCACCTTTACTTTAGTATGAAGATTAAAATCATACAGAATTATTTTATTACGAAATAATAATCTCGATGATGTAAATAAAATTGTTTTAATATATATTATAATCCACAAATAACCATTTTTATTGAACACATCCCTATTTTTACTTGCGATATAGGTACTATAGGGCAAGTTATGGATTCGTGCAAAAAATCGAACTCGAGATAACAATCAAACTTGACATTACGATGATAGAGAACACGAAAAAAGTGGTTCCCGCAATTCCGTCTGTCTGTCTGTGTGTATGTCTGTATGTCGGTATGTCTGTCTGTACCTCGGTCTGAAGCGATTTTCTTCAAACTTAGAGCATAAGATTTTTTGGTGATTCCCTAAATGGAAAATCGAGATTTTTTTAGCTCAAAAAATAACGGTGCTTGCCACACAATCGTTTTAAAAAAAGTTATTTATCTCAAAAACGGATCTAATGATTTTTTTAAATTTTTTGTGTGTACTAGTAGTGGTATGGTCTAAATTTCAGTGAAACAAAATTTCCCTTTAACCCTTTTCCCTTTAACCGCTTAACCCATTTAGATCAAAATATTTACTTAGGAGGTCCTATTAAGTGTGAATAATACTGCATACAAATATTTTCAAAAAAAAAATATTTTTTCGATTTTTAAAAAAAAGGTCAAAACTTTTTTTTGAAAACGGGTTGATAATTTTTTTTGAAATTATCATATTTAATATAAAATATTAAATTGGAATAAATTTTCTACAAGATTTTTTCCAAAAATTTAATAAGGATAATTTTTCTTGGCTCCTTGCCGTTACATTCAGAAAAGATAAAAAAAAATACTTTTTCAAGACTTTTTGTAAATCTTTTACTGCTTTACAAATATTGACTGAAAGACTTAACTTTGTAAAACATTTTAAAGAACTATACACCACCAATATTTTTGTAAAATTTCAAATTAATCCCTTGAACCGTTTTCACGTACCGTATGATTAAAGTCGTAAAAACCAATTAGAGGAACAAATTAGGCGGTTCATAAAAATTGTGAAATTGTCATCAAAATGGAAATGAAAAGAACAATTTCTGCCCAATTTTTTCACAGTTGTGGGTTAGTTACAATTTTTAATATGCTTTTTGTTTCATCTCAATAATACAACCATTTTTCACAGAGATACAGCTCTTCAAAAACCACTAAAAAAAAGTGATTTTTTTTTGTTCCCTTTAATTGTTTTGACAAGAAGTGTATAAAAAAATTTACTTGTGGGATATCTTCCATTTTATTTTGACAGTTGAAGTAAGCAATAACCAAGCTGGTTGGGCCAACATTCAGAATCAAATATGTCTTAATGTAACTGACAAAAATTGGTCGTTTTTTAAACAGTTTTTAATGTGAGCATTAAGACATTCAACAAAACACACCTATAGTCTTTTGAACTGGGCGAAAATGACAGAATGTTATTTCCTGCCAGATATCACTACGTATGCCACGTTTTATGTCTGCATCCATGCACCGCCAAAATTGAGGTCGCCTCCATTTCTGCCAATAACACGCACGCAGGAATGGCTGAAAATTTATTTTAAGTCACTAGGTCTAAAACTAAAAAAAATTAAATAAATTTGGTGGTGCGACAGCTCGTGGGAATTGGAATTAACTCATATTAATAAAAACAAAACAATCGTGGTATAGTAAACTGAAATTTATTGAAAATCTTTCCGGAAAATCTATTACACTAACTGCCTTATTCATAAACAAAAAATTGGTTATTTCAGCTCTCGTGTTCAGGGAAACTACACCATGGAATAAGAATTTTCCGGACTCAAAATAAAGGCAATTGCTTACTGCTCCATTTGAGTCCAGAAAATTGTTATTCCATGGTGTAGTTTCCCTGAACACGAGAGCTGAAATAACCATTTTTTGTTTATGAATAAGGCAGTAAGTATAGAAATTCCGTTTAGTTCATTAAAATGTTATATTAGCCGTGTTTTTTTTTTCGGGCCGAAGGCAATTGATGAATGAGATGTCAGTGCTAAACAATTTTCATGTTGCGCTGATAAATTCTTGGTTAAGGGCGGAGAAAAATTATATTAGTACCAGCTTGAATGACATACTTTCTATGGATAGTTTGTATGGAAACTCCAATTTTTCTGTGATGGTGTCGTTAATCGGTGATGTCAATTTCCTCCGGGGTTGAAACGAAATACACCATTTATTGTTTCGGGCTTTTAAATTTTATAATTTTTTTAATTTTAATTAATTCTTCATAAAGTAGATAGGGTTCTTACAGAAGATATCCTCCTATACTTAATGAACCCTTGCGAGAAACAAAAGATTTATGCCTCTATTTTTCTAAATTCATATTCAATTTTCAAGTCAAATACATATTAATTAGGGGCCTATTATTATATATGAGCCTATCTAAAAATCAAAAATTCCAACAAAATTGCTCACATATATAGGTTGTAATTTACCACTTAGTAGCCTAAAAACCTAAAAGCTACAGCAAGCACACATTCCATTGGTTGGATTTTTTTTTTTTTATTTTATTTTTATTTTTTTTTTATTTTTCAAAATCAAAAATTCCTTGGACGAGGTCAACATCTTCGAAGCAAAGCAACCAAACAGCTTAAAGGTAATATTCCCGTATACCTGCTTATGAATGGCACCATACCAAATTGAGGACATATCCAATTCACATTGGTTAGCTATGGAAAGAAATACAATTTGATGACATTTTTTGTTTAAAATCCCAAAATCAGCCATAAGGTAAGCGCCAATTACATCACCATATTCCCAGGACACTTTACCATTCTTCTTTCTTCAAAAGCGTTTATCGATACTATATACATATGTGTATAGATATGAATTCATGTTCGATCAGCGAAAACATTTTAAGATTCCCCAATCGACCAAATGGCGATAACTAATGGATCTAACCAATAAGTCTCGTTTTAGTCATTCAAAATGAATAAATCAATTAATTTACCATTTTATGTCCAAAAGACATTCATTTATTTATTTTTGTTTTTTTTTAAATCTTGTACCCTCGTCCAAAAGCAATCGAAACCGATTTCTTTGGCATTTCCCCTTGGAGTTCAAAATATAGGTACCTAACCTATACCTACTTAATTGTATATCTGCAACCAAAGTAACCATAACCAGTATAAGTCCAGCCTCATAATTCTTGAAGAAATCTGACTGTCACTTCTTTATAACATTTTTTTCACGTAGGGTATTATATGGAGAAGAAACCGTTAGTTTTATTATAAAGAATATAAATCTCAAACTTTAGACCCACGAATATGTTTTTTTCTTACGATATTTTGACTTTGAGTCGGGTCTTGAAATTATGAGGTTTAAGAAAATTGTTGTCTTAAGAACTATAATAAACATACATAAATACTATTTTTTGTATATCTTTAATAAGGAGAATAATAAATTAAACAATTATAAATAACATAATATGTAGACATCTTAACATGAGGGAATTTTGATAATTTTGTGTCCAAGTCCGAAATATACATGCAAGGGGTCTATAAGAAGTCTTTGCTTCACTAAAAACGTCAGAATCTGACGAGTTAAAAGCGAACTTTTATTATATAAAACAAAAACAAGTATGGAAGGGATCATCCCTGCGAGATTTCTCCTTCCTGCAAACTTACTCAAAAGTGTGACTCATGCCGTTTACTCGTAAAAAAAGCCGAGGCTTACAAAAATGTTGGGAATATAGTCAAATTGGTCCGCAAGAAAACCAGCACAGCTGAATAAAAACTCATTTTTCCGAAAGGCAAAAGTCAATTAAGTCAAACAGAATATCGCTTACAATTTAGTTTCTTTTTCGTATAAAAGGTACGAGAGATTTTAAAAGAAATTCAAAGAAAATGTCTACTAATCTAAATCTCCAGTAACTTATTTAAGCTGACATGCACACAGGAATGGTTGAGAGTTGTAACTTGTAAGTCACTAGGCCCTAGTTCTTCATGAGTTCTTGTGCCACCAAATTTATTTGTTTATTTATTAACTTATTTCTTCAACGAAAAGGGCATTAAGTTCCAACTATATAACTAGATTCTTGTGATTTTACAGCCGATAGCTCTGAAGCATTTTAGCTTTAGGGATGTTTTTTAATTGCATCACTTTATGATGAAAATCCTCGATCAACCACTGGCTTACACCAATTACAAATATTCATCAATACATACAAATATTCATCAATTTCAACATGAAATTTAAGAATTCAAACTCCTAAAATCCTGGAGGATAGTATATTAGCCCAGAAATTCGAAAAAAAATACCCCTGGTAGATCGCCCTTGTGGCACCTAGCGAACATGGATTACATGTCTTATGTGCTATAACGTGAATTAACGGTATGGGAAATACTGTAGGGATGTCCTTTTTTAAACCCTTTCGAATGAGATATCAATGACTTCAGTGGCACTTATATATCCGAAGAAATTGAGCTCAAATTAATTTGAGTACTCCTTATTTAGCTGCAATTTACCCCAAACGCGATGACTCATCACCTGAAACTATGAGGCGATAGTTATAAAACAATTCCTCTATAATCTTTGCGCAATCTTTATCTATCGATTGGTATATCTAGGATGTCTGTAGTGCAAACAGTCACTTAGCAGTAGGGCGCGAGCGGTACATGTTTTCGTGACGGTCCTCTTTTCGCTAAATCACACCCAACCGTCCGAGAAAGACATGCAATCTATGTCAAAAATTAGTATTTATACTATGACAGGTTTTTTGACATTTGTAAATGATCACCCTTCAACCAAATTCACTGAACTAACTTTCTCGGTCTTTCTTGGATCTTTGCTAAACTGAGTTTTTCACGCACACCTTCAAAAATTTTTTGTATCTACAGACTTTATTTAAGTAGTTCATATTTGCAAGTGGAGTAACGAAGACGTAGTTTTTTTTTTTTTGTTCTCATTTCTTATATTTTCTTATGAGAAATTGAGAAATGGTTCATAAATAAAATGCTTCCATTCCATTAACAATACATGTGCAAGTGGGTCAGTGGTGATTCTAATTTATATACTAATTTGAGCCGACAAACGCAGTTTTGCGGATACGTATTTAGATCCGTACGCGGATTCCTCCATACGTTGTTGACTACGTGTGCGGACCCAAAACGAAATCTTTTCCTTAAAGGGAAGGTAGTGTGCAAAAAAGACACTAAATCAGAGCTGTATTTACCATATGGGCCGAATGTGCTATAGCTTTAGGGCGGCAAAGTATTAGGGGCGGAAAAAAATATTTTTGTGGCACGTCAGGATATCTTCGGTTTCAAAGCTAATATGTACATCTTATGTCATTGATAACACTTTATTGATATTAATTGTTCTTCAACAATAAAAGTATTTGATGAGAAGAAATTATATTCTTGCGCAAAGCTAAAACACTTTTTGAAGCTTTGTAGCTGTTTAAACTGGAAAAAAATGCCGATAAAAACGAAAACAAAAAACTATTCAAAAGGTATGTACTGACAGAATATTCCTTAAATATTGAAGAAATAAACTTAATTAAATTTTGTGAACACACTACAAATGTTATTAACATTAAAAAAAAAAGAAATTTAACAAAAAAGAACATTGACAAAATTGTAATGAATAAAAGCCAAGTTGTTTAACGTCGATTAAAAAAAGCTTTTCTGCTGCTGTTATGATTTTAATTCTATTTTCTCCAGACATACGGCAACCCTATCCTTAATCAGTAAAACTCAATTACCTACAAGCTGGAGCATCCAAATAGATACTGAAAGTGAAACTGCTGTGTTTAACTTTCTTTAAATAAAATTTTATGTCAAAGATGTGTCACGAAATCCTAAATAGGCGATGGGACGGCAAATTAAAAATATCCCAGGTCAGCAAAAAAACCTAAATACGCCATTGCAGTAAACATATGAAAAATAAACAAACATTAGGAAAATAGAGGAGAGGATCACTTGGATCCGTATCGTTTTATTTTCACGGGATGAAACATAAAAATTATTGGGGATAAAAAACCGCACTTAACAATTTTTTTTTAGGATAAGAAATTTATGGCGTTGGAACAGAAAAGGCTTTGCATTTCTGGGGACACTCGAGAGGGTTTGATATCTAATTTGCAACCAAAGGGATCGCATTTTATTCGAATACAAACAATGCAAGTTTTTCTTTTTTGTAGCAACTAATGAAATTGAGATTTAAAATGTTCCAATAAGCTTCGTCCAAAATACAGATGACACCTAACATGTTAGGTATCCTAAATATTGGAAGACGATCAACTATAATCCATTTGAAACACATTGTGCAGTCAATAAGGGTTTTCACCTGGAAAAAAATCCAACAGTTTTTGGCACAATTATTAAAAGAGGCCTAATGATGAAGTATACAAAAGTCCCTATGAATCCGAGGTGAGCTCTAGCGGCAAGAAAGTGTAACATGTTGTCTTTTTCGGTTTTTCGTGTTTAACTTTGTCTTTTCAAAGAATACTCTGAGACAAAAAAATAGCTTCGAAAATTCTCAACAAAATTAATAATGACCAAATTTTTGATATCTGTCATATTTATTAACTTATTTGGCACCTGTTGGTTTATTGAACAGTTTTGAAAAACAAATTTTCAAACTCAAAATTAAAAAATGTGTTCAAACTGATTTTGTTCAAAAAATGTTCGTTATTAATTCGTATTTTTGTGTTTATTATTTAATGCTCCTATAAATTTTTAGTCAAATACCAAAAACCAGATATGTCAAAATGTCTTCTAGTTTTTGAAAAAATTGAAAATAAAAAAAGTAAGTTTTTCTTAAATTCGAATTCTATCCCTTGTTTTGGTGTTCCAAAGATCGTATTTCCACTTAAACATTTTTATTCACAAACAATCTAAAAGAAGACATTTTTGGCTCTACAAAAAGGTATAGCATGACATTGTAAGAGTTACCGTTGTTTTTTAATAATATTTTTTCTGTTTTGAAACAATTTTTTCTTAAATTGTCCCTCCTGGGTAAATGGGGGAAATAGACCCCCCTCCTCTACGATTTTTGTTTGCCTCGACCAAATCTATATCTACGCTCTAGTTTTTTGTCACACCTTATGCCAAAGGATTGTGCACTGGTACTGATTAAAAATACTTAGGTCCCAGGCGTTGTCGGACGCCTTCCCCCACTCCCACCCGCGGCTGAAAAAAAACTTGCCGGACGGGTGAATTTGGTATAATAACGCGTTTACCTAAACATATATGTAAGTACCACTCCCAAAATTTGCTATCGGCTTTAGACTATATAAAATGTAGCTGTTTTTAGGAAACTTAAAAAATACCAATTTTAGGCACCAAATAACTTTATAAATGTGACAGATATTAAAAATATGGTCTTAATCAATTTTGTAAAGAATTTCTTTAGCTATATTTTCGTTTCAGATTATTTTTTGAAAGGACAAACTGTTTCCAAGTTAAATACGAAAAACAGAAAAAGACGACACATTCCTGCCCCTAGAGCTCGCCTCGAATTTACGCGGGGGACTTTTATACACTTCATCATCAGGCCTCTCTTAATACGTGTGCCAAGTTTCAAAACGTTTGGATTTATTTCCAGGTGAAGGCATATTTTTTCCTTCGTTGAATGGACTAACATGTACATCAGCGTTGCCGAAGTAGCACGATCGTGCTTTTGACATGGATTAAATGTCTTTCTCGGACGGTTGGGTGTGATGTAGCGAAAAGAGGACCGTCACGAAAACATGTACCGCTCGCGCCCTACTGCTAAGTGACTGTTTGCACTACAGACATCCTAGATATACCAATCGATAGATAAAGATTGCGCAAAGATTAAAGAGGAATTGTTTTATAGCTATCGCCTCATAGTTTCAGGTGATGAGTCATCGCGTTTGGGGTAAATTGCAGCTAAATAAGGAGTACTCAAACTAATTTGAGCTCAATTTCTTCGGATATAAGTTATTGATATCTCATTCGAAAGGGTTTGAAAAAGGACATCCCTATGGTATTTCCCATACCGGTAATTCACGTTATAGCACATAAGACATGTAATCCATGTTCGGTAGGTGCCACAAGGGCGATCTACCAAGGGTTTTTTTTTTCCACAATAATTTCCTCGTGGCACGGTGGCACGAAAAAGTTCAATATGGCACGTTTTTTTATTTCCATTATTTTACTTAAAATTAAGCAAATTTCAACAAAATTCAATGAAAAATTGTCCAAATACCGTAAAAAGTAGACAGAAACACATATTTTCTGACAATGCACAAATAGAGCAAATGAATTCCTTTGATTTTTTTTGTTGTATTATTCCCCGTTATAAAATTGATTACAGTTCTTTTCAACAAAATAGAGGAATTCGGATTTTTTTTTAATATGGCACTAAAATTGGCACGTTTTTTCATAGAATATGGCACGTTAATTTGACGTCCAAAAATTTATCTGTTTGTGTCACATTACGAGAATTATAAGCTACCTTTCCTGACACTATAGCTCATGCTGAAAGCTGAATCAACGTTCCTGTGAATATTGCCAGAATAGAAAAAAATGCATCGCTTATGCTCGTGATAAGGCCGTGTTCCCGGACTTGAATCTCTGTGAATAGAAGCACCTTTGGCAAGGCAACTACGCATATTTTTCTGCCCAGGAAAGCTCATTATAGTACGGAAGTTGAACTTAAAGCCGAAAACAGATGTGCAGCTTTTTCCCCATGCAGCGAATTTAGAAATAGAGATATCATGCAGCAAAGGCTGCATGCAGAGCCTGGAATATGTCAGCCTTCATAAGAACCTGTGTAAATTTATTTTCGCTGCATTGGAAAAGGCTGCACATCTGTTTTGGGCATAAGATTGCCTATCTCATACGGATCAAAAAAAAACAATATCTACAAACCGATAGCTTTATTCCAAATATCAACGAAACCTCTTGTTGGACAAGCTTTTCATGGTAGCTTCAGTTAGAAGCACTTTTGCAGTTGCATTTGGGCTAACTATTTCATAACAGTTATAGTAATTTGTTTCACGATTTTTCCGAAAAGAATTACTCACTTCACGATTGGAAGCTATTCACAATTATTAACTAAAAATAAATAAATAAATTTGATGGCACAACAGCTCATGAAGAACTAGGGCCTATAGTGACTCTCAACCATTCCTGTGTGCGTGTCTGCAGGAATGGAGGAGACCTACAGTTTATTGCCGAATCCGAACGGCTAACGAGCGGCACTTTTCTGTGACAGGAGATCCTCTTGGAGGATTTGTCAATTCCTCGCAAAAGGCAGTAGCCGTTTTTTCTTTTAAATAAATAGGTGGTGAGGCTGGGGATCGAGCCTTAAACCTCCGACATGACAGTCCATCGCACTAACCATCACGCCACGGCTACTACCACAATTATTATCAACCAGTATTTAAAAACAAATTACTTACCAAACTCAAATTTGTTTACCAAAAAAAAAAAACATTTAAGTACCTTCATCAACTAAGTTTGATAATTGAAACCTTTAACCAAATCAACCTTCAAATTGTTGTTAAACGATACAATGCTTCTAATTATATTTGCTTATGAAGCTCTATCTGTACGAATGCTTTATTCAACAGCAAAAAAGAACACTTCAAATAGTCAAAAGTATTTAAACAAAAAAAAAAAATTACCTATCACAAAAATTAACAAATTACTTTAAAAGCACGTCTCTTCGACATGCAGCAGAAGTTTTTAAAGTTTTTACAACAGCAGATACATTATACCTATCTATACCTACTTATATGACGTCAATCCATCAAGCAAGCTTCAGAAGCAGCGCAGTGTTAACAATAGATATAACCGCGCGACAATAGACCACTACGGCGACATCGAAACGCATTCAGTCCGGAGTCACCACAATCTTTTCACATAGTTCCATAACCCACCTATCTATGTATGTACATATGTCCAACTATAACTAAGCTATATAGACAAACAAAGACTTTTCTATCTAAAAATCTATCTATATTGGCGGCATGGTGGGCAATTGTAAAATACAAATCACTCGAGTACTGCCTAGAGTGTCGCCAGGCAAATCATCTAACATCCAACAAAGTCGTAATCTCCACTCTCTTAGAAGCTCTCACAGTTTAGCTTCTATTTTATGACCAAGTCGCGGGAAGGTAGAGTTTTTTTTTTCTCGCGAAAATATTTTTTCCTGCTGCTTGCACTTTGTCGATTTTTTTTTCTTAAAAAAGAAAAGCACAAACGACAAAATTACGAAGCGAAACTAAACTGCATTAGAAGAAACATGAAGATGAAATTGAAAACGAACAAAATGGAACGCAGAAAAGAAACCAACAGATAAAAAAAAAATAAAGTAAAAAAACCAAGTTAAGTGGACCTTCTCACGTTATCATCACATGGTTCGAAACGGTACGCCTGATTAATGCATGTTTTCGTGCTTTTTACATAAAAGTTGGAGGAAAAAAATCAATTTACTTACCGCAAAACACTTCATTACTGTACGTGCTGTAATTGCAATGAGCTACTCAAACGAGACGAACCAGCAGTAGAAGTATATAGTCGAATTGTCGAATGGACATAATCGTAAAGATAAACCCTACCCTACCCTACCGACCTTAGCTTATATAGTTTTGAAAGTAAATTTGACTCTGGTGGTCATCATCGATTGAAAAGGTGTGAGTTGTGAGTCAACCAAATTTATTGTCCGTGATATTGATGGATTTTGGGTAGGTTTCGTATTCGACTGAAGGTTAAAGATAAAAATATCGAAACAGGAGAATTTGTCCGATTGTTATCGAAGCTTTATACCTTTTTTTGGTATTGTACTTTTGTAAGCTACGAGTTTTAATCTAGGTCATTGTAAAAACAATAGTGGCACATCGCACTAATAAAAATCATTACGGATGTAAACGAAGTAGAAATCCCAACTTACCTTCGGAATTTTGTCACTGTTTTCTATGGAAATGAGATCGAAATTTTCCATATTGGTAATTTTAGTAATTTTGCTCTATTTGAAATTTTAATATTCTCAAGATTTGATTTAGTTTGCCTTCACAGAAAAGAGAAAACATCTATGCGCAAATTATTGATTGATTTTTTGCAGGGAAAAACAACACTCGACTACCTTGCGTCTTCTTTGAAAGGTAAGGTAGCCCAACTTTCGTGTCTGGGCAAAACTCATTTGGGCTAAAGGCTGCAAAACACTTGCAATTGAATTTTATTCAATAATAAGTCCCCAAAAACAAATACATCTTTTATTATTTTCGATCTTGTTCTTCTTTTCGGTATGAGTGGCAGAGTTGTTGAAATGGTTGAAAAAAAACCAAAATGGAAAGTAAGCGATCGAGTTTTCATACAAAATGTCGATAACAAGTACGTAACTAACACCGTGCCGGTAACACAGTTTTTTTTTTCACGCTTAAGTTGATTCCCGAAATTTCTCTGTGCTTTGCGAAGTCCCAAGGTTATTAGTTGTTACTGCATCGAAAGCATCCAATTCCTACATGCTTGGAAAAAAACACGCGTTAAGTTTGTTCCGCAGCGAATTTCAAACAGTTTCAGACCACCGGATTCAGTCAATTTTAGTCCAAAGCAGTGGCGTAGCGTAAGGGGGCGATCGGGGCGGCCCACCCCCGACAACAAAACAGAATTAAGGATAATCTGTCCAGAAAAATCGATTTTTTTCTTCTAAATAAATCGAATTTTTTGTTGAAAGGAATTTGACATTAGTAATGACTTGATATTTGAACCATTTCTAGAAAAATATCTGGAAATTAAATCTGAGTTTTTTGGAGACAGTATATTACCAGAAATATGAATTATCACCTTATTATCGATATATGACGTTTGTTCCATAAAAAATTCTTCATTTAAAAATCTTAAAGTCTGTTCATTTAATATTTGCGTGATTAAATTGAAAGATTAATTTTGTTTTTAAGCGGAATAATTTTAATGGGATATTTCATTGTAGCATCTGTTGATTAGATTTTGATTTGAATTCTTTGCACATATAGGTGAAATGTGATAGAATTTTTCTGTAATAGCGGAGCTTTTTAACCCGATTTTGTTTCAAGCAAAATAACTGGGTTATTAAACTTAAACAAGCAATGCGTTTGTCGCTTTTGGCTATTTCTTGCTAGTTGGCAAATGTCAGGATGACTTATGTCAGATGACAGATTTTGGCGGTTGAAATCAAATTTTAAACAAAAAAGCGTTAAATGAGGGTTGCCTAAGTGTTAATTTCATTCTTATTTTAGTTTTAATAGATGGTCATTTTTTTTATTATTTTTTAAATCTTTTAATAAATCAAATACATAATTTTCGTAATTTAGTAAAATTATTTCTGAAGAAAAAATGTAGAATTAGTAATTATAGGTATTAGGCAACTCTAGACGGGTATATATTTTTGACGCCCTAAAAAGTGGTAAAAAGTAGCTCTTTACAGCTCGATTTTTCACCACCGTCAAAATCATCACTTTATGGGAACTGAAAATTGTTTATTCTTTTTTTTTAAACCAAATTCTGGTATTTTGTGCGATATAAAAATAAAAATAGCAAGATTATTTAAATTTTTAATATTTAAATTGCGCAAAAACTTCTTTTTGCAATTTCTCCACTGCCAGTTTCCACAAACTGATAGCTGTCAATTGCAGCGTTGAGAGATTCGTAAAGATCCCTATTAATGCAAATTAGTGCGCAAACCTTTCCCGACTTTTTGACAGCTTTCCTTCTATATGTGAGAGCTTTTCATCCCCACTCCTCAAAATTTGACATTTAACCAGATTTAGTGCTAAAAATGCCGGGAACTACAACCGCCATCACAGAAAAAACATTGAGTTTTTTTACAAACTATCGATAACAAGTATGTAATTCATGCCGGTAAAACAGTTTTTCTCCTCGCTTAAGTAAAGGGCTGAGAATTCTCCGCACTTAACTTACAAACCTGAATGGGGAATAATATGGCTTTCTTTTAACTATATTTTGGGACTGGGCTTCTTCTTTGCTGTTATGTTTTTAAAAATAAAGATCAAGGCGGACCTTCGCTGGCTGAGCCCCTGTCTGACGGGAACAGTATGATTTGTTGATTTCCATATTACGACATTTGATAAAAAATACCTTTCCTGATTTATTGTTTTTTTTATTAATAGTCTATAAGATCCCATTAGCCCGTGGCGTAATGGTTAGTGCGTTGGACTGTCACGCCAGAGGTCTGGGATCGATTCCCAGCCTATGCCACCTAAACACTAAAAATGTTTTTCAGGGCTACTGCCTCTTGCGAGGAAGTGAAAAATCCCCCAAGAGTATCTTCTGTCATAGAAAAGTGCCGCTCTACTTAGCCGTTCGGACTCGGCAATAAACTGTAGGTTCCCTCCATTCCTGCCAAAACGCACACAGGAGTGGTTGAGAGTTGTAAGTTACTAGGTCCTAGTTCTTCATGAGCTGTTGTGCCACCGAATTTATTTATTTTTTTAAGATCCCGCCATAGAACGACGAACCCTTTGAAAACTTTTATCTTCTGTTTTATTGATCGGATGGTCAAGGTTAAGGTCTTATGAGACTTAGGAAAAATTACGGAGCAACATTTCGTGTTTTTAATGTATAACAGCCCTATTAATAAAAAGTCTCTGTCTGCTGCTTAACACACGTGTTAGCTAGCACACGGATAGACAACTTGTTCGTTGGATAACTTTAATTATTAATAAACATATCATAATAGTTCCAGTCTGTACCACTTATTGTACGGCAACTCTTCATCAAATCGTGGAATTATTCTTATACATACATGTGTCACAAGCATGCACTGATTGATGAAAAATATGCTTGTAGTTGAACCGGTTAGTATGAAATGTAAGCATGTGTGTGTTATGAAGTTATCCATCCCTTGAACGCCAAATTTGGCGAGTTAAAGTTATCCGCTCGCTGTCACCCAAGTCACAGCCCATTACATATTTATTAATATGAATTGCAAGTTGACAGATGTGTTAGTCTTATCCTTCCATTGTTTTCCGTTTATTGATACGGGGGTAAGTAGTTATTATACTTCTGACTTCAGGAGACGACATAAAGCAGTTTGTTTATTTCCAAAAAAAAAAGAAAAATTAAATTAAATATTTGACGTTTGATGTCCTTCGATAAGCGATTCAAAGCAGTCTTTTTCGCTACCAAGTTTTGTGAATAACCTACCCTTTCAACTGTACATAATTATAATTGATATGAACATATGTTTGTATGTTCTAGGTATTATAGGTAAATAGCACTATTTGTGACAACCGACAATTTTTACTTAATTTGGCACGATCTTGCTTATCACCATATTTATCTCAAGTCTAAACCATATTACGCTAGTTTCAAATCACACTCATAATACAACTAATTTAAAGAGAACGTGATTTTTCGACAGATTGCAGCAGTGCTGTCGTTTTCCAAATTCCGAGGGTAGCACTTTTCAGAAATTTTGGGGAGCATTTTTAAAAGTTGAGGAGCCCCCGAAAATTCAAAATAATTCATTTGATAATATGATTCCATAAATGAAAAGAAACAAATACTTTTTTCTATCGAAACAACAATTTTTAATATTCATTTTTGCAAATGAGTTTGCACAATCAAAAGAAACAGCACGAGCAAATTTTTTTTTTAAGAATATAATTTTCTTATTTTTTTTGTTGACCAATTAAATATTGTGGTCTGATAACTTGTTTATTAAGTTTTAATGTCATCATGTTTTGTTGTTCTATAAATTTTCTTCCGAAGAATATCCACCTTTGAATTCAATTTAAAAAAGACAACTTTAAATTGGGTGACCTGAGTTAATTTTCTACAAGAGCTTTTCAAAGCTTTAAAGCCAATATGTTTTTTGGCATCTCAACGTTAGTTTAAAAAAAGTAGAAAAGACGGTTTTTTATAGACTTAACAAAAATAATCTTAGGATTTAATTTGGTAAAACATTTTGAAGACCTATTAGACCACCAAATTTTTTTTTAGATTTAAAATTGATCGATCGAATTGTTTTTTTTTTTTACCGAATGATCAAGTCGTACAAACAAATATTGTTAACATTGTGAAATCGTCAATAAAATAGAACAGAAAATATCAATTCTTGACCACTTTTTGTCTCATTAAAATACGTCCACTTTCCACAAAGAAACAGATACAGCTCTTTTGTGTTCATAAAATGTAAGACAATCTTTTCAATTAATTCTTTTATGTGGTGACTTGGGGACTGGGGAGCCATTTTGAGATATGGGTAGCACAGTAGCCCTTTCCGCAGCAAAGTAGCCAAATGCTACTATAGTAGCCAAAACGACAGCAGTGGATTGCAGTTAACTTAAATCGAAAGATAAAATTGAGAGAAACTACTCAAATGGCAAATAAATTCAAGGTTCCATGGAAGACCGATATGATGCGATGAAGTCATATTCTGGAGCTGTTAATATATTTAATTGCAACCAAGGTTTCATTATTTTCTATCTCATACACATAATCTTTTTTACAAAATAAAAGGATATATGGTTAATAATTCAGTCATTCTTTATCTTTTAACTTCTGCAAGTTTAAAAAAAAACATCTTTAGTTTATTTTAAAAAAAAATACATCATGGCGGCACTTTCGTTTCAACTCTTTTTTCCTGATGCTTAAATATGTAATCTCTACAATGGTCAACCGATATGACGCTTCCTTGATAATTTATTCGAATGTCAAAACCAACAGCAACAATAAGAATGACAAAAAGATCAAAATATTAAATTACAGAGACATTCTGATTTTGTTGAATCTAATAACCGAATCAAATATGTTTTTTGACCTCCAGGGGTAAATAAAATCATCTTATGAACACCTAATTATTCATACGGTGGCATTCTGTCTTGCAGTTTTTTTTTTTTTTTTTTTCGTATTTCTTTAAGCTACTGAAGTAGCTCATTTTCGAGGCTTTTATCCAAATTGCATCATTTGCCCTGTTGAACTTGTGTCGGGGTAAATTAGCGATAGCAACCAACACGGAATTAAAGATTCACTTCCTTTAATGGCCATAATTTGACAGTTTTAATGGTTCTTTATTATGTTTAATTAGTATTGTGATGAAAATGATTTATACGTGCTTTTTTTTGAAATAAATTATATTGAAGTTGATGGTTTATCATCTGGAAAAGTTTACCTTTCCTTTGTACGTGAATTTATTTATGTGACAGATGGAAGCGAATATTTATCCAGTTATATAGGTAAGTAAGTACCCGGGCCCACATCGCGTAAAACTAAAGCGATCGCTCGATTAAGTTATTGTCAGTTTGTCTTTCTATATATAAAGTGTAAATACAGATATCGTCAAAGCGACAATCAAAAATTGACAATCAATTATCACCTTAGCCGATTGCACCCCTAATCAAATAAAAATCGTCGTCGTCAAAAATAAAGACCAAATCCAAAATGTTTTTATACGACTGAACGAATATACATATACTAAACCAAAATATACGAATTATCTAAGAACCTTAAGAATACCAAGTTTGAAGAATATTGCTGTAACAGTTAAAGCTAAGAGCCTTTATAGGCACGAAACATTTCAGTACCATAATTTAATTAATTTAAAATTAAAACTAAGCTGATGGATGAGTTTTTTTAGCTCATTTAATGTTATAGTCCATACTCGAATGATAAGCAGTCGTATTTATAAGATTGGCCACGTTCATCACCACGTTTTTGACAGATCTAAAAATTCAGATCTGAAAAACGTAACACTGAACGCACAAAAAAGTCTGAAATTAATTATTCTGTTTTCATTATTTTTTGCACTTTTAAATCAAAATCCGAAAAGCGATACGGGACCCAGACGATCAGACCACAAAAAAAAAAAAAACTGGATCAAGAACTGTTTTTTTGTTGCTTTTAGCTGTCATCTGAATTTTCAGATAGAATTTTTCATCTGAAAATTCAGAAAAAAACGTAAGAAACGTAACTAAATGTCAATCGACGTCAACTGAATTTTTATGACTGCTGGCCAATCAGAAGCTCTAAAAATGACAGTTCAGAACTGTCAAATGTGCTGTTGAACGCGGCCATTGTCTACGTTTATTCTAACTTACAAAACGGAATTGGCCTTGGCTTATGTGTCATATTACTTTTGTTTATAAACGTGAAAATTTCACCAAGTTTCCCACATTTGGGTTTATTTAGCTATGGGTTTTGACAACAAAATGTGGAAATTTGTAAAAATTTTCAAGAAATTTCTCGTTACCAAAGAGACTGGGAATTACCGACGCCATCACAGAAAAAACATGGAGTTTCTATACAAACTATCGATAACATGTATGGAATTTCTGCCGGTAACACAGTTTTTCTCCGTGCTTAAGTTAAGCGCCGAAAATTCTCCGTGCTTAGCTAAGCCCATCCGGGGGCCGTTGAGCACTGACATCGTTTTTTTCATCCAATTCCCTTCGGGCTTGCAAAAAAACACGGCTAAAATAGTATACAATGCTGAACAGAATAAACGCCCACAAGAGCGCGCGAAGCAGCCGCCGCCGACGACGACGCTTCCGAAAAAAATTTAATACAATGGAACGTACGTTTCTGTCAAAACAACGGATGGAAATTATTGTTTTAAATTTATTTTGTTGTTAACTTTTATTTTTCAGTTTTATTGTGAATGTGTATTTTTTCTTTTTAAAAATAAAATAATTAATAATAGAAAGTTCCGAGACGCTACTAATTGTAACCGTATGTCTGCAAGAAGATGTTTTTTTTTGCATCTGTCAAACGACGCGCGTAAAAACTTTACCAATGTCTTGGGTCGCGGCCGTGGCTCCATTGTATTCACTCAAAAGAGTTCATAAGCATTTTAAATTTGACAGGGCATCTTTTTAAGTATCGCGCGATCGAGCGCGCGCGTCTATTCTGTTCAGCCAGTGAAGCTGCAGCAAGAAAAGCCGCAACAGCAAAAGTTGACTTGACGTTCCTTGCGACACGAGAGTGAGCGATTTTAATGACAGCTTGTGCTACAGCGATTCTCTTAACTACAGCTACTTTCAATTGCGTTCAAGGAGTAATGCATATAGTAGTGCGCTAAGCGATGCAATTGCGAGAAATTTTTCGCCTTTATTCTTATATAGCTGCACACGGCGAAGCTATATTTGGTGCGACAAGTGCGAGTTTCAGTTTGTTGTTTATTTTGATTTGTTTTTAAGGAAAATTGTCTCGCACTTAAACGCTATCGCATCGCATCGCTTCTCACACTACTGTGCGGGCAGCATTAGGAACGGCATAAAGTCTTTCGGTGAAAAAATGAGTATGACTTGACAACGACAGTTTTTTTTTTAAAGACATTTTTGGGGGATTCGGATGTATCTTAGGCCGTACAATCCCCAGGTAGGGCGGGATAGGGCCTGCGCCTGCGCCTGCCTCGGAGTGTGGACAAATTGGTGGTGGTGTAAATTTCTACTGGCCTGGCATGATTTATGTTTTTGGAAAGAGGTGAGGTCGTACTGTATAGGTGTAAGATGCCCCCCTAATCGGACGAGTTAAGCTGAGCACAGTGAGCATGCCAACGCTCACACGGTCGAAACTTAATATGCCCCCTCCTTTGCCCTCCAACGCACTTCTTTAGTGCTAAACGAGTTTTTTTTTGCTTCTCTCCTTGGCCCCATACACCTAGTCGATTATTACTATTTTTGTTGCTTTTTGATCCGGAACCTTTAGATTCTGAGCCGCATTCTTAATTCCTCCTCATTTCAAATTGCCTCATTTCAAATGGCAACTCATGACAAAAGTTGTACTTATACTCTTGTAGGATTTGTCACTTCCTAGCAAAAGGCAGTAGCCTTTTTTTTTTTTTGTTATGTGGACGAGGCTGAACGATCTTTGAGCTTTCCACAAAATGCCATTATAATATTTTACTATCATAAAGCATTTTATGGTGCCTGGTTTCCATTCAGCAGAGTTTCGTTTGCATGCAGTTCTAGACTTTTGGTTATTTTTTTTTATTTTTTTATAATTTTTGAAATTTCAATTTAAAGGTTCTTAAACTATAAGGGCTTTCAAATATCAGCAAAGAACCTTTTGAATCTTTTAGTAGCACTGTTCTAGAATGTTTGTCAATTCATATATTAGTCAAATAAAAATGCCTTAATTTAGATTAAAGAATTACATCTTATAAAAAACACGTTCATAGCTGAAACTTCTATATGAATGTAGTTATATATTAAATTAATTTTAAATAGCAACTGCTTTATTCCATTATTTCCAACTATCATCTGTCAAGCGATAGTGTCATAGGTAGGTATAGGTAATTATTATTACCACAAACATTTTTATTTTCTTTAAAATTGACTATAAAATATAGGTATAGGTACTTCACCAAAGGGAAGATAAATCCTCCGTCCAAGCAATATGTCATTGAGTCATCATTTTGCATTATTTATATCGGTTGTCTTGAAAAAAAAATAAATCAACAATAATTCTATAACAAAACAGCTCCATAAACATTTTATTCCTCTCTTTTGTTTTTTTTTTTTTTTCTTAATGAAATGATATAAAGACTTTAGCTTTTGCATCAGTAGGTAGGTCTCATGATCATGCCCAGAACAGGTAGAATTCTATATTCGATCACTCTGTATAATATACCCTGAAACCCATATTGCATATAATGTAGTCGCTGAGCTATAGCTAAAACCGAGGGCCAACCACCAGTCGGGCCAGAGATTCCAAGACCACTTGAGTGTCATTTACAAAAACACAAACCCCATAGAGAGATAAAGTGTGAGGGCCTCCGATGATCAAGAGAGTCCATATTTGAAACGATCAAGTGATCGAAAAACAACATTGTTGACGGATTTGGTTGCTGTTTGTCTACGATACGTATTGTTTTTTGTTCCAACTTGAATGCCTGGCTTGACCAAAAATGTTAGGTGAGCAAGTGAGATTGAACACACTGAGGCAATTAGAGTCAATTTAATTAGACACTTTGGTCTGGTGGATGAGTTTAGTAGTGCAGTATATAGGAAAAAAAAAACTGCTTGCAAGTCTTTGTGTTTGATGTTGAGTTTAAAACTGAGAAATTGAAACTTGATAAAAACTTTGATTTCATAATGGATTATCTACCCTTTCCGCACTTATTTGTTAGATATTGGATTACAATATAAAGTTAAAGACTGACCTATTTATAATGTTCCATCGCTAAAACTTGAATTTATTGTGCATGGGTAGGTAAATCAGGAGTGTCGTTTCAGAGGATACTGGTAAAATAATAGAAAAAGCATTGAGAAAACTCAAGGACCAGTGCAGTGGTAGTTATTCATGAATCCGAGTTCCCATCACTGACTCCCAATCCCAGTCTGCAGACATCATTATAGTTGCGCTCTATGCAAGAGTTGAAATCTAAAAAACTGAAGAGAACTTACATCCTACTGGCGAGTTGGAACGGGTTTAAATAGCATATATATAATAATATATAATAGGAAAAAATGGTCCGCGGAAAACCATTGAACGCTGCAGAAAAAGCCAAAATAGAAGTGCACGCGGAAAACAAGCTTCCCCTACGCACAATTGCCAAAAAAAATAAGAAAACGTGTGAAAATTGTTTGTTTGTTTCTCAGAAATAAAGAAAACTATGGAAAAAATATGAAAGTTAGGCAATCAAGAGCCACAACAAATGCAGACCGAACAAAGTTAAATAGACTGGCCTCCAATTCAAGCGACCCTGCTGCTAAAATCAAGTCAAAGAGTGGAATTACAGCTAGTTTTAATACTATTAGACGTGTCATTTGTGGGTCACAACATTTAAAGCGCCTAAAATTGAAAAAAAAAAAAACACCGGTGAATCCAATACAAAGACAAAACCGAAAAGATTTTTGCTGGAAAAATGGGACGTGGAGGGAAAAGTGGAGAAAAGTGGTATTTTCTGACGAAAAAAAATCAATTTAGATGGTTTGGACGGATATAATTACTATTTTTATGACATAAGGAAGGAACCAAAGTTTTTGGAGCCCCACCATAGCCGAGAAGGTGGTGTTATTGTATGGGGTGCGATTTCCGGGTTTGGAATAGTTTATCTGGAGTTTCCCACTTTGAAAATGACGGCAAACTCTTACAAGAAAATATTGCAAGAAGCTCTCCCTAAGTCTACCAATGTCTTTGGAACAATACCATGGCCTCTTCAAGAAGACAACACACCAATGCACAACGCAAAAATCATTAAAAGTTGGATATCCTAGAAAAATGTTACCTTGCTTCAATGGCCACCGTACTGTCCGAACCTAAATATTATCGAAAACATGTGGGGATGGATGGTTCGTAGGGTGTAGGATTCTGGACTTCAATATGAGGAGAAAGAATCACTTACTGCTGCAATCAAAGAAGCACGGATTGCAATTTCTTTAAAAATTATGAAACAACTGTATGATTCCCTTCCGAACAGGGTCTTTGACGTTATTTCAAATAAAGGTGGTTGCACACGTTATTAAAATATAATTATAGTAGTTGAATTTTTTTCCATATTTAAGAGACTGTTTTTATTCAAGTGACGCAAATAAAATCAGTGTTTTTAATGAAGTAATTAGTAAAGTGGTAAAAAATAACCGAATGGTATTTTTCTGAATTATTCTGCCTATGCAGTTTTACTCCCAATAGATACCTCTTAAAGGAACTAAAGCAAAAAGGTGGATTTATAAATTTTTCAAAGCGCAACAAGCTCTGATAGTAAAAAAAAAGTCTGTTTCTATTCAAGTGAAGCGGAGTGTATCTTACAATCATCTGAACACACGATTTTGTCTGACACTATTGTCAGAAACGTCATTGTCAAAAAATTGTCAATCATCTGAACGCATAATTTGTGTCATTGCTTGCGTTCGGGTGGTAGTTAGATATAGGATATCCACCTATCCCAAAAATTTTCATATAGCTTGACTTGTTGTTGCAGCAGCTGACATCGGAAGTTTTACAACAACACAAACCTATCCGGATAGCTTTGGATTGCCGCCCGAACGCGCCCATTGTCAGACGATTAGAACATTGTCAGACTTATTGGTCATTGTCAGATCTTTTTATTATAAACATCTTAGACGGTGTTCACATTGGACTTACTCCTTGGATTTTTTTTGACGTCTATATACTTTTTCTCGTTCCCACTCTGTGGTGAGAAAGAGATGGGCAAGTGAGGCAGGATTTTTTAAATTTTTTAAAAATTTGTGGATTTTTTTTGACGTTTCCTCTTGTGACATTTGTTTTCTCAGTATTTAGTTTTTGTTTGGAGCTTAAATGCTACAGAATCAAGGTTTTTTCAATTGGAAAACAATTTATTTAGTGAATAATCAATTTTGTGATTGAAAAAGTTCTAATTAATTCTCCGACGAGCAAAGATTTGTGTTTTTTTTTAATGACTGCTGAACGTCAGAGTGAATCGGTTGTGTTCACATTACTTGTGTCTGAACACGAGCTGACTGACTTCGGTCAAAAAAAATCGTAAATTTGAGTCCAATGTGAACACCGTCTTACAATTGCTGACAATTTCTTCATTGTTCGAAATGTCAAACGGTTGGAGCCGAGTTGAGAGATAAAAAAAAACAAAACATTTTTGTAGGAAATTTGTAGTTTTTCCACAACTGAATGAAAAATCTATAAAGTAACTGGACTCACTTTCATATGGAATTCCTTGTGCAGTTTTGTTCAGAATATATAAAACCATTGAAAATAAATAATACAATGAAAATAAAGTAAACAGCAAATTCCAACAAGTTAAAAAAATTGGACTTCAAAATGGCCATAAGAAACTATACGACCAATCAAATAAATTTTTAAAGATGCCAAAACGAGGGTGGACAAAGACACTACTTGGAAAAAAAAAGCTCAAGCATTTGGTAACAAAAGGCAGCCTGCCGCCAACTCGCTCAGATCTAACAGTTTCAAGGTTACTTTCTAAATCAGCCGAGCTCTCTGGAGTAAGCCTGCTGAATTTTTGGCACACAAAAGTTTATTTTGTGTTCTAAACAATATAGTTCAATTATTGCAAGATCTTCTCATTCTTGCAAGTCTTTCAAAGAAAATGATTTAATTTTTTTTTTAATAAATCGATAGAGAATATGGACTCTTGTTCTTCGTAGAGCGTCTTGACGACATCTAGCATATTTCTCCTTCGTAGTGTGTAAAGTCGTCCGTCGCCCTCGATGTCCAGTTGTAGTTAAATTGTTTCAAATGCTCGTCCAATTGTTTTGGCATTACCACTATGACACTAGATTTTCAAATCACTTTGAAAGTATCCTCTTCTTGATAGTGGCTACATACGGATTCACATTTTTAAAAAGTAAAATTCTATTGAACTGATTTTTTATTGATTTGCCAACCGTGTTAACAGAAAATTTTCAAGCTGACAATATATTGTCAGATATAAAAATGTCTGAAAATTGTCAGACAAGATCTGACAATTAAATTGTTAGAATTTGGCACAAAATCTACCAATCGTGTGAACGGACAATTTTACATTGTTAGAAATTTGTCAATTGTCAGCTAATTGACCGCTATTGTCAGACCATTGACAGATCTGACAATATTGTAAGATCTGACAATCGTCTGTACTTAGCTTTACTATATTTTTCCTGTTAAGTGGGTTTTCGGTGTATTTCAGGTAAGCATTTTTCGCAAATACGCGCGAGTCTCTAGTAAAAAACTAATGATAAAAAAATGCATATTTGTCAGCTGAAGAAACATGATTCAGCAGCATCAGTTCAAAATTTTAACCCAGTGATTTCAACAAATTAACCTAGGGTCTAAGCAT
This sequence comes from Epistrophella euchroma, assembly GCA_947049315.1. Lineage (NCBI taxonomy): Eukaryota > Metazoa > Arthropoda > Insecta > Diptera > Syrphidae > Epistrophella > Epistrophella euchroma. The sequence goes on along the minus strand of OX346245.1, from coordinate 14,606,661 downwards.
GAAGTTATATACATTTGAACCTTATAATTAAGTCTTAACTACATTGGCCACTTTTTGCAAAATTACAAAAGTAAAAATATTTTTTTTCCCGCTAGCACAATTGTTTTGTGAAAAAGAATGTATACAATTCTTTTTAAACCAAAATTTAAGCTTCCTGCATCATTTTTATAAGTTTTCCAGTGAGAAAAACTATCCCAAAATGAGTTTGAAAATTTTTACTTTTGTACTTTTTCACTTTTTTGGCTTATGTAGTTAAGGCTTTAATCCTTCGAAATTGGTGGGGTAAGATTGCCGAACCACTATAAAAAAAAATTTAACAACTGGACCCTATGACTATATTATTTGTTTTCAACAAATGTAACAACGGTTAATTTATTAGTACCTACGAAGATTAGATCGAAGGACAAATGGTTAAGATAGAAAGCAATTAATTTTGATAAAAGAGGAGTATCTAATGTCTTTTCATATTTGTTTGTTAATCTAAGGGCCAGTTTAGCAGTTTTCAATGTAAATTAACCTTAAAAAATCTATTGAAATTGAAGCGCGATACTTTTGAAACTATACTTTCACTATCGAAATTAAGATTATCATAATACTGCTGTGTTAACTGAAATTTTCGATTTTATCAGTTCAGGCCAAGTTTGAAATCCTTGAGATGGTTTTTATTGACAACTTTGAATTAATCGAAACACATCTTTTTTTCTATTAAAAATAGTTTTATAACTATTAAAAAATTGGCAAAAAACTCATATAATCATAAAAAATAGTTTTATAACTATTAAAAAATTGGCAAAAAAACTCATATAATCATAAAAAAAAGTATAAATACGTCATCTTCAGTTGTAGCCTAGTATGCTGCTGATGCGATACGAAAAATCCCATACAAAAATGACACAACAAAATCACAAACGCTTTTCGTTCTGCGGTACGCTGTTCGATGAGCGAAATCGATAATTGTAGCAAATTATTTAGAGAGATCGCCCCTCTTTTTTCGCACAGAATTAATTGTATGTACCATTAAATGTGTGCGGAAAAGTGACATTTGGTCTCTATTCGTGTTTGTATTTGTTGTTTCTTTCATTACGACATGGCTTTCTGTGATGTTTATATATGTTTGTGTTTGTTTTTTGTTTTTTTCCAAATAGAGTGTGTTTCTTTATTCACTCTGGGATGTCCAGAATATTCGGAATACCAGTTTTGTGTTTCTTTATTCGACGGAATATTCCGGATAAACTATTTTGTTGTTTCTTTATCATTTCGAAACATTTGGAATGCATTCTTTTTATTCCATTTGAAGTTTGGAATAAAAATACTGGGCGCCGTACACAATTAATGGTACTGGCAGTTAATTCTGTGCGAAAAAGATGGGAAATCTCTCCAAATAATCTGCTACAATTATCGATTTCGCTCATCGAACAACGTACTGCAGAACGAAATTTTTCGTTTGTAATTTCGTTGTGTCATTTTTGTATGGGATTTTTCGTTTCGCATCAGCAGCATACTTGGCTTAACATGGTAGAATACGTCTGTTCTTTAACTTTCCAAAACTGCCAGTTTAATTCCAATTTTATTTTTTTTTTATATAAACTTTGACATAACTTTGAACTAAAACTGGTAGAAATTGTCAATTTTGGTAATTAAACGAACCGAGTTATTTATAGTGTTGTACTTCTATAGATTTCTGTCAGAAATATCAGTTCAGCTATTATAGGCTTAATTTATTAAATTTGTCGAGTTAACTGGGAGTTAATTTGGGATTTGTACTTAAAAACTGCACCTAAGAAGGACATTAAATTAAATAAGATTTCATATAATATACAAACAATGGATAGAAGTTAAACTTTTTTAATTCGTGATATCCTAAACTGTAATTAAGTTAATTGCTAGTGTCATTTATACCTTCAGCCAAAATAATAACCCACACCATCATCAGCAAACCTTTAAAAAAAAAAAACTTTGATACAAAGAACACCGAGTATACAATTACCTAAGTGTCATTTTGATTTTCAAGCATGCATGACTACTAAAGCATTCCAACCGCTTTGGCTAATGTCATACTGCCATTTACAAGCCATCCGGATAAAAATTGGCACTGGCTGTTGAAAAAACCTAAAAAAATAACCTAACTACCGTCGCGTAGTCGTTGGCGCGGGGCGGGTGGCGGATTACGGCAGAATGGCCTTGAACCTTATAACAACTCAGAACTTGAGAGCCAAGCACGAAATGATGTCTCTTAAATATATGATCACATTTCAGATATATATATGTGTACTTATATATACGACTTCTTCTCTTGCAAAATAAAAATAGCAACGCATTTAACATTTTTGCACTCTGCCGACTGCCACCTGTATTAGCTTTTGAAATCCATAAGATTCTATAGATTAAACAAAGCCTCCACTTTGTCTGCTCCCGAATGAATATGAAGAGTCAACACAATAAAACATTTGGCATGTAAATACCCGAATATTTGGTCACAGGGGTAGAGTCTTCCATCTCGTCAGTCTCGTTTCTATATAAAATACCTTTACACAACATGCATTACCAGAATTAACATTTACTTTAGTCAAATTTATATTTTAAGCTTTGCTTATAGATTAAAGAGCTCCCGAATTATGCCTGACCATTCTGTCGTGCCGGTTGCCATTTTGACTTAAAAGGTCCAAAGTAAGCACTATTGCGATGCGGCGCATTCAATTTCAATGATTTCATATCCACCACATTTTAGACGGAAAAAAACTAATTAAGAGAAAAAAAAAACAATGAGAAAAGGTGTTTAAGCCGGACGAATGCAAAAAAGTGCTAAATGACTCGTCGCGATTTTTGTATTATTAGCTTTTTCATGAAGTTCTTAAAATTGTGCACAAAACAAAAAAAAAATACTGCAATTAAAATTATATTTTTACGATCACAAGTCATATATGAGGCGCATGATTTAAATAGTTGTCGTTTGTGGTTTTCTGATGGCTTCCATTGGATTGTGTGTTAAGTCATTCATTGACAGAGTTGGTTTATACGCGCTCTGTCTGATTTTTCATAAAAATTCTGAAATGGGCTCTGTATAGAGAGTTCGTTAATATATTCAACGAGGGTCGAAAATGACAAATAACACTGAACACCAACGCCCTACACTTCTATCGATATCATATCGAATTGATAAATTGATTAAAAATTTCACACGAACCTTTTCGAAAATTACTATATCACTTCGGAATGTCAATCATTTATAATAAAGTGATGCGACCCTAAAATTATCACATCGATGGCTTTTGAAAAAGTGGATAGCTTTAAGACAAACATTTAGAAAAAACCGCTATCCGACCATTTTCCAGGTGCCTTATGCCATCAAAAATTGTCACTTCTGGTACTTTTCTGAAAATTATATTTTTGTCTTATGATATTTTAATGTGCCCACAACAACCAAAAGTCTATTCCTATAGGATAGGTATATCGAGCCCTTTCCGCCAAATTATCGTAAGCGACAAAAAATAAAAGTATCGTAAGCGACATTTTGTTTTTTGTTTGCTCAGCAACGAAACCAATTAGGCCAAATTTCAGCATTGAACATAATTAAAAATACTGTCATTGATAGATCACAAAAGGTCCGATTGCTTTTGATGCACAGGAAAAAATAAAATAATTAACTTTATTTGACAATATGAAAATGTCGCTTACGATAATTTGGTGAAAAGGGGTCGATACATTTATCCCAAAAGCAAAGGGGAAAGTGCATTTTCTAACCTAAGTAACCACGAATAGGAAAAGCTTGTCTGACCAGGGTTTTGTGTAATGTTCGCAGACTTAAGCTATCGGTTAGTATCCTCTTTTGATTAGATACGTAATCTTATATATGGTCGCTTCCCAGACTATACGCTCGAGGTTCCCTCCCGTTGGTGCAGACACTTGTTCTCGTCGGTCATTAAGGCCCAATCCTACGCACTTGGAAACATTGAGAATTGCACAATAAGAACCTATGCTCTGGAATACTAGAACCTCATAAGTGGGGTAATCGCAAAATAAGTATGCCATCTAAAAGTTTAGTAATTGGTGAATTAAGGTCAACTATTTTTATAAATTGGTGTAAAAAAATTTATATTATAATAATTATACAACGATAAAAATGGAGAAACCTGAAAGTGATTTTCGCTATACCATCCTCCAGTCTGTATGCGTCCATATGCGTCCATGCGTCAATGCGTCCATGCGTCCATGCGTCCATGCGTCCATGCGTCCATGCGTCAATGCGTCCATGCGTCCATGCGTCCATGCGTCCATGCGTCCATGCGTCCATGCGTCCATGCGTCCATGCGTCCATGCGTCTATGCGTCCATGCGTCCATGCGTCCATGCGTCCATGCGTCCATGCGTCCATGCGTCCATGCGTCCATGCGTCCATGCGTCCATGCGTCCATGCGTCCATGCGTCCATGCGTCCATGCGTCCATGCGTCCATGCGTCCATGCGTACATCCCTCACGACTTATCTCGTCCACAACCAATGGGGTAACCAATCACGAACCAGCCGTTGCCGAAGTGGCGCGATAGTGCTTTTTTGACACGATAATTTCTTCGTGGCACTGTGGAACGAAAAAATTCAATATTTCAGGTTTTCTTTCCATTATTTTACTTAACATGAAACAAATTTTGACAAAATTCAATGAAAATTGGTCCAAATTCCATAAAAAGGGTCATCATTGTTTGGCAAAATTCATTTGGCATTTCTTTGTTTCGCCTTGGTCATTAAATATTCCGTTTGATTCGCAATTCTTAATTGGCAATTTACGTTTTGTTTTTTATTCATTATTTTTTTTCAATCATTTTGCAATCGAAATTCAGCGTTTTTATATTTCGCTTTTTGTTATAAATATTTTTAATCATTTCGGAAAATTCATTTGGCTATTTGAAGCTTGGCTTTTTTTTTGTTACACCGTTTGTTATTTGGCCTATTGTTTGTTTTGCTAAATAACGTTTCGCGATTTTATTACTTCGCAAAATATCGCTAAGCCGTTTTATTATTTCGCAGATAGATCATTTCACCATTCACCATTTAGTTGTTTTTATCATTTGACCTTTCATTAGGATCGGTTTTTATTGAATTTAAATTTCGTGCAAAATTTTAAAGCATGTAATTTAATGGAAGCCAACAAATTGCGAAACAATTGAATGCCAATTAAAAAAATGCTAAATAACAAAATGCCGAATAAAAAAGCAAAATAATAAAATGCCATATAAAAAAAGCAAAACAACAAAATGCCAAATAAAAAAATTGACTAACTTTAAAAAGCCAATCGAACAAAAACTTAGTTATAAATTGCGAAATGAAAAATGCGAAATGATTATTTCTTATACGTTTTGAAAATAACCAAAACGTAAAATGCCAAGTAACAAAACGCTGTACCAAAAAATGCGAAACGAAAAACGGCGAAATAAACCACCGCAAAACGTTAGTTTTCCAAACAACCCGTAAACAGTTAACAGAAACTTATATGTATTTTATGACAGTAGGTACACGAATAGAGAAACATTTTTCCTTTGTTTTTTTTTGTTGTATTACACCCCGTAACAAAATTGATTACAGTTTTTTTTTTTTTCAATATATACAAATTTGTGATTGTGGGTTATGCATATTAGGCAGACTTATGCACTACGCTGTAACCAAACTGAAATGCAAACGTCCTATCTCCTCTGTACTGACTATCTTTGTTGAACAGAGTATAGAAGATTTTTTGTTAACTTTTCTTGAAAAAGGCCTTAACGATTTTGATTAAACTTCGTACATTGACCAAAGTATAGTTGTAAAAAAAAAGCGACTTAGGTTTTTGCTAAAAAAATTCGCACTGCGAAAACAAGACTTTTTTGAGAAAATTGCCTTATTTTCGAGTTATTCACGTACAGTTTCTTTGGGTTTCTAAACAAAAACATAACTCAAGCGTTAAAATTTTTCTTGTAATTTGGACTTTTTAACATTTTTAAAGAAAAATAAAATCCATTTTATATAACATTTCTTTTATATGTTGCCACAAAGTATGGATTGCACAAGTCGTGCAAAATAAAAAAAAAAAAAAAAAATTTCATCAATATGGATGAAACTGAAATTCAAAATCCCGTAACAAGTTTTATCCAAAAATACAGATCATACGTATCTCATCTTAAGAGTTGGAAGAAGAACTAACCTAACACATTCGTATTTGGCACAAAAGTGTAGGTCGCCCTTATTCTTGTTTGAAAGGTTTGATATTTTTGAAAGGACATCTTTGGGGATCTTTTTTTTATTTAAGATTTACCTATTCATAGGTAAACCAAAAACTTACATTACTAATTAAAATTTATTTGAAAGCAAATATTTAGAGAATGTACCTATAACCTACTCAAAAGATAACTTTAGCAGTAGATACTTTTTAGAGCTATGTACATTGTATTTTACAATAATTGTCTACCCAAGCGAAGCCGGGACGGGCATCGTAAAGACCCGTATCTTTTTTATTTATTTAGAAGAAGTTCCAGCAAACAAACCTAAACTTCACTTTCTATTCAGTTAAATGGAATTCGTTCATCATCGCCTAATATACTCGTATCACTAGAAGTTTTCAAATAAAAAGCATTCGTCATTAGTTTATAAATATGGCATTAACTTTAAATGAATCATCCTATAATTTGCAGAATTTTAAGCATCCCATCACTTAAAATCTAAAAATGTTGCTAAAAACTTTATTAAAAAAAAAAAAAAAAAAAATCCAAATGCTAAGCCATGCAAGCAACACAAATACACAAGGAATGCTTTCATTGATTCATTAGCACCACAATGGCAATGGTTTATTTTTGAATCACCTTTAAAAAAAAATAAAATAAAATTCAAAACGAAGTAACGAATCTCACGACATCTACACCGCCAAGACCGACCTAAGAAGAAACCAGAGAATCAAGAACTGCGCTGGCGCTGGCTGGTTGCTGGCTCAATATTTTGCCATTGTACCGCTCTACCCGACCACCTGAACAACTTCATTTATTTGAAATGCCAAAATCTGAAGTTAATAGGTCTGCATTCCCATATCTTCGCTGTACTGAATCCACCAACACAACTGTAATTGGCCAAAATCATAAACCAGACAACAATAATTGCAAACGCGATGTTTTTTTTGTAATCTTATTTTTTGTATGGTCCCAAAATGTAGGATTTAAATAAATTACCATCAGATTCTTTATTTTTTTTTTTTTTTTTTAGGTATCTCTGGATTTTGGAAATATCGCGCAGACGAGAGAGAGAGTTATCATTGCCTGTCTGTTAGTTGGATGGACCAAAAGAAAGACAATAATTATTAACACAAAAGATACAAAAAGTATCTTTTTGGTTGAACTCCTGACCTTAAACTTTAAGTCACCAAATCAATCGATAGCCGGCGGCGGCGACGGCGACGCGGTGGTCAGCGGCAGGCAACGCAGCACATGAAGGAATTAGAAAGAGTCCGTCGTCGTTGCTGCGCTGCGCCATTGTCATTTAAAAGTGCTTGGAAATGCTGATGCAGCGAGGCAAAAGGAGAAGATCACCTTCAAAAGAAACCCCCAAAAATAAACAGCCATTATACCAGCTTTTGATGATGGCGGGTTATCGGGCTTGCGGGCTCTTGACTTGAAATTGGAATTCTTAGTCGACCTTGAGCAAGTAAATTGCTGCTGACTGTGTTTTAAGGCAAATATTATGGCTTTCGTTTGAGTGCGATGATTTGAATTGTTATATCGAGTATTACGCTAGCATGCCGTGAAGAGGTGCTAATTCTGTCGAGAGTCAAGGTTGAAGTCGATTCTAATTTTTTTTTTTTTTTTTTCTTTTTTTTTGTATACTTATTCTTCTTCGGTTTTAAAAAAGAATCAGTCTTGTTGATTGCGAGTGTTGAGTCTTGAATATGGAAGAAAACCAAAAAACCGGCATTCTTGATGATGGGTGGATTTGGATTGGTTAGCTATGGCGTGGGATGGAGATAATCTTTGTTTAACTTTAACAATTTATTGGTTGTCTTCCGTCGAATTATACATAGGTAGGGATGCATATGTAGATGATGATGCGATATTTGTTTTCTCGTTTGACTGATCTTTAGCTTTTTTTGAAACTGATTATAAATTGGCAACACACGTGATATGAGAAGCGCTACTGTGTCAGAAGACGTAGAGGTACTGATTGTAATTGCGCGATAATATTGAGTATAAGAAGCGACAGCAGATCCCCTTTGGATTTAGATTAAAATAACAATCAGTCAAATCAGGTCTTTCAACTACATTACTGACGTTTGAACTAAAAATAACGTACTTATCATTACAGCAGTTAGTTTTGCTATTTTTTTTTAATAGTAATAAATCTATTTTAAAAACGAAATAAAAGGATTGATTTAGAATGTTTAACTGCTAAAAAAGCGAGATACAGTTTTATGTGTTAATAAAACCCATCCAAGAATTTCAAACGTAGTCTTAGATCAAAAAATCGACAAATAATGTTGTATACGTCATTTTCAGCTAACATATGGCAAAGTATTGATAAATGAAAACTGGATGAACCGATAAGTTAGCAATCAATGAACAATATTATGGAAAAAATATGTCAGAAAGGTAGAACACCAAACTGTGAAGATAGTTTTCTGATATTTGCTTGCAACTCATAACGCTCAAGGCTTCTGTGCGGACGTGCGTCTGTGTGGTCACGTCGTGCCTGGCATGTATATGCACTCATACTGGCTTTTTCATCTCTCGTATGTCCCTTTTGGAGTGGATGGAAAACAGCAGGGGGTCTTTTTTAATTTTAATCGTAAGTGGGGCTTATTAGGAGTCTACATTTAAGTTTTCGACCGCCTAGCTTCATTGCGTTGGCCACCATCTTGAATTTAAGGAAAATTGATTTTCGCTGAATAATTCGTTAATTTCCAGCTTTTGACTAAAAATGCACTTAACAAAAGTTGTTCAGAATTTGGTATTAACAGTTTTTTTTTCTCAGGATTGATATTTTTCCAATTAATCCGGAAAACATAATTAAAATCGTTTTTTCATGTGCATTTTGAAGTTAAGCGCGTTAGTTAACATTTTTTTAAATAAAAACAAAAAGACAGGGTATTTTTTTTTTAATCGTTTGGGTGGGGCCTAAAGGGTATATATTGAAATTTTCGACCAATTTCCTCATTAACTTTGTCCGCCATCTTGAATTCAAACCATCGTTTTTTCATGTCTATTTTAAAGTTAAGCGCGTTAGTTAAATTTTTTTTAAATAAAAACGAAAGGACAGGGTATTTTTTTTTATCGTTGGGCAGGGGCATAAAGTGTATATATAGAAATTCTCGACCACATTCCTCTTTAATTTTGGCCACCATCTTGAATTCAAACCAACCCAACGCAATGGAGCTAGGCGGTCGAAAACTTAAATGTAGACTCTTAATAAGCCCCCCTAACGATTAAAATTTAAAAAAAAAAAAACCCTATCTAATTTTTTCCATTTCACGCCTATTTTTTGTCTATTCCGACTGGACTAATAGGTCCAGTTCTGATTTGATGGTACCTATCTCACCAAAAAAATGGCACTCTATTTGGTGAAAGTTGTAGTAGCCCGTGGCGTAATGGTTAGTGCGTTGGACTGTCACCAGAGGTGTGGGGTTCAATACCAGCCGCTTCCACCTTAAGTTTTTTTTTTGAGCTACTACCGCTCACCTTAGCCGTTCGGATTCGGCAATAAACTGTAGGTCCCCTCTATTCCTGCAGACACGCACACAGGAAACCACTAAGCCCTGGTTCTCCATGAGCCGTTTGTGCCACAAAATTATTTATTTTATTCTATATTTGGTGAAAGTAAGATCTTGTTTTTTATAGGCCTGTTTCTTTACTCATCGTGGTTTACCGAAATGAAATGAAATGTTTCCATGCATTTGAAGGGCCAGTCATACTACCTTTTGTGCGCGCACAAAAAAATAAATTTCACAACAACCAACTGTCCACTTTCTCCTGGTACCTCCTTTTGAAGAGTCAAACTGTTCCGAGTAAGGTCCCAGATGGTGTTTGTGGGATATTCTACCGGATGTAAATCTTCCGATCCAATGGAAGACTACTCGCTATGTAAAAATGTTTCTAGCTTACAAAATGCTCAAAAATGCCCCAAAATAAACATCTCACTTTTTATATCTATAAGTACCCAAAGCACCAAAGTGAGTTTTAAACTCTGACTTAATAGTTATACATAATAAATATTATATGCCTCCAAAATTTGTTTAAAAAAGCTTTGCTGCTTCAAGCTTCACCACAAATATTTCATATTTCTTCAACTGATGATGCAACACTTAACCTTCTTCTGCAAAATAATTTTTCTCAAGACTGTTCAAACCCATAAGCATCAGACAAGTAGGTATCTGCATATAGTAATCATATAAAGACATATCTGACGGCATGAATAGCCATTTCCTCTACTATCTGCTTATTTATACTTCACAAATCAACAAAGACAGCTGCAAGCGCAGTCTTAAAATGGTCATATAGCCAAAGTATACACCCATGACATGATAGATTCGACTATAAATTTATATTGAAGACAAAGAATCTTCTTCTACTTCTATAACACGTTTCTCTGGTTTGTTCAATTTTTATATTTTACTATGTCGTGAAAACAATTTCCACTTCACGAAGTAGGAAGTCATAGAAAACGAAACGTTTTGGCGATTATTTCGCTATCATATCATCAGCATCATCATCTACTTTGCCATCCAGTAGCTTAACCTGGTTCTAGAACTCAAAACAATCTGTGTACATAGACATACATTATATATATCTCTAGATACATCTTCATATATCATAAGTTTAAGTTCCAACTCAGAGCACGCAGAAGAGAAGGAGGAATACATCCTCCCTGAAAGTACTAAGAAGAAACTGTCCCGGTTACGGTGCCAACTCTTAGTTTCGTTTTCTTGTTTTTAGCCATTTCTTCCACTATACATTCAGCACAGCATCGCTAAATTAAGTAATTGCAGGCCTCTTCCATGCCATGGCAGGTATATATGTAGATATGGATGCATCATTTACTCAGTGGTCAAAGAATGAGATGCATTCATGGAATCTAGCACAAACTAGGGCTGTAGAACACTTTGGTATACACATTCTTCGAACATACATACGAAGATTTCATAATATGTATACAGTACACCCATATATATTTCTAGCGAAGATCGTGCAGCAAAAGCAATAGATGCAGCAAAACAGGCATATGGCCTAGACTCAATGGTTATACAACAACTATATAAAATGCACTGGCACGTATTATGGATGAGAACAGAGAATCGAAGCACCAGCAGCAGCAGCGTGCAAGCTTCACGAGAATAGTATATGTTTTTTTTTTTTTTCATTTCTGGCAATAATTTTTGCTTCGAAGTAAAAAGAATAGAAAAATAAGAAAAGCATCTCATCGAGGAACCTAGAATGTGACTTTAACTAAAGAGGGCGTGACCACAGCAATTACTACTTCAGATTCTTTATGATTGTATAACAAAATACCAGATCGGTTATGTTACCGAGCCATAAATTATGTAAATGCCTTAAAAAATCGATTACCTCTGTTTTTCATACAAGACCTTTTGTTCTCAAAGCTTAATACGCTAGGCTCATCTCAGTTTGTACCTACTTAGCTTTAGGTTCGTCTTTTTTTGGTGTATTCGTGTGTCAGTATTTAGTCAAGCAAACCTTTTTGGAATTTGGAATTAGTTTCCTACCGTTACTCCGCTCTTGCTTTTGAGTAGCCATCATCATAGGTTGGAATCAGATTTTTACCGTTTTCCCCGGTTCTAAGTGAATTTCATGGTCAGAGTTTATACTCCTGTAGCTCGTACTGAAACAGCTGTGAAGTATGTATTTACATACATATTTGAAATACCTTGTAATTTTGACTAAGTTTATAATGAAACTGTTTAAGATTGCAAAACCCATACTTTGTTGAAAAATGGGCTGCGAAGAGCTTACCTCAGCTTCAAAAAACATCATTAGGTTATACAGGGTGATTCAACTAACTGGCTGAACAGAATGATGACGGAGACGGAACTGGAGCCGGAGCTGGAATAGCTGTCAAAATATTGAATACGCACGCAAATTAAATAAAGCGAACACAACGGAACGTAGCCGCATACGGAGCTGCAGCCGCAGACGGAAGCGTTCACCAACTTTTATTTTTTCACGTACGACACTTTTGACGTTTCAATTTGTATGAAGAAAAAAAAACAACTTTTTGGGTCGGAAAAAAATATTGTGGTTATTCGTATCGTGAAAAAAATTATTTATTAAAAGGAAAATTATTGGAAACAAAAAATGTGAATTCTGAGCTTATACACAATAATATTCTTTTGTTTTTCTTCACAATACTTTCAAAGCTGTACAGCTGCATTGTGGACACGTAAAAAAAATAACGTGCGACTTTTTCTGACAGCTCTTCCAGTTCCGTCTGCGGCTCCAGTTCCAGCATTCTATTCTGTTCAGGCAGTAAGGTGTAACAATATCCCCCTCGTTTTGGTGGGAGGGGCAATTTTCTAAAAAAAAAAAAATCGACTTGAAATAAAATGAGATAAAATAGACTTGAACTAACATTTTGAAAAAAATCAGTTTGAACTTTTTTTTTAATTGTTTTTTTTTTTTTTAATATTCATTTCGAAAATTAATTTTTTAATATTTTCACTAACAGCCTAATTTAAAATGAAAATTAAAGAAGAGATTTCTTGCTTTCCAAAAAGGAATAGCATGGCATTGTAAGTTTTACCGTTATTTTCAAATAATTTTTGACCAAATTGGTTGGCAACGCGGCATTTTATACAAATTTTGAAATATTTAATTTTGACTGTTATTTATTTACATCCTTTAAGGATCGCACCATTGAATAAATATAAATAGAAGTAGACACCGGGAAAATCGGCCAATAAGGTTTCCATATAGGGCTGCTATCGCATGGTAGGTTGATGTATTTAATAAAAAAAAACTTCCTTAATCATAAAAGGGTTATGAATTCGAATGGGAATTTTTTTCTAATTACTATGGAAACGAATGTTGAATTTGTTTTGTTTTCATTATTTTTGTATATTTCTATGGAAACGAAAGTGGTTTTTTTAGTCTGAAATTTTGAATTTGAATAGAATTATTTATGTATGTATGTATGTACAAATTCGTGTATGTCGATGAAAATTAATTTCGTTATGATTTCAATTCCTAAATCCTAACTTAATATCAAAACACTACCTACATTGATATTTACTAGGGAAATCAAAAATATGCTAGAAAATATTTTTTCTAAAAACACTTTAAAAAAAAGACTGTTAGAAATACGTTAAATGAAAAATACTGTTTTTCAAGCACATATTTCTTCGAAAATGTATGGCATGGCATATTTTTGTTTGCCCTATTCAATACAATCTGCATTGTTTATAGGTATACCGTACACCTAACTCTATACTTACCTCTACTCATCTGATATAATTTAAGTGAAAGTAGCAGGAAATATAACAACATAATGTGTGTACTTAAATTTTGGTAGGTAACAAAATTATTTTAAGTCAAGGATAGTGGGTAGGATGGGGGTGTTGTATACATAGGTGCACATAGTTTCGAAACATTTCGAAGGCTGAGGACGAAATAAAAAACTGCATACGGGAGAACCAAAGCATAGTGAAACACCTTTCAACACTTCCTCGGTGCTTATCTGCAGGAATGGAGGGGACCTGCAATTTATTCCCGAAAATAACTTATGACGCCGCCGCGCGCCGGCCGTGGCGTGATAGTAAGTGCAATGGACTGTCATGCCGGAGGTATAGGTTCGATCCCCAGCCTCGCCACCTATAAATTAAAAAAAAAATAAAAGACAACGGCTACTGCCTCTTGCTAGCAATTGACAAAACCTCCAAGAGTATCTCTTGTCTTGTGTATTTATCCATATAATAAATTGAAGGATATATCGAAAAAAGCAGGCATTAACTGGGTAGCAGTAAGTTGCTCTTACACTGTGGCTTTAAAGTCTGAATACATAAGCCTATTCATCTGATTTTAGGAGATATATTATTTTAATGCGAGCCTAAGTTGACGGTCCCTAGTATTTTTGTGAGTATAAAAAAAATAAACACGTACTATAGCACACTGCACATGTACATACATATATAGCTTATACAATGTATCTTCATGGAACTTACAAATTATTTGAGAAAACAGTTTTTAAAAATAAATTTTTAATTAAAAATTTTAAAAAAATAATGAAAAAATGTTTTCTTTCATTTTCGTTTTATATTTAGCTATTCTAGTGAATAGTTTTCCAAAAATTAATTTTCAAACTTAAATTTTTGAAAAAAATAATTAATCTCCAATCTGATTTTGTTCAAAATTGTTTGTTATTAATTTATATTTTTGTGTTTAATATTTAATGCTCCCATCGATTTTTAGTCGAACACTAACAACTAGATGTCAAAACTCATCCTAGTTTTTGAGAAAATTGAAAATAACAAAAGTAAGTTTTCCTTATATTCGTCTTCCGTCCGTTATTTTGTTGCCCCCAGGAAAAAGGATCCTATTTCTACTAATTAAATAATAAAGTAGATTTTGTTATTATCAACTTTATGAAAAACCAAGATAAATTTAGGCATTCGGTTGCAAGTGTTTTACTAGAAATTGATGGGATTCTAATACTAAAAATGGGAGAAAATGGACCCCCTCACAAACGATTTTTTTAGGTGAGTCACCTGTAAATAAAATTTTGTACATTAAAAAAAAATTGGTACACCATTTTTTATTATTTATTATAGTTGAAATAAAAATTAAATTAATTATTCCTTTTTCGGGATCTTTTTGAAATTAAATTATGAAAAAATTTTGTTTTCTTTGTAATGTAAATCGGTTATACAGATAATGAAATAGTCCAAAATAACATTTATATGGTACGCAACGTTAATTTTAACTACCTAAAAAATGTTTGTTAAAAATATTTTAGATAATGTTTAATAACCGCTCGGTGCCAAGTTTCGTAAAAATTGAAATCGAAATTTTCGAAATATTTAGATTTTTTTTAAGTCCAAACAAAAAAAATTGGAAACTTTTGTATAGGTATAACAATACTACCCATTTGAATTTTTCATAAAAAATTATCAAAATCAGCTGCTAATGATGCTTTTCGAGAAAAACGAAAATAAAAAACAATGGTTCTATAATCGGAGGTACCAAAGCAAGCTGAGAAAAAATCTTTCAAACTTATTCGATATCATAGCGCTTGTACCTATTAACCAATAAAATTACATTTACATTATATTTTGGTTATTTTTACCTTCCTAATTTGTTCTTTGAGACTCTCAAAGTTTTTCTCTAAAAAATTGAGAAATTTCAAAATATTGACATTTAAAATTGCAGCAACTTTGAGTTCTTGACAACGTTTTTGTAAACAATATAGTATCTATATACCTGACGATCGTACTCGGTATTAATGTGTCCTTGCACTGATACTGTTTTTAATGAAAATACAATATGCGCGGATAATTAAAGAAAATCTAAACCCGCCAAAATTTCATGGAAAAATTTTAGATTATTCAAAAATTCATTTAGCTAAAAATTGAGGTTAGATCGAAAATTTGGCAAATAGGGGTCAGTTAATTTTTTATCTGCTTTTTAAAAATATAAAATTTATTTCCAGAAAACATAACCCTGATTTATGATAATTTTTTCCCCCAACGTCTATTTGTCACATTTTTGATTTCAAACAACCATATCTCGAGTTTTTCACAGTTGTTGTATATATCCATGAACTTTGTATATTGAAAATCAATTACAAAAACAGCCATCTCTCTATCATTTTTCGTTTAGAAAATAGATTCTGTACTTATCTTTGTTTATCCTTATTTACCCTATTGAGATTGCGATTTTTAAAAGACCATCTATTTAGAATTTTTTAAATCAAATTTCCTTTTACATAGTATTTTGTTTATGTCCGTAAGACATACCATCTGAGACACTACCTTCAAGACTGTATACCAGAGCTGTAAAAGACTGCAGTACTTTGGTAATGCAGTTAATAAAGTCGCCGTTAATTAAATTACCTATTGAATGTAAGTTAATGCTGTAAATAAGTACTTTAACTGCGAAACAAGCAGTGAGCAGTCAGTACTAACATTCTGACTGTGCAGTTAAAAAAAAAAGTTAATTAACTAAGTTAACTAAGTTAATTAACTGCAGTACTTTTTAACTGCTTTTAGTCTTCAACTTTTTTTTGACTGCACAGTCGGAATATTAGTACTGACTGCTGACTGCTCGATTTTAGTTAAAGTATTTTTGTAAGTTAAAAGACTTAATGAAATTAGTCTTTTTAGTCAAATAACTGCAGTACCGAAAAGACTGCAGTTTTTACAACTCTGCTATATACTTCTTATCTGGTACCTCGATGAGGGTAGGTCCTTCTATCGTTCTATGGCGGGATCTTTTAGACTATATAACAGAAGTAGGTACTGACAGGGGCAAACATTTACATATATGTAATTTAAATAGTTAAGTCCACTAATGCATGGACAGTCGGCTCATCTCCCCAGGTAGAGCTCATTAGCTATTTCACATAATAAAATTGATAAAAGTACGAAAAAAAGCGAGGACGCCAAAGAATTTTATGCTTCAGTGTTCAGTCTAAAAGGACCAATAAAATGTAGGTCCTAGTATGTTACTAAATAATGGGATACACTAAGTGACTATCCATCCCGGTTTTCCCGGGACTATCCCGTATTTATATAGCCTGTGCCGGTCTTTTTTTAAGAAATCCGGGACGTAGAACCTTTCGAGGGTTTATACATAGTATGTATGTAGATATACACAGAGTTGATTTTCAATAGATTTTACCTTTATAAATTAAGATTTTTAAATGAAATTAAGATTTTGAAAATAAAAAATAACTTTCTCTGGAATGTTACAAAAAAATAAAAAAAATGAACTCTTATTTGACGAAGTAATCAGAATCAAGAAAATAATTCAAGTCTGAATAGCAAATAAAATAATCAAAATATTCTCACCCTTATAAAGTTTTTTTCTGTATTTCAATATGGGAAATATAATCTTCAGCGTAGCTTGTAAAAATTATCGTCATAAACAAAAAAAAAAAAAAAAACAACCAATACCTCTAAATGGCAATACATCCATACAAACATTCTTCACATGCCTTTGTAAACTATTTTCAAAACTAAACAGAATATTGAAAATTGTCGTTATGGATACCGATACAAAAAGGAACAATTTAATAAATAAAAATCCCTTTTGAATCGGTTTGTGTACAGAAAAATTCTACATCATCAATTTGTTTCTACAAAACGCCACAGGACGAGCATATAGAGCTTTGAGTAATTGGGTGTCACTTCTATTTGTATTTATTCAATGATCGCACATAGTTTGTTATTATTTTCAAACAAGAGACTATTTAGGTATCGATTATTTGTTTCATAATAAAATTTAAGGGTATTGTATCTGTTTAACAAAAATAATTACTATATAAAATTAAATAAACATTAATAATGAAAATTAAACAATAAAATGAAATTTAATAATAAACTTATTTATTAATATTTTTAGTTACAGGATAGTTTATATAAACAACTAAAGCTGTATCGAGCTTTTTGAGTATAGTTAACCATAAACCATTTTTTTATTTAAAAGAGTTTTATGACTATTAAAAAATGGCAAAAGAAACTCCTTTAATCATTTTAAAAAATTTAGATTTTTAGTTAACTCGGCAGTATTGAACCAGGTAAACAAATTATGGAGTCGTAAGTTGGAAAATTGGCCCAGAAAAGTCGGTCAATCGTGAAATGCATACCCTCTGAGTTTGATTTTTGTTTTTATATTTGCATAATTCATCGGATTTGCATAGGAAGAAATATTTATAATTTGATTAAACTTAAGTCAAACGAAGTTTGCCAGGTCAAGTATTTAATCTTTTTAAAAAATAACTTTTTTGTTTTTATTAATGTAGAATTTCAGGTCGTACTATTAGATATAGCTTCATATATGTAGGTATTTGTGATACTAAAACTGAATATACATACATATTAAAATTGTGCCACGAATTTGACGAAGAATTCTGGCACTGGTTACGTTACCACTTACTCACTATAATATTTGTGTCGAAGGAAGTAAAATTTTAATGGGATAAAATTCGCAATAGATTTTATTTTTTTTTGTAAACAACAAACTGAACAAACTCAGACTTACATATTTTGACTTAAGGGGGTTTTTCTATTCAAAATATATCACACACCAATAATATAAAATAAACTGTTAAGATGTGATGTATAGATTTTTAAATCTAAATAATATACATACGTATATTATGCTGATAAAAAAAAATTACGTATACGCCACAGTGACTCCACTAATGCTTATTTTGTTTTATTTATTTAGAAGGGTCTGTAATGTTGTATATACTGAAAAAGGCATCAAAGATTAATTAATATAGAAGTTTTTCACCTCTCTTTCTTCTTATATCCATCATGTAATAGTTTATAAAATCCCAAAAAAATGGAAATATAAGAATGTATCAGTGTGTAACACGTTGAGCTAGATTTTTGTATATGGGTCATACATAACATTAGGTTACGCATTTGGTATGCGTCCCAAGTTTGTCGTTACATTTTTACTTGCGATATTATGTACATAGGTACTATAGGGCAAGTTTTGATTTGTGCAAAAAATCGAACTCGAGATAACATCTCCAACTTGACATTACCATAACAGAAAACACAAAAACATTGGGTCCCGCAATTCCGTCTGACTGTCTTTATGCATGTATGTATGTATGTATGTCTGCATGTCTGTCCGCGGTCTACAGCCTAAGACCAATGAATCGATTTTCCTCAAACTTGGACCATAAGATTTTTGGGTGATTCCCAAGTGGGAAAATCGAAATTTTTTTAGCTCAAAAAATAACGGTACTTGCCATACAACTGTTTTGAAAAAGTTTATTTATCTTAAAAACGGCTCTAACGATTTTTTTTTAAATTTTTGTGTGTACTAGTGATGGTATATGGTCTATATTTACAATTTACCAAAAACCGTTATTAACTTAGGTTACGTTAGGTTAGTGGGCTGACAGTTGATCTTGTTACCGTCATACTTAGATCAATGTAGATCCATTGTGATACCCTGTCAAAAGAAGAAACCTATGATAAAAAAACAAGACATGACATATCCCGTTAAGGGGGATAGATTTCAACAAGCAGCTGCTTAGGGCTATCGGGGGGTTCCAGTAGCTGTCGTCAGAAGCATTGACACCGGGTTGAGGGGAGGTTTCGTCACCGCTGTCCTTTAAGGGCGTGTTCCTCTCCTTTACCCCCACCGAGTGGATCATTCCCCCCACCATGCCCGGAGGAGCAATTGGCTCCCCACAACGCCTGGTGGGTGGGTTTGATAGGTCAGTGGTTATGGTGTAAGTTTGCTTTGTTATGTCAAGGCTGGGGTGAATCGAGAGAGGGTCGCCCCCTACCACAAGAGTATTGTATCGATCTTGTGGAGGGACGGCCATCACAGTTTCAAATGACGCTCACATTCACCGCAGGAGTGGCAAGACTATGGTGTAAGGCTAGCTGCCCTATCCCCTTTATTGCCACTCCCGTAGGAATGCGTGCGTCTTACAGTCTTACCAGTCATCATTGTATTTTTTCAGTAATTGTGGGTCGGTTTGTCGATGGGATATTAGGGACTTTCGAGCCATTTAGTAGCCTTAATGAACTTTAAGAGATTCTTGCTAGGAATTTCAGAGAGTTCCACTAAATCGTCGAAGAAGTGTTTTCCCAGGAGTCTGCTTCTCAGATGACATAGCGCAGGGCAGTGACAGAGGTAATAAAGAGTGTCTTCCTGAACTTCTTCGTCACTACAGCCTCTGCATAAGTCATCCGAGATAAGTTGCATCTTTTTCTTGTGGTAGCCCAATAGGTTGTGACCTGTGGTGATACTCACAAGAAGAGAGAGTGACTTTTTGTTCAATTTTATGATCTCTTTAGTTCTTTGTTTATTAAATACTGGCCATAACTTCCTAGTTATGACGCAGGTATCGAGTGAGCTCCATCTTGTATTTGTTGTAGATAGAACTTTACCCTCGATTTCTTGTTTGAGAATACTTAGTGGGGTCTGGACTATTGACTCTGTCTGAGCTAGCTCAAGTGTTGAACCAGTTCTTGCCAGTTCGTCAGCACTCTCGTTGCCTGGAACACCACTGTGACCAGGAACCCAACAGAGCCTTACGTTGTGCTGTGTGCCAAGAACCCTGAGCTCTTCGCGACAGCAATTTACAAGCTTCGATTTGATTTCAATGGCAGAGATAGCTTTTATTGCTGCTTGGCTATCAATGAAAAAGGTGATATCAGCTCGTGGTATTGCCATCATTGAGACCTGTTTGGCAGCTTCCGCCACTGCCCAAACCTCAGCTTGGAAGACACTGCTGTAGTTAGGCAGTCTGAATGAGCTGGCTAGTCCAAGAGTTTCTGAAAAGAAGCCTGTTATTAACTTATCAACTCATCCGATTTTGATAAAAATGTTTACTGTCTAAAGGTTCTTTCAAGAGATATACTAAATACAAATATTTCCAAAAAAATAATTTTTGGACTTAAAAAAAACGTTCAAAATTTTTTTTTGAAAACGAGTTGATAGTTTTTTTTCGAAATTATGGTTGTAGTTGTATATTATTATATTTTTTAAAATGGCATACCAATTTTTTTTTCTAAAAAGAAAAATTTAGAAATTTTATACATAAAAATTATTTTTTTAAGAAAACCGTTCCGACGAATTTTAAAGGTTTTTCTGCATAAATTTATATTTTTTCAAAAATTGAGATGGAGTTCTTCATTCTGAGATTAAAACATTTACGGCCAATTTCTTCACAAAGTTCTAAAATTAATTTAAAACTCGATCCAGTAACTCTCGGTTTATCTTTGGAACTTAGTTTTAAAAATATTTAGAACTTGATCATTTCTTCACTTCTAATCATTTCCTTAGACCTCGGTCTAAAATCACTATTGAGTTTTAAGTACTTTAGATCTCGGTTTAAAGAAACGAAGTTCTAGTGTATATTTTAATACTTTTGTAGCACCCAGTATCATTTTCTGACACAAATTTCTGACAATCTATCAACAAATATTTAAATATTTGTCAGTTTCATTTTGCTGGATTCTTTTTTCGTGAATATATTTCTTTTATTTTGCTCATTAATTAAAAACACATTCTCATTTTTGCTGTGCCAGTTTTGTTTGTATTGGTGTTGATGTTTTTATTTCGTTTTCAATAATTCTATGTTGTGTAATTTCGCGCGTATTGATTTTTGAATAATTGGTGTTTGCAAGTGTAAATATTTTTATAAGTCCGATAGCTCGCAACAGATTTTTGACGTGAAATGAACCCAAAAAGATAAGTGTGCATGTGCATCAAAGTGCATCAAAAAAAAAAAAAAAAAAAAAGATGGTAACGGTTCCAATGTCCCGAATCATTGATTATGGATGTGGTTCTGACAAATTGTTTAGAAAAATGGCAATTACTTAAGATGAGCTTTGAGCACGCAATACTACATGTCTTTTGGCTTTCTTTCATGAAACAAAAATCTGGTGCGAGTTCAAAAATCAAAACTAACAAAATGCACAATGTAAAAAAATGTTATAGGTACCACGAGAATTAAAAACAACACCAGCATATGCAACTAAATTGGATACAACAAAATTTCCCACTTACTTAAAATTAATAAAAAGGATATATCTACCTACATAAATGCTATATAAGGTTATTCCAAAAACGCCACAAAGATCGTGTTTTTTGTGGCCCCTGTCCGGGGTTAAGATTACTCAAAATGTCTCTCAGATTCAAATTCGCACTCTTCAGTGTCAAGATGCGATTGTCATAATTTACTTTATTTTGAGGGAAATAGTGCATTAGATGCATTTTTTGTCTTAACCAACAACGGCAGCATTAATGCATTTCTGTTTATTTCCTCACCAGGAAAATATAGTAGTTAAAATCTTGTTATATGTACATATAAGTACACAAATTTGTGTTTTGTCCAGCATGCTATCTGGTTACATGCATTTTTTAGCGCACACGAGAAGGCTTGCACCTAAAACTAGATTTATCCCAAATTGATTTGAATTACCTTTTTTTTAAAGCCGAATCAAAATTTATTACCAAATAAGTTTTTTGAAGAAATAAAAATGTTGTTAAACCGAGTTCTAAGTCTCTAGACCCCCGAATTCGAGGGTCCAAATTTATCGAAGTTCTATCTCAAACTGAGATCCAAATCGAAGTTCTAACGCGTTAGAACTCGGTGAAGAAATGAGTTAGAACTCAATCAAGTTCTAATTTTTCGATAAACCGAGTTTTAGGGGTTAGAACTTTGTCAAGAAATTGGCCGTTAAAGTACTTGTTTTATCAATTTAAAGAACGTGTTTCAGTGAAATTAGTATTATGACCAATTTTTTGAATATTTAATGTTCGATGGATAATCAGGATTTTCGTGTTTCATGCTTTTTTCCAATTTCAAATTTTTATTCTTCAATTTATTAAACGGATATGTACATATGTGTTTTATATTTTTAAAATTCGAAAACAGTAGTAAGAGCAAGTTCGTTCAGCCCAGTCGTGCATTTTATTTTATTATTTATTCCAGTTCGAATTGAACATTCATAGCTAAGGCAGGACAACGTCTATCGGATTAGCTAGTATAAAAAAAAAATAAATAAAATATACATAGTTAAAATGTAAGAAAAAGTCTAAAATTAGAAAAAAAAAACGTAAAAAAATGAATTTTCTTAGTGAAGTCGATTATATGATGATGTCTTCGTCATCAAAAGACGTGGACTATAATTATATTAAAAGCATTTAAAAATCCACACCATTTTTCGCATGCTTAGAACAAATAATATATGGACATAGATTCAAATTTTCAGATTTAATAAATTCGGATTTATTGGTTGGTTTTAAAATTAACTTAAATCCAATGTGATTATATGGCCGTAATTGTTACGTCGATTTAGCTTGGTTCAACTTATACCGGACTTCCTCATACCACCATATGCATATATTTATTCTTTCTAAAATTATAATAATTTTAGGTACTCAGGTCTGTAGTAGCCCGTGGCGTAAATGTTAGTGCGTTGGACTGTCACGCCAGAGGTCTGTGTTCGATTCCCAGCCGCTGCCACCTAAAATGGTTTTTCAGGGCTACTGCCTTTCGATGAATTGACAAATTATCCAAGAGTATCTCCTTTCACAGTAAAGTGCCGCTCACCTTAGCCGTTCGTTGTAGGTCTCCTCCATTCCTGCAGACACGCACACAGGAATGGTTGAGAGTTGTAAGTCACTAGGCCCTAGTTCTTCATGATCTCTTGTGCCATCAAATTTATTTATTTTTTTATTTATTTATACTGACGTCTGTGACATTTTTTTTTTTTTTTTAACAACTGATCAAGCTTTTGAGATTTGCTTAGCAGTAACATTATTTAAAAGTGGATTCAAAATACATAGCTTTTATCGGCCTTTAGTGCACAAAAACTGGTGTTTATTGCCGGCCAGTGATCTAATTTGGACTCATCAGTTCACAGTTCAACTTTCATGAATCAATTTAGATAGAATAATTTCTCAAACGTGTTTTATTAAGCTAAAAGGAAAATAAATTCAAAGATAATCTAACATCGGGCTTTTCAAGAAACTATCTTTGCCTTTTAACAAAAGAAGATTTCAAATCAAGTTCTGAGACAAAAAAAAAAGAACTTTCTTTTAAATTTAACGACAATCAGTTAGGGCTGTTTTTTTAAATTTAACGACAATCAGTTAGGGCTGTTTTTTTAAATTTAACGACAATCAGTTAGGGCTGTTTTTTTTAAATAAAAATAAATATTTTAAAAGTATATTTATTGTTATATTAGTGAAAGAAATGTTTTTTTGTTTAAATAATCTATAACATTTTTGTGTGAAAAAATACAAGCTTAACCTAAAAAAATACTAACTTACTTAAACTTTTCATTTTTGCTGTTTGGTGCGGGACGTCCGATCTTCTGAATCTAACGGAATCTCTTCTGCACCAATTATGTTTTGAAAGTTAAGGGGCATGTCTTACTTTTTTACACAAATTTCATATTAAATTATTCGTAAGAAATTCGAAACTCCAAGAAGGTTTATAAAATCATAGTTTTAAGGCTACTTTACCTATAGCAAGTTCTGTATTCGAACCATTTCCTCTTTCTGTGCCTACGTTCTGTAATTCTCACATGCATAAAATTGGTCGAGAAACGATGAAAACTGAAACAAAATACATGAGTTTTGTTTCATTTTTCAGCGTTTCTCGTATGATTTTTTCGATGTGAGAGTTACAGAACGTAGGCACTGTTTCAGCAATATTATTTACATCTCTGCTAAATTTATTTCAACATCTGGACCTAGGACAACCATTTCGGATGAAATATTATGTGCCTCGATCTTCAAGTGTTCTAAAAATTGCAGATGAACTATAAAATAATAACTATCACAATTCAAAAGACGCACACCACACAGCCACGCACACATCTTCCAGAGCAGATAATAGAATTTTTAACATGATCTAATTCCATGCAGTAAATTTACACAAACATGTTCGTCCATGATGATTATACATAGAAGCGCAAGCAAATCGCCCTCTCCACGGACATGACTCGTTGATCTTCACAATCAGCAACGTCAACTTACTTCATAGTGTGAGCTATTGCGTTCTTCAGAAACGTTCTAATGGATGCGATATATATTTTCCTTCGGTTCTATACACAAAATCCCCCTTCGCCACCATCCCCATTACCATCATCCTCTCCAAGACTAATCGTGCATCAAACGATCGTGCGTGCAACAAAGATCAACAAAAAAAAAGCAGCGAGAACCGCCAACTAAATTTAAAATTGCTTTAGTGCTTTCAAGAATCTAGTAACCTAGTTTCTTAGTTTTTTTTTTTTTCTGTTCCATGTGTGGATCTGTAAACATGGTCATTCTATCTATTAGAAGGCGGGTGCTGTAAAATGAGGAACGGTCGGGGTGGCATTGGGGTAAGTGCTCAGAAGGCTGACTGTAAGCTAAATTAATAAAAATCGCACGATGAAGATGATGATGATATTGCCACACGGTAACGATGGCGATGGCGATGGCGATCGTCCTACACTTTGTTGAGAACTGGAGGTACATTTATACAATACAACACTAGTTCCTTCGTCTCTCACCACCATATCTTCGTCGTTGTCGTCCCTTGTCTTTATAAATACCTAACCTAATCTATAGAAAAACAACGATTGCCCCGAAGTTACACAGCTTCTGGGTCATATTCTAGACTAGAGAACACACGTTTGTTTCTTATCTTCAGCGCAATTTGTCTCAATTGACTGGCGAGCCAAGCAACACTGCTGTTATATGGGTGTTTGGGAAGTTTTATGGTTTTCACTGAATAGCGTGAAATTCCGTGGAAAACAGCAATCAATAATTATTTCATTATGTAATAGAGTAGGTATCAACTTTCAGATAGCAAGAAATGAAACAAAATAAATGTAAAGAGGAAAAATCCATCTATTTTAAGTGAATAAGTAAGTTTTTTTACTTGCGATATACATACATAGGTACCTATACTACATATCAGTGGCGTGGCGTCCATATAACACGATTCCTATCGAGTTACCTTTTGAAATCCTAACTTTAAACATTTAACCACGTTAATTAAATAACGAGCAACATGAATCTAAACGAATACACAATATGTGTCCATTCCTCACACCAGCACACGCACGCGACATTTTACCCGCCAATCCAACCATAACACAAACAGTCAAACACAATAATCAATATGCCTACTGTTGTTCTACTCAACGCACGCAAACACAAATCATCAAAAAAAAAGTATAATGTCTCTCTTCTCCAACTCCACAATCAACATACTACATCAAAAAACCCTACTTTCTGCTGGAACTGGATAGGATACAGGATAGTACAAATTTGTTCTCTTTGCTTTTGTTCCCTATTATTCATTCACAGAAAAAAAATCCGTCATAAAGACGCAAGAAACCGTGTTACTTTTTCCCATAAGAAAGCATGTATGAACAGAGAGGTGTCACGCTCTCCGTTCAATACACGCTTTCTTATGCAAAATAATAACTCGGTTTCTTGCGTCTTATTTTGTATGCGAATGAATGCAAAAGGGAACAAGAGCAAAGAGAACGAATTTGTTCTATCCAGCAAGAGATAAGTTGAAGTTCTATTTGTTTTTGTGTTGTGTTTGAAGTTGGTTGGAGTAGAGGGAATTTTGTATGTATCTCGCTGCGCTGCTGTATGAAGTTCATTGAGCAGGAGGTAGAGGCACATACAAATATGTTTACTGTTTGTGGAGGTACATTATTGGTTTCTGTTCAATTTAATTCGAAAGATAACACGCTTTTTCCCGTCATATTGGTGAATTTTGTGTGTCTAATTCACTGCGCTATGTTTATTAAGTCTTAAGTTTATTGAGCAGGACAGGTAAATTCTGTTTCTGTTTGAAAGATTTAGTTACCAAGCAGATTGCGATGCTTAATTTGAAGTGAATTTTAATGTTCTTGTTTTAAATTAAAAACAAAATCAAATAAAAACAGTGAAAAGTTTGTTTATTGAAATATATTTGCAATTATAGTTTATTACCTAGTTTCAAATTATTGCTAGCTGAAAATGGCATTAATAAATGTAGATTGTTGCTTAACTGATTTTCTTTTGAAGTAAGCAAATGATTTCAGTAAGTTGAATTTTATTAAAAAGAAAAAAAGTTATAGAAATAGGACACTCTACTCTTACATTGGTGAAGTTCCTTATTTTTTTCTTTATAACGTGAATTTAACCTTTCTTTAAGGTAGCATTTGCATCTGCCAAAAACAGTTTCTTTAGAAGGCGCTTTTATTATATAAAATTTGGTTTGAATTGCTTTACTTATTGAACGTGGAAAGCAGATATGCAATAAACATTATTTTTCAGGTAGACATTCCTAACTTAACGTTTGTGAGTGATTAATTTTTCTTCGAGTTACCATTTGAAATAATCCACGCCACGCCACTGCTACATATAGGGCAAGTTAAGGATTGGTGTAAAAAATCAAACTCGAGACAATCAAACTTGACATTACGATGATAGAGAACACGAAAAAAGTGGTTCCCGCAATTTCGTCTGTCTGTCTGTACCTCAGCCTACAGCCAAAACCAATGAAGCGATTTTCTTTAAAGTTGGAGCATAAGTTTTTTGGGTGATTCCCTAGAGGGAAATCATAAGATTTTTTTTGTAGCTTAAAAAATAACGGTAAGTACTTGCTATGCAACCGTTTTGAAAAAAAAAAATTATTTATCTCAAAAACAGCTCTAACGATTTTTTTTTAATTTTTGTATGTACTAATGGTGGTGGTCTACATTTTGGTGAAAAAAATATTACCAAAAACCGTTATTATCTAACGGTACATGTCATAGAACCTTTTTTTTTTCAACTTTCTCGTTAACGGTCCTATCAAGTGTTAATAATACTGCATACAAAATTTTTCAAAAAATTGTTTTTGGATTTAAAAAAAAAAAAATTCAATTTTTTTTTTTTTGAAAAATCATTTTATTTGAAAACGGATTGATGAATTTTTTTGAAATAATGGTTTTAGTTGTATATTATTATGTTCTTAAAAATGGCTTACCAAATTTGTTTCTAAAAAATTTCAAGAAATTTTATACATATATACAAAATTATTTTTTAAGAAATCGAGACGGTGTTCTTCATTCTGAGATTAAAACATATTAAGTACTTGTTTTATCAATTTAAAATGTTCAAAGGGTAGACAACGCGGTGCATTCAAGAGGACACAAGCGTTCACAAGCTTTTTTTCAAAGCGAACCTCTGTCTATCAACTTCTACTCTCATCTCCAAGTGGTGAACATCAGGTGCCTAGTACCTTTAACTGGAGATGGGGTTCCAATCCCTATGGAAGGGAGGAACGCCGACTTCTCAGGAGGAAAAAGAGAGAGCATGCGAAGCGGGCGGTCGAGTCTATTGAGGACTGTAGCGACAGGGGGGATGTTCGGAAGTTCTACCGAAGGGTGAGGCAAACTACCCAGGGTTACAAGGCCAGAACGGAAGCCTGCCGAGATGAGAGTGGGAATATGGTGGTAGACACACAATCGGTGCTGAGGATCTGGAAACAACACTTTTCTAGACTGCTAAACGGCGAAGATGGCCAAAATTCCGCTGTAAGACAGAACACTCCATTCAACCTGGACGATGATGGTCAAAATTTTCGTCCACCCGACCTAAATGATGTGCGGTTAGCGATAGCCAAGCTTAAAACGTACAAGGCTGCTGGTGCGGATGGCCTGCCAGCCGAGCTATTCAAAGCAGGGGGAGATGACTTGGCAGGGATTTTACACCAGCTTATCTCCAAAATTTGGTCGGAGGAAAGTATGCCCGATGAATGGAGCCTCGGTATAGTGTACCCTATCTACAGAGGTTCTCCTCAACGTCGCATACAAAACTCTGTTATCTGTACTGTGTGATCACTTAAAACCATTTGTCAACGATCTGATCGGCCCCTATCAGTGTGGTTTAGGCCCGGCAAATCAACCGTCGATCAAATGTTCACACTCCGACAGATTTTGGAAAAAACCCAGGAGTTTCAAATCGATACAAACCACCTATTTATCGATTTCAAAGTCGCATATGATAGCGTAGACAGAGACGAGCTATACAGAGCCATGGCGCATCTCGGCATCCCTGCTAAACTCGTCCGCTTGTGCAGGATGACGATAGAGAAATCTCGCTGCTCCGTCAAAGTCGGGAAGAACACCACCGAACCCTTTGATGTCGAGAAAGGTTTGAGGCAAGGCGACGCGTTATCATGTAACCTATTTAACATCGTTCTTGAAGCAATTGTACGCAACTCGCAAGTCAACAACAGAGGTACAATTTTTCAAAAGTCTGTTCAACTACTTGCTTATGCAGATCATATTGACATCATTGGGAGAACGAAGCGAGCTGTTACCGGCGCGTTTGCAAGTATTGAATCGGAGGCGGCGAAAATGGGTTTGGCTGTTAATGAGGACAAGACGAAGTATATGCTATCATCGAAAAAGGAATCTCAACATCGTCGGCTCGGGCAAAACGTCACGATGGATAGATACAACTTCGAAGTCGTCAAGGACTTTGTCTACCTGGGCTTCACTATAACATCGCAAAATGACATTAGCGTAGAGATCAAACGAAGAATTACTCTTGCCAATCGCTGTTTCTTCGGGCTAAGAAGGCATTTGAGTATAGTAAAGCCCTCTCTCAGAGAACCAAGGAGACCTTATATATAAGACCTAATCATCCCGGTCCTGCTAAATGGGGCAGAGGCATGCACCCTGTCAAAAAAAACGGATGAGAATCTGCTGGGTGCTTTGAAAGGAAGATTCTTTGGGTGATTTGCGGTCCAGTCTGTATCGATGGAGTATGGAGGAGAAGATTAACCATCAACGAGCTTTACGGGCTTTACAGCGACGTCGACCTGGTCAAGAATCTGAGAATACAGCGGCTGAGATGGCTGGGACACGAGGAGCGTATGGACACCAACGCACCAGCCCGACGAGTCTTCGAATCTACCCCTGACGGTCTGCGCAGCAGAGGAAGACCCCACCTTAGGTGGCGCACACAAGTGGAGAACGACCTCAACCAACTTGGAGTGCGTAACTGGAGGCAGCTAGCTAGGGACCGAGCTGGCTGGAGGGGCTTGTTGGTTAAGGCCGTAGTCCATCCTGGGCTGTGAGTGCCATCTAAAGTAAAGTAAGTAAGTTTATCAATTTAAAGAACGTGTTTCATGATTTTTTTCCATATTCAAATTTCCATTTTTCAATTAATTAAATGCATAAATACATACATTCAATTATTTATATTTTATATTACACTCAATCTTTGAAATTCGAAGAAACTTTTACTACAAGAGCAAGTTCATGCGACTCAGTCATGCATTTTATTTTTAATGAAACTGTGATAATCTTAACAAAAATTATTAATTATTTAGTAATTAATAATAGCCGGAGAAACAAAGTTCCTACACTTTTCAGAAGGTGTTTGGTAATGCTAATAAATTCTGATATTTCTAATTTTCATCTTTTAAATTCTGTTAAAAAATCTTAAAAAAAAAAAAATCGGTGCCTATCATTACCAGACTTCAAAAAACGCACTTCACAAAATGTTATGATATGACCATTCCGAGTTCCAACAATTAATGATTGAGTAAAACCCGTTTTTGGCAACGCGACGAACGGACACAAGTTCTTTTGTTATTTTCAAAACAATAAAAAAAAAGCTGAGTTTTATGTGTTCATTAAAAATACTGAGATTCTGGGTGTCATTAAACACTGTTTTTGATGGGGGAGAAATTCCTATAACTATCAGACTTTGTTAAAAAAAAAAAAAAAAAAAAAACCTGTAGGTACTGAAACAATGAAATTGAACCTTTAAACTGGGCTGATAAATTAGTAAAATTAATTTTTATTTAATCGTATTGGCCTTAGTTCATAAATGCAACAGGAAATTGTATTACCTACCCTACCCACTGTGCATCAGAAAACAAAGAACCTGCATTTTTCAAACATTAACGTTACACAAATCTGTACATAGAGCCTATTGCTATTGATCACTGCAATCATCTCTACGATTTATAACTGTGCAATTTTAAGCTATTGTTTTTGTTTCAGTTAACAAAAATTAAGCTTCTATATAAAAAAAAAATAAAAAAACACAACCTCATCAGATAGACTAAATAATTTTTATTGTGCTCTACCTACTATCATAGATCTACCGAATGCGCACTAGTTAACCACACGCGCTTTGATATGGGAACTTAGTCACTATGGATTTATTCAAGATCACACAGTCCGAATGATCAATCAATAGCAATTATTTAGATCGAGATCGTCCGCCCAACTTTGGCTATAGATTCTTAAAGTGCGAGGTTATTCCATATAGAAATACCAGCGGACAGCAACATATTTCTGCAATGAATTGAGGCTTCCAATTGCAATTTCTAATCAATTTTCTATTAAGTTACAAGAGCGAGATAGAAAGAACACAGAGTTTCAATAGTAGATATGAACTGAACACATGCCTACACGATGACGGTGCATTTCGTTGTTACATGTAGTGGTGGTGTAGTATTTGACCCATAAAATAGGTCGATACAAATAAATATACCTTATCAGTTGCAGTTCAAATAACGTACATTGAGACTCTCATGGTGCATTGGAACTAGGGTATGGATGGAATAAATTCTCTAATCAGTTCTTTTTCAAATAAAAAAAAAAATAGAACCAAAAGTAACTTATGTATATTGGAATCGTCTTAAACTCTTTAAAATGTAGAAGGGGTCCGTTTGAATTTGAAAGGTTTAGGCAATAGGCAAAGGTATTTAAGAAGTAGGTTCTTAAAATCATTTTCTTTGAGAAAAAATAAAAAAATGATAATGCGATTAATTAAAGCTTGTTGAATCAAAACTATAATTTCAAGGTCAACATATACACTGGTTGTTCCTGTTTTAACTTCTTTAATCTGCAAGATTCAGAAGTTTCTAAATGACCAATTCAGAACGGTACCGTGAAATAAGGCTATTGAAAGACTATAATTCAGCATAAGGGATATTTTTTTCAATTTCTTTTTTGTCCGCTGGGTTAAATCTTCAGCGCGATAAAAATCAAAAAATGTATCCAATTTAATTTGTGTTTGAATTTGTGTTTATTATAGGCGATGGGATAGTCGGGGTAAACAAAAAAGTTTTATTTGTGTTTAAAGTTTATTCTAAAGGAATGGCATAATAATTTATTAAGTTGAAATGGTAATGAAATTGACTTCAAAAATAAATTAAATTCAAGTCTATATTTGTTTATTTTTGTTTTAATTTTTATTCTTGAGTAAACTATTTTCTTTAAATTAATGTCAAATTCCTTTTAACAAAGAATTCGATTTGTTTAGAAGGAAAACCGACTTTTCTGGACAAATTCCTTGTATTGAAAGAAAAAAAAACGATCCCGTTTAGAAAACAAAAATTGAATTTTTTGTTAAAAGGAATTCGACATAATATTTCTTTTACAAATTAAAAATTGTGATGAAAAAAAGAGAAAAGAAATAAAAAAAAATACGTTTTTTATGAGAAAAAGGAACATTTTTAATTTATGAATTTTTGTTATTTAAATAACAAAAATAATTCTGATATTAAATTCTACTTATACAATGCATACATACATACATAGCTGCATACATACTTATTTATGTATGCTTTTAAATTGTAAATATAAATTCATTATAACAACGACATTAAATAAAAAGAAAAAATATTTAAAAATAAATAAAATTAACAGAAAAACGCAATTATTGTGAATGAATAGTTATGCAAAATTGTTGAGTGTGTGTGTCTTTGAATATTTGATTATGACGACGAATTTATTTTTCTTAAATACCACAGATACGAGAGAAAGAAGCTGATTTACGCGAAAGCGCACTGCGTCGCTCCCGCTTCATCGTCGGCTTCATCATAGTCATCGTTGGGCTGAATCTCTTCGAGGAAGACTTCCTGCACTTCATCACCTTGGGGCATTTCAAATGGTATCCGAGGTGGAAGGAGTTCTTCTAGCTTCTGCATTACTTCCTCGTCAGCAAAATAATCCGGTGGCATCTCCACCACAAACGAAATCATAAGATCTCCCCGTTCAAATGGATTATTCCGTTTGGGCATGCCTTCACCTTTGATAACCTTCATGGCACTCGGTTTAATGACTTGGCCAGGTTCGGTACGGAATACTAGCACCCGGCCATCCAAATGAGTGAAGGAGTACTCCAGACCGCAAAGTGCCTGAACAAGAGTTATCTGCACGTTGGACATGAGTAAGTCACTGAGTTTCCGCTGGAATCGTTCATGTTGTTCTTGTTGCAGGATGACAATAAGGTGCCCTCGATCGCCCTTTAAGTTCTGATGGCCTTCAGAACGGAAGGGAATCTTCTCTGCGTGTTGCATTCCCTTCTCGATGGTCACATTAATAGTCGCTTCTTTTTCGATAAGACCCACGCCCGAGCAAGATT
Source organism: Epistrophella euchroma (assembly GCA_947049315.1). NCBI lineage: Eukaryota > Metazoa > Arthropoda > Insecta > Diptera > Syrphidae > Epistrophella > Epistrophella euchroma. Next base: position 14,573,577 of record OX346245.1, on the reverse strand, counting down.
TGCATTGGAATTCCTCTTGAATGAACTTGCCACGTCCATGGCATACATCACAGCTCTAGGATAAAAATTGTAAAAGATAAGTTTTTTTCTGGTTATACCAATACAAACAGATAAACGTACCCCTGATACAATGATGCCCATTGTTGTGCGGTAGCCGAGACCTCCACAGTCAGAACAAGGTTTTTCTTTACTGGCATCACCTCCAGCACCCTTGCAGTCCGCACAAACTTCCATGCGGGCGTATTCCACTGTTTTAGAAGGGTTTCCATTATACAGTTCTTCTAATGTGACAGGCAAAGCTATTTGCAGATCATTGTGGCTGCCAAATGAGAAAAATCTGGCAAAGAGACTCTCTGTGTCCATGCCACTGCTACCAGTTCCTTCCTGCAATCCCTTGATGCCATATCTGTCGTAGATTTGGCGCTTCTCTGGGTCCGATAAGACTTCATATGCAAATGAAATTTCTTTAAATTTATCACCTGCTTCAGGATTCTTGTCGGGATGGAATTCTTTAGCTAGTTTTCTGTAATTCTATTTTAACAAAAAAAAAAAAGGTGTAACAAAACTTTTAAACCAGAGTGTATTGTGGAACTCATTTTGAGTTCGCCATTTTTCATTTGATTTTTCCAACTTTTTTCCATTCACGCGAAACAATGAATTTTCTTTTAATTTTCTTTTGTTACGTAAACAAAAACAATTGATTTTTTAATTACTTGATTACTTACATTATCTTATTAACAGTTTACCTTTTTTATTTCAGCATCTGTTGCATTTTTTCCAACATTAAGCAAATCATAGAGTGAGACATCGCTTTCGTCCATTACAAATTAGTGCACAATTTAAATTAAGCCCGCCGACGAATGGAATAAAATTTGTATTAAGTTATTAGTTTACTTTTTGAGAGTTTTATTGCTATAAATACAAAATTGTTGTTTAATTAGCGAATGTCTGGCGAATTTTTTTCGAAAAACTGGAGGATAAACCAAGAAAATATGGAACTCTGAACAACAACTACTGTCAAAATTAAAAATTTGTAGTGCCGTGTTATGACGGCCAGTGCTCATAGGCGAAATTTGTGGAATGTGGATCTATCAATAATATTTAAGGTTGCATGTGCACTTGTGATGTTGAAAAAAAAAATAATTTAACGTGTAGCTCAACGAGAAAGATTTCATAGAATACTGGAGTGCATGCTATGAGAATTGCTCACGGTGTTCACATTGGACTCAGATTTATGATTTTTTTGGCATAAGTCAAACAGCTCGTGTTCAGACACACACAACCGATTCACTCTGATGTTCAGCTGTCGTTAAAACAAAACACAAAACTCAACGGAGAATTTAATTAGAACTTTTTCAGTCACAAAATTAATATTTCACTAAATAAATAGTGTTCCAATTTGAAAAACTTGGATTCTGTAGTATTTAATTGCTAAACAAAAATTAAATACTGAGAAAACAGATGTCACCAAAGGAAACGTAAAAAAGTAATCCACAAATTTTTAAAAAATCTAAAAAATCAAAAAAAATCCGAAAAGTCCAATGTAAACACCGTTAGAAGCTACGTATAAACTGTGCTTTTTTGCAAGCCCGAGGGGGATCGGATGAAAAAAACGATGTCGGGGCTGAACAGTTTACGTGTTAAATACAACAACAACTAAGCCCATTCGGGCTTAGCTAACCTTGAGGCCACACGAGCAAGTACTGGCAAGCAACTTGCTCGTCTACTTGCTCGCCTTTTTCCAAGCCAGTTGAGAAGCAAGTAGCGAAGCAAGTAGCAAAGCAAGTAGTACGTTCTTTTTCTCAATTGAGTTAACTAAAGTGAACTTTCGTCGTTTTTTGTATCGAATATTCTTTTCAAATGATTTATGTCGTTTTCCGTTGGTCACTCCTATTACTCTTTTTTCACTCCATCCACACTCCCAACACTCCAAAAACCTTCCATTGGCTGTTCGGAGTGATGATTTAGGAGTGTTTTTTCACTCCGGATTTCATTAAAGAGTGCTAGGAGTGCACTCTGAAAACACACATATTTTTAAAAGTATGTTTTGGATTAATTGTTAAAATAGTAAATGCTTCTTCGTGAGATGTTCTGGAATTGAAATTATTGAAGAGTTCATTTTAGTTTTAACTTCTACATAGATACACATATTACGGAAAAGAGTTTTTCATATTCCATTGGAATCAAAAAAGAGTGAAACACTCTGAAAATCCAATCGAAAACGACATTAATTTTTTTGTTTAATCAATAGATCAATCACATTTTTAATTTTGATTGTTCTTCAATCATAAAAGTAGCATGCCCACAAATTTGCAGCGGTGTGTATGAAAAACTTTGAGCAAATCGTTCACCACATCTCGCACTAATAGTAGAGAAAAACAGAACGTACTCGGCAAGTTGCGTGCCGCCTACGTCAGAGCAAGTACACAGATACGAATTTGGCAGGCAGTGTATGTACCCAACTTGCTTGCCAGTACTTGCCTGTGTGGCCTCGGGGTAAGGACGGAAAATTTTCGTTGCAACTTAAGCACAGAGTAAAACTGTGTTACCGACATGAATTCCATACATGTTATCGATAGTTTGTATGGAAACTCCATGTTTTTTCTGTTATGGCGTCGGTTATCCCCGATAACGTTTTTTTTTCGACCAAATTCTTCCGTGCTTGCAAAAAAACGCCTATAGTATTCTATAAAAAAAATTCTTGCCATCAAAAGTGAAAAATAGTAATTTATAAAATATTTCCGGTGGAGACCCGGTGTAACACTACGCTGCCTCCACTGACCATGAACGTTGTCGATCGCAACCACAGCCCAATTTTTAATCTGATGGGTTTACATTCAAGACTTTTTGCATAGTATGACAAAAAGTGGAAAAATCGTAAAGAAAATATGCTATAGTTCGTCCAACTATTCTGGTCAGTACAGGCCTTATGGGATAGCTTTTTTCAAATCAGTGGGACCTATACTGATATCCCAAAGCACTCTACGATAAAAAGTGCCACTTAAATATACACAATAACCACAGACTTCCCACGGCATTGTTTTTGTAATTTCTTTTTCAAGCGACGTACATTCCTCACAACCTATCTCGTCCACAGCGGTGGGGTGGGCACAATAATAGCTGCGTTTTATTTTCCACTAAATCTGATCTGGATCAGATCGATAATAAAACAAACTGGATCACATTTTTTTTAGTTCTCACAGTTGGCTTTATTTGCACAATAAAATTGACAGAACGAAAATGTTCACAAATCATTGTTTGAAACAATATTTTGTAGGAAAAAGGAATGTTAAAATGGAACGATTTTTAAATTCAGTTTAATTTCAATTTAGTTAATACCTAGTTTTTATGTATTTTTTCCGTGTGTCGGCTAGTAAAAAGAAAAATCAACAAAATAAATTGCAATGGCGGCGGCATTTGTGTTTGATTTCGAGTATTTTCAATTTTATTTAGTTTTTTTTATAAAATTAAAATATTTGTAGGGAAGTGTTCAAAAAATGGATTTTGAAATACAAATTCAAAGGCAGACCTGGATCTTGTGTTGTTTTTGTAATACTTGTATTTATGTTTCTAAATCCAATTCGGATCAGATATCTGAGGGAAAATAAAATGCAGCTAATGAACATGATTTCTTGCCTGCCTTGCCTTGTCTAATACTGCGTTTTCATTAAAGCTGAAATGAGGTAATTTGGCAAATTACAAAAAAAGTGTTCACATTTCAAATTTCGTAATTTTGTTTGACGGTACAGATTGTCAATCGCTTGTTTTTGTTGTTTTTACATTTCACGTCAGATGTTGTGCAATTGTGAATTATGATTCACAATAGCATTTAATTTAGATATGTTCGATTTGGTTTTACCTAATTTCCAACCTAATTTCGTGCAAATTTGGTTGAAATTACCTCATTTCGAAATTTGATTTTGTATGGGAAATGAGGTAATTTCCGATCATTTGGAAATTTTCAACGAAATTATCTCATTTGGTCTAATGAAAACGTAGTAATTTGGTTGAAATTACCTCATTTTGGAAATGTGAATTTGTAGAGGAAATGAGATAATTTCGAATCGAATTTGGAAATTTTATACGAAATTACCTCATTTGCTCTAATGAAAACGTAGTATTACTGCGTTTTCATTAGAGCAAATGAGGTAATTTCGTTCAAAATTTCCAAATGGATTCCATTCAAAGTGGAACCCATTCGAAATGACAGAATTCAATGTAAAAAACAACAAAAACAAGCGATTGACAATTTGGGCCTTCAAACAAAATTAGCAAATTTGAAATGTGAACACTTTTTTTTGTAATTTGCCAAATTACCTCATTTCAGCTCTAATGAAAACGCAGTATTAACTACATAAGCAAAAAAAGTGAAAAAGTATAAAAGTGAAAATTTTCAAACTCATTTGGGATGCAGAAAGCTTAAATTTTGGTTAAAAAAGAATTGTCTACATTCTTTTTCACAAAACAACTGCGCTAGCGGGAAAAAAAATATTTTTACTTTTGTAATTTTGCAAAAAGTGGCCAATGTAGTTAAGGCTTAAATCTTTCCAAAGGGATTTATTTTTTTTGTTCAACCTCTATTTCGTATGGTAGATCAATAACATTTTTAATCATTCACCACATATCTCGCAGTAATAGTAGAGAAATAGAACGAAGAAGCAAGTAACTCTGCAAGTAGCGTGCTGCCTACGTCACAGTAAGTACACAGATACGAATTTGGCAGGCAGTGTATGTACCCAACTTGCTTGCCAGTACTTGCTCGTGTGACCCACTGATCTCTATAATACACTGGATAGTGTATTCCCTACAAAGTATAACAGTTTATTTGACTCCAATTGAAGATGACATTTGGGAAGGCAACTCCACTCTTTGACATCTTCTGAGAACAAAAAATCACTTTGACATAAGAATTTTAATTGTGAAAACAAAATAAACTATAGGTAAGATTTTCAAGCTATTTATTAGAATAAATTAAGCCATTTAAAATAGAAAGTTCTATTATATTTCAAAAAAAAAAATATAAAATAAGTTTATTGATGACATTCACTCTTTTTTAAATAAATAATATGTTTCTTTTCTTTGAATTTTAGAACTTTGAATGGAAATCTAACACATGCCAAGCCCTTGATTGTGACCAGTAACAACAACGATATTAGCAATGACAACAAAGTCATCCATCAGAAGCTGATATACGACTGCTCAAGAAAGTATCAACATTGAAAATCGAAAACTTTACGATACGGTTAAACATGCGGCATGCCTCTGGTTATGATACAAATGTCAATAATAATCATAACAGCAATAATTCTCATTATGCATAAATTAAAGAAATTGAAAAAAAGTGCAATAATAATTCATCAAATTCAGCAACAATTGTTCCAATTAATTCTGGCAAATAAGCAGTGATTCAAGCGATTACAAGAAAAGTTCGTGGTCCAGGCAGAAATACACTTCGGCCTGTTCTGAAACGGTCATCTAGCTTGCAGCCAACTATCTTGCAGATCATCAAAAAAGGAATCCCTATAAAAGTATCCTCTATTTCAGAATTCATACAAACAACGAAGAGATTAACGACGAGCTACCTTCTAATAATCGACATACATTTCACCCAAATCACAAGTGGACAGGTGAGGATTATAATAACTGACACCACCATTGCTACCTGCATCAACCAAATTCATTTACGAAAACCCAGATCCACGGCGGGACACCTCATACTCATCCTTCCGTCATCAATCCCCATCAAACTCGGACTTAAATTTCTTTCGTCCACGGTACATTGAAACAGATAGCTACGAGAAAGAAATGTATATTCCAGCCTTTGTTGCGATGACGCAACAAAAAACTGTGAACTATGCGCAACAACAACAACAAGAGCAAGAACAACAACGGCAACAGCAGCAATACTAGCCTCTGACTGTACGAGACTTTGATCTGCTGCAGCTTTTAGTTCTCAGGGAGTAACGTCTCCACGCTGGCCATCAATCCATTCTATCGTCAGCGCTGAATGATTTCAATTGTCGAAATAATCAACAAGAAAATATTTATTACTATCCCTCTACAAAGGCATTGGCGTCATCTGTTCAAGAATATCCCAATAATTTTAGAATTCGGGAGCCTTTTAAATACATGGATAATTCACTGCTATGTAGCCAACAAAAACAACTACAGCCTTTCAACGTACAGCTTTTGTTTCGAATGTTATTACTAGCGCTACATCTGCAACCTCAAGCTCAACCGAAGCAAGTATCAGGGATTCCAACCATGTTGCCACAGCAAAATCACCAACACAACACCTACATTGGATTCACCTAAGTCATCATCTCTTCCGGAACAATCCCCAAACCTCGGATTCTGACAACGCATTTCAACTTTTAAGAATCCGGTTAGAAGCGTACAAAGTTTTAGGAGAGATTGATTGATCAAGATATTAAATACCTATTTTTTTCTTTTTTGTTTTTAGTCAAAATTTAAAAACCCCCATTACCACATTTTAACAAAAAAAACCCCAAGTTTTTTTTTCAACTTTTGATTTTATTTTTTCGTTCACGGCTTATACATGTACAATTAAATATATGTAAGTTATTCATGGTATTTAAAAAAAAAAAAATTGTTTTTATTTAAAATTTAATAATTGAGTAGTTGTTTTTTGAAGTAATTGTTTCTTTTTTATCTTTTGGCATTTTATAAAATTGTATGTATATTTAAAAAAAAAACATGCATTCTAATGACCAACGGACATCAAATAAAAATTACAAATGAAACTTTCTAGTTTTTTGTTCGCACTTCAGTCTACGTAAAGTAATTTTACACAGCTATTATTGAAAAATAAATGTAAAACAAATATTAAACAAAATTAAATAGGCGTATTTTCACTTGACTTTGATTTAATGTTCGCATTTTAAATTTAAAAAAATCGCGTAGTTCAACTTTCAACTATTTGTGTAATGAAGGTAGTTTTTATGACGTAAAGATGATATTGAGTCCGAACACCATACGATGCATATTTTCATCACCAACAAAATAAATCTAAATGAAAACACAGTATAGTATAAATTGCTAAATGTCGACCTCCACTCCGTGCTTCCACGAGGAGATGTTGGTGGTTGCGCTAGCAATAAATTTTTTTTTTTGTTATTTTTGAATTTCGATAGCTTGTTTAATTGATATTCATTTGGGTTAATTTGGTATAAAAATGTTGTTGATTGAGTAGTCTGGTAAAATGATTGTCCGCCGATGATCATGATTTTTCAATATTTTTCAGCATTGCTGCATTTTTCAACTTCTCTAAGGAAACACAGTTATCTCCATCTTCGTTTTCGACATCCCCATTCTGAAATTCAACTATGAAATTAAGTATTAATCGAGAGTTGATTAAACAATAAACAAAATTGTACTCACATCCATCGATAGTATTATCCACACTATTTTCTTACATTGCAGCATCATCTAGAAAGTCATTGGAAGCCATTTCTCCAGACACAATTGTACCGAGTTGCCTGGTTGAGTCACAGAATGGCACTTCAGTGTTGTTGCTTGGATTCCAGGCGAGAGCTGTGATGCCATGGGATTACTGTTCGAAGTCTCGCACCTTACAGTCTTCTTTCAGGCAAAGTTGAACACGGAAATTTCTCCAATTAGAGTGCCAGCTGCATCGGCTGAGAACTCACAGCTGTTGTATTCGCAGGTGATGTTTTCGTTTGTAAAAATAAAATTACTTCTTTGCCTTCGACGTAAACCCAGGCAGTTGCCAGTTCTTGGTTCAAATGAAGGAGTTCCTGAGAAAAAACGAGTTGTGACAAAACAAATACACAGAAGAGAAATTGCCATAGTTTACCAGAACACTTACCATCGTCAAACGTTTTAAGCTTGGAAATCCCAGAAATTATCTTGATGAAACAACGCTTGTTGGTGGTGCTAATAGCGGTGATGCTGTTGTCGACAGAGAACACTATGAAGATATCGATGATCATAAGGAGTAGCAAGCAAGTGAAAGCCGATGAAGAAAGAGTCGCTGTAAGTGAAGCTGCGTCCCAAGCAGTCGAATTGATCACTAGAAAGGATTTTTTGTCGTCGGAATTATAATTGAACGTTGTTTTTTTTTTTATTGCACCATTATTTTTAGTATTAATAAGAGAAACATTAGCTAATTTCCTACAATGTTTTTATCGTCATAGCAATTGTTATTACTTCCACCACCACTCCTGAACAAGCAACACAAAAATATGAATTAATTAGCCGACGCGACCTGACCTACTTACAACTATCAAATGAGGCATTCAAACTTTAACAAGTTTTTTTCTCCCTGAATTTAATTTTTAACAAAGATTCAGCAATCAACAAAATTGTTTCATATTTTCCACTTTGACGTTTGACTTCACTTTTTATATGTTATATAGTTATACTGTTATACAAAAAAGTAGGCAGCTCCACTATAACAGTTCTTCAAATGGAGTCAACTTTCTTGTATGGATACGCTATCCAGTAAATTATAGAGATCAGTGGTGTGACCCCAGGGTAACACTCACACAAAAAAAACTCTTTATGCTGAATCCGAGAATATTTACTGAAACTGTTGCATCAGCATAATTTGGGTGGAATCTACCCTTCTCTTTTTCACACATAATCTAGCCGTCTCACTGGATGCGCCATTCATTGAAAATCAAACACAAAAACAGAAAGCACAGAACAACTTCATCACAAAATCGAACACACCCATTTAATCGATCTGGCAACGCGATGCCCTTTTGACAGCTTCATTTGCAGAACGAACAGATTTGTCGGCCATTTTTGTGAATGTCAGCCATCACGTCATTTGTAGTTTAGTGTGTGTCAAGTAATGCAGAAAAAAGTCAAAATATTAAAATTAAATTCCAAATTTCTCTATTGAATTAAAATAAATCGACAAAAAAATATCATCAAAATGGAAAATAATATTCACTTAAATTTAATAACACCAGAATGCAATAGCACGTCTACAAATGAATCCATAATTCAATGTACACTCAATAACCAAAACAATTATTCTCCCGCTGAAAAGAACGACGCTGAAAATGTTTCCATTCCCACACAACACACAACACTCGTTGTAGTTGATGGGAATGCAAATGGACAAGCAAAGGAAGAAACTTATATTGGACCAGCAGACTCGACTAATACACAATTGTTGGAACGAAATATTTTTTCATCGGCAGTTGCTTCTGCCGAACGGCAGGTGAACAATAAAATTGAGTCTTCCATCCCTGTTGGCGAAGAAGACGATGATGACGACGAAGACGATGCCAATTATGAAACGGATGAAAGCGATAATAATTCATCTGATGACTCGGACTTTTCCGATCTGAGTGGGCTCTCCGAGGTGTCTGGGCGAGAATGGAAACCAGTTGCAGCAACCAAACCTATAAATTGGGTGCAAAAACAAATCCATTCGGGTGCAAATCCGAGGGATTTGCTGTCGCAAATTTTGCCCAATGGAGCTGCGGCTTCACAAATTGCTCCCGGGCTGAACGACATGACATTGTGGCGCATTTTAGCCAGTATGCTGTCTGAACCGCCGAGACGCCGTAAATTACGCACCGTTAACACATTCGAAAATGTTATCGAGTTGGTTAAAGCATCGAAAAATATCATTGTTCTCACGGGGGCAGGGGTATCTGTCTCGTGTGGAATCCCAGACTTTCGCTCCAGCGATGGAATCTACAGTCGTTTGGCCAAAGACTTCCCAGACCTTCCCGACCCGCAGGCAATGTTCGATATAAACTACTTTTCTAGGGATCCACGACCGTTTTATAAATTCGCCAGGGAAATCTACCCGGGCCAGTTTACGCCGTCACCTTGTCATCGTTTTATCAAATTGCTCGAGTCAAAGCAAAAACTTCTACGTAATTACACGCAAAACATTGACACATTGGAACGTGTAGCGGGGATAAATAATGTGATCGAGTGTCACGGATCGTTCTCCACTGCAAGTTGCACTAAATGCAAATTCAAGACAACTGCTGATGCTATTCGTGAGGATATATTTGCCCAAAGAATTCCCGTCTGTCCGAAGTGTCAGCCAAATGTTATGCATAGTTCTGATGCCTCGGATAGTGTGGCCGAGGGTGATTTGAAGACAATCGTCGAAAATGGAATCATGAAACCGGACATTGTTTTCTTTGGCGAAGGTGAGTGTTTGCTTAAGGGAAATATAACTTATTGGAATAAACCGCGAAAGGCTAAATATAATAGGTTTTCAAATATGATTTTTCCACATTTGACGACTGAAGCCGAATATCGGAAGCATTAAAAATTCTTTTATTCTATACAATTTTATATCACTTGAAATTAACTAGATAAATTATCCTAAACAATCCTTTTTCCGAACTCTCTTTATTGTTCAGCTAACTTTTTCTATTTTCTCTCGACATATTTATTGTTACTATTTGGTATTCAATAAGTTGACGTTACTATCCGCAACATAGCTTTTTGTTGTTGATATCCCTTGTGAAAAAAACGGCTGATGCAACAACAATTAAAGGTTTCTAAACATGTTTTGATATTATGAAAATCAGTTGAGTTGTGTTCCAGTCTATTTTTATTAGGGGTCAGTTATAGCTATCATCGAAATTCATCATTGAAAATTTTAATGAACCCAACCTTTCTCATGAAATGTCTTTTAATTTTTCAATGATCATTGATAAGGTAGTGCAATCATTGAAAAAATGAAAGTAATTTATGTGGAAGGTTGGACGGAATCGAAATTTTTGTTTTTCGCAATAAATATTAACTGAGTCGTCAGCTTTACAATGGCATCAAAATAATTACTGATTTCGCTTTTTAAGTGCCCTAAATATTAAATTAAAAATTTTCAATGATGAATTTCAATGATAGCTATAACTCGGACCTTAGCTAATAATTGCTTTGATTACAAAATAAGAAATTGTGATTTACGTCGGGATGAAAGTTTAATTTACTTTAATTAATTAATCATAACATTTAGGCTGTACAAAAATTTTTCAGTTCAAATGCTGAAGATATTTTATTGGTGTAACAATACAAATATGGGGGCATCCAGATTTTTTTAAAGAAGAACCTAAAACTTGGAAGCATTTTGCTCATCATTGGTTTCAATATATTTTTGATAAATACATCCCTCGAGCATATCACTTCCTTACTAAAACTTGCACTTCTGCTGACTTTCTTCTGCTTTATGAAACGAAGAGAAGGGGCAAGTACCGAAGTCTCTGGTTTTATTAAAAACATGCTCTTCCTTATTACGATTGAATGTGTTTAAAAAGCCGAAATCTTAATGAAATCTAAATAAACATTATTTAAAAACAACAGAAAGTATTATTATTTTTAAGTTCGAATTTCAATGAATTGGATTTGTTAAAAAAATGAATCTGCTCCGCACAAAAAAGTCATTTTGAATCAACGAACTTAGTCTATATCAAAGGTGTGTGTTAATAATTAAATAATGCAATGAAATTTTTAACGAAAAAATGTTTAAAAAAAAGTCAAAAGTACTAAGAAAATCAATTTTTTTTTTTTATTAAATTATGTATTTTAAAAATTTTTAAATGCAATATTATGTCTGTTCCTCTTTACTTTGAAACTCTATGATTTTTTGTGCATTTTACTGCCATTTTATTTTTTTTATATGAACTTTGACAGAACGTTGGACAGAAATTCACACAAATGCACAGAAAATCACAGAGTTTCAAAGTAAAGGAACAAGTCTATTATTTGAACTACTCAGAACCAGCTGATTGTTACTCTAAGAGTAAAGGGTTTTTCGATTCTCAAAAAACACTCTCAATTATTGTATAGTTGATATTTTCAGCAAGAACGAATATCTGTCCTCAAATAATTGAAACTTATACCCGTAATATTCACGCCGTTTAAAATCGGTTTAAGTTCAGAAGTCGGTTTAAAATTTTTAAACCGAACTAATCGGTAATATTGATTGGTTAAGTAGCCCGTGGCGTAATGGTTAGTGCGTTGGACTGTCATGCCAGAGGTCTGGGGTTCAATACCAGCCGCTTCCACCTTAAGTTTTTTTCGGAGCTACTACCTCTTGCGAGGAAGTGACAAATCCTCCAAGAGTATCTCTTGTCATAGAAAAGTGCCGCTCACCTTAGCCGTTCGGATTCGGCAATAAACTGTAGGTCCCCTCCATTCCTGCAGACACGCACACAGGAATGGTTGAGAGTTGTAAGTCGCTAGGCCCTGGTTCTTCATGAGCCGTCTGTGCCACCAAATTTATTTATTTTGATTGGTTTAACTACGATAAACCGACTCCAACTTTAACGAGGCATTTTCGTGTCGTTTGGGTACGGTTGTAATGGTTTTAGCTAATATTCAACATTTTATTGGTTTATTTTTCTCCGCTAGAAGTCAAAAACCAATTTCCATCTCTTTTTTTTATTAATTAATCAACTACGACAAAAAATAATTGAGCAATCGAATCCAAAAAATATCAGTCTCAGTTGTGAGGAATCTCGCTGAGGAATTACGTTCAGATTTCTGAGATTGCTGAGGTCTCTGAGGTCTCAGTGAGCTTGAGAAACCTGAACTGGCTTATTTATTTATGTAAATATAAAATGACAATTAAAAAAATAAATGTCAAGAAAAGCTTTTTTTAGTTTTTTTTCATACTTGCGATGCTATGCGACATTCGGTTTAAATCACAAATTTAAACCGACGTAAACCGAATGGCATTTTTTGCTTAAACGGAGTGAATATTACCGATTTAAACGAGATTGGTTCTCTGAGATAGGGCTTTATTACTCAAACGCCTTCTTAGCCCGAAGAAACAGCTAATTCTTCGTTTGATCTCTGTGCTGATGTAATTTTGCGATGTTATAGAGAAACCTAGGTAGACAAAGTCCTTGAAGACTTCAAAGTTGTATCTATCCATCGTGACGTTTTGCCCGAGCCGACGATGTTGAGATTCCTTTCTCGATGATAGCATATGCTTCGTCTTGCCCTCATTAACAGCCAAACCCATTTGTGCCGCCTCCGATTCAATACTTGCAAACGCGCCGGTTACAGCTCGCTTTGTTCTCCCAATGATTTAAATATCATCTGCATAAGCAAGTAGTTAAACAGGTACAAAATTGTACCTCTGTTGTTGACTTGCGAGTTGCGTACAATTGCTTCAAGGACGATGTTAAATAGGTTACATGATAACGCGTAGCCTTGTTGCAAACCTTTCTCGGCATCTAGAGAATTACACAAAAATGACCTGAAGCTCAAATTTAAGTTGACGCACAGAAACACAGACCGAAGGACGGTAGAAAACGAGAACCACATATTTCACATTAATGCTTCTTGAGTGGATTATGAGTTGAAATTGAAAAGTAAAATATTGGAAATTTTTCGAAAATCATGTGGTTTAAATATTTACTTATTTAGTATTGTGTTGAAAACAACAAACTCCCCCTGACTTATTAAACATGCTGTCCTACTTTCTTCTATAAATTTCCAAAAGCAATCATTTATCAAAAAATGCTAATCGGAGTAAATTAGTGCTTGGAAGTTAAAAACCTAGTTTGCAAAATTTATAAAAATGTATTTAAATAAAAAAAAAAAAAAACTTTATCTGCAAACTTTATGTTTTCCATTTTCCATTTGCTTTAGGTCTTCCTGAGGAGTTCCACACAGTTATGGCCAGTGATAAAGATAAGTGTGATCTTCTTATTGTCATGGGTTCTTCCCTAAAAGTGCGTCCAGTTGCACTCATACCCAGTTCAATTCCAGCAAGTGTACCACAAATTCTTATCAATCGCGAACAACTGCGTCATTTGGAATTTGATGTAGAACTACTTGGTGATTCGGATGTTATAATAAATCAATTATGTCACAAACTCGCCGAAGATTGGACCGATATATGTTTCGATCAAACAATTTTATCAGAAGCAAAACACCTTGCGCCACACGCAGTCGAAGATGAAGCTGTTATAATAAGCAATCTAGATACAGATACACTATCAGTTAAATCTTCCACTTCTACTGATACGGCACTCCGTTCGACAGGCTACTCGGATTCGGGTTTTGAGAGTTCAACCTCATCGATGATGCATCCGATGGGTAGGCCTGATGATATGCCGTCATGCAGCATGCCAACACGCGCTAGTTTCTGCGATATACCATTGTTCAAAGAACAGGAGGATGTTGCTACTATAACTAAAATCAAACATGGAATGCTTGACCTAAACAATCGCGAGGAGGAAGGATACGAGCCCGGAATTGAAGATGAAGAGAGTGAGAGTTTCAGTTTCGATGGAAGGCTACAAAAGAAGCCAGTTAATTACAATTATCGACATTTGTCAATTGACTCCTCAAAGGATAGCGGCATTTGCGATTCATCAAATTCAGTATCGTGTGGAATAGTGGGCATGGGGAATGGTATCGCTTCTAGTGAAGTTGGACGGGGAGCTGGTTGTGGGGCTACCAAAGAACAAAACAGCATGATATCTTCAATTGAATGCAGTCCTTCAACCACTAATAGAAGGAATTCCAATTGGACTCGGAATAAACGATCGAAACGCCAAACTGCCGCAGAACGCTTGATTGATGGAACCTTCTACTGTCACGAATCTACCTGTTCGTATATATTTCCCGGTGCACAAGTCAACTTGAGCTCTGATTCGGAGGACTCCGATGAAGCTGATGAGGACTTCGAGGACGAAGATCAACTGTCGCCACTTATGACTTCAGTCGAAGATCTACTCCCACCGGAAACACCTGTTAAACAGCCAACCGCTAGATCGAGTGTCAGCCCATCGCCTTCATCGGTAAAACGTGAAGCCCCAAATGAAACGATTTTTGCATCGGCGACAACACTCGATAATGGCCCGCCAATTAAAAAGCGAAGAAATATTCTCACTGGCAATGTGATTCCAGCTGATTTAGCTGCTGAGGAAGTGCCTCCGCAGATTTAAGCCCAATCGCAAATTTAATGTTCTTTTATATTATTTTTTATTATTTATGAAAGTTTCTTATTGTCTTTAATCTTTTTTTATTATCAGCCTTAAGTTTATTGCGGTGGCATTGGGTAGGTTTGTTTTCACATCCTCTCGATTTAGGAAAATTACAAAAAAAATCAAAAACAATTTACATACGCTAAAGCAGTGAAATTTATTCTTAAATTTTGTTCTATCATAAAATAAGCTTTTTTAAAAAAAAAAAAATAACAAAAAACAACGTTCAACAACAATATTTCTGGATGTCTCTCTGCGTCTAATAAATAAAGCAAACAAAAAAATAAAATAATAGCACAAATCACAAAATATATTTCAAAACAGGAAGTTAAATTAATTGGATCAAGCAGGCAGGCAGCAAAAACAAATTAAAATAAAAAAAGCAGTTAAAAAATTAGTTTATAAAAATTTAAGTAAAATATATATAAACAATTTAGAAAGAAGAAAAAACAAAAAAATATACTTATTATCAATGTAGTTAAATGTCGAGCAATCTTTTACAAAAAAAAAAAAAATTTAAAAAAAAAGCAAAAAAGAAATTAATAATTTTAACTACATACATAAATACCTACACATTTTGTTGTCTTTTTTTTCTTCTTTTTTTCCAGTTCTTAATTTAGGTATTAAATAAAGATAATAATAATAATTTCTTTTTTGTTTGAACTTTCTTTGGAAAGTTTGAAAATAAGTAAAAAAAAACATGAATATTGATGTAGCTGTATTATTTGTTATAAGTTATTTAAAAATGAAAATCGAACAGAAAAGAAAAACAACTAAAAAACTAAAATAATAACTACAAATACTAATCAACTCGAGTGCATTTCTTTGTGGGGTGATTTTAATATCACCGAGTGCTCTTTTTTATTTCGTTTTTTTGTTCTCTAAATCGATATTTCTTTTTCAAAAGTTCTAATTATCTTTTTTGAAAACTTTTTTTTTGTACTCTCCCTCTCTCTCTCTTTTACGTTTGGTTTTAATATTCTTATATTAATTCAAAATTAATAAAAAAAAACACCGAAATCACAATAACTAAATTTTGTTTCTAGTTTACACACAAAATATAATTATATGTATACATATTTGCTTCAATAAAAAGAAATATTATTTTTTATAAAAACAGAAATACAAGTTTTTTTTTCAATTTAAATTATATAATGTATTTTGAACATCATTGATGTAAAGCACATCAACTTTTTAAAGCTATAATATTGATGGAAAAAGGTTTGCTATCAGCCTGAAGGACGACATACATACATACATAGGTAAAAAAAAAACTGAAGAAAGAATATCAAAGTCAAGCCGAGTTCCCGGCACTACCCCTTTTTACAGGAACAAACTCATGCTATTTTCGACCCCCCTTTAACTTCGGATTCCATAATGTCCTAAACTTCAAACCATATTTGCTAAGCGCCTCACCAAATTTCAACTCCTTACCTGAGATATAGGACGAAAAAAATCGTGAAAACCGTAATAGTCCAGTTAGAATAGACGAAAAAATGCCAAAGAAAAGAAATAGTTAGAGGTTGAAATTTGGCATGGACGTTGGTAATGGGACTCCTTAAAAACTGAGAGAGTTCGAATGAGGATCGATGAGGGGTCCAAGGGTCTAAAAATGAGTTTTTGGCAAATATCTCAAAGACGGTTTGTGCTAGAGAAAAATGTTATTCCCCAATCTTGTAGCTCATGTAGTTTTCAACAAAAAATGGTTTTTCATTATGTTCGTAGCATTTACCGGTAAAAGGTTATAGCATTTCAAACATGGCAATTTCGCAAAATTAACCAAACTGTGCACTTTCTTCCACACCACCTTAGAGGTAAAGTGCCAGAGGTGCTTTTTCTTATGTAGTATCCCCGGTAGGCCTATTTTTGTTTAAAATTACATGAGCTTCAAGATTGGGCAATAATATTTTTCTATAGCACATACCGTTTTGAAGACTTGCCAAAAACTCCCATTTTCATGACTTTTTGCCCCTTTTTAGAGATTTGCTGTAACTTTTTAAGGGTTAATGGTAAAAAAAAACTATTTTTGTTAGAAATTATATGAGCTTGAAGATTGCCAGATACAATTTTTCTCTAAAACAAAAACTCCCATTTTTATGACTTTTTACCCCCTTTTTTTTAGAGATTTTTTGACTTTTCCATGTGTTGTAACTTTTTAACGGTTAATGCTAGGAAAAAAGCAAAAATGCATTTTTGTTGGGTATTACATGAGCTACAAGATAGAGGAATACAATTTTTCTATGACAACCCGTTTTTGAGAAATTTGCATTTTCATTCATTTTCATGACATTTTGCCCCTTTTGAAAGATTTTTTAACTTTTCATTTTCTGTAAATTTTTAACGGTTAATGCTATGAAAAAACCGAAAAGACCACTTTTATAGGAAATCGCCTCAGCTACAAGATTTGATTTTTCTCTAGCGCAAACTGTTTTTGAGATATTTGCAAAAAAAAAATCATTTTTAGACCTTTGGACCCTTTATAACCGACCTAGCGGTCATCGGATCGATGAGAAAGTCTCTCGTTTTTAAAGAGTCCCATTTCCAACGTCCATGCCAAATTTCATCCTCTAATTAATTTGTTCCTTGTAAAAGTCTATTTTTCCTCGACTATAACTAACTCACTGACTGATAGATCGTCAAAATTATGGAGCACTTCCCGACACCGTAGAATCTTGATATTTCGCACAACGGTAGGCCTTGTGGTTTCTACAAAAGAAAAAATCGAAAATGCTAAGTTTTCCATACAGGGGGCGTGGTATCCGCCCACTTTCCCAAATTTGGTAGAGTGATATGGCTTTCAATGCATGCAAAGAAAAAAACTGAAAATTTGAGATCTAACATTCAGAAGCGTGGCATCAACCCACATTCTCAGAATTATTATCAATATGGAGCTTTTGTGATTGTTGTACAAGGATGTAATTTGGTAGAGTGTTAGGGGTCAGGTGCATGCAAAAATTGAAAATTTAAGATGTTGTGTTACACAAAAAAAAAATACTTTGCTAAAAGGGGTGAAATCACACAAAAAACATAAATGTTGTAAAAGAGCCAAGTTCTCCATGTATACAAAAAACCTATATGCAATAAGTCAGCCGTTTAAAGTAATGACATCAAAAGTACGCCAAGTTCTAAGTTTATGAAAGTTTAAAATCAAATATTTGAAGTAGAGTAATATCGGAACAACTCCAAATTATGAGAGAAATTTCTTATTTAATGATTATTAATTAAAATTTAGTAAGTTTGCTTGGCAAGCTTTCTTTTTTTTGCATCTGATTACTCACAAAAGGTTTTGAAAACTTGTCCAGTGAACTCATTCAAAATGGGAAACAGAAAATTGAATGAATAATAGCTCATTAAGTTCCAAATATTGTAGAAGAGCCTAGAGGGGCTTTGTCCCCCAAGCGTTTTTCCAATATTAAATCGATACTAGCAAAAGAAGGGAAAAATCAAATGACTATTTGTACCTATAGTTCATTATTTCTGCTCCAAACTTGTTCGCATTTTACCTTTGAAAAAACCTTTTGAAATATTTTCTTTGGGTTATTGAAAAAAATCATTCAAATTTTTTAAAAATTATTCATACAAACAAAAACGAAATTTGAGTTTTCCACAATAACTTTTTTAATATTTATACATACAAACCAATATTAAAGAAATTGCGAAAGCAGTTGTAGAGTTATAATCTAATTTTTGAACCACTTAATTCCGGACTTTTGGCCCATCAGTGTGATTTAAAAGTCCACATTTGACTTGTGGTTGTAACCCTTGCAAGTGAGTCAAAAGTTAATTGTGAGGAGTAGTCCCAGATGTTGCCTGTGAGTGGGTGTCTAATCTAATTTTATTTATTTTATCGACTGCCCTGGTGAATGCAAAATTTTCATATACAAACGATAAATTTAGAAACAAACCCCCCCCTGATAGTTCTAGTTTTTATTTCACATAAATATGTATAATGTTAGCTCAAAAATTTAATTTTTTGTGTTGTGACGTTTTTCCTCCTAACCTTTTAGGACTGAAAAAATTCAATGTTCAATATAATGGAACACCCCCAAAATCCAGCCGAAAACCACTTAAGTAACATGAAAAAGAAAACAAGTATACACAGGTTGCTAGTGTGACCTACTTGTGAAATATAAACTATTTTTTTAGTTGAACCGCGTGAAATCTTATAACACCTTATATTGATTTCACCAATTAAGAATCAAGTTTATATTAAATTAAAATTTTTAAAAAGTAAAATTAAATTTTTTAAAACTCGGACTCACTTTGAATGCATTTCGGAAAACATTTATTCCATCATCAGCAAACACGACTAAATTCAAATATGTTAGTGTGAATTTTATTTTTTTGCCAAACTATTTGGATACATTATCTTTTTGTGATCCTTTGTAAAAACACAGTAGAGAAGGGTTTAAATTTTATATAAATTAAATAAGCTTAGCATAATTTCCACTATTTTAAACATATGCGAAAAATGCCTGTTATATTTGTCTATTTATTTATTTAATAAAAGCTACTTTGGATTAACTCTATATTTAAAATTAAATATTCTGAGAATAAATTACATATGGTTATACCGTTCTTAAATTCTATAAACTAAATCATCTTAATATAATTATAAAGCTCAGCACAATCCTCAAATTTGGGAACTGCATTAAATTTCCTCGGTATCTTACAATACTCTTCGTATATTTTCATACTTTTCTCATCGACTGTTGGTGGCTTGATGCTTTCATAAGAATCCGTTCCATAATTACTTAACGGCTGCAAGTCAATGCATCGCATCATCTTCCCTGCATCTTGTTCTCTACTCGACACCGATGGATACAATTGTGGCGATGAAAGTTTTCCTATTTGAACATATTTCTTGTAAAGAGCTGTACTCGATTTACTTGGATTCACAATTGTACAACCATAAACTATTTCCATCGATGGTAGCAATGATTCAAGTGTCAATGGACCCTGTTCTTCATCTTCGATTTGATTTGAAATATTTTCACCTCCAGCATAAGATTCATCATCCGAACTGGAATTACCTTCATCTGACGATGAACTCGAATCATTACTTGTCGATGAACTTTGTCCAGTTAGAGAGGGATTTTGGCGGCTGGCACGTTCTTCGTGTCTTTGAAAAGGACTAAAATTGATACGAAATGTTGGCAAGTAACGAATGGACATTTGACTTATTTCGAAGGCAATGTGCTCTCCAAAATCAGTCAATTTGAAAGACATATGATAGTTGGAGTAGGAATCAATCATTTCTAAGTCTTTCGAATGAACCCGGAAAAGCTCTTTGACTATCTTGTTCTTATCGGAACAAGACCATGGCAGACAAGAACGAACTTTCGGACGAATCCAGTCAGTTAATAGGGTTGTCTCATTGCGTGGACTTTGGGGTTTGTAAGTGTTGTGCATGTAGTAGTCCGACTGGAGCTCCCAGATCGGTTGGATTTCTAGATATAAAATATAAAAGGCTGTTTTCATTACGAATTATATATATACAAGAAAAATTACTTACGCTTGGATTGCGTCCTGCTGGGAATGTAATAGCCTAGGAACAAATTGATACTGTGTTGCTTCTCGGTGTCACTAAATGTATTACTGTAGTAACGACTTAAGGTCTGCATGATATCATTTCCCTGCGAAGCCCAAACAGCGGTTTTTCGATAAGTTTTAATTCTATGTACCAATTGGGAACCACCGTACTGCAAAGCTAGCGTATCTCCATGATCCTCGTACAAGTTCTCTAACATGGTGACGCAATCCGAATCAAACTCTAAGCGCGGTGGTTTGATAAAACCTAACTTGGCAAGCTGATGAGCAAGGGCGCACTTTCCGATTGCAAACTGGGCGGTATTAGTTCGATCTAAGCAATCAACACAGTTTACCCTAACGATTCCAGTTTGGAAACTTTTCTCATTGCGGTCTTTGAAAAACATACCCGTCTGTTGGACAACTTTCTCAGATATATCTGCCAACATTTCCATGACATTGCCACCACCTCGACTCTTTCGAGCCATGTCGAAGTGAATGTCTTGGATGCGGAAGTGCGGAGGCAAGAACTGATTCAGATACTTGACACTGTTTTTTATTTCTTGAGCGAGAATACTCTCATGCTTGCGGCGTTCGCCTTTCTTTACCAAATTTAGAACAATTAATGGAGATCCATAGTGAAAGAGTAGACGGTCAAAGTGACGAGATGGAGTCTGGGCAAAGGGGTCAGAGATGTCTAAGGAAATTGGTGGTCTGGCGACCATTTTACTAATATCCTGCGACCAATGGCATGGAACTGAGCCACGCATTTGAGTAAAGCTACACATTCTGTGGCCATCAGTAACGATCTGTTCAGTCTCCACTTCATTGGCAACATCACCCTTGAAGTTTGCACCCCTCTTCAAGAATCTTGTGCCAGCGAATCGAGTACTACGGCGTGCCAAAAGACACACATTAACGTGTCTCCCAAATATACTTATGCATGATTGACTTACAAATCCATGGACGACTTTCAAAAGCCAATCATCTCTCAGATCATTGTTCCGCATCTTAGTTAGAAGAAAATCATTCCACACGAAACGATTTCTTGGATTACTCCGAAAAGCGTAGTCAACTCTTTCATTATCATTTTCAACATTGTTTGTGAGGGTATCCCAATCAGGGAGTGGATCATCTTTTTCGAGATCCACTTTTGGACCAACATATCGTGGTGCTGACATATTATATTGAAGAGTTCTTGTCAGATCATAGCTATAGCTGAAATAGAAATTACTCCGCAAGTCTATGCTTTGGAACATCTTAATGTAGCGTTGTTCATTCGGGTGGGCCAAACGATGCGATGACTCATTTACCCGGACCATTACCGTGTCTTTGATTGTATAGATTAGGTGCATTCCAATGAAAGCACATCCTTTTCTCTTAGTGACCAAAATCAAATAGTAGCCCTCTAGAAATCGGACAAATCCAAGAACTCCATAGGCACTTATTACTTTAGGATTGCCTAGGGCACTTACAAAACGACGAATCTCGGCGGCATTCTTTTCATTAGGGTCCTCGGTAATGACGAGGTCGTCTTGTTTGGTCCGATCTATTATGAGAAGACGGAAGCGTGTTTCTCGTATGTTACTTCCAACTAGATAAAGTTTCTTAAAAAGAGCAACATTGAAAATTACTTCCGGAGAACTTGAGATTTGTTTGAATTGATACTTACTGTTTTTGTTTCATAGAGAATTACTTTTTGAATGCAGCTTATTAGAGGATGGAACACAATATTCGGATTATTGTTGTTCATTTTAAAATAATCCAATTATAGATAAAGCAAACTAAAGTTATGAAAGTTTTTCTTATCAGTAGTGAAGCAGCTGATGCTGATTCGACATTTGATTTGTACCACGGCTGACACTTTAATGGGGATTTTGATTCAACCGTTCAGATATGTGGACACAGATCAATCGTGGTAAATCAAACGAATCTGGATTGTTTTTGTTTTTGTTTTTTTTTTTGTTTTTAAATGTGTGAGTGCTTTGTGTGAAGATTGCAAGGTAGTCAAATCACGCATTTTTTGAATATAGACATCGCCATAAGTGAATTTTTTTCGTTAAAAGGTGAAATCCGAAAAAGATCAACTTTAACCCCATAAAAGTCAATCGGAAGTTGAATCGAAAACCACATAAAACAATCGGATATGACCAAAAATAAGATATGAATGGCCGCGTTCATCAGCACATTTGACAGTTCTGAACTGTCATTTTTAGAGCTTCTGATTGGCCAGCAGTCATAAAAATTCAGTTGACGTCGATTGACATTTAGTTACGTTTCTTACGTTTTTTTCTGAATTTTCAGATGAAAAATTCTATCTGAAAATTCAGATGACAGCTAAAAGCAACAAAAAAACAGTTTTTGATCCAGTTTTTTTTTTTTGGTGTGTGGTCTGATCGTCTGGGTCTTGTATCGCTTTTCGGATTTTGATTTTAAAGTGCAAAAAATAATAAAAACAGAATAAATAATTTCAGACTTTTTTGTGCGTTCAGTGTTACGTTTTTCAGAACTGAATTTTTAGATCTGTCAAAAACGTTGTTATGAACGTGGCCAATCTTTCGTACGTTTCACCCTCCAAAACCTATTTGTTTATTTGATGTATAGATGTGAAATCCAACAACAATATAGCAGAGTGATGTGATGATAAGTACTGTGAATGTGTGAGTTTTAAGCCTTAACTACATAAGCAACTTTTTGCAAAATTACAAAAGTAAAAATATTTTTTTCCAGCTAGCGCAGTTGTTTTGTGAAAAATAATATATACATTTTATTTTTAAACCAAAATTTAAGCTTTCTGCATCATTTTTATAAGTTTTCCTGTGAGAAACACTATCCCAAAATCAGTTTGAAAATTTTCACTTTTGTACTTTTTCACTTTTTTGGCTTATGTTATTAAGGCTTTATACCGCCATTTTTACACATACTTTCTCATTTTTTATCTGATAGTCCCCTTTCACACGAAGATACTAGTTGCTGGTGATTTTTTTGACGTTTTCTTTAAATCTCCTTAACAATCTCCTGTACCTTTCACACGCAGATACAAAGTTGGAGGAGACTTGCTGTATTTTCCTTTTAAACTACCTTGGTTGAACGCACACAAACGTAGTGTGAAGAGAAACGTCAAAAAAGTTTCCTGAATTTGTTGACCGGGGAGATTTCATTTCCCCCTCTTTCTTCCTGCCCTTCTCGCCTATGAACTATTTGTTGCCGGCAACTCAGTTGCCCTGTGTGAAAGGGGACATACGGCTTGTAGGCAAACTAAACGGATAGCCGAGGATTCATATCTTTATATATTTTTGGATATGACTAGATCTTTTTAATCGGGTTTTCCAATGGTAAAAAAATCAATTTTTTTTTATCCAGATCTGTAAAAACACCGATTTTGACAATGGGCAAAAAAATTGATTGAAAGGCGACTCTCGATAGATTTCTGAACGCAGTCACTGACACTTGGTGGATTGGCCTCGTTCAGGATTGTATTCAAAGCGATCTGAATACTTTTGTGTTGTTGTAATCCTTTGTGAAAAACAGCTGTTCCAACAACAACTAAACGTATCTGAAAATTTTTGGATAGGTTGACTCCGCCTTGGATAGGTTCTTGAACGCGAGAAATTAATGTGTGCCTACCCTTGAATTCCACAACACGACAACCCTACGTTACATCTGTCAGAAATCAGCTGATGACATTTTTCTAATTTGGGTTCTTTTCTTTTTGTTGGATATTTTTCTTTTCAACCCATAATAAACAGATTTCAAAATAAACAATTTTCCTCACAACATTTAAATTTTACCGAATATTCCAAAGAAACTTTAAAGACCATAAAAGCAATTCTTGGAAAAAGTTGTGGAATAAACAAAATTTAAAACCACTTCTTTAACACAAAACTATCCTTTTCCATAAGAAAAAAATGCAATTATTCTTCAAAAACAATGCCCGAAATAAATAGAAAAATAAAACGTGATCAAATTCTAAACAAATTGATAAAAGCTGCAAAACAATGTCAGGAGCAGTTTGGGGGACGAAAAGAGTTAGCCACCGAGAAAGATGATGTAACAGCTCGATTATTAACGTCCCTTGAAGACGCCTTCTTTTTTGGCCTTAAAACCCAAACAACCTCACTTCCAATAGCGATTTTGCAAAACGTTCACGAGATAGTATCGGGTAATAATACAACAACAAATGATTGTTTATTTTGGGATTTCTGTCAAAAACATCTAACAAACCACGAACAACAAAGGTTTGATGGATTAAAGAATGTTTCGACAAAATGTGGCAAAGCTAAAGCATTTATTAGAGCTTCATTGAACGAGAATTCTTTCGGAAGGTATATTCTGACTTGGCTTGATGATCCAAGCCTTGTCGATATCTATGAATCTTGGGCGTTTATGGTTGATCCAGAGGCAGCGAATTTACTGCCATCAATTGCAGATGGTTTAAATACAATTTTGTTTGCTCTGACTGTTGACACGCAGGAAGTTGATTTACAAATCGGGTATGGATTGTCCAGAAAGCCAGAACCAATTATATATGCTCCCTCGCCAATTGGTTCATTAAAAAAGACGACAGCCATAGAGAGGCCGATTGCAACGGTCGAAGCAGCAGACGACGTTGTAAAGGAGTTTTTACCAAACAGAGTAAGAAAGCAGTCTTGCCTAGGGAATGAGGAAGCTGTTGCCCATGTTTCAGAAAATGCCTCTAAAGAGGAGCCGATCGAATACGAGCCTGAATGTCTCACCGAGATTCTCCATGAGATGCTAACTAAAAAATTCGATCATGAACTAATACCCCAGGAACCTCAGGTCGATATAAAAGCAGATACAGAAGCTGACGCTAAAAGTGAAACATCTTCGCAGTGCAGCAAGTCTTCATCTGCCGTATCAACGGCGAATGTATTTCATCAAAAGAGCACCGAGGAGTTAGAAAAACAACTTCGTGACATGACAGAACGATGCACTCTGCTCGAAACACGAGTGGCTCAGTTGAGCCTAGAGAACAGGCAGCTTCGTCGGCTTACACACAATGCTGTGACCGAAACAACGGCTAACTTCTTAATCACAATTCCACAGGTAAGCTAATTTTGAAATCAGAAGTTTTAGTTCTCACGAAACATGTCCTTTCAGGCCAAACTCATTACGACACGCAGTCGTAACTATTACTCTTATGAAGTCCACCTAACGATGCGTGACAAACTCGAGCATTGGATGATAATGCGAAGATACAGAGAATTCCATAAGCTGCACAAGCAATTGAGAAAAATCCATCCAGGAATATCAACAATTGAATTCCCGCCAAAAAAACACTTCGGAAACATGAATAGAATTTTCGTAGAGGAGAGACGGCAGCAGCTACAGATCTACTTGATTAGTGTGATGGAGTTCTTGCCTCAAGTTGAGGCATGTCGGAACAAAGAGGACTTGCAGAGAATTTTCCCATTTTTTCAGGAGCGATAAGAGCCGCCGCCGAATATTAGAGGCGATGTTAACAAATAAGAGAACAAGAATGTTTATTGAGTATGAATTTTGGACATTTGTACATAGATGAATAAAATTTACTTAACATGCAAACCTAAAAGCTGTCTTGAGCCTTTTTAGCCTTCAACCTTTCCATCGCGAGTCTTCGATTTTCTGCAATCCTCGCCAATTGATCAGCCGATAATTTGGGCTTCTCTGATCTTTGTGGAGATGGTTCTCTTACCGGAGTGGATGGTAGACTAGGTGGCAGTGGTTGTGCTAAATCACTTTCGTCCAAATTGAAAACTCCCGAAAACGGGGTGGACATGACGTTGGCTCCTCTTCCGAATGCCGGTGTAGTTAAGGAACTACCAGACATGGAGCTATGTGGGCGGCTGTGACTGGGTGTCTTGGGTGCTAGTTTCGATATGGCAATTTGCTCTCCCAGCAAAGCATCAAACTCGTCGAATGGTTCATCTTCTGCTGCCTCGTCATCTTCATTCTCCACATGTTTATCATGAATTTCCTGGGGCTGCAGCAAACCCAGTCGGTATTTGCTCATATGAACCTGCAGTTCTCTTTTCTTGCCCAGGCGTTCAATAGTCGCCACTACATCGTCAAACTTATAACTGGGATACATACGATGTGCCCAATGTTGCAGACGGCGCATAATTTCGTTTAAATCCTTTTTTTCGTGTCCCTTCCCCTGGAATTTTATATCTTTGAAATAATCTTCAATAGTGTGAATGCCGCGAGGACCTTGAAGTGTCTCAACAGTTAGCCTTGATCGTGGATTTCGCACCGATCGTTGTTTTTTGTGTTCAACCTTGACGGGTTCTCCACTTTGGACGCCATCGCCACCAGCTTCTTCGTCAACGCCTTCGGCTTTCTCGTGTTCGTCGTCACTGGGAAGCTGGTTTTCGTCAACGTTTGCATTAAAAAGGTCATCAACTCCATCTTCACCGAAAAGAGACATCTTTTAATTTAAAATTAGATTTTAATAATTGAATTCTTTCTTCTGAAACAAGAATATAGTACATTCAACATTCAGTAAACAAAAGCGCGGGTTAAGAAGCGCAAGCAAAGAAAAATAAATGTCATTCAAAAGAAAATTTAAAAAAGGTTGGGTTGATTCAGCGAGTGCGTTCAACGAAACAATATTCGAATTTTCGAACTTGACGTAAAGGGTCCTACACACGATCAATGTTCATTGACAATCATTTTTGTTGCTATGTCCCCTTTCACACAGGGCAACTGAGTTGCCGGCAACAATTAGTTCATTGGCGAGAAGGGCAGGAAGAAAGAGGGGGAAATGAAATCTCCCCGTCAACAAATTCAGGAGATTTTTTTGACGTTTCTCTTCACACTACGTTTGTGTGCGTTCAACCAAAATAGTTTAAAACGAAAATAAAGAAAATCTCCGGGTTTTTGTTGCTTGCGTGTGAAAGGTACAAGAGATTGTTAAGGAGATTAAAAGAAAACGTCAAAAAAATCACCAGCAACTAGTATCTTCGTGTGAAAGGGGACTATGTCAGCTATTAAACATTAGCCGCGTTTTATTATCTTTGGATCTGGATCAGGGTGATCCCTTGAAAATAAAACGATATGGATCACAATGACAGCAGTGTTAAATAACCATCTCTTTTTTACTTACGTTTTAATTATTTTCAGTTGTTTCCCGTCTCTTTTCTTTGCACTACAACAAACGCTACCTTACCATAAAAGCCATCTACCCGCCAAAGTAAAAATTCATTTTTGGATCTTCGAAATAGATCCAGATAGAGAGCAGGATCCCGAATTGTTTTTGTATTACGTGTTGTAAAATGATCCTGATCCAGATCCGTTTAAAATAAAACGCAGCTATTGACTCAAGAGTCATGACTCTTTTTTCGAATTCCTCTTTAAAAATCATTCTGTGAGTCGCGTGCTATTACACGCTGACTCTCGATTCATGACTCAAATTTGACAGTTCTCTTTTAGTTTTGTTGTCCGCTACTATGTTTCCACCAACCACACGTCATAGTCTACTATGAATCTAGAGTCATGACTCTTTTCAAAAGTAATGAGTGCGAAAGAGAAAAAGAATGAGATGGAAAATCTTTGAACCGGCGAGAGTCGTGGGCCAAATTTTCGGCGACTCTTTTTGACGTTTTCCTTTTCTCTTGTTCGTTATTTTACCATTCCGCTTCATTTCTGTTCGTTTCTTGTCGAGAGCACATGTATACTTGTATGGTGCGGAGACAAAGAGCATATGAGATTTATTTCAAATCTTCGAGATTTAAGAAATAAATTTGTATGGTAAATCATCGGGATTTGAAGAAGATTTAAGGTAAATATACCTAATGTCGAATTCCTTTCACCACAAATATTCGATTTCTTTTCTAAACAGAGTCGAATTTTTCTTTTAATACAAGGGATTTGTCCAGAAAAGTCGATTTTTTCTTCTAAACAAATCGATTTTTTTCTTAAAAGGAATTCGACATAAATCTCGGTTTTGTGGTTGGTAGAAACGCCGTAGTAGCGGACAACAAAACTAAAAGAGAACTGTCAAATTTGAGTCATGAATCGAGAGTCAGCGTGTAATAGCGCGTGACTCACAGAATGATTTTTAAAGAGGAATTCGAAAAAAGAGTCATGACTGGAGTCATCGTGTAATAGTAGACATAGTGTAATAGTAGACTATTTTTGTCAGTGAATATTGATGAAAGATTGCCACCACACGTGTCAATGACTATTGACAATAATTCAAAAGATTCCTTTGGGATTCGGGAAAATGATAAGGCTCTCCCAAACCAACGCGATTAAGCGCCGCGACAATAGAAAGCAATAACAACAACACGTGGTTGTCAAACAAAACAACACGTTGTTGTTATTGTTTTCTATTGTCGCAGCGATTAATCGCGTTGGTTTGGGAGAGCATTTAAGTCGTAAATTAACCTTAGTTTTATTTACTTTTATTTATTATTATTTTTTGCCTTCAAGAACACAACACAACGTCAACATTGACAGAAAACTTTTATACTGCCACAAAACATAAACAAATTGGCTGTTACATTGATGAAAAGCAAATTTATTTTGGTTCTCATCACTTCAATGTTCATATTGACAATGACATTGAAGAGCCTACGAACGATCAATATTCAGCAAAAAATGACTTCCCAACTAACAATTTTTATTCTATATTTATCCAAAGAAACTACTTATCATCTATTATCTCACTCATATACGCTTTGAATAATAATACTCCAAAGAGTAAAAAATATTGCATTTAAAATTATACAAAATATTTTTTTTATCCAAAAAAAACAATAAACAAAAATTCAAAATATTTTATAGGACTTCTTGCTTTTTTAATATTTTTCCTTAAAATGTAGCTACATTTTATTTGATAACCACAAGAAAACAAATACAAGCCTGTTATATCATAACATATTTACACTCATACACATACATGTATTTTTAATTAATCTATGGTTGCCAACTAGTCTTTAAATTAAACGATTACCACCTTCTATGTAAAGTCAGTCAATAAAATCAAATTAAATATGTTATTTTATGGTTGCCAACTGGGCTTAAATTAAATGACTAATGTATTTTGTCAAATAAATTCTTTCAAACAGAGAGTTGCCATAAGCAACATTTAATTTTGTTTATTTTAGTTCTTTAAATTTAAATGAAGTTTGTCACAGATGATTTCTAAAAAACATAAATATCTCTTTCATTTTATGGAATCATTTGCTAGACTGCCTATTTAACGTGTACTGCGGTTCTCGGACAACATACGCGTGGTAGAGAGTTTAGCAAAGCGGCATTTTGATAATCAAAGAATTTTATTTTAGTGTAAAATCCACACCGAGAAACACGAACATTGGAAAACCATCTACCTCACGCTAAAAATTGGCGTGTACATTAGTATACATTAGTATCATTGACCTATTATATATGGACTGCCAGGAGCCAACTTCACGATGGTACCACTTAAAACTAAACGCCAACAGCGCCCCGTGGAGCAAAGCGGAAAAGTGGGTGTAACTTTTGACAATTGAGAATATACTTCAAAAAAATTCCTGTGTTTATTTTGATTTTGAAAATTATGAACAATGTGATAAAAAATTAACAAAAAACATTAGAAAACCATACAATTTTAATTAAACATATTTTTTTTCGACTAAATAGGAAAAGTAAAAAAAAAAGAATGGATAAACAAAAGAGAAAAGATGAATACTTCACCGATAAGTTCGGAATATGTGGATTAATCTTCACACTCTATGGAGAAAAATAAGCCGTCTAGAACATTGAGTCTGATCTGGTTGTATCTAATAGCGAACCTTCAATATCCATTCTTATGAAAAGAAAAATCAACAGAGCATAAAACCTGCTACTCAGAGACCCAAGAAACCACAAAGAACCAAAAAACCCATGAATTAAATGCCGGCCATTCGAAGTGAAACCCAAAGGCTGGAGAATCGGGGACAGTTTTTCAATCTATCGTCAGACATAGTTACACATGATGAATTGAATTGATGAATGTGCAACAAAGAATCAAAAGACTTAAGCCATCTACATGGCTGGTGAATCCACAAATTTACAAATGCGGTCGGGTGTTGAATTCTCCGCATCGTGGAACAAGTTCTAAAAAGCATAAACTATTTCTCGAAAATAAAAGATGAAAGAGTGTATAAGAAAAAGTTTCCTATTAATAATCAACCATCATCTCATCATAATCACATGCTTCAAAAAAATGTGTTAACAAAAGCGAGTTGGTTTAGTTTTTTTTTTTAGTTTGCAGTAGTAGCAGCACTAACAGCAATAATTAATTCGCAGTATAATAAGAGGAAATACTTCAATCAGATGGCAATGGCATCCATGGTTTGGAGCAGCTAAGCTAGGGAGAATACCACTAACTATATAATGAAGATGCTCATTGTCATCTTGAATACCACACACACAGTTTAGTCTTCCACCAGCGGTTATTGAACCAGAAAAAATGGTAATTGTTCAACAATTTTTGCAATTTGAAATAATTTGTTTTGTTTTATTTTAAAATTATAGATAAACAAAAGCAGATACATACTTCTTTTCAAACAAATGAAGAAAACTGGAACGACAACGTGAAGAAATATAAGTCATCATATCAGTTAAAGTTTGGAAGGATCCGGACTGTCTGGTGGCCAGTCACACCAGTCGATTACATCGCCAACAGTTGATTACACTTAAATCAAGTTCACTCTAGTATATCGCCCCCACTTCTTCCCAAACACCGGCGAAAATTTTTTTACAGAAAAAGTATTCCTCGCAAAGCACTGCGCTTTATAGGTGGTACGTGGACAGTTTTATTGATCATCACAAAAAAGGCAGTAGAAATATGTATCTCGAATAATCTTTTCCAGTGTCAATTGACGTAAAATTGGTTGTTCGAGTGGTCAAGAAATCCAATTCCAACCAACGATTGGCATGAGGTGGTTTAACGCAGACGGATTTGCTCACGGCAACAACCATATGAGACCACTGGGATGAATTGATTATTTATTGATTCTGTATTGCGTGGAAAGTAGTGTAATGAAGAGCTAGAATTATGTAAATATATGTAATAATTTTTTATTATAACATCTGTTTTAATTTCAGGATCCTTAAAATGTTTAAATCTCAAAATGAGGAACATCACCTGAATTCTTGAAAAAATATAAATAAAAATACATTTAATAAGTTAAAACGATTATTTTAATACTTGATTATTTTGTACTGTGGCAGTTGTCTGCCGATTTTAAATTGATGCAATGGATTAAGAACCAATGCTCTGGCTATTTATTCTTTGTGCCCTTTTCACTGTCCAGACAAAAAGCAGAATGCAAACTTTCACGCAGAATAGGGCTGTATGAAGGGCGTTTAAGGGCACGGTAGTTGTTCCTTCAAGTGGTGATTTAGTTTGACAGTCGTGCACTGATTTTAAGGCCAAGCTGTGTAGAGCGCTGTTATGTATTGGGGCCTCAATCGGAGAGTGCCTTTTTTTCATTGCAGGCTGCAATAGAAAAGAACACATGAATAAATAAAAAAAATAATGACACTAAACTTTTACATTTTACTCATGCTTTGGAAATACAGACAAAATACAGTTTAATATCAACATGTACTCACCGTCTGCGACTGCAGAATTTCTTTAATAAATGCTTGAATTTCCATTAAAATCGTTTCGTTGGATGTACCGAACTAAAGACATTTGAATTTTTAAAGTAGTGTCTTTCAACAAAGTTCTCTGAGCCTCTTTATCATCTTGTCTAAAAATAAAGGAAATACAACTTTTGAAAAACTTTATGCTCCAAAGATCGAATTGAAATGACTCACCTCTAAAAAATAAACTTTATAGCCTCATGATTCACTTGTAAGGAATTTCCCCCGATAGATTCTGCCATAGTTAAAAAGATCACTGCGATAGCGAGCCCAATGGACCTTCTTCAGTTTTTGTTCAATCATATTTGGCTAGAACAAAGAATACATTCGAAACATTTGCTTTGGCCAATTCCCACTCATTTGGAACAAAAACCAAATCAACGAACACACTGTTATCTCCAACCTGCTCTTTCCATTTGAATGTACTGCAACAATTGACCAATTTGAAAAAAACATTTCATCAGTCTGTTCTTCAGCTCTACTTAACTTTACTGTACTTTCATCCTTGTCATCCAAAACAAGACTGAAGAAATCCAAAATCATCTTTACATGGTCTGTTTTCGATTTTGGTATTTTGTGGCTAGGGTGGGGTATTTTGGATCGATCAGTACCGCCCAATATATATACCAAATTATCTTCATGTGCTTTCCATTGGGGACGATGGAGGTGGTGTTTGTGGATAGTAGGTAGTTTATAGCATGGATGCAAAGTTGTCGTAGGATCCGTAGATGTATTACAAATAAATCCAGAGCTTGATTCTCTGGCAAAGAACCACTATTACAAGAATTATTGCTAGAATATCAATCGTTTCGGGAGAGTCCCAAATAGTGCTAAATCTTTAAAGCCATGCAGCAGATCCCTTAAAACTGAAAAATCCACATAGCTCTTTTTCCTCATTGGCATCCATGCAATCGTTTAACGCATTCACTGCAGATGGCTACTGCGTGGGATTATTCCTGCAATTTAATAAAAATTTTGTGATAAAATATCAAAACAAATAAGTTCAACAAAATTACCAGAACGTGACGACGTAAATAATTTGGAAATTAAAAAAAAAAATGAAAATAAAAAATCAAACAAACGTCAAACAGTAACTATTAACTAAAATAGATGTCCTTAGTTTCTATGCCAAAAATAGCTCTTTGAAACCAAGTGACAATAGATGGCGTTGCAAAGTATTATTATTTTTTGCCACTTTGCTCCAAGAGGCCAAGTGTCGCTAAGAAGAGGTGGGACCATTTTTATTGGAGCTTTTGTATGGAAATAAGGCCCGACTAGCAGTCCATATATAGTATGTCAATGATTAGTATACTCGAAAGTAAGTAAAAATGATGTAAAATAGTGGCTTCATGGTGCACTTCATTTGCGGAGCACAAAAATATCTACAGATATAAAATAGAAACATTATCAGCTTTATAAATAAAACACAAATGGTGTATAGTAGATACATGCAGTTTAACTTACTATTAACATATTTACATTAACACTAATGGAGTAAGAACTCTCCCCGTCATTTAAAGGAATCAATACAGTACGATTATAGACACAGTACACATACTGAAGGTAATATATTGCGCATCTTCGAAAACTACAGTGACCTGCCTGTCAGAATTTACAAAAACAAAATACAAGTGTTTCCGAATCGCAGTGACCCTCGTCCACAATTTACAAAAACAAAATACAAGTCATGCGCAGACTGAACAAAAATGAAAACTCGGAAGATATTACCTTCTATATGTGTACTACTGTGGATTATAGAGGCCTTGGCGCAATATACACCTGTAAAACTAAAGCCTTAACTACATAAGCCAAAAAAGTAAAAAAGTACAAAAGTAAAAATTTTTAAACTCATTTTGGGATAGTGTTTCTCACAGGAAAACTTAAAAAAATGATGCAGAAAGCTTAAATTTTGGTTTAAAAATAAAATGTATATATTATTTTTCACAAAACAACTGCGCTAGCTGGAAAAAAATATTTTTACTTTTGTAATTTTGCAAAAAGTGGCTTGCGTGGAGTATCAACTCATTAAAATTTTTACACCAAGTCTTAAATTTGCGGTATGGCGTAGTGGGTTGAGGGCTGGATCGCTAATCAGTGCCGAGATTTAGCTAATTCGAAACCGCAGCGAGTGAGTGAGATGAGTCACTTTTCATTGAAAATCGATTTAGCTAGCAATAGTGAGTGAGTGAGCGAGTGAAATGAAATGTCAGATTACTCGCCGGATATTTCGGCGGTGACTTGGTGTATGTGTTGATAAATTTACACTTTTGCATAAGTATGTGTTCTTTTCTAAAGCAATTGGTACATATCTATCCACGTATGTGAAATGAAAATGCAAGACAACAATGTACCTAGGTAAAAATATATATGTAACTTATTATGCACCTGATTTATTTTTATACAAACATTCGCATTTTGTAAATAGATAAACAGTTTCTTTTTAATTTGTTGTTCATGTTTTTATTGTTAACATATTGTTCAATTCAATTAAAAAATAATTCAGCATCGCCATCGAAAGGAAGACCAACTAGAAAACATTGGATGAAATATACACTAAAATCACTCATTGATTTAGTTTTGCTTTCCTTTTTTTGTCAATTTTGTTATCTATTTAATAAAATAAAATAAAAAATAAATTTGATGGCACAAACAGCTCATGAAGAACTAGGGCCTAGTGACTTACAACTCTCAACCATTCCTGTGTGCGTGTCTGCAGGAATGGAGGGGACCTACAGTTTATTGCCGAATCCGAACGGCTAACGAGCGGCACTTTTCTATGACAGGAGATACTCTTGGAGGATTTGTCAATTCCTCGCAAGAGGCAGTAGCCGTTTTTCTTTTAAATAAATAGGTGACGAGGCTGGGGATCGAACCTTAGACCTCTGGCATGACAGTCCATCGCACTAACCATCACGCCACGGCTACTACTATCTATCTATTTAATAGCAATGATAAAATGTAGTGTTTTTATAAATTTTAATAAAAATATTGAAGTCTCAAGTCACAAAAAGAAAACAAACCAAAGACAACAAAATAAAAAATAGTCTTTGGTTATGACATTTGATGTGTTCGAAACTAAAATCGAAATTACTCATTTCACTTTAATAGCTAAATCACTTTTGCGAATGAAGTGAGATGAGTCGGCGAGTAAGGCGAGTCATCTCACTTCACTCGCTGAAATAGCTAAATCTCGGCACAGGTCGACGTGAGTTCAAATCTCGGAAAATCATGTGAGTAAAAGTGGGTTTTTTTAAAATTAAATTAAATTCTTAATATTCCAGAATCAACATAAAGGCAGTCCAAACCAGGAAAAGATAAAGAGAAGTCACAGAAAATATAAAAATAATGAAATTGAAATGTAAAGCAAGAAATATTTTCTTTTTAAATCATTTTCTTTAAGTTGTTTGTATAAGGCCTTAATGATCATTCACATACGAGTTATATGCCGGCTTTTGTAAGACCTAATTACACAATTTTATTAAAAGCTTTCATATGGCCTTATTACATCTGTTCAAGAAAAGCAATTGAATTGCATAGCACTTTTAATCATAGGTCTTATATGAGGTATATTGCTTCTATAATGTGCGCCAAAATGGTTGGTAAAAGGCCTTTTGGTGGTACTATACAAGCCAGGGAATATAGCTTGTATTGAACCTAACACAAGTTAAATTGATAGTTGGGCGTGTCAAGAATGCAAATGCTTGATAATTTCTATAAGTTTGCTATTAACAAAATGCAAAAGCTATTGACAGGGTTCGGACTTGAGATTCAAAAATTTCCGAAACTGAAATATTCTTAAAGAAAAATTTTTTAACAATAATTATGTTTTTCAACAAAATAAAAAAGGTAAATTAAATAATTATTAGGTACAATGAATTTAGACCTATTCCTTACTCAAATAACAATTTAAGTTTAATTGCTTGTTTTTTTTTTAATAAATTTGCAATCGAGAATTTTGTTCTATTTTATAAACTATTAACTCAAAAAAGTATTACATAATTTTTTTTTGGTTATTGCTTATAGAGTTACAAAATTAACGCAAATTTAATTTATTCGATTATTTTGTTGAAATGAAAATAAAAATAAGCACATTGATAAATAAATTAATCGCGAAAGAGAATCAAAACGAAGATTAAAGAAAAAGAAATCGTTCAGAACAACATTTCACTAGGAATTGTTGGAAACGTGTTCGGTACCAAATCCCGAATGCCAAAATCCAGAAAGACAAACATCCCGAATGGACAAAATCCCGAATGCCAGAATCCCGAATGACAGAACCTCGAATGCCAAAATCCCGAATGGCTCACGCGTTTTTAAATACCAAAAAAATTACTGATTCGGGATTTTAGCCTTCAAAATATAGTTTTTTTTTATTGTTAAGTCTTAACTACATTGGACACTTTTTGCAAAATTACAAAAGTAAAAATATTTTTTTTCCCGCTAGCGCAGTTGTTTTGTGAAAAAGAATGTATACAATTCTTTTTAAACCAAAATTTAAGCTTTCTGCATCTTTTTTATAAGTTTTCCATTGAGAAAAACTATCCCAAAATGAGTTTGAAAATTTTCACTTTTGTACTTTTTCACTTTTTTGGTGAAAAAAAGTGAAAAAGTACAAAAGGGAAAATTTTCAAACTCATTTTGGGATAGTGTTTCTCACTGATATACTTAAAAAAATGATGCAGAAAGCTTAAATTTTGGTTTATAAAAAATTGTGTATATTCTTTTTTACAAAACAACTGAGCTAGCTGGAAAAAAAATATTTTTACTTTTGTAATTTTGCAAAAAGTGGCCAATGTAGTTAAGGCTTTAATGTTTGTTTTTCTGCTAATTTGTAGATACTATATTTAAAATCGGTTGAAGAAGTTCGTGCCTAAAAACTCTAATTTGTGTAATGTATTTTTTGTCATAAAATAATTGATGTTTTGATATGGAAATAGTGGATTTTAAAAATGTGAATTTAAATTTTAACTTCTTGCATAAATAGTTTATATTGAATTTTTCAGTTTTGGTTCGTTTATTCGTTTTTTTATGAAAGAAAATGATTCTCAAAGAGATTAACTTTAATTTCAAAGCAGCAAAAATGAAGAGAAGTCAAGCCATCAAGTACTGATGAAATAGTATTAAAAATAGTATTGAAATTCAGGATTCAATACCGAACGCATTCGGGATTTTTTGTCATTCGGGGTTCTTGCATTCGGGATGTTGGAATTCATGATTCCGTCCATTCTGGATTTTGGCATTTGGGATTTTGGGATTCGGGATTTTGTCTCCTTCCCGTTGGAAACAACAATGCTTTTTAGCTAAAGCTTAGTACGCAGATCGGGAAAAGACAAATTTTATCTCTACAATTCTAATCTCTACAAAAACGTTGGAAAAATCGCGCAAAATTAATGTTTTTCTTCTTTTTTTCTTTTTGTAAAATTATCGATAAATAAAAGTTGATAAGTGTTTATCGTGCAAAATTATTGACCTGTAAAAAATTTTTCCCGCAAAATAATGCTTCGAACATTATTTTTCCTGGCAAAATTTAGTGGAGACTTCACCCTACAGCGGGTACAAACGTCACAATTTTGCGCGTGAACTGCGTATTCTCTGGAAAAAAACTGAAGACAAAATTTTGTCCTGCGAAAAATTTTGTATGAAAAGAAAAATTTTTCCCGATCTGCGTACTAGGCTTAAGACGTAACAAGTGGGTGATGATCTCTTTTTCATTTATTTATTAACGATTTTTTCAATTAAAAAAAAATTGAAGTTTATCTTGAAAAGGCAAAGTAGAGAAGTAGATTATATTTTTTCCTCAAAACTGAAGTAAATCTACTTCCATCGAAGTGAAGCACGAACCCTGGCTATTGATTTGTATGAGTTTGCGATTAACAACATACAAAGGCTATACATTTCTATATGTTTGCTACTAACAAAATGCAAAAGCTATTGATTTGTATAAGTTTGCAATTAACAAAATGCAAAGGCTATATATTTCTATATGTTTGCTATTAACAAAATGCAAAAGCTATTGATTTGTATAAGTTTTGCGATTAACAGAATGCAAAAGCTATACGTACATTAATTTGTAATAAGTATAACAGACATGTTTTTTTATTTATTACTTATTTACTAAAAATTGACGAAAATTCAAATTTGTATTAACATTTTTGCTTTCTTAATAAAGTCTTAAAGCAGTTCTAAACGACTTTTAGCTGAATGCTTTATAAAAGCTCTCATCTTTTGTATATAGAATCAATTTCGGCAAGCCTTAAACAGACTTCCATAAGACCTCATTACAACAGACTCCTTTTGACCTAATTTTTAGAGCTACAAAACAAGGTATTTTATATAAAATGTGTCAAAAAATCATTGACTTGCATACATAAGTCTTATGATTATACTAAACGAGCTATAGCTTCCCAAATTCCAAAAACTGGACCTTATACAATATAAATTGTTAATTGGGATTGCCATATCGCTATTGAAATTGCCATTGCCTCAAATATTGCCAATGGAGCCACAGCGTAATACAAGGAATTTGTCCAGAAAAATCGATTTTTTTCTAAACAAAAATAAATTTTCTTATGTCGAATTCCTTTTACCAAAAAAATTCGATTCCTTTTTTTAAACAGAATCGAATTTTTTCTTTTAATACAAGGGATTTGTCCAGAAAAGTCGATTTTTTCTTCTAAACAAATCGATTTTTTTCTTAAAAGGAATTCGACATTAAAAAAAATCTCTTTTTAATGAAAATGCAATCTGGACCTTAATTTATAACAACCCTGAAATCAAGCTAGCCAACTACGAAATATCAACAACCATTTTCATGTCACCATGGTGAAATTTCCATTTCCATGCCATCATTTTGCCAAACAACAAGAAGTAGAAAAAAAGCCGTGTCGGTGTGTCCAAAAAAGATGTGCCACAAACTCGAGTTGTTTATAATTGAAAATTGAACTGTTTCCGCTGTTAATTAAAAATCAAAAATATCATCAAAATATTGTTCATATTATTAAAAATATTTTCAACTAAAGTTAATCATTGAAAACAAAAAGTAAATTCATTTGTTTGCTATTGTAAACAAAAGAAATTTTCATCACAAAAAAAAATATTTTAGAAAATTTTGCATCACAAAATCTCCCCCGGGCGGAATTTCACCACACAATCTACGCATTTTGTTGGGAGCTGTCAAAAACCGGTGGTAGAGAAACTCAACACACGCTCTTGACAGCTTGATATATCCAAATTCCAAATGTCATCAAAAATCTAAACGCAAAGGAAACAAAATCTTGTGTGTGTTTTTGTTATTTATTTATTTACGTCAATATTAAACGTATACAAAAAAGTTATTTCCTGTTAGAAACAACCCTAAATAGCCGTCGCTATGATGGACAACAAGACCAAGTACAATCTTGAC
This sequence comes from Epistrophella euchroma, assembly GCA_947049315.1. NCBI lineage: Eukaryota > Metazoa > Arthropoda > Insecta > Diptera > Syrphidae > Epistrophella > Epistrophella euchroma. The sequence continues at coordinate 14,534,061 of OX346245.1, read as the reverse complement.
CATGTGTACTGCCATACGAACGAAAGCAGTAATTACATTCGAGCAAATCCACAAACTACATCTAACGACGTCATGTCCCTCCTCAAGGAGAACAAGAAACTCAAAGCCATGTTAATTTTGCATATGGATTTAATCCAAGAACAAAGCGACCAACTGCTTGCCAAAGAAAAGCTCCTGGTCGGCCTTAGAGAAGAGAATCTCTCGCTAAAAGCAAAGAATGACAGATTAGAGAAGCGATTGCAGGATAGCGCAGTCGCCGCAACTCCAGAGGCTATCAAATCTGAGATCAAAGAAGAGGTTACTACAGAAACAAGGAAATACAAGATCCAGCCTAATGCGAGAGGTGACGGCGAGGATGAGGAAGATGAGACTGGCAACATCATTGGCGAATGCAATGGCAAGCTAATAAGTAAAATCATATTGCATAGGATAAGTCTGCCCGGTAAGAGTCCTTCGAATACCTCTGAAGTTTCTGAGAGCGAAGATGCCGTTGCCGCCGCTGTGATAGGATTGACCGAGGACAGTCAGCACAGTGTCGACGATGAGATTCGAAAAATTCAAAGTCCCACAGAGCTTGTTGTAGCTGGCGCAAAGGCGCATCCAATGGACATGTCTTCGCCCCTGTCGGTAATGTCTGCGCCGAGTCTAAAGGTTCCCGAGATTAAGATCGACTCGGATGAGAGTGTTAGCTGTGATTCAACCATGGAACGTGATCAGGTGAGTAACCCTTGAAAAATGTTTATCTTATTTGATTTATAACTTTTTTGATTAAAGGAATCTTCTCGAGGTGCCAAACACCCCCGCAGATCCCGCCGCTGTGGCCAGCTCACCACAACCCAGATGTACTCCACTCGTGAGTGGGAAGACGAGGATTTCTGTGACGAATTCATCAAAGAAGAGGCTAATGCCCTCAAATCAGAGGCACCTATGTTGGAAATTCCCAAATGGACTGTGCACGAAGTGAATCCGCTCTACAGCATCGAAGGAACCGAAGACTTGTCCGACGAAACTTTCCTCAAGCGCCATGCAAAGCTGGAATATGACGAAAAGAGAAGAAAGAAATGGGATGTCCAGCAAATCCGTGAGCAGCGGAGAATCGAACGACTAAAGCGTCGCCATTGCAAGGACGAGTTGAGGGAGGAGGATTTGGCTACAACAAGCTTCTACCCACCACCGGATTCAATTCAAACCATTTGTTATACAACTGAATTACCTGTGATGGCATTCGGCGAGGGCATTCCGCGACTTTCAGCTGCCGAATTCTCCCTTCCCTGGTATCCCCTGTATGGCCATGCCTCCACATCACATCGGGATCACCCTTACCAGCAGCAATCATCACAAAACAGCTCGTTTGTTTTTCTCAAAAAACGTCGACGTCCACAGAGCTCTTCAGTCATCCAGAGTCATCGTGGAACCATAATAAGTGGTGTGCATCGCCAACCAACTAACCAACCAGCTCCGCCACAAAGTAATTCTGATGGTGGAAGAAATTAAAAAAAAAAAATAAACTGTTTATATCTTTTTGTAGAAAAAATAATTTAACAAATCTTTTAAAGATCTCAGAGGTCTCGTGTGAGAACTTAAAGTATAAAATAATTCATTTTAGGCTTTTTGTTCTCACATACTATCAAATAGTCATAACATAAAACAATTTGTTCTCCGGTGACACACCCTATAAGTTACAGATTTAATGCTATTTCTAATTGGAAAATACAGAAAACAAAAATTTAAATATAATTTGTATTCCATAAGAAAATAAATAGTTTTAAGTTTTATTGTTTGTAAAAATCAAGAAATACAAAAAAGTATCCAAAAGCATAGCATAGAGGAAGGGTATTTCTATTTAGGTAACTAAATCACAACATAAATGTACTTATAATTTTAAACTGTTTTCGAGGTTCTTGTCCGTTCTATATAAAAGTATATACAAATAAAATATATATTAACACTAACGAAAATTAAATCAAAACATTTTTGTGAGTTCGTGTTGAAATATTTTATATTTACTCAATCCATACAAATAATCGTAGAAAATTCAAACCAAAACAATCCACTTCTGAATTCCGTTTTGTTTCCTGGAAACTTAGACTAGGAATTCGGTTAACGTGAATGTTTTCAATATACTATTCTAACTTCCGAGTCACAGCTATTTATTTTTAATATTCTCAAGAATAAACATTTTATTTGAATCACAATTTATAGGCGATTTTGTTTTTAAAATATCGTGGTGTTTTCTCGTAGCATTATAGTAACTTCATTGTTCTCTGTCATTCCTTATTTTCTCCTACACGCTCATTAAACAATAAATTAAATTACAAAAACAGGGATAATTTTTTCCTTTATTTCATTAAATTTTATTTTATAATATTGGGCCTCCTACAAAACACCTTGTACATTTTGTACATTTTGATAAAAAAAAACTAACGAAATATGGTGACCATTTAGCAAAAGCTTAAAACATTTCTCAGTCAAAAGAAAAATACTGCAATGAGTCTAACTCAATTTGTTTTTTTATTCCGAAATCATATCTTCTGTTAATAAACTTAGCTAAATAAGGAGTTAAGTCCGAACAACATTTCACCTGGAAAAGTTTGTTCCCTACGTTGAGTTTCACCCGAAAAATATTTCATGTTCCGAAAATTCCCGTCAAAGGGAACATTTATTCCGGGCGGAATGTAATGCAATTGGGGGCTTCAATTTTTCACTTAGTTTTAGTAGGTATACGGAAGAACAACAAGGCGGAAAATTTAAATTTCGTCCAGGCGAAACTCAAAATAGCCTTTAACATTCTGGGCGAAAAATATTTTAAGGCAAAATATTTTTCGAATAAAACTCACAATAAAGAATTAAGAAGCTCTTTTTGCTTAACGCGAACGAAACGCATTTATTATGTACATAGATTTTTTTAATTATATTTGAGTAAGTTCTAATAATGTATTTAAATTATCGTTCTTAATACTCTGCTTTTTATGCTTTTTGGATACATCTCAGACGAATTATGCACGTAATAGATTTCAAAAAAAAATAAATAAAAAATAGCAAATCAATAAAAAAAGATTATAGGTACAGTACCTCTTATTTGACAAAAACTTTGTTAATGACTATAAACAATAGAAATAAAAATAAAGTTTACTACAAGATACATAACAATATAATAAATGTCAAAGTAATAAAAATAATTGTTGTCATTGTAATAGATATATGCTATAAACCCTTGAACAATTATAAAAACAATAGAAATGTTTGAAATTTTATTTACTGCATGTCATCTCTTCTGTTCTACTTATAACTCTCAAATCAAGGAGTAATAAGAAAAAAATTAAAAAAAAAACATCATGAAAGAAAACAATAATATAATTAAATAAATGTAACATATTGTTGTAAAAACTAAATTAAAAAAAAAAATTATGGAAATATGTTTAGAAATTAATTTTGTTTTATTTCATTCACTTTAATCAAAGAAATTCGATGATGGGCAAGTTATTTTAAACCGAAATAATTCGAAAAATTGGCAATAGTGGATCCGCATTGATTCGCAGTATATTCAGCCCTATTATGAATTCCATCTTAATCGGAAACTTGTTACGAATCCCGATAAAAAACATTCTCACAACCCATCGTAGCGGAAAACCTTATACAAATTACCATTTAGAACATGTTCGGTGACAGTTTTTTCGGGACTCGTAAATTTTCCCATTACGATGGAATTCCTGTGATAGGGTTGAATATCAAAGGGCACGATGCCCTACCTTTTTACAAGAACAAACTCAAGCGCTTTTCGACCCCCCTCTAAAAAAAATTTGAATTTAAAATATATCATTCAGGGGGCGTGGCATCCACCCTATTTTCTGAAAATAGTTATTAATCATATTGAGCACTTCCCGAGACCATAGAATCTTGTAATTTCGCACAACGGTAGGCCTTTTGCGGTATATACAAAGAAAAAAATCGAAAATTTTGGATTTTCCATATAGGGGGCGTGGTATCCGCCCACTTTCACAGTTATCAATTGCATGGAGCACTTCCCGACACCATAGAATCTTGTAATTTCTAACAACGGTAGGCGATTTTGGATTTTCCATATAGGGGGCGTGGTATCCACCCACTTCCCCAACTGATTGTTGCAGAATGATGAAATTTTGTATAGAGGTAGAGCTTGCAATGTGTGTAAGGAAAACAAAAATTAAATTTGAGATTTTTCATTTAGGGGCGTGGCATCCACCCACTTTCTTAGAACTATGTCTGATTGTTATAGGATGATGAAATTTGGTAGAGCGATAGGGCTTCCAATGCACAAAGAAAAAAATTTTAAATTTGATATTTGACATTCAGGGGCGTTGTATCAACCCGCTTTCTCAAAAGTGTTGTCAATTATATGAAGCACTTCTGATTGTTGTAGAATTATGAATTTCGGTAGAGAGGTAGGGTTCATAATTCATGCTGAGGAAAACTTAAAAATTTGGGGTTTATCATTCAGGGGGCGTGGCATCCACCCACTTTCATAGAATTATTATTGTTTGCTGTACAATGATGATTAGTTAGAGTGTTGGACCTCAGGTGCATTCGAAAATTGAAAATTTAAGATTTTGTGTTAAAAAAAATTCTTTGCAAAAAGGAGTGAAATCACACCAAAAACATAAATGTTAAAAAAGAGCCAAGTTCTCCATGTGTACAAAAAAAAACCTTTATGTAACAAGTCAGCCGTGAAAAGTAATGAGATCTAAAAGTACGCCAACTTCTAAGTTTATGAAGGGTTTATTATCAAATATTTTAAGTAGAGTAATATCGTAATAACTCCAAATTATAAGAGAAATTTCTTATTTAATGATAACTGACTTAAATTTGGTATGTTTACTTGGCAAGTTTTCTTTTTTTCCATCTGATTACTCAACATTCAAAATGTTTTGATAACTTGCAAAGTAAAAAATAAAAAGTAAAATTAGTTTGAACACAGAATTAATTTAATTTGGTGAAATGATGTAATTTTTCATTGTTTTGGGGCCTATTTTCATTTTACATTTTGGGGTTAATTTTCATTATGAAACATGGCCTCAATTTTATGTGTGATTTATGTATATATTTTTGGGCCATTCCCTTTTGGTTTGAGTATGTCTTTCTTTTTTGGGGCTTTTTTCATTAATTTTGGGGTCATTTTAAAATTTTGAAAATTGTGGCTATCTTTCATTTTTTGTTTGGGGTAATTTTTCATAGGGGCTTAATTTCATGTAGCCATTTAAGTTGTTGGAGGTTCGTATTAATAAAATTAATAGTAAATTACCCAATGACAAAAACAGCGATTTTTTCATCTTATCGTAAAAGCAATATTTTATTACTGAATTGACTTAATTTGGATGGTATAAGGATTAAAATGAGCTTTTAAAATAGTTATACAAACCTTAAAAAATAAGAAATAAAACAAAAATTCACACAAAATAAACAAATTTCCCGCTTTCTTCACTTGTCGCTCTGTTTGAGATAATTATCAGCTGCATCGGCCCATATTTCATCAATATCCTCAAAGTTGTGAACCCACAGGTCTTCAATAATTTTCCAACCAATTTCCTGTGTCACTAACACGTAATCATTGTTCGGATGTAACGAATATGTGTATGCTCCCATGGTGATACTCTGTGCTAGCCTTGCTGCTACACAATATTTTAAATACTTCTTTTCATTTGGTTTGAGTGGCTTATTGGTATCATAACCGGCTAAGAACACTCCACCAGCTTCTAGACTTTTTGCTTGTAAAATCATATAAGTCATCGCTATTCCAACTTCAAAAATTATCGGTGAATAGCTACTGTCTCCGAAATCGATGATACCACAAACTTTGTACTCATCCGAGTTCTTCTTTTCCTCGACTATGATATTTTGTTCATTGTAGTCACCATGGATGACTTGCTTATCCATTTTATCAACTTGTGGTAAAACATGATTTTCAAAAGATTCTATGATTTGCTCAACGATCGATTTACGTTCATGATCTTTAAGAACATATAAGAATTGTTTGAGTTGAGGAATTGACTGGAGATTCCACAAGGTTTGGTGAGTTTTATAAGCATCGTGATTGAAATTCTACAGGATAATAGGTTCATTATTTATTGTCATTGCTTACAAACAATCCAAAAGCTAAAAAATTACCTTCAAAGCACGATCAACATTTGCTATATACTCTCCACTTTGAAAAAACAAATAATTCGATTTTGTAACTTGATGGAACATTTTGCCAGGAATGAATTCCAAAAGTCTCACAACATAATTGACACCATTGATTTTCTCCACAGACAAGTATTTACCATAAAGGTTAGCAATAGGCCTCGGACATTGGATATCTTGTTTAGCTACATATAAACGGAAATAAGTTTTGATTATAAAACTCTATAGTTGAGTGCGGTTAATTAACTTACATAAATGAATCAGCAATTCATTTTGAGCCTCTATAAATTCTGGTTCTTTGGAGTCGTGAGCATTCAGTATTTTCATAACATATCCATGTGGCCAGGTCCGAGTTATGAGAGGATTCTTTACATTCCTGTCAAGTAAATAATAAAATCAGGATATTAAAAAATATCTTTTATAAATACGTTCATATGTTAATCCAAGTTTTTGAAAATATTGCCTTATACATATTCTAATATTTGAATTAGGCCGTGTGCGAATTCGTTTAAATTTTCGATTAAATTTTATCCGAGATTAAATTTTGACATTTCTATGTACAGATTGACCTCACTAGTGTCAAAAATTAATTTTCGGATAAAATTTAACGCGATTTTAACTCAATTCACAAACGGCCTTAGTTAAACATTACTAGGCTCAGCTAGTTAATCAGATAACCACTCTGTTATCTGAGATTAAAAAAAAAATATTTATACATTTAAATTCCTGCATTTTCAGATAAAACTGAAATATAAATAAAATACATGATGTGTGTTACACCTCGAAGAAAGATAAGATAAAGCAGGTGAGTATTTTACTTTTATTATTTATTGTTTTTCTTTTCACCAAGTGTTGTCTTTATTTGCTCCTTTATAAAATAAAAATTAACTGGTATAACAGAGCGGCTTGATTTAAGGGAATGCCATGCGGTAATTCTACTTAAATTATTCACTTAACCAAAAATTAAAAAATTAATTGTAGTAGTCGCTTAAAATTGATTGAAAACGGTTTTTTTTTCTTTAGAAACTGAGATTTCAACAGCACTAACTATAGCGAGATCTATATTTCTTTACCTTTACTTTACTTACTCTCTTATGTAAAGTAAAAAATAAAAACTTGCTTGCAAATTTAGTGAAGCACATTTTTTGTAAGGAATAGGATTTTCTTGAAAACCCAAGCTGTGATTGTAGAAAAAGGGATAACGGATTTGAGTTCATCAATAAAAATTATATGTATAATGACTTTTTCTTTTTAGTGCCGAAAACATGCGATTTGCTTAAAATATTATCTAATAGTTATTTCAAAACCGTTAAGGATATTCTCTACTCCTACAACATACATTATGATTGTGGGCAATCGGGAGACTTAATCCATTTTAATTAATTTGTGTGTTTATAACTATGTATCTATGTTTCATACAAAAGTGTAATGAATCATAAAATCATAACAGCAAGAATGATGAAATTGAAGTTAGCAGCAAAAACAAAAATGATTTCATCCAAAAAAAATTCAAATAATTCCCTTTTGCATTCCAATCCCGATACAAAATTAAAGCTGGATTTATTGATCTAACAATTTACTAGTATGATCTTTCATCGGTATAAATCTAAATGTGTGTAGGTATTATTTTATTTGTTGTTTGTATGTCTTATTAATTTAGAGAATTTATTCAATCTTGCGACAAACATCTAAAGCTACTAAATTAATGAAACGATCACGAATTCAGCTTCATTATCACAAGGAGGAAAATTGATTGAATATAATTTTTTAAGCAAATAAGTAGTATGTGTACTACATTCTTAAATTAGCAGACAGCAATAATGGTGGAAATTTATTATTTTCCCAAAAGTTAAATTTTACAAATCAAAAATAAAATTACTGAACTTTCTTGCAAGATGAATATATTTTCAAAAAAAACTCACTTGTCTTCGGCGATAAAATAATTCCGATCATCGTAAGAAATTAATTCTTTAAATTCCCCAATTGTTATTCCATATAACCGCTGAGCCAAACTATATACGTCTTCTGTCGTAACTTTGGGTTGAATGTCGGAGCCAGGTTGGAGAAGTTCTTCGGTGTTAATTTTTGTACCATCTTCAGAAACAACGGCAAATTTTCCTTCTCCGGGTGATTTATTTCCAACCTCAAAATTTGTATTGAGCGTATAGGACTTTTTCGATAAAGAGTTCAGTTCCATTTCTATCAGTTGTACTTATAAATATTTTTAACTGCGAGATTCTATCTTGCTTCTTAAGTGATATCAACCTGAAGAAGTGTGATCAGTAACTGCTTTAGATAACAGCTCTAGAATTGGGGAACGATTCGAAGAAAACGACAATAAAGCACAGTGGGGTAATTTATTTGTTACAATCGGAATAATTTTAAATAGAAATTAAATGATATGACTCTAACCGCCATATTATTCACTCGATACATACAGATTTAAACTTAAATCCAGATGAATTTACGTTGAATTTGTATGATTTACATCCAGATTTAAGTTTTAATCTGGATGTATTGAGTGAATAATATGGCCGTAAGGCTACGCGAACAGTACTTTGAGAAGCGATGAGAGATGCAAAACGAGAAGCATTTTGTGCGAGAAAAGTTTTTATATGTTTTTCGTCCAAATATCGCTTCACTTTGCGCAGTTACTTAAGAATACATGTGAATAGTTGTCTCGCATAACCTCTCTTATCGCATATCTTCTCGCACAGGTTAGGTTAGGTTTTAAGGGGTGATGATACGGCAAGCCACGTCATCTCACTCGGATCTCAGTGGATCCATTGTGCTCCCCAGGATGGGTAGGGAATGAATAAGAACCATCCTGAATTATGGATGAATTTTATGATGCTTTTCAGTGGCAAGCACGAGATGTCGCCCAATTCATCGAAGAAGTATTCTCCGAGGGCTGTCTTCCTGGTTCTTGCTAAGCTGGGGCACTCACAGAGCAAGTGGTAAGAGCCCTCTTCCGCCTCTTCATCATAACATCTCCTGCATAAGTCAGATGTGGCTATACCCATTCTGCTTATGTGGGTTCCCATTGAGTTGTGACCCGTTAGGATTCCAACCAAGAAAGACAGTTGAGGTCTACTTAGCGTAAGAAGGTAGTCTGTTTTTTTCTTAGAGATATCCGGCCATAGGTTCCTCGAAACCCGACAAGTATCAATTGCTGACCATCTGTCGTTGGCGGCATCGGCACGCTTTCGCATCGCTTCTCACATAACTGTGCGCGCAGCCTTAAGCTTCTCACAGTATTGTTCTAACGGGTTGCGCTTGCGCGCACAGTAGTGCAAGAAGCTATGCAATGCAAGAAGCAATGCGAGAAAACTATTCACATATTCTTATGTAATTGCGCACAGTGAGCGATATTTGCTGCGAAAGTTTTGAAGGAAAAACTTAGTCTGGATTTACATTGTTCAACTTTTCCCATAAGTTTTTTCCAGAAATCGGGTGAAATGTTCATATTGTCCGTTTTTTCCAATGAGAATTTTTGTTGTTGCACTCTTCGGTCTTATTGCTTTCCTCTTCATTTTTCATTAAGATTTACTCACACTATCAAATAAACGGCACATGTATACTAAACACACACAAGAAACTGGAAAGGAGGTGAAAGAGAACCAAAATAGGCTGGAAAAATTGTATGAGTTTTCGAGGAACAACCGATTTGTTTCATCCCCCTCACTTCTTACGCCGCTCACCCAGGAACAATCGATCGGAACTGGAAAAGTTGAACAATGTAAATGCAGACATACGACTACTTTTCTCGCACGAAAATGCTTCTCGTTTTGCTTCTCGCATGATCGCTTCTCACAATACCCTTCTCGCACTACTGTGAGCGCTGCCTAAGGCCCAAATTTTCAGTACAAAGCTAGCTCTGTGGGAAACCAGGACAAATGTTCTGTAACTCTCACATCGAAATAATCAGCCGAGAAATAGAAACGCCGAAAAATGGAACAAAACTCATGTATATTGTTTCAGTTTCCCTATTTTCTGGACCAATGTTATGCATGCGAGAAGGTACAGAACATGGGTCCAGAGTTTTCTAACCCACCTGTAGGTATATAAATAAAATATAAATAAGATTGAAATGTTTCTTTTTTGGTTCCAATTTTTAACATATTCTCGCCCACTGTCCATGACCGAACGATGTTTTCCCTTTCGTTTTGTTTATGTCTCAGTTCTCAGTACTGTTTTTGTCTATCTAATCTCCTTTATTATACTATTTATGTAGGTATATATACCTTGAGAATTTATTATATTAAAGTATTATCCATCAGTTCGAATGATAAGCTGATGTTATAGGGGTTGCAGCGCCACGGTGATTTGCTGTTGGGGTAACAAGTGAAACACCAATCTTAAGTCAATTATACATACATACATGGTTATATCTAAGGAAAAAAAAAATCTTTATTTTTTAACAACAAAATAATTGAAATGATTGTGGGTGGATAGCAACGAAAGTAGATATGTTTATTAGGGTGGTCTCTCTAAGAGGTTAAGAATTCGATATATAATTAAAAAAAATATTTTCCAAATTTCGAGTCTCTATAATATCTATATTTTATTTTTCCCTAGATTACATTTGGATTGAATTTGCATACGAAAATACAAGAGTATTAAAATTTGCATCAAAAACTATCTTTCTGAACTAAATAGTTTCTTAAATACAGCTTTTCAAAAGTTAATAATAATATGTAAATTTATAATAACAAAAGTAGATTAGATAGAATAAAAAACCCTGGGGTTAAAAGTATTGAAGAATTTTATTCATTTCGAAACCATTGGTTCTTTCATTTCAGAGCATATGTATATGTTATTTGAAAAAATTCAAAATAAGAACCACCCTTTATTTATAAATTAACATATTCAATTTAGCGCACTTTGAATTTAAAGTGAATTGTTTTATTGAGATACAAATCTTATAGATAATAATACAGGAAATGTTTCAGTTAAATGGTTAAAATAAGACACAGTTCAGTTGTCACTTACTATCAAAAGTTTAGCAATTGACATCTAAAAAAAAAAGAAAAACTGCACGAATGGATCACATGAACTTCCTCTTGTGCTTTGTCAACGCTATAATGAAGCTTCAATATATCGAAAACCCTATTGATATTCAGCGCTATTAATAAACCCGTGACAGCGACGAAACAACACTAAAACGTGTTTTAACCTAAAATTATTATTAATAAATGTGTGTCAGCCCTAAATGACGTTTGACAACGAGCGGATAACTTATCTCATTGATTTTGGTGTTTAACGAACGGATAACTTCTTGACACACACTTCTAATAACGTTGCTTGTCAAATTTGACACATAACTTTTCATTGATTGAACCAACAGTGTAAATTCCAAATTATAGCTTGGAATAAAAATAATAATAATAATAATGGTGCAAAATAAAACTTACCTAATGGATTCGTTTAATGTTCTTAATATAATAAATAGACTGGAGTATTTAGATAGACTGAGTGATGGTAATGCAAACTTTAGACGACCTAAAACGCATAAAGCACGTATAAATCCTCTGGAAGAACTGGATGAACATAGCTTCTAAAAAAATATCGTTTTTCAAAAAATAATATTCTTCATTTAATCAATTTGGTTAAAGATGAAATAGAAGGTGATAACAGAGGTGGACACATTCCTGGACATTAAAATAACCTTTACTTGTTTTTGTTTTTAAAAAGTCAATAAATTTTCATTTACAGCTGACTGAAATCAGCTGTCTGATATGAAAATGTAAAAGAATATTTAGTACATTTCAGTGAAGTGCTGCCATGTTTTTAGTGTTATTCAGTGAATAGATAACACGCAAACAAAATAGGTTTATTAATAATTTGATTCATCAAACGGATAAGTTCACTATCCGTATGCTAGCTAAAATGTGTGTTAACGGGCGGATAGTGAATTTTTATTAATAGCGCTGATTATATTTAAATGTGAAAGGTTGTTTGCTGTCTGTTTGTTCTTCTTAATCTCCAGGAATTCCTAAATGATTGTGATGAGAATTGGTAGAGCGAGAGCTTGGAACATGAGGATGGACATAGGCTATTTTAAATCTTCCACCAATTTACAAAAAAAAAAAAAATTATACAAAAAAAGTGATTTAAATGAAAAAAGAAAAAGTTTTTAACAAACGCGAAGCAATGCAAGCACGGGTTTGCTATTATGTTTATAAAGTTAAAATTAAAAAAAAAAAATTTAAAAGCAATTAGGTTGCAACTATTTAGGAGCACCAGATTGCAATACATTATGATGAAATAAGGTCAAGCCATTAAAAATATATACGTGAATAACTCAGAAATGAAAAAATTTTCTGAAGACACGTCAAAACTCTGTAGTAGCCGTGGCGTGATGGTTAGTGCGATGGACTGTCATGCCGGAGGTCTAAGGTTCGACCCCCAGCCTCGCCACCTATTTATTTAAAATGAAAAAACGGCTACTGCCTATTGCGAGGAATTGACAAATCCTCCAAGAGTATCTCCTGTCACAGAAAAGTGCCGCTCGTTAGCCGTTCGGATTCGGCAATAAACTGTAGGTCCCCTCCATTCCTGCAGACACGCACACAGGAATGGTTGAGAGTTGTAAGTCACTAGGCCTTAGTTCTTCATGAGCTGTTGTGCCATCAAATTTATTTATTTAATTTTACGTCAAAACTCTATTAACGTAATGCAGTTTTTTTTGGGCAAAAACCTGAAACGCAGTTTTCTTAAAATACCTTAAGTTTTCGAGAAAATTAAAAAAAAACCGATCTCGTTGAATAGCAGCTACTCGTTTTAGATGAGGTAAAACATAAATTCGAATTTTCTCAATTTTTCAAATTTTCATAAAAATTCTATATGTGCACCAAACTTGAAGCAAATCGGTTCACCCATTTATGCTCTAACTCAAATTTTAACACACAGAAACACAAACTTACACTGAAGAAACCAGAAGTCACGTTGCGTTGGTGGCAGTACAATTTAAGATTTTGCTTTATCAATTTAAAGCACGATCTTCATAAGTTTGTTTATATTTCTATAATAATCTACATAAATACATATTCTACATATTTCTGTACATATAAGAACAAGGTGCGACCAAATTATGAATATTTAAATACAACGAACATATAAAAGCCAATGTAATATAATAACCCAAAAACTGCTTATTTTAAATCTACGTACACTGTGGCGTATACGCACCTAGTTTTCAGGATAGTTGTATTAGATTAAAATTGCCTTTGATAGATATTTTTATAATTTATAGAATGAAGCTTCCATAATAGAGATGGGACATGATTAGTCAAAATAAATGAATGTGGAACTGATTTTATTCAAGAGGTCCCACTAAATTTGTTTGTCAGCCAACAGCAGCATTCCTGTATTCCCTGCATTCCCCATGTATTATTGTATATGTTTACCAAATCGTTTCGCCCAAAATCAAATATTAGCAATTTCTTGAAATAAATTTTCGCTACTCAGCCTTTTTTTAATGAGAAAATTATACATACTTTTATTTTATTTTTTCACAATGTCGATTTTCATAATCTTCTATTCGTATCTATAAAAATGAGTCTCTTTTTGGATTCGTACGCGCATCATCCGATTTGGTTTGGGATTTTTCGCTGGATTTGTATTAAACCAGATAAACACACAACTGAGCCAAAAATTGGAAAATTTGACCGAAAATTAGACCAAAAAATTAGGAAAATCGTGTAAACACCTTGAAATTTCAAAATTTTTGAAATGAAATTGTGTTCGTACGCGCATAATTCGGCTGAACATCATTTGATTTGCATGGAGATTTTTATATTGGATTTGTATTAAACCAGATTAACACACAATGAAGCCGAAAATTGAAAATTTGAACGAAAATTAGAAAATTCAACCGACAAAGTCAGAAAATCGTAAAAACATCTTGAAATTTCAAAATGTTTAAATTAATTTTTTGTTCGTACAACTCGGCTGAACATCATCTAAATTGGATGGGAATTTTTTTGTTGGATTTGTATTGAACCAGATTAACACACTACGCAGATAAAAATTGGAAAATTAGGCTGGGAAAGTCGTAAAGTGTTGTTAACAAATTGCATACTTTCTGAATTGTTTTTTTTGTTCGAACGGTCTTCTACATTGGCGATTGATACGAATTGGTTATCTCTTTTCTGATGTAACACGCCTATAACTACAAAAATATTGCTCGATCAAATTATTATGGTTTCTGGAGAATTGCTGTATATCAAAAAATCGTACCTTACCTTTGACAAAATTCACCGAATGTGTTTCAATTCTCCATTTGTGTGGTCTATGCCAATACCTCTGTATAAATACGAACATTCATAATATTGATTAAAACAGCTAATTCTATCAGAAACTTGGCGGTCGGTCATTGATTTTTCACGCAATCAAAATAAACAATTTCTTATCATAAATATAGGTTTATACACTGCAACACTTTTTAGTTAAAAATATTTAAGGTGTCAAGATGACGAATAAAACTAACGGAAAACCTTATATCAAAAATCCGCTTGTGAGAGGCATCTTTATTGAATACAAGTAGGTGCGATATCTAGGTATAGGTATAGAATCCGTAAGGTTTGTTCAAAATATTTGACCAATTCAAAGTGAAAACAAACAAAAAGACTGTGCATCATCGCACTCAAAATTTCCACCCAAGTAAACAACCAAACAAAACAACACGACCGGTACCAAAAATATTGTTCTTGAACTAACATCATCGTTTGCGCTTTAATTCTTTCACCTTATTCCCAAATAGGTATGTTTTTGATTCCCACTTTCATGGTGACAAATAACTCTGACAAGCATGCAAAGCCAATTTTTATTTTCAATAAAACAGTCACCGAGCTCTATTTCTGCCAGGCGCACATAAGAAACAAGAAGCTTAGATAATGAATTCATGATGTCTTTGCTCTTTCCGCCACACAGATTTTCAATTGTGGTAGGGTCGTTTTTGTTTACAATACAAAATAACGATACAGTGGTCATGGTGATTAACTTAGCACTAGTCATTTTTTTTTTTAATCTTTTTCTTTTTTAATGATTTTATATACTTTTAGTTGCTATTAGATGTTTTAAGCTACGAATTTATTTTCTAGTATTATACATAAAAATGTTCAACTACTAAATTTGAAGCAAAAATAGGTTTAATTGGTTAAGGCTCTAGGTCAATGTTAAGTGGACATACAGGTGAACAAATAAATACAGATGTAGGATAGGACAGGACCGAATGGCGAAAACTTGTTTGGATTTCATCATTTCACGAACCCAATAGTGTTGCCGCTAACAGCAATAAGAGGAATCATACTGCAATAAGCGGTATCAAAAAAAATGACGTCTCCAATTAATAGGAAGAAGTCAACACGATTGGTTTAAGAATTTAATACCTACTACGTTTTCATTGGAGCTGAAATGAGGTAATTAGGCAAATTACAGATAAAGTCTGCGCATCTCAAATAATTTTCGTTTTCAATACTTGCGGAATGAGTGAGCTTTGATTTTGATCGAATTGAAAATAGTTGACTTTTAGAATTCATTTGACAAAATTTTAAAAATGTAAAAGTACAGTAGAAACTCGAAAGCATGAACTGTTTTATAACATGAACAGTTTGGGAAGATGAACGCTTTTTTTTCCACCATTGCAGTGTTCCAAAAGATGAATGGGTTGAAATCTGGCTACTTGAAAAGATGAACGCTTTATTTCTAATAAGATTTTTTCTATTTCTTTCCCTTTATTTCGTCGTGCACTTTTGTTGTTACCGTCAGACCTGTGTAATTAAAGCTTAAGTACAATTGCCTTGTATTTTAAAATTTTAAGTACAAGTACAATTCCATGGTAATTGTACTTAAAATTTCCAAGTACCAGTACCGGTACTTGTACTAGTAATTATAATTCCACAAAAGAATTTAAAATTTTGTACTCATTACTTAAGTACTTAAAATTGTTGTACTTAAATACTCTTCAAATACTTTTAATTCCTTACGTATTTTTAAAAGGAATTACAAGCTATTAAGGAATTAAAAAGGAATTAAAAGTATTTGCCTATGGATTGACATTTCTAAGCTTAAGAAATTTACGAGAGAAAGCAATAAAATGAGAGTGACAGTTTACTATAGAGCAGATTCTTAAGAAAAATGTCTAAATACATATAAGTCTGTTTTTTTTTTTTTAACTCTTAGATGCAATGTTTTTATGTGTAGCCAAATGTTTTTCGAAAAGATGAACGGTGCCTGTTTTATATCTGTTCATCTTTTAGAGATTCTATTGTATATTCTATTATGTAAATTTTCTTATGAAAACAAAGATCCACTTATATTTTGCAATCATCCAGGAAGAGCACTTCTATTAACACCCAAACAAAATGCAAATGTCAATGAAAGAAAAGTTTCATCGAGAAAAGATGGAACAGCTTGATGGAATCGAGAAAACAAAATATTTAGGCCAGATTCATATTATAGTGCCGATACCGATACCAGTCTCAATACGATAAAATATTGACTCCAAAAAATTGAGAATATAATGTATGGTTAATTATTTACGATCTTACTTTTGTTATTTTCAATTGTCTCAAAATTGTTTTTAGTGTTTGATTGAGAATTGATATGGGAGTATTGAATACTTAACACAAAAATATATTACTTAATAACATTAAATTTTGAAAAAAATTAGTTTGAACACAATTTTTTTTAATTTTTTTTTCGAAAATTTAAGTTTGAAAATTAATTTTTGAAAAACCGTTGACTAAAATGACTTATTTTAAAAAGAAAAAATAATTAAGAGGTTTCTAGCCTTACAAAAAGGTATGACATCTCATTGTAAAACTGACCGTTGTTTTTTTTAAATATTTTTTTCTGTCTTAAGTGATTTCTTTAGAAAATTTCCTCTCCCGTTATTTTTAATTTTCTCAAAAACAAAGAAACACTTGAGCATTTCCTTTTCAAAGCATCGAATTTTAAAAATAAAACTATTATTTAATTACGTAAAATTTTGATAAAAATTAGTTTTAATATCATTTTGTTCATTATTTTTTCAAAATTCTGTGTTTGAAAATTAATTTTTAAAAACTATTCTTTAGTAACTCGAATTAAAAACAATTTCTGGATTAAAACAAAAGTATAGCATGATATTATAAGTGTTGCCGTTGTTTTTTTATAATTATTTTTCTATTTTCGAAATTGCCCCTCCCTCCTAAACGGAGAGAAATAGGCCCCCCTGCCGTATGATTTTTTTCATGTCTAGATTCAGCCTACACGCTCTAGCTTTTTGTCACACCTAAGGTGAATCACCCTGTATATAAAAATCATAAAGTATACGGTAACTCACGTTACATTAAAAATTTATGACTAAGCCTTTTTAATTTTATTTTATTTTGAACCATACATGTTACGCTGGTAGGATATTTTGCATCAATAATTTTACAATAAGAAAAATAGACAGAGGCCAAAAGAGAAATTTTGGAGTTTTGTATCTTCATGTCCACTTTTTCCTGGAACTACCCACATACCACATATAGAAAATTAAACCCTTCAAACTATCCCATTTACTTTTGAACGACTTTAACCGCCATATTATTCACTCGATACATCCAGATTTAAATTTAAATCCAGATGAATTTACATTGAATTTGTATGATTTACATCCGGATTTAAATTTTTAATCTAGATGTATTGAGTGAATAATATGGCGGTAAGTATAGTTTTGTAATCATTTTAAAATTTGCAAAAATATACAACTTTAAAATGATTTTTATCAACTGGAGAACACTTATTACTTCCAGTGTTTCATATGTGAGTATAATTATTTTTTATGCAATCCCCATTCTCAAATAAAATTCTGTCTTTTCAACATTTAATACCTTCCTTTCTTCCTTCTTCCCTGTAATAATTTTTTGTATTTCCTAGCAAGTATTTATGTAAATGCTAACGTCAAAGTGAGAGCATGAAAAGCATAGTTGATTTCTATTTTGTTCTTGCTCTTTCTCTCTACATTTAACAAGTAGAGTAGAACTAGAGACTAAAAATTTCATAAGAGAAATTCCATGCATTATCGAAATGCTTGAAATCACCAAATCCATACTTTTAGGCACGTCAGCGAAATTTATTAACAGGCGAACAGCGAATACAGTAGAATATAGTCACATTCGTTACTCCCAGCTTTGGTAGATTTATGGAATCTCATGAAACACTCTTCGAATTGGCGCTTTTTTCATTTCAAATTCAAATTCATTCATATCCAACAAAGTGGTAGGGGAAATACACAACTCTTGAAAAATTAACACACCTTGACGAAAGAGCTATTTTCTTGTAGTTGTTTTGTCAGTGTTGCCAAGAGTGAAAGAAGGCAATCTCCTCACCAAATAGGTGGTAAACCTGTTGTTTAATAAAAAAAAATGTCAAGTAAAATAATTATTAGGATGTCAGAACGTATTGTCAATTTATAAAGGAAAATGTATTTCAGCTTAATATCATGTCGCCCTAATTATTCCGTTGCATGTATGTATACTTTTAATTTATGTACAGTTTGTTTCACAGTTTACATTAATAGAACAGCGTCTTTAGTCTTTCATACCTATGTTTCGCCGTTGTAAACGTTGCTGGGATATCTCAATTTAAACAATATTTAAAACCTTTGTTAACACTGTTTTGTACGAAGAAAGTATAGGGTGAATTTAGCACTCATAAGAAAATTAGGTATCTCAAATATTTCCGAAATTGTCTCGATTGATTTTCGGTGCAATTAGATAGAATGAAAATTCCGTTTAATTAAACAATTCTTAGGCTTCCATTTCTCCGCTTTAAAAAAATAATTTAAAATAAATGAAGGTACCAATTTGAAGTCAGAAATTCTAAAATATTGCCCACATTTTTCAAAGGTCGAGAAATTAAAGCGCTTTTAAATT